>OX382270.1:32284119-33519098 GCA_947507595.1 Pyralis farinalis
CTGGGTACTGTGACGAAACATACTTAGGTGACAAGATTGTCACCGCGCGAGTACAACCCCCGTGGCGTTGCAAGCGTCAATAGGCTGCGGTGACCGCTTACCATGCGGGCTGCATGCTTGTTTGCCAATCTAGTTGTATAAAAAAAAGGTTGGCTGGTAGAGATCTATTTTAGGGATAAGTCCACCTTTGGAACACTAGCTTTATTTTCATTATAATTTATATTTAATGTAACGTACAATAAAGATATTACAACAACATAAAGCTGAAATGATGCTACCAAGTTTTAAAACAATAATAAGACCGTTAAAATAATTCTTTTAAGTAAAATCTACAAATCTTTTACATGTAGAAAGAATGCAGGATGAACGAATGACGAAACAGATATATAATGTGAAAGTGGAAGCATGTAGGAGCCGAGGAAGACCAAGACCAACCTACCACCGGTTCTCTCTGCCTATCCCGCAAGGCCCCTGGCGTAAAGATATACACATATATACATAAAATCGGGTTATTTGAGGAAAAATACCTATACTGATTAAACTTAATAAGAAAAACCTTATCTAAATACATCCGCTGGATTATCACTGCTCCTTATATATATATATACAAGAAAGTCCTAAAGTTTGTCGCAGTCGAGTGTGAATACTTCGTTAATAGACCTTCGTATCGAGCTCACTAGTCAGGCAGCCCGTGAAATTAAACTATTCTGGTATAATTTCCATGACGATGAGGCAGCTGTAGTCAAGTTTACGGCTCGTATATATTTTCGACTGTTTCTAGAATTAGAATTCGATATTTTTTTCAACGCGCGAGTGGCAAACACACGTACCGCCCGTCTGGTGTAGACCACGAACCTGTTTTTTAGGGTTCCGTACCCATACGGTGAACCGGAACCCTATTATTGAGACCCCGCTGTCCGTCCGTCCGTCCGTCCGTCCGTCTGTCACCAGGCTGTATCTCACGAACCGTGATAGTTAGACAGTTGAAATTTTCACAGATGATGTATTTCTATTGCCGCTATAACAACAAATACTAAAAAATAGAATAAAATAAATATTTAAGGGGGCTCCCATACAACAAACGTGATTTTTTTGCTGTTTTTAGGGTTCCGTACCCAAAGGGTAAAACGGAACCCTATTACTGAGGCTCCGCTGTCCGTCCGTCCGTCCGTCCGTCCGTCCGTCCGTCCGTCTGTCACCAGGCTGTATCTCATGAACCGTGATAGTTAGACAGTTGAAATTTTCACAGATGATGTATTTCTGTTGCCGCTATAACAACAAATACTAAAAAATAGAATAAAATAAATATTTAAGGGGGCTCCCATACAACAAACGTAATTTTTTTGCCGTTTTTATAGATAATGGTACGGAACCCTTCATGCGCGAGTCCGACTCGCACTTGGCCGATTTTTATAGATAATGGTACGGAACCCTTCGTGCGCGAGTCCGACTCGCACTTGGCCGATTTTTCCTCGATATTGATAACGGCAACAGGTAGACGCTTGAAATATTAACAGAATATTTAATTAGATATCCACTTTAAAAATAAATAATTAAATTAAAATAAAACAAATATTTAAGGGGGGCTCCCATACAACAAACGTGATTTTTTTTGCCGTTTTTAGGGTTCCGTACCCAAAGGGTAAAACGGAACCCTATTACTGAGGCTCCGCTGTTCGTCCGTCCGTCCGTCCGTCCGTCCGTCCGTCCGTCCGTCCGTCCGTCCGTCCGTCCGTCCGTCCGTCCGTCCGTCCGTCCGTCTGTCACCAGGCTGTATCTCATGAACGGTGATAGTTAGATAGTTGAAATTTTCACAGATGATGTATGTCTGTTGCCGCTATAACAACAAATACTAAAAAATAGAATAAAATAAATATTTAAGGGGGCTCCCATACAACAAACGTGATTTTTTTTGCCGTTTTATAGATAATGGTACGGAACCCTTCGTGCGCGAGTCCGACTCGCACTTGGCCGATTTTTTGTAGATAATGGTACGGAACCCTTCGTTCGCGAGTTCGACTCGCACTTGGCCGATTTTTTATTAATTCGGAAGTTATACAAGTGTACGCCGACCTGTAAAATATCACAGTAGACTATAAACGCTTGCAAAAACTCCTTAGGAGTTTGCTGGTAACCTCCCTCTCTCATAGGATCACAACGCTCCAGGTAATTTTTATTTGACCGCGGTTTTCTGTGACGTATAGTTACTTCCCAGTTGGATTGTTTTGATGCGTTCTGTCTCTCATAAAAACACTCAAATCAAACACGCTCAGACACACATATTATGTCTGAATTCTGAATTGAATATATGAACCTTAGAGATAATGATAGCATTACTATCTACGCAACCATAGACAGCTCGTCTAAGGTGTACCTCATCATTCATATAAATATGAATAAAATACTTCGATTTAAATGTCTATATGAACCGTCTTTCATAGTTGCATCGCTTGTAATTCGGCAAGGTACGAGTACATCACAAGAAGTTTGTCAAGGGCCCTTGAGATCAATGGCTAAGTAAGTCGACTCTACCATGGGAATGAGGTGGAATATTGGACACACAATAGCTGATCAAGCTACATAAAATGATTAATGAAAAGATAGACCACAACATGTTTATACTGTTGTTTGATTAGATTGTGTTCTCATTGGGCAAACAGTGAGCGGTTAACTATCCGCTATCTGGTACTCATATTCGTCTCAGTCGTAGACTTAATGTATGTATGAACGACAAACTGTAGCAAATTAGCTGCGAAGCGCTACAAACTGTTAGCAGACTGACTTGCTACACAAACACAATCGTATACTTTGCTATTGCGATCCGACAATTTTTTTGAATTTCGCCGTGCCGTAGTGAGCGTACTTCGTCGCTAACTAAATCAAATTGCGCACGTAATTTCCCTTCGAATCGACGGCTCTCCGATGAGATGGCAAGCGATACGCCACTAACACCGTACCTGTACGCATTTTCTAAACATTACATTTAAAATATAAAGAGGCGAATTTGAGTCAAAGAGTCAACTCAAATTCAAATTCATTTATTTCAGCAGTTATAGCCATAGTAGTCATATAAATTATACAGTTTTTTAAAATTTCTAATAAAAAGAAATTTAAAGTTAAATAAAATTTCAAAATTATCATTAAATTATAACATATGATTAAATTTTTGCAGATAGTTGTTTGTTTGTTTGTCCGTACATGTACCATACAACAATGGTTCATGTACTAACAATCAAACCTGTTTGCAAATGCATTTAGGATGGTGTAGGGGCTAGCCCTGAGCATGCGCATCAGGGACGCACACCGTTTCCTGATGGTTGTGTAGAAACAATTAACCCTCCATTCAGCAAACATCCCAGACGCACTGCAGTGACGAGGCAACCCCATCAGCACCCTAAACGCATTATTGTACTGAATTCGAAGGGCATTGTACTGTTTTTGAGTATATGACACCCACAGGGCGCCAGTGTAGAAGGACGTACAAAATGCTCTAAATAAAGTAATTTCGACGTCCCTTGAACACCTTGCAAACCCGCGTGCAATCATATTTGCTCTTACAGACAACGCCCTTCGTTCTCTCTCAATGTCAGCATCGTCCTTCAAGTCAGTGTTCACCACGTGTCCAAGGTATTTAAACTTTTAAACTCTTTTAAGTTCTGTCCCGTTTAGTCTAATAGGTGGGACACTATCTGGACATTTGCGACCCCTGGCCCGAAAGACCATACATTCACTTTTATTCACATTGTAGAGCAAACCATGACTTAGAGCGTATTGCTCACATGTTCCTAATAACCTAGATATGCCGCAAACAGAGGCGCTCAGCAGCACCATGTCATCTGCGTAGCTGATATTATTAACACAGGCACCGTCAATGTGGCAGCCGACACGTGTGCTGCTAAGCTCCTCTATCAGGGCATTTACGTACAGGTTAAAGAGCCCTGGCGAGGTCAATCCCCCTTGCCTCACCCCGCACTCCAATCTGTACGGATCCGACAGAGCACTCGACCACCGAACAACGTTGATCTGATTCAAATACCAGTACTTGAAGATTTGTACCAGTTCTCCAGGCATGGAAATGTCATTTAGTTTTTGCCATAGAATATCATAACAGACCAGATCAAACGCCCTCGAGAAGTCGAGAAAACAAGCATAAATAGGTGTGCTTCTATTCGTGTAGTGCCTGACAGTTTGCTTTAAACACAGAATAGCTGACTCTGTAGATAATCCAGATTTAAACCCAAATTGGTTATCATGAATATTTAGGTACTTATGAAGTTGAGTGTTCAGCAAACTATCAAGCACTTTAGCCGTTACAGTAGCCAGTGATATTGGTCTCTAGTTATGCTTATCATTTAAGTCTCCAGTTTTATTTTTCACCACTGGCACCACCACAGTTCTCATCATATCAACTGGTAAGTGAGAGTGCGTTATACACAGAGAATAAAATATGGCAAGTACTCTTGGTAGGTGATTTCCAGCATACTTTAGATGTTCAATACTAAGAAAATCATGACCAGGAGACCTCCCTCGCGACATAGATATGACAACTTTTTCAACTCCTGGCCATGTGACCTGTCCTCACTAGTGGACTGTGGTGGCCCCATTGGTGACTTCACAGTGAAGTGGTCCTTAAACATATTTGCAATAGATGTTGCCTCATTTAAACCACTCACACATACCGGTACACTCTGCTTACTCTTCAACTTATTCGTTGTTTTCCAAAAACTACTGAAGTCCTTCTTAGAATGCTGAGATACAAGAATGTCCATCTTTATTTGTTCGCAGTTATTCTGGCACCATTTCAAGCGTGATTTAAAGATTTTATGACTCTCCCGCATCTCCTCCCAAGCAGGACCTCTTCTCGGCTTACCACATAACAACCACAGTTCACATTTGGACCTAGCCACCCTATGCACTTCCCGGACATGTTTATTCCACGCCATTACGCGCTGTTTCTTTTTAGGTTGACTAATCGAATGACTCTCAGACGCTGCCATGCATAAAGCATCTATAATACTTCGATATATTTTGTCAATTATATATTTATGATTTATGTCATTACATTGATTATCACTACATTTACTAAATTCAGTCGGAAAATCTATTTTAATTAATTGATCATTACATAATTTATTATACAATTTAATTTGTTCAAGGGTTTCTCTCACCCCATCGTACTTTATTGCACTCTAAATTCAAATAGTCTTGCAAAATTTTAGGACCAATAATATTTATATTACATTGTATAATGAGAGGTAAGTGGTCAGACCATACAGGGCCGTATACAATATGTGCGTTTACAACAGTTTGATAGGCTGCCTTCGTAACAACACAATGGTCTAACCAACTCATACACCCATTAGCATCACTAATAAAACTATATGTATTTGAAGATAACCCTAATTTGTCTATATCTGCACATTTCCTTTCTAAATCACTACAAAAGTTTGACAGGTCATAATAAAATTGCTTACCAGGGTGGGCTTGGTGACTATAATTAGTCACCAAGCATGTAAACACATTCAGTACCTTCACTGCTGATAATAGCACTCAATGATCCCAGACAATGAGTAAATTCGGCTAAGTTTACTGACTGGTCGGTAGGCATATACACACTAAACACTAAGAACGACCTTTGTCCTTCCACTATTTTAATCGCGCACATTCGTGTAGTGTAATGTAACAAACATTTCACTACAGGCACATTTTGAAAGACTTTAAAGATTTTAACATCTCATTGTTCACCTAATGGGGACTAGTAAACTAAGTTAAAAATATATATAATCAAGAAATATTTACAATATTACTAATTTTGCCTTTAGAATCTAAGGGTAAAAATTAAGTCAGACTAAGACATGTACCCGTGGCGTGAGATCTGTAATACATCATACGACGTCATGAAAACAGTAGATAGAGGGTTCGGCCGAACGTAGAAATATGTATAAGCATTATGCTCTTATTCCTTTATTGATAAATTTTATGAACAATTTATCAGTCTGTAATTATCATTATAAACTAAAAGGTGACTTCTACAACTTGAACAGCCATTTTGAAGGACTACTTCACTGCTGTAAACGACGCTGAGAGTTTTTGTATCGGCGCGCTTCTGTGTAAGTGGGACAATTCGAACGATACTTTGGAGTTTTCCTACTCTACTGTGACAAACCAAGTATTCTGTTTTTACTTGAGTAAAAACACTAACTTGTTTATTTACATAAGTATTGTACAGCTAATGACAGAACAATAGAAAACTTTGACATTGAACAATGTAATTTTGTTTGTGCTAATCATAAATCATGCAAATTCCCTTATTTTATACGAGATTGTATGTAATTTATTTGGTTAAAATTAATGGTCAAAACTAAATCTTTTTATGTACCAATTCTAACCGAATGAAACAATCATCTATCTATAACTTCACGCCAAATCCCTTACGGGGTAGGCAGAGAGAACCGAGCGCCACGCGACTCGATCCTTACATACCTCACTCGCTTCTTTCATATTCATTGCTCTTTTCATGCACGCTCGCCGGTTTCTAGGGCTCCTGACATCACCTTCTGATAGAACACGACCAATCTGATCATGATAGGTAAGTCTTGGCCTTTTTTTTTTTTTTTTTTTAACGGGACAGGCCCACCACTCATACCCACCACTGTGTCTCCTGTGTAGCCAGAATTAACAGCGGCGACCACAAAAAAGGCAATAAACAGTGAAGTCCATTGCCGTCCCGGGGGTTAAACTACAGCTGCCTTGGAACTCACAAACGAATTTAATCAGAAGAAATTTGTAGGAGTAGGAAGTTTTAGAATTGACTTCCCCTCTTGGCAAAGTGAGAGACAGCAATATGACAAATAAGGCATTTAAAACCTCAAAGAGATGGCTAGTCAAGTGAAGCTCAACTGCCGTGCACCACGGATAATCAAATATCTAACATTATTGGGACCTAAACTGTGAGTTGTTACCTAACACATCGATTCCAATAATATAGATTGCAGAACCGCCTAAACGCCTGGTAGTTCTCCCTTGTTGCCACCAAATCAGAATAGTATACTACCCCGGATGTGACACGCAAGGAATTTAACATATCGTCCCGCTCCTGTTGCCAGAGATTGCACTCCCAGAGAACATGATGTGCTGTTTGCTCGAATTCATGATTTGTCGTAGAACACTCACATAAAGGCGATGACACAAGTCTAAATGAAAAGAGCTTTGCCCTAAAGTTTCCATGCCCTGTTAAAAATTGCGCAACAGGATGATCGACTTCTAACCACTCTTTACTTAAATCTGTCTCGCACTGATTGAAAGAACAGATACAAGTGGCGTCCTTTAGTAGAAGTTTCCCATCTTTCTTGCCATTCAGACAGTAAAGTTTCAAATACCTCGTCAATTGGTTTGAACAATCTAAGAATTTTGTCAATATCGCGGCGTTTTAGAAAGTCAGGGTGTATGTTTTTAGAGGTGTAGTACATTGAAGCCCGGCGTTGAATTTCTAAGTCAACTGGTAGTACGCCTGCCAGCACTGGTAGTGCCTCGGTACTCACAGTTCTATACGATTTACATAAGAATATTAAAGCGAGCCGCTGACTTTGCAGCAACTTACGACGCGCAGCACCTATGGTAGCCCTATCAGCCCATGCAGGTGAACCGTACGTAATACATCCTAAATATGTGGCTGTGTAAATAATTTTTAACGTTTTAAAAGTTAAGCCCCACGTCGAGGTGGAAATTCGAGTTAACGCATAAAAGTTCTTTTTGGCTTTTTCTCCAACCTGCTTTATGTGTTCAATGTAATTAAAACCTTTGTCTAACAGTAATCCCAAGTAACAAACCGAGTTTTTATTTGCAACTGATACTCCATTGAAGTGGAATCGCGGCGGAACCTGCAAATTTCCCTTAAGCAAAAGCTGATATGTTTTGTGAGGTGCGAAATCGAGACGGTTACGATAACCCCAGTCTGAAATGAGGCCAAGGCAAGTAATGGCTAGTTTTTCTATACTTGATCTGGAATTAGCTTTTATTAATAAGAGGCCGTCATCGGCGTAGCCAGTTAACGAACACCCTTCCGGTAAGGGTAGGCTAAGAAAGTCATCAAAACCGATATTCCAAAGATACGGCCCTAACACCGAACCCTGAGGACAGCCCTGCGTAAGCACCTTCGAAGCAGCATAATGCCCAAATGTTAATTTAGTTGTACCATTAAAAAAGTACGATCGAATAAGGGAGTATATGTTGCTATGGCAACCTCTCGCCTTTAGTTTCAGCAACAACATTGGCCACCAAGCATTATCGAAGGCACCTGAAATGTCTAAGAAAATACCTACAACGTATTTACTAACCGAGAGTTCCACAATTTTACGCACTACGAGTACCGCATCAACAGTAGACTTGCCGATGGTAAAGCCGAATTGATTTTTATGAAATTGAGGGCCACCGGGTAACAGACGTGGTACAATTAAACGTTCAAGTAATTTACCCAACGATGGCAGTAGGGTAACAGGGCGATAAGACTTCGGATCGTCGGGTTGCTTATCACCACTTTTTGGTATTATCTTTATAACACCACTACGCAAAACGCTAGGAAAGTTGCCTTCTACAATACACCGGTTTAATACCTTTAAAATAGGTTCCGCGGCTACTTTACAAGCTTCCTTGATCATTTTGTTTGAGATTTTATCATCACCAGAAGCTTTATTTGTTGGTAATGTTTTTACAACATGTAGAAATTCGTCCATTGACACCACAGTTGACATTGGAGTGGCAGGGCACAGATCTACCGCAGCCCTCACCTCGCGATGGTAGTCACTATCATTATCAGGGCAATCATCCGGAATTAAAGCATGCAAAAGTGCGTCAGTAGTCTCCTGTATACCGAGGGTGTGGGTATTATCAAGTTTAATATTAGAAACAAAGGCCTGATCAATGCGCCTATTTGCCTTAAATTCGTGATACAGGGGAGACCACGGTCCCTCACAATTTAATCTTTCTACTATTCGTTTTAGCAAATTACCCTTAGATTTTTCGATGGCGGCGCGATAGTGAGATCTAGCAATACGCAAGTTACTCAGAGCTGTTTGGTATGGCTCTCCTTCGATTTTACGTTTTCTTAATTTAGAAATCTTACGTCGGGCACAGCGGAGACTCCTACGCAGCCTGACAAGCGTATCATTCCACCAGTCACAACGTCTCTTATTAACTATAGCTTTTCGGCCCATAATAACGTCGGCACAGTATGTGAATGTATCAGACATAATTTGAACACTTTCTGTGACTGTAAGTTCAGCACGAGTGAAATCCCCGGCGCGAGAAGCGAAAAGAGAAGCAAAGGCTGCCCAATCGACATTTTTAGTTTTATACTGAAAGCCAGTATATTGTTGCGGGTGTAAGTTGTCTACAACCGGGGAGAAGTTACAAACGATCAGACGGTGATCACTGCAAGAAGCCTCAGGTAAAACGCGCCAGTTTTGTATTCGGACGTCTACACTAGAAAGTGTGACGTCAATAGAAGACTCGCCCATTGGGCTGCTAAATGTAGGTGGTGCTTCTGGGGTATTGTGAATAAGAAGATTCATTTCAGCAATGAACTCTTCAACAGCAGAGCGTCTGTCAGCATCGGTTGCTCTCAGCTTACCGTACCATAATGGCGACGATGCATTTACGTCGGCTCCTATAACTACTTTATGACCAGAAAGCGCATGTAAAACTCTACGCAGATGGTGTAAATGAGGACCTACTGGGTCTGAATATTGAAAATAACAACTCACTACGAACACTCTTAGATAGGGCGATGTTACTTCAGCTACCGCACAGTGCGTGGACATTAAGTTATTTATCGCTGTTATAGTTAAACCGCTTTTTGGAACATAAATACCCGCGCGTGACTTGTTACTGAGCTGTAGGAATTTACTGGTTAGTTGGGCTCGTTGGTATTGCTCCTGAACTAAGACTAAATCGAGCTTATAGTCCGCAACGAGCTTATCTAACTCTGATGTTGCAATTTTATCGTTGTGAAGATTTAATTGAGCAATCACGACGTTATCCATATCTGGTATTTAAAATATTGTACTCCAACCTAGCCGCGTAAGTTGGACAAGATTCTGACCCGGTCTTGTGGTCAGACACCTTCTTTAGCCGCCTACATGGTGCACATATAGGTTTAAAGTCTTTTTCCGATTTCTTAGTACATTCCCGCGAGTCATGAGATTCAGCACAGTGAGCACAAGTTGGTTTGGTCTCTGTGCAATATTTGCTAACATGACCGTATTGTTGACATTTTAAACAACGTACTACTTCAATGTCATCCACGAATCTACATGTGGCAAAGTCGATAAAAATTTTTTCTTTTGTTGAAATAAGGTGCTTGCGTATTTCCGGGGATAGTTCGATACCCATCCATTTTCTACCGTAGGCTACAGGACGACGACGCACTATTTTTATATCTTTCAAGTACTCAGACAATGTAATGTTCATTTCGTTTTTTATATTTTGATTATATAACGCTGACAAAAACTTTGTGTCGTCCATTTTATCGGGAATGTCTTTTATAATAATACGCGGTCGGCGTCCTTTGGGCTTTTCGAGTTTAAGCCCCGCCGATTTTATACCTTCTGCCGATTGCAGCTTCCGTAACTGAGCATCATTTGATACACGTAAAACTACACCCGACTTGGCAGTTTTTTTAACGCCTACGATTTGAAAACCATCATCGGATGGCTTGATGGCTTTCATAAGAGCCTCCTTCGTAGCTTCGGACGTTTTGAATTCCGCGGATCGTGTCTCTGTGGGATATGCCACAATGCAAGGCATTGGTTCGCGAGTTTGAATGGGTTTAATTTGCTTGGGCAATCGAAGTTTCAATTTGTCTGAGTACGATTCACCGGTTTTAGCAACGGGTGCAACATGGTTATTTTTGGCTTCTAATTTGAGTGCTAGCAAATCGCGTTCTGTTACGGCAAGCTTCGTTTCAGTTGTTGCTGACTTTATGGCCATCATAGACACTAGAGAGGTAACCCGCTGAGTCATATCCATTATTGCCGATCTATGAGCGACACCAATGCGAGAGGTCAGTCCGTTAATAATTTCGTTAATTTTTGCCAAACACTGTGATGATTCGCGGACGAACTCGATGTTGTCAACGTTCGAGTCTACAACTTCAAGCGAGCTATTACGACTTAAATTGGCCATATTTTCAAAGCTAGACAACCGCTGTAGTCGTTTTTCTTTAGGTTACAAATTATTAGGTGATATATCGCCTAACGGTCTTTTGACATTACTGGTTGTTGCGGGCGGCGAGCGTGGGGTCAGGTTACTGCGGCGAAAAACCGGCGTTTTAATTTTTGTTCCACCAGGATCATCGGGGTTGTTCGGCATTTTACAATAACAACGAACTTAGTAACAAATAAAAATAGAATAAATTTAAATAAAGCTAATACGTATCAATACAAAATATTACCCCGATACCGGGGTAAATTTATTGACTGACAACACCAGGAGATAACAATTTGCGTACGCTTTTAATATTTTTAATGCTACTAATTAATCTTAACTATTGCTTTTCAATAAAATAGAAAACAAAATATCGAATAATTACTTACTTTTCAACGGGGCAAACCTGTTTTTTACAAAGCCGCGGACGACGAGACGGCCCGTGCGTACGTACTACCTACCAGTTTCTTGATTTATTTCACTGCGATGAAATATTACAAATTAAACCTTAATTTAAACGAAAATCGACGCGGAATTTAGATATTTATATCACAATAAACCAAATTCAACGAAATATCACACACACTGTACAATAACAACGAAGTAAAATATTCAAATAGCAAACAAATACACGGAGAAAATAAGCGCACCCGACTCGCGAGGAAGCGGGAGGGGGATTGAAGTCTTGGCCTTCCTCGGCTCCTACATCCTTCCACTTTTGTATCGTATATCTGCTTCGTCATTCTTTCATCCTGCATTCTTTCTACATGTCCGAACCAACGGAGCATGCCTCTTCTTATTTTAACACCGACGCTCTCTTTCAGACCAACTCTGCTTCTAACCTCATCATTGCGGATACGGTCTGCAAGCGTTACACCACAGATTTTGCGCAACGCTCGCATTTCAACCGCGTTTATCCTACTTTCATGCTCTCTCTGCCATACCCAGCTCTCGCTTCCATAAGTAAGCGTTGGGACCAGCACTGCATTGTGTATAGCCAGCTGCGCCTTCTGGCTCAGGTTTTTACTGCCAAGAAGTTTTCCCAACGCTCCATTCACACTATTCCCAGCACTCACTCGCCTTTCCACATCTGCGGTGTACCTTCCATCCCTGCTGAAAGCGCATCCAAGATATACAAACTCATTCACTTGTTCCAACACTTCATCATCTACCGTAATTCTTACATTGGTTCTGGTTTCTTCTCTTTCAAATACCATAATCTTTGTTTTCTTCGCATTCAATAGTAAGCCTTCCTTCATACATTCGTCTTTCATCATTGTGACTAGTGTTTGCAGCTCCGATGGTGTTTCTGCTAACAGGACAGCACCATCTGCATACAGCAGACAGTTCACCACTAGGTCACCCATGCGTAATCCTACATTCGTCGATCTTATTCTCTGTAGACAACTATCGAGATACAGAATAAACAGCCTAGCAGACAACATGCAACCCTGTTTGACACCAATTTTGACATCAAACCAGGGTGACATGTTGCCATCTATTCGCACACATGCTGAGCAATCCTTGTAGGTGGACTGCACAGCACGCAGCAGTGAGCCGTCAATCCCATATCTCGGCAATATGCACCACAGTTCCTTTCGCACAACCCTATCAAATGCCTTCTCAAGATCCACAAAACCGCAGAAAACCTTCTGGTCTGTGGCCACATGCTTCTCTACGATATTGCGGAGCGAGAAAACTTGATCCGTACATCCCCTTCCATTTCGGAATCCTCCTTGTGCCTGCCATAGCATTTCGTCAGATTTCACCCTCATTCTCCTTTCAATTATCTTTCCATATACTTTTGCTGCTAAGCTGATCAAACTGATGGCCCTATAGTTGGCGCAGTCCATGCGTGATCCCTTGCCTTTATTTCTTATACAAGGGTACGATGACTGCGCGTCCCCAGTCCATTGGGACCCTTCCAGTTCTCCAGCAAAGGTTGCATAAGTACCAGACGTAAGTGCCACCTAGTTTGATCCTCTCAGCTGTAATCATATCAATTCCCGCAGACTTTCCATTTTTCAAACTTCGTATCGACCATTCTATCTCATCCATAGTTATACCTTCATCGGACGCCGTCAACGCGGAGTGAGCATCAGACTCACTCTCATTGTCAGCGTCCGAGGCATATTCGTACATTTCTTCAAAATATTCACTCCACCGTTCTAACACTTCCTGTTGTTGTCCTGTTTTTGCAAGAATGATACCAGCTTTAGACTTAATCTTGTTAATACTGGATGCCGACGAACCACCCCGAGACTTCTTTACCTCTCTCCAAAAGAGTTTGGTATTTGCCTCGAAGTTTCTCGTCAGCCTCTCTTCCTAATTCATAATTTGTCTTTCACGCTTCTCTTTCACTAAAGCCTTGGTTTCATTCTTGCATTGACGGTACATTTCTTTCTTCTTCTCTCTCATACTTTCATTTAAGGGCAAAGATGATACATAATCCAGCCACGCTTTCCTCTTTCTTGCTACGGAGGATTCAACCTCCGCATCCCACCAGGCATCCCCTTTCAATGTTTTATGCCTCTTTGCGCATCCACATGCTTCTTTTGCACAATCCACCATACTTTCTTTCAGAACTTTCCAGCAATCATCCACATCTGTGCCGGAAAGACTTGCATTTGCAAGTCTTTCGCTTACCAGATGTACATACATTCTCCTTACACTTTCATCTTGCAATTTTTCACTCCTTATCCTTTCATGATCTCCGAAAGGGATACGCACTCGCCAATGCCTCCACTTCTTGAAAAGTCCCACAAACCGGCTTACCACCAGGTAGTGGTCCGTTTCAAGAGTGGGACCTCTAAAGGCTCTTGTATCCATTATAGTATTTCGGAGACATTTATCAATTATAATCAAATCAATCACACTTTTTTGGTCATTCCGTCTCCATGTATACGTGTGAATATCCTTGTGACGAAATAAAGTATTCGACACGAGGAGGTTTCATTCCATACATAAATCTAGAATCGACTTACCTGCTTCGTTCACTCTCTTATCTCCATAGGGACCAAGAGCAGCTTCATAGCCGTCTCGTTTGGTCCCAACCCATCCATTCAAATCTCCACACATAATCACTCTTTCATTCCCTTCAGCTAAATCCAGAACATCCCTCACAGACTCCCAAAACTTCTCTAGTTCTTGGGTTCACGCTGAGCTTACGGGAGCGTATGCTGCAACCAGAAATACTCGCGTGATGCCCAGTTTTATACGAACCCAGAGAAGTCTAGGCCCTACCAAACAGTAATCTTTCACACCAGGGGCTAAGCGAGAGGAGAGTATGACACCTACGCCAGCACTGGCATGATCGTCCCGGTCTACACCAGACCATAGGGCCCTCATCCCATCGGGCAGATCATCGGTGTCGCTCCCCTTGCGCTTAGTCTCTGTCACACACAAAGCATCTAAGCGTCTCTCATTCATTACGTCCATCAGCTCATTCATCTTATCACTCAGTCCACCTCTCACATTCCACGTACCTATGCAGCACTCGGCTCTCTTCGACCCGCCGGAATTGGCGCTGCGTGGTGGGTGGCGGCCCCCACCGCCGCATGCACCTATGTTCGCACCGACGGGGGCGGATCGGTGCGCGTCGCCTCCGGGGGACGCCCTAATCCGCACATCGGTGCGTTTTCGGTCCAGAATTGCAATCTACTCGATTGGCAGGGGTCGCGAACGAGCACGCTTCTGGCACATGACCCCCTATCTACCCCTATGAAACAATCATGGATAAGCAAAAATAAATATAAGCTATATTTAACAACAAAATTCAACAGTGACTAAGAAAATATGACTACATTGCTATTTGTACATCGTACAAATAGCAGTGTAGATAATACGAGTACTAAGAGACTAAGGCAAAACAGATAGACGTTTACTAGAGTTATATTTCCATAAGGTTGAGCGGCGTTTGCTCCCTTAGGCTAAGTATTTGGCGAAGATACTGATTTTGATATGGAGCAACTGGCGTCAGACTTCTAGAACTCTGAGGGGAAACCAGATCTTTCTTAGGTTACATCACACGTCTTTCGAAATATAAATTTTTGAATGTGCGGGTTTCCTCTAGATGTTTTGTTTCACCGCTAAGCAAGTGATAATTGCAAATGTGTACATTTCGAATTTTAATCGTGGGCATGTACTTACTAAATTCGTGTTTTCGGATTTATGTACATATATTTGTAATTACCACTTACTAGGGGAGTAAGGAAAATATCGTAAAGAGACCCGCACGTCTAAGAAATTATATTTCGAAAGGTCTGGTTTTCCCTCTAGGTTGTGGAGGTCTGATGGCCGTCGCTTCATGCAAAAATCGGTGTCTACTCCAAATCCTTAGGCTAAGGTAGCGGATCGCGCTGATCATAATGGAGACGGGATAGCGCTAGATAGTAAGCGAACTTCAATTGAAAATTTCAGGTCAATTCTCTATCTCGAAAACTTATAGCATCTCATCAAAGGCTTACTGATATCCTCACTTGCACTAACACAATAATTCTCCAAGGATGTGATGTTTGGCTAAGATTTTCTGTGCAAGAGCTACTTCTAAAGTAAGGCCGCCTTGCAACATATCACTCTTAAAAATACACACAAGACAGACATGCTCTCAAATGTTTCTCTTATGGGTTATCGAACCCACGAACCTTAGTGTTAAAGTAGTCATTGCTAACCACTTCAACACCGGGCTCGTCAAAGCAAATGTCTTGCTAACCGTTTACCGTCAGACGTGATTTGCCTTAATAATATATAAAAGGTTATGTTTATTGTTATGAACCAAAAAATGAATAGCATCGTGTCGTACGAGTATACAGCACAGCATCGTCCCATATCTATTTATAGATAAAGCAATGCTGGACTACGCGCTGATACGGAATGCTTCATTTCTTATCAGTGCGTAGTCCAATATTGTAATTAATTAGAATTGCACACAGCGCGTGTGTTTCTCATCATCATCATCTCAACCCGCATTCGTCCACTGCTGAACATAGGCCTCCCCTCTAGAGTGCCATTGAACGGCACTCTATTTCATCTCGATGCTGTGCCACCTGCATCCATGGACTCCCTCTTGAGGTCGTCGCTCCCCCTAGTGAGGGGTCGTACCATAATGCATGTACCAGTATGGAGACGCCATTCGAGAATCTTTCTTCTCAAGCGGTCGTCGCTTCTACGAACTTTGTCCGGCTCTTCCATTCGTATTCCAACATTCGTATTTATTATTCTCTAAAGACAACTGTACGGATACAGTATAAATAACCGAGCCGACACGCATGCATGTCTGATGCTAATGTTGACATCAAGCCAGGGTGACAAGCTGCCGTCCATACAATCCTCATAAGTGGATTGCACATCACGGAGCAGGTCACTGGGCAAAGTGTTCCAGAGATCCTTTCGCAGACCCTATCAAATGCTTTATCAAGGTCCACAAAATCACAGAAAATCTTCTGGTCCATAGCCAGATGTTTCTTTCTCCACGATGTTGCGAAGTGAAAACCTTGATCTGTACATCCTCTGCCGTTTCGAAATCCACCCTGTGCTTCCCAAATCATTCATTGGATTTCACCCGCATTCTCCTTTCAATGATTTTTCTATATACTTTAGCTACTAAGCTGATCAAATTGATGGTTCTATAGTAACGTCCGTTCATGAACCCTCGCCTTTATACAAGGCACGATAACTTCGCGTCTCGGTCGAAACCCTTTCGGTTCTCCAGCATAATTTGCTCAAAAACTAGAAGGCGTCCCTAACGTAGGTATCACGTAGATTGATCATCTCAGCTGTAACTATATCGATTCATTCAATCTCATCCACGCTAATATCTTACGATACGCTGCCACTGCCAAGTCAGTCACAGACTCATTCACAGTGCCAGCGTTCTGGATATAATCATACCTTTCTCAAATATGCAATCCACCGTTCTAATACTTCTTTCACTTTCCCCAGAAGAGTTTGGTATTAGCCTCGAAGTTCTTCGTCAGTCTATTTTTCTCATTCTTAAGTATCCATTAGGCATCTCCTCTTAATGTTCTACGTCTCTTTGTGCATCCAAATGCTTCTTTCACACTGTCCATCATACTTTCTTTCAAAAGTTTCCAACATTCGCTCGCGAGTCTTTAACTAACTATATGCACATAAATAGCATTTTTTTATTTTTTATACAACGTCGGGAGGTATACAAGCATACGGCCCACCCGATGTAAAGCGGGTACCGTAGCATTTGAACACATGTAATACACTACGTATCAATCACGCGATGCCACCTCTGCTGTTGACACAGCTACATCCTAGGTGCTTACCGGTAACCTCACTCACTCGCATGAACACATCAACCCTCCAGAGAACTGTTATTTGACTGTTTACGGTAACAGTCAAATAACAGTTCTCTGGAGGGTCTATGAACGCTTATAATATAGGAAATATTTCTCACGCATGCCAGCTCTCATGACACAGCAACTCCTTAGAAACTTGCTAACTCCAGTTATTCGTAGGAACACAACAACCCTGGGTTAAAATAAAACTGGTGATTACGCGAGCTCTACTGATCCCCAGGAGCTTGGGAAGTTTTAGTAGACCGTAAGAGGTGTTCTGGATTTGGCTGATGCGAATGAACATTTAATTATGTGTCTTATCTATTATGGAGATTTAAATGGATCGGATGGAAACAAGCGTAGCAGGCTGCAGGGGTATGAGGCTGGAAGGCAAGGAAATCTTACTTAGCTGCGATTTTCTGTGAAGCGAAGTTACTTATACAGATGGGCTGCTGTGACCTACCTCTCTCTTAAAAGGTAGTTACAGGTCAACCCAATAAAACCTAAAAATGAAAACATACCTAAGCCTAATTTAGGTATGTTTACATAATTCTATCAAATCTAAACACAGTTGTCAACATTTTGTTGAGTAATCGATGGATAAAGATATTAGTTAATCCATGTATTACGATAAAACAAATTCACGAATATCCAGATCAACACACGGCGACCTTAAATAGCCCTTAGGCCGTCGTAATAAAGCTGTGTTTTGCAATAACTGTTACGCCACAACACCGTATATCGTAAACAGAGTGCACTTTGTTTCTGTGGTGACAGTACGTGAATAGTTCACAATCGAACTGTGAGAATTGTTTACGATCCCAGCTTGTGAGGCTATAAGGAGAGTGTTAATAGATTCCGGCGTAATTTGCCGATAGTTAATTTTAAATGCAATTTTATCTAACCTGCACTATTGTGTACGCCGACAATTACTCACTCCCAGAGAAATAGAAAAAAAATGTAACTTCACCAAAACCTTAGAGTTAGTTAGGGGACGGAGCGGGACAGGGAGAATGATCCCTTGGCTGTCCCGCTCCGGAGACGGCGGACGGGAGTGCGGCGTAGGCGCTACGCGCACCTATTGCCGCCTCCCTAATCTGTGGGATTAGGGGTCAGGATGGGAACCTGGCCCCATAATGGTCCCGCCGCCGGAGGGGCTGTCCCAATTTGCCGGGATGGCCCCTAGAGAGAAGAAGTCCGGCCCCTTTTGAGGGGCTGGCCAGTCGCAGTGGTACCCTGGTGCTGACAGATCCGGGGCACCACACCAACGCGGCCGATGGCATTCCGCGGGGTCGTTTAGTGGGTATACCGTCGGACAGCCGACGGGGAGTCCCACACTACCACCGGAGGCCACCCAGGCACCGGTGGTGTGCGTAACGCATTTTTCACCGCGTCACAAAAAAAAAAAAATGGTTAGTTAGGGGACCCCGCCAATCATATGTTTATCGGACCCACAGGTACACCCTAAGGTGCTAACAGGTAATTTAACTAACTCGCAGAATACAACAAAACTCTCCTGCTAATATAGCATATTCTTCGGTATCTTTCTGTAAGGTTACTTCCCCAATTGCTTCAATGCGTCCTACCTCTCTATAAATATCCAGACCAAGACAAAGAGTGATATCATGTACACAAATGTTATCTAACCAGTCGACCACCAGACGAACTTGAGTGTTAAAGGTTCCGTACCTTAAAAGGAAAAACGGAAACCTTATAGAATACGTCGTTTTCCGTCGGTATGTCTGTCAAGAGCCTTTTTCTCAAGAACGGGTGGAGCTATCTTAATATCAAATACTCAGATCAGTAATCCCTTCGAGCAGTGAAAAAATCAAACTTCGAAGTCAACGCAATCAAAAGATATGCCTGTTTATATGTATATTGACACATGACACTCGCAAGGGAATCAGAATGTATAGGGTTGACCACCATGCATGACATTTAAGAAGCAATGTCATGCAGCACAAGTAAAGGAAAAAAATCCAAAAAACGTGAAATTTGAAATTCACAAAAAAAAAATATGACATCAATTTGCGAAAATATTCTTTTACGGAACCCTCGGATCGTAAGTAGGACTCGCATCGACGGCTTTTTTTTCTCATGTTCGAAATATATATGATGAAAGCATGTAGTTTATTTCATTTTATACATTTATTTGAGAGCTCGATGGCTTCATTGCGCGTATCATTCTAACCTAATACACAGGTTAAGCAAGTTCTACCGCAGCCTGTCTAGGGATGGGTTTATCTATCTCGAGTTTCCGATGTCGGTTCCGGCTGTTGTCGATAGATGAGAGTCGTTAAGCTAAGTCAGTGGCCATCGAGCGGCTTGAAAACACTGGCCACCGCCAATCCGCATTTGAGCAGCGCAGGTTGAGTATGCTTTAAACCCCTTCGGTTGAAGGGAGACCCGTATACCTGCAGTGGGATGAGTAAGGGTTGATGATATTTTCTTCATTATTGTTCTTATGCCTGAGATGTACACAAGCTAAACTGTAAACCTTTGTAATTTTTTTGTAAAATGACACTACATGTATCTAACTTGACTGTGTTAGTAGAACTAATATATTATTTTTGTAGTGTATTTCAAATCTACTATGTTATGTAGGAAATTACCAAATTACGTTTTCCACGTCAACTATTAAGCCCTATCTCTCTCAACGAGAACCAGTGCTATAAGAGGGTATGCGTTCCATATGTCCTATGATTTTATGATTCATGTACATATTTGTAGAGAGGTAGGGCGCATTAAAACAGCCCGTCTAGGGCAGTACCTCCACCTCACAGAAAACCGCAGCCAAATAACAACTCCCTAGAGGGTTGTTGTGTTCCTGCGTGTGAGTGAGTTGCTGTGTATGCAGCAGAGGAGGCATCGCGCGAGTGATAATAAACATATACACGGTACCCACTTTACATCAGGTGGACCGTATGCTTGTATGCCTCCCGACGTAGTAGGTATATTTGCAATTACGCACCAGAGGGAGACTTAATACAAAAGTCGTCTGCATGGGTACCTCTGTCTCACCTATTTCTACCGCCAAACAGATATATTTATATACTCGTAGCTGTATTCCGGATTGAAGGATGAGATATGGCAGAGAAATTACTGGTTACTGTGACGAAACATCCTTATGTCACAAGATTGGCAGCGAGCGAGTAACATCCCCCCGTGGTGTTGCGAGCGTCAATAGGTTGCGGTGACCGCTTACCTGCTAATGCAGGCCGCATGCTTGTTTGCCAATCTAGTTGTATAAAAAAATATCACTTTCTCGACGGTGAAGGAAAACATTGAGAGGTAACCTGCACGTCCTAGAAATTATATTTCAAAAGACCGTCTTACCCAGGAAAAGTTTGGTTTTCCCTCTGGATTATGGATGATGGATTGTAAAAATTTGTATCTTCGCCAAATCCTTAGGCTTAGCTAGCGGACCCCGCCCATCCTAAAGTATTAGAAAACGGGATAAAGCTAAGTAAAAGAATCTGATTCTTTAATTATATAGCATAGGCATAGTAGACGCGTGATCGAGGTGATTAATGAAACAATGAATGCAATAATTACTTTAAAAATACATTTCCAATTCCATATAATTATAATAATGGTTTGGACATATAGAATGCTTAAGAGAGGTAGATCATATCAAAGCAGCCTGTCTGGGGAAGTACCTCCACCTCACAGAAAACCGCAGCCAAATAACAACTCCCTTGAGGGTTGTTGTGTTCCTGCGAGTGAGTGAGATCACCAGTAAGCTCCCAAGGCGTTGCTGTGTATGCAGCAGAGGAGGCATCGCGCGAGTGATACTTAATATATTGCAAGCGTTAATAGGCTACTGTACCAGCTTTACATCAGGTGAGCCGTATGCTTGCATGCCGCCCGACGTAGTATAAAAAAAAGAATGACAAAGAGTTACGAGAGAAATCAAATATACTTCATTCGTAACTCTTTTGTCATTCATTCTTTCTAAGAATGAACCATCCTAGACGCACACATGTGAATCGATTTTTTTGATACGCCACCCCTACTGGGAACCAAGGAACTCAACAATCCCAAATACTATCTACTTGGTAGATGGTATTCTACTACTACCAAGTACTATCTATTGGTAGTTTTTCCGTGCGGTGGAGGTACTTATCCAGAGATGGCCCAATGACGCGCCCCTCCTCTCTTAAAAACACCAAGATCAAAACAAACAGATATGTTTATGCACACGAATGTTTATCCTGTGTGGGGAATCAAACCCACGAGCGTTGGTGTCAAACTAGTGTTACTAATCTATATAAATAATTCAAGAGAGGTAGGGCGCACCAAAGCAGTCCGTCTGGGAAAGCACCTCCACCGCACAGATAACGGCAGCCAAATAACAACTCTCTGGAGATCCGTTGTGTTCCTGCGTGTGAGTGAGGTCACCACACATCGAAAGGAGCATTGCGCGAGTAATACTTAATGTATTACAATCGTTCATAGGCTACGGTAACCGCTTTACAACAGGCGGGCTGTATGCTTGCACGCCTCCTGACGATTTAAAAAAAAACATAAATATAAATAAATAAATAAATATTGTCGAACAAATTACACAGCGCCTCCTAGCCCCAAAGTAAGCGAAGCTTGTGTTATGGGTACTAGACAACTGATAAACATACGTAAATAGTAAATACATACTTATTATACATGACACTCAATTTAATTATTTCAGTACATAATGCTCTAACGAGATGCCTTTATGTTCTGATTTTTTTTTCCTACAACGTCGGGAGGCATACAAGCATACGGCCCACCTGATGTAAAGCAGTTACCGTAGCCTATTAACGCTTGTTGTTTTGTTGTAAATTATACTAAGTATCATTTGCGCGATACCTCCTCTGCTGCATACACAGCAACTCCTTAGAAGCTCACCGGTGACCTCACTCACACGCGGGAACACAACAACCCTCTAGGGAGTTGGTATTTGGCTGCCGTTATCTGTGCGGTGGAGGTACTTTTACAGACGGACTGCTTTGATGCGCCCTACCTCTCTTAAGCATTCCATATGTCCAAACCATTATTATAATTATATGGAATTGGAAATGTATTTTTAAAGTAATTATTGCATTCATTGTTTCGTTTATCACCTCGATCTCGCGTCTACTATGCCTATGCTATATAATGAATGAATCTGATTCTTTTACTTAGCTTTATACCGTTTCCTAACCCATTAGGATGGGCGGGGTCCGCTAGCTAAGCCTAAGGATTTGGCGAAGATACAGATTTTGCTGCTTTGTTGCGCCCTGCCTCTCGTAAAAGGTTTGCCTATGAACAGCGTTATCGAGCGTTAATAATTAGTTGTTTTTGGCTTTGCTTCGTAATATTGATAGTGATCCTTCAATTAATCGTACAATGTACACATCATGTACTACGATAAACAAATACATGGACCAGACTTGCTGAACAACATGACCTTTGGATCGCCCTTATACCGTCGTATTTAATATGCTGTTTTTAGGGTTCCGTACCCAAAGGGTAAAACGGAACCCTATTACTGAGGCTCCGCTGTCCGTCCGTCCGTCTGTCACCAGGCTGTATCTCATAAACCGTTATAGTTAGACAGTTGAAATTTTCACAGATGATGTATTTCTGTTGCCGCTATAATAACAAATACTAAAAAATAGAATAAAATAAATATTTAAGGGGGCTCCCATACAACAAACGTGATTTTTTTGCTCATTTTTGCTGGATATTGACAACGGCAACAGGTAAACGCTTGACATATTCACAGAATATTTTGTTATATATTCACTTTAAAAATAAATAATTAAATTAAAATAAACCAAATATTTAAGGGGGGCTTCCATACAACAAACGTGATTGTTCTTGCTGTTTTTATAGATAATGGTACGGAACCCTTGGTGTGCGAGTCCGACTCGCACTTGGCCGATTTTTATTTATTTATTATTATTTTTTGACGTTATAACGGTTTATAAATCGATGAACGCCGGCTGCATGCACGAAAAAGTGTCACGTTCCGCCTGAGCCGAGCGTGCAAGCGAGAGCGCGGAACAAGCGATAGAGAGGCACGATCGGCCTAAGAATTCGGCTTGTGACGCATCTATCTCTCTTCCACTCTATCGGCCGATACGTCCGAGTAGAGGAGAGACAGCGGCAGCACACAACCTACACGTGAACTGTTTTGCCAACTGTTGAATGTGTTCTTATGACGTTATCACGTAAAATTATCGTCCGTAAACCGACTTTACAGATAACCATTTTTTTTTATTATACCTAGTCTTGCCATAAATACTGAAACAAAGAAAAAAAAACATTTATTACTTTTACAGTGTGTTAGTTTAATACATAAATATAAACAATTTAAATTATAAACAACTTATTCGAACTGATCTCCAGTGGTTGCCATACAGTCCTTTAAACGTTGAGGCCAGTTATCAATAGAAGCACGCACTCTTTCCATGGGAAAATTTTGTTTTAAGGACTCCAAATTATCATGGCATTTAGAGCAAGCCGTACTCTCTAATACTGACCATAAATCATAATCCAGCGGATTAAGATCGGGACTAGACGACGGCCAGTCTTCAGCTCTTGATGAAGTCCGAAACGTTCGTTTCCAACCAAGATTGCGTAGACCGAGCTTTATGCCCCGGCGCCGAGTCTTGCTGGAAGGACCATTCTTGGTTATTGAACATGGTGTTGTTAAGGGGCTTCACTACATTCTCAAAAAAGGTTTCTTGATACACTTGTGCCGATGTTTTGATACCTTTTTCACAAAAGTATGGCTCAGTCACTCCATCATAGCTAATACCCCACCAAACCATCACTGAAGTCGGATAGTGCCCACGTTGCACTCTGTCGACTAATTGGGAAGCTTCCTTAGAGCTTTGAGCATAAATACGGTCATTTTGTTTGTTAAAATGTTGCTCAATTGTAAAATTTTTCTCATCCGTAAACAAAATTTTTCTGTGACCTCCCTTTGCGTACCGCTTCAGTAGTTGTTTCGATTTTACCACCCTATTCTTTTTTTAATTATCAGTTAAGAAATGACCAGTATGTCTCTTATAGGCTGCAAGTCCTAAGTCATCTTTTAAAATACGCGACATAGTTCTAGGTTCTATCTTCATCTCCCGAGATAAAATCTTTTGCTTTCGGACAGCATTTCTTCGAATTCTTTCCCTTACTGCTTTGACCACCTTTATCGTACGAACACTACGTGGACGGCCAGATCTTTTTCTGTCACAAACAGAGGAGGTCTCATTGTACCTATTAATAGCCCGGTACACAAACATTTTACTAATACCAAGCGTATGAAGAGTTTTAAAAATTGCATTTGGCTCCATACCTACTTTGTGTAATGCAATCACAGCGATTCCGTTCTCTTTATCACCCCACTCCATTTTAATATCGCAAAATATTGTACAATGTATTGGCGCCAAAATGAGAAAACTCAATGAACAATCATATAAAAATGACAGATTCCAAATTCAAATGTAATATTTTGTTTAGTATTGTCTTAGGTTTTCGCGATTGTTACACATTGAATTAAACAATTTTTAAAGGAAGTATCGCGTATTTTATTTATTTTGTTGAACCTGACGTTTCGAACGCTTTGCAGCGTCCGTGGTCGCAGGAAGACTGCAAAGCGTTTGAAACGTCAGGTTCAACAAAATAAATAAAATACGTCCAGGGGTTCTCCAGTGTCGTATACGTCTTGTATCCGGTCTCATACCAAAACGAGACTCATCAGAAAAGCACACGAAACGCTTAAACAATTTTTAATAAAACAATTAATTTTATTAAACAATTTTTAACGGAAGTATCGCGTATTTTATTTATTTTGTTGAACCTGACGTTTCGAACGCTTTACAGCGTCCGTGGTCGCAGGAAGACTGCAAAGCGTTCGAAACGTCAGGTTCAACAAATTAAATAAAATACGCGATACTTCCGTTAAAAATTGTTTAATTCAATAATATTTTGTTTATTTTTAATTGTAACAGTATTTATGGCCAGACTAAGTATATATGCCCTTATACTATCATACTAAATATGTTCTTTACAGTTATGTGACACAGAACAATAATAAATTGGACGCTGTTTTTGTGGTAAATGTGTGAATGAGGGTTCAGAGTGAGCGAGAGAGCTCGAAGGCATCGTTGCCCGTGTCATTCTAACCGAACACGCAGTTAAGCAATGTCAACCGCAGCCCGTGTATGAATGGGTTTATCTATCTCGAGTGTCTCCGTGCTTCGGAGGGCACGTTAAGCCGTCGGTCACGGCTGTTTTCGATAGATGACAGTCAGCCAAGTCAGTGGCCCTCAGGCGGCTTGAAAACACTGGCCTTCGCCAATCCGCATTTGAGCAGCGTGGTGTAGTATGCTCTAAACCCCTTCGGTTGAAGGGAAACCCATATCCCTGCAGTGGTAAGAGTAAGGGTTGATGTCGTGGAGGGTTCAGAGCTGGGTGTGTGAGTGTCAGAAGTGTTGACAATTTGAAACTTATACAGGCCATTTTGGTTTTGTGTGTCTATGACCTCGCTGCTGGTTCAAATTATATGAATCCACACTTATACACTGTCCGCTTTACTTCTACTAAACTATACAATTACGGGTATATATACTTTGATGCGTATTATTATGCATACATACCACTATTATATATATATATTATACAACATCTGTAGGCATGCAAGCATACGGCCCACCTGATGAAAAGCGGTTACACAACAACCCTGTTATTGGTTATGGGTGTTGTTATTTGACTGCGGTTTTCTTTGAGGTGGTATTACTTCCCCAGACGGGTTGCTTCGATGCGCGCTACCTCTCTTAAAATACGCATACAAAACCAAGACATACATGTTCATACCTTTGTGGGAATCGAACCCACGAGCGTTGGAGTCAAAGTAACGTAACAGCGCGTTTCGCCACTGGGCCACCGAGCTCGCCAATATATATAATAGTAAATATACATATACGAGTGTTTATATCTATGTACCTATTTTATCTATCTACTCACATTGTTCCTAAAACTCTCGCTAAGTTTATATGTCCTTTCAGGTTCTCTATGGTTGACTGGAAGAGATCCCTAATGGGATAAGTCCGCCATTGTACAGTACTATTTTTCACCAAACCATGTACTTACATATTGTTACGTTAGTTATTGTACAATAAAGTTTTCTACAACAACAACTTACTATAGTTTTCTTTTACTCCCAACGGAAAGAAAGCTGTTACTATTTTTTTTATTCACTGATTGTTTCACTGTCAATATTTACTGTTGTCTATAATGGAGATACAAATAAATAGCTTATCTATCTATTGAACCCTAAAATTTAAGGAGAGACTTTGACTTCGTAACTGTTTGTGTGTCTGTCGATTTTATGTAATGGATTCTATACAGATAAATTCTTCTTGAGATATGAAGCCTCCTTCTATAAACATACCACTAGGAATGGATAGTGAATTTATTCTCGCATATTGGCAAGGCGTTCTTTTGCTACCGCTTAGATTGTATAATGAATTACTTATCAAGGATTCTTCTAATAGAATTATAGTATGTGGTTATAGTACTTCAATAGATTCATGATGAGGTTTTTGCAGGATTAACAAAGCAAGGAGTATGAGTGATAATGATTTCTTATTCAATAAAGGTAATGTAATTCATTACTTATAATTTAATTATATTATCAAATTTAGTTGTATATATTTTAAACCTATTGTAGTCAAGATAGAAAGATAGTAGATAGTTGTTACATGTAATTAAATTGTTATGTAAATTAAAATTAAAATTAAGATTCTGTTTAAATCACTGCAGTCTGCGAACGTCTCGACCTATCTTTATATATTGGCATTTGCGGGAGTAAACAGTATAAAAGATAGATAGAATTAGCTGAAATTGCATAATAGAGGTTATAGAAAATACAGTTTAAAAGATTACTTGTAAATGGTAAAGCATAAGCAACAAGTCGGCCTTAATGCCAAAAGCAATCATTTCAAGGCAACCTTAACGAATCAATGTACAGGGAAGGTAGTGTTAGTAAGGAAGGAAAAGTTTAAACTTTTTGATATAATTACCTACGTATTGAAAAGACTGAAAATTGAGAGTCATTTGCACCAAATTTCAGCAGGATTTATGCAGCAGTTTAGTGATGAAAACATATTAATATCGATCATATGATGAGCGTCGGTAAAAAAATTCGTAACAGTTTTTTAAACAAATATCTAATTTAAAGCAGCTAATGCTTGCAATACAGGAATATCAATCAGAGAAAATCGAGCGCCACAAGAGGCGGACCATACACACTTCACTCACTTCTTTGACATTCATAGCTCTTTTCATGCATGCTCGCCGGTTCCTAAGGCTCCTGGCATCACTTTCTGATAAAACACGACCAATTTAATTGTAGTAGGTTAGTCTTGGTCTTCCTCGGCTCCTACATCCTTCCACTTTCGCATTGTATATCTATACAATGCGAAATATTTATCCCAAAAATAAATTATCTATTTTACTATTCCCTTACGGGTAGATACTTAAGCATGACTTATATATTGTTCAATTAACACAATTTCACACAGTCTTATAATTGTCTTGTCATAAATCTTCCAAAAGAAAAATGAGAAAGAAAAGCTCTCGTTGCGTTAGCTTTTTTTTCCAATAGTTAATTCGTATAATAATGCTAAAACAATAAGTAATATTGTCATACCATTAAGGTGATAAAAAAATCACACGGCCTACCTGATGGTAAGCAGTAACCGTATTCTACAGACTCTTGCAACCTATGTGTATAAATTGTATAAACCTTTGTTTGAAGAATCTAATCTTCCTGTCCCTGTCCCTGACAGTCCTGGATAGTCCCTGGAGAAAACCTAGGTAGGGAGTACATTACATAACTTAGTGTTCTTGCAATAAAATATCTCTGGAACTGAAAAGTACGTGACCGGTTTCAGTGCGTCAGGTTGAATTCCGAGTCGAAGGCATACCGAATGGTTGTAGAATGATATACTACAACCGCACGGTATACCGTCTATACACAAGGCATTGCACAATGGGTAGAACACACAAAGGAAGGCCGAGTCTCTTCTTAAGCCTTAAATACATGTTGATATAATTAATCAATTAAACTGATGATGTTTTGCATCTCTAAATTGTTAATAGATTCAGGCGTTACTTTGCGAAAGTCAAATCTATATGCAATTTGATCTAACCTGCTTTGCGTGTTTCCGCCACCAATTAGTTCATGCGGCCTAGCGCCGGCCGGCACCCACCCACTACTGTTAGTACTTGGTAACTTCACATGTTATTCTTACGATTAACGTCTACAACGCCTGATGATGCCTCGTGGAGAGGCGAAACACGTGTCGCAGCGACGACCAGGCCAGTCGTGGCAGCGACGGTGGTGGTGGGGGCATGCGGATTCTGTTCCAGATGACGGACGACCGCAGCAGCCGAGGCAGAGACTACCGGAGCAGCCATGGCAGCGTCGGCATGTACCAAGTACTAACAGTAGTGGGTGGGTGCCGGCCGGCGCTAGGCCGCATGAACTAATTGGTGGCGGAAGCACGCAAAGCAGGTTAGATCAAATTGCACATCTCTAAATTCTCTCATTCCCCATAAAAGCTAAAAGAGTTTTATAATAGAGTTCTGAATTCGTAGAGTCGTCTGAATCACCAAGTAGTTTTTTATATGGTTGTATATAAAACCAACCTTATAGTGATAAGGCTACTTCTAACCTATAAAACCTTATAGTGATAAGGCTACTTCTAACCTATTGAATAATATGACGCAGCTCGGTGGAGCAGGGGTTAATAATACGACTTTGTCACCGACGCTCGTGGGTTCGATTCCCACAGAGGACAAACTTTTGTGTGCATGAACATGTCTCTTTACCTTGGTCTAGGTGATTTTTAAGAGAGGTAGAGCGCATCAAAGCAGCCTATGGAATTTTTCTACAACTCAGAGAAAGTATCAGCCAAATAATAACTTTCTGAAGTTGTTTTATTTCATCTAGTGAGTAAGGTTACCAGTGACCTCCTAGAAACCGGATGTATTAGCAGCAGTCGTGGCAACGCACGCATCCTATATTGCAAACGTTCATTAGCTACGGTGACCACTTTATAATAGGATGACTTCTCGGCGTTTGTATATAAAAAATATTAAAAACATTATGGACAAAATATGTTCACAATGTGTTAAGAGACCTTAGTCGGAACTTAAATTTTAGTGTTAATAAAAAAACATAACTACTTGAAATTTCAACTTAACTTAAATATATAATAATAATCTCACCAAATTATTTCTTCATGAGTATGAATGCACGACTTCACTTTATAATATTTTGAAGCAAACTAAATAAACATTACTTGTTTTATATTACTTGATAACACGTTACGATAAGCTGATAATGTCTTATCTATTGGATTTAATAGTTAATTTACAACTGTACAAGAAATTAACGACTTCGTGACATGGTTTAGATGTTATTTAACAATTGACATGAATCACCACTAGTGGAGAACTTAGGATTTGTGGTGACGTCACTTACCTACGTGATAAATCACAAGCGATACTTATTCCGCAGCGGCTTTCAGTGAAGGTGTAAAGTGAAAGTAAATTTCAGATCGTATAGATCTCGCCAAACTTCTAGTTGACTCCGAAGTTGCTCTGCACAGGTTTTTATCCATACATCTTAAAACCAACCAAGAAAAAATCGGCCAAGTGCGAATCGTACTCGCGCACGAAGGGTTCCGTACCATTATCTATAAAAACATGTTGTATGGGAGCCCCCCTTAAATATTTGTTTTATTTTAATGAATATATAACTAAATATTCTGTGAATATTTCAAGCGTCTACCTGTTGCCGTTATCAATATCGAGCAAAAACAGAAGCCGCCTTAAATATTTATTTTATTCTGTTTTTTAGTATTTGTTATTATAGCGGCAACAGAAATACATGGGGTACACTAAAAGTTTTGCACTTCTAGCTAATCGGAACTATTTGAATTTCGAATGTTATATTTTTTGAAACGTTGCAACCTACTTAGTGATAAAAAAAGCAATTGGCGGGAAATCATTTGTCAATTGTTTTTTATCACACATCAAAGTTCTACGTACGCAACGAAAATGGAATTGAGTCGAAAAGATTTTAGAGCGATGATTTTTTATGATTTTAAAAGTTCTCTCTCTCCGCAAGACTGTGCTGCTCGTCCTCAAAATGCTTTTGGGAGAGAAGCACCTTCTTTGAGCACCGTGAGGCGATGGTTTGTTGAATTTGAGAGAGGTCGAGTTTCTTTACATGACGAATTTCGTGAAGGGCGGCCTTCAACTGCCGTCAACGTAAATAATGTGGCTACTGTTAAGCGGCTAATTGAAGAAAACCCGCGGATTACCTATGAGACAATTCGAGAACTATTGGGGATTGGTATGAACCAAATTCAGAAAATTTTACACGAAGAATTGAAAGTTCGGAAACTTTGTTGTCGTTGGATCCCTCATGAACTGAGAGCGGAGCAGAAGTGGGCTGGCGTGAAATGGTGCTCACAGATGCTACTGAAGTACGACCACGGACATTCTAATGCTGTTTATGACATTGTCACAGGAGACGAAACGTGGATTTATTGTTTTGAACCCGAAAAAAAACAGTAATCTTGTGAATAGGTGTTTGAAAATGAGAACAGAAATGAGAACATTACACAGTAATTACACAGTAAGAGTACACTCACACACAGGAACACAACAACCCTCTAGGGAGTTGTTATTTGGCTGCGGATTTCTGTGAGGTGGAGGTACTTCCCCAGACTGGCTGCTTTGATGCGCCCTACCGCTCTTTAAACAACCAGACCAATACAAACAGAGATATTCATGCGCACAAATGTTTGTCTTGTGTGGGAATCGAACCTACGAACGATGTTGCAAATACAATGTTGTGATAATACAATGTTGTATCGACGCAGGTTGCCACACCCATTTATAGACGTAAAATCACTCGCAGCCATTTATTTTAAGTCGGTTTAGTTTAAGTCTAACTTATACTTGAGAGCTCGATGGCGTCGTTGCGCGTGTCATCGTAACCGAACGCGCTGGTTAAGCAACGTCAAGCGCAGCCCATCTATGGACCGGTTTATCTATATCGAGTTTCTCCGTACTCGGAGGGCACGTTAAGCCGTCGGTCCCGACTGTTGTCGATAGGAGAGAGTCGTTAAGCTAAGTCAATGGCCCTCGGGCGGCTTGAAAACACTGGCCGCTGCCAATCCGCATTTGAGCAGAGTGGTGGAGTATGCTCTAAACCCCTTCGGTGCAGCACATATTGTTTCGGTGTCCCGTATTCTCCAAACAGAGGTACGATTTGGAGCAGGAGTTGGGAATGCGGGCCACCGAAACCACAGTCTCCGAAATAGTTTTGGGGGGAAATAGACCTTATAAATTTAGGTCTATTTCCCCCCAAAACTATTTCGTTCCCATCCCATCGGCTATACTCCGTATAGCCCATCCCCACTCCTCACATCCACATCCTCCGTATAGCCCACCGCGATCCCATCGGATCCCGCGATCGCGGTGGCTAGGTGGAGCTGTGAAGCCCGCTGTCGCCCGTGGATGTACTGACACAGCATGGGGAGGGAAGTTCGAAAACAGATAAAATAATTTCACCGGCGTTCAAAAACGGGCAAATATTAGAATTTTAGATGATAACACTGAAAGATGATGAATGAAAGAAGGAATTGTGGAAAGGAAGAGAGTATGATGTATGAATGTGATAATTTATATTTAATTGAATAAAAAAAAATGTTATATATAGATATTGTTGTCGAAATAGCCTTGCCCATGGCAGGGGTGCACGATAAAAAATAAAAAAAAACCCCTTCGGTTGAAGGGCGACCCGTATCCCTGTCATATGGCAGATAGCGGCTATATGGTAGAGAAATTACTGGCTACTGTGCCGAAATATCTTTAGGTAGCAAGATTGCCAACGCCCGAGTAACATCCCCGTGGTTTTGTGAGTGTCAATGAGCTGCGATGACTTACCATCTCATGCGGGAGCGCATGCTTGTTTGCCAGCCTAGTTTCATAACAAAAACACGTTACTCCACGTTTTCGACTAAACTGACACGTACAGTTACGACAACGAGTTCTTACATCTTATCAATGAATGATATATTTATTTTAAGTACTCTATACTATCGTATTGGAAAGAAAACGTGACATTCCATGGTCAAAACCATATAGAGTAATCAGAGCAATAACCAATATTTATATAGTATAGTCGTAATTTATCAGAAGGTGATGTCAGAAGCCTTAGGAACCGGCGAGCGTGCACTAAAGAAGCGAGTGGGGACCGCGTCTTATGTCGCTTGATCCTCTCTGCCTACCCCGCAAGGCGTGAAGATATACATACATAGATATATAGTATTGTGAGTGGTATCTAAGATTAGTTAATAGATTCAGGCGTTACTTTGCGAAAGTCAAATCTACAGGCAATTCGATCCAAACTACTTTGTGTGCTTCCGCTCCCGATTAGTTCATGCGAACTACTGCCGGCCGGCACCCACCCACTACCGTTAGTAGATGCATGCCGCCGCTGCCATGGCTGCTCCGGTCGTCTCTGCGAGTGTTCGCCATCTGAAATGTGAACCGCATGCACCCGCCACCGTTGCTGCCCTGGCTGCTCCGGTCGTCTCCGCGACACGTGTTTCGCCTCTCCACGAGGCATCCTCAGGCGCTGTAGATGTTAGTCGTTAGAATAACATGCTACGAATGAGTCATCCATCGCATTGCCGTCCTTTATATAGAAAAAGTGGAGGGGGTGGAGGGGTTGAGGGGGGTGGAAGGGGTAAGCGAAAAGATATTTAATAGAGGGGAGCTGTTTACGTCAGTCTGTTTGTTCATAAGAGGGATATTAGAATTTTTATGCTTAACTATTTCCAACTGTTCTCTAATATTCAATTTTAGTCCTTTATTTATTGTATGTAAGATTTTAAATGTGTTAGTAGCGGATAAATCATGTCCTTTGTCTACAAGATGTTCGGCGAAGTGTGACCTTTCTGGGCAATTGTTTTTATATGCAGATATGTGTTCCTGAAATCGTTTTTGAAAACTACGACCAGTTTGACCGATATAAACATGATCACATTCATCACAAAACAACTTGTAGACGCCGGATTTTTTATTTGGCGGAATTTTATCTTTACTGTTACAAAGCGATTTGAGAGTGTTATGTGTTTTGAGTGCAACGTTTATGTTATTTTTTCTAAATATGTTAACTATTTTGTCAGTAATTTTTCCTAGGTATGACAAACTCGCAGTGTATTTTGTTGTTGGAACATTAGAAACTGCGTATAGTAGTTTATTGACGATATTATTCGTCTTTTTTCGCAACAGTTTGTCTATGGTGGATTTAGTGTAACCGTTTGATTTCGCGATCTGGTATATTACATCAAGTTCCTTGACGTAATTATCCTTACTTAATGGGACGCTCATCAAACGGTGTATCATAGATTTATACGCTGCGAGTTTGTGTTGCCAAGGATGGCTTGATGACGCAGGGATCGTGGTATCGGTATGAGTGGGTTTGCGATATATAGAAAATTGATGGGTGGATTGATTTCTAGATATAGTTAAATCCAAAAAGTTAAGTGAATTATTTTGTTCTATTTCTATAGTAAATTTAATTTTGGGATGGATTTTATTTAATTTCGAAACAAAGAGCTCCAATTGACGCTTGGTACCTGTCCAACATATAAGAATGTCGTCGACATATCTATAATAATAGAATATGTGTGGTTTACCAATTATATTTTCGCGTTCGTAATTGTCCAGAAATAAGTCAGCCATCAATGGACTAAGAGGGGACCCCATAGCCAATCCTTCTTTTTGGATATAATATTTATTATTAAATTGAAAGTAATTTTGAGACATGCAAAGTCTTGTCAGTCGTAATATGTCATCTGTCTCGCAAGGATGGATGGATTTATTTTCTAGGGAGGACTTGAGGATTTCTAGGCAATCCTCATAAGGGACGTTAGTGAACAAACTTTCAACATCAAGAGAAATTAATTTGGAATAAGGAGGTAGTTTTAAGTTTTTTATGTTGTCTACTAATTGCAAACTATTTTTCAGGCTGTATTTTGGTTCAAAAGATATCTTTTCCCTGATATGAATATTAAGAAATTTTGCCAACTCATAGGTGGGGGCTCCAATATATGATACAACCGGTCTAATTGGAATATTAATTTTATGTAATTTTGGTAAACCGTAAAGCATAGGGCAATGAGGATTCATGGGAATAATTTTGAATTTTGAATATGAATTATCCGGAAAGATATATTTTGAGCCATTAACAGTTAATTTTAGTTGAGCCAGATATTTGTTAGTGGGATCTTGATTTACAGTCAAAAAATCGTCTGTCTGTAAAACGTCGTTGACCTTGGTATTATAATCATTACGGTCCATGATGACTAACGTATTTCCTTTATCCGCTTTAGAAAATACAATATTATTATTCGACACTCTTTGTCTGACAGATACCAACGTCTTGGCCTCACCGTTAACGGAATTTTGAAACGAAAAAGACTTAAGATGTTGAGCTATGGAATGTTTAAAAAAATTATCTTTTTTATTTCTAACCGCCGCGACCTCTGCGTCAACCGCCAGGTTTTCTAGGGATCTTTGTGTTAGTTTTGGAGGGATACTATATTTTAAACCCTTTTCCAAAAGTGTTATTTCTTGATTATTAAACTGTGTAGATGATAAATTTTTGACACGAGGGTAGAACTTGTGACATGCAGTGTTGTTAGTATGGTTGGAAGCTGACGAAGACGGACGTTGTTGTAAAATTAGTCTGTCAAGTTTGTCTGTCTGAGAGATGTACTTTTTGTGTATAAAATTGGACGCGAGTTCTCGTGCTTTCTGATCAACTAAATCGAACTCGATGGGGTGTAATTTGTGGGCTAATTCGGTATGTAGGACTTTCAAATGTGATTTGAGGTTGTCCCGAACTGTAAACCAACGACGCGATTCCTCATTTAACCAGATGAATTGAGCTTTTTTAATGGCTTTGTTAGCCGCTACTGACTGCGAATTTGTTTTTATAGATATATAGTTGGGAATCACGTGGTTGTGCTTACACTGTTGGTTAAACCACAAATTTTGAACAGCAACACGGTGGAGTTTTGTTAGTTTTATATATACCTTCACCTGATCAGCTATACTTGCTGCAATTAAATAGTTAATAGATTCAGGCGTTACTTTGCGAAAGTCAAATCTACAGGCAATTCGATCCAAACTACTTTGTGTGCTTCCGCTCCCGATTAGTTCATGCGAACTACTGCCGGCCGGCACCCACCCACTACCGTTAGTAGATGCATGCCGCCGCTGCCATGGCTGCTCCGGTCGTCTCTGCGAGTGTTCGCCATCTGAAATGTGAACCGCATGCACCCGCCACCGTTGCTGCCCTGGCTGCTCCGGTCGTCTCCGCGACACGTGTTTCGCCTCTCCACGAGGCATCCTCAGGCGCTGTAGATGTTAGTCGTTAGAATAACATGCTACGAATGAGTCATCCATCGCATTGCCGTCCTTTATATAGAAAAAGTGGAGGGGGTGGAGGGGTTGAGGGGGGTGGAAGGGGTAAGCGAAAAGATATTTAATAGAGGGGAGCTGTTTACGTCAGTCTGTTTGTTCATAAGAGGGATATTAGAATTTTTATGCTTAACTATTTCCAACTGTTCTCTAATATTCAATTTTAGTCCTTTATTTATTGTATGTAAGATTTTAAATGTGTTAGTAGCGGATAAATCATGTCCTTTGTCTACAAGATGTTCGGCGAAGTGTGACCTTTCTGGGCAATTGTTTTTATATGCAGATATGTGTTCCTGAAATCGTTTTTGAAAACTACGACCAGTTTGACCGATATAAACATGATCACATTCATCACAAAACAACTTGTAGACGCCGGATTTTTTATTTGGCGGAATTTTATCTTTACTGTTACAAAGCGATTTGAGAGTGTTATGTGTTTTGAGTGCAACGTTTATGTTATTTTTTCTAAATATGTTAACTATTTTGTCAGTAATTTTTCCTAGGTATGACAAACTCGCAGTGTATTTTGTTGTTGGAACATTAGAAACTGCGTATAGTAGTTTATTGACGATATTATTCGTCTTTTTTCGCAACAGTTTGTCTATGGTGGATTTAGTGTAACCGTTTGATTTCGCGATCTGGTATATTACATCAAGTTCCTTGACGTAATTATCCTTACTTAATGGGACGCTCATCAAACGGTGTATCATAGATTTATACGCTGCGAGTTTGTGTTGCCAAGGATGGCTTGATGACGCAGGGATCGTGGTATCGGTATGAGTGGGTTTGCGATATATAGAAAATTGATGGGTGGATTGATTGAGATTGACGCTTGGTACCTGTCCAACATATAAGAATGTCGTCGACATATCTATAATAATAGAATATGTGTGGTTTACCAATTATATTTTCGCGTTCGTAATTGTCCAGAAATAAGTCAGCCATCAATGGACTAAGAGGGGACCCCATAGCCAATCCTTCTTTTTGGATATAATATTTATTATTAAATTGAAAGTAATTTTGAGACATGCAAAGTCTTGTCAGTCGTAATATGTCATCTGTCTCGCAAGGATGGATGGATTTATTTTCTAGGGAGGACTTGAGGATTTCTAGGCAATCCTCATAAGGGACGTTAGTGAACAAACTTTCAACATCAAGAGAAATTAATTTGGAATAAGGAGGTAGTTTTAAGTTTTTTATGTTGTCTACTAATTGCAAACTATTTTTCAGGCTGTATTTTGGTTCAAAAGATATCTTTTCCCTGATATGAATATTAAGAAATTTTGCCAACTCATAGGTGGGGGCTCCAATATATGATACAACCGGTCTAATTGGAATATTAATTTTATGTAATTTTGGTAAACCGTAAAGCATAGGGCAATGAGGATTCATGGGAATAATTTTGAATTTTGAATATGAATTATCCGGAAAGATATATTTTGAGCCATTAACAGTTAATTTTAGTTGAGCCAGATATTTGTTAGTGGGATCTTGATTTACAGTCAAAAAATCGTCTGTCTGTAAAACGTCGTTGACCTTGGTATTATAATCATTACGGTCCATGATGACTAACGTATTTCCTTTATCCGCTTTAGAAAATACAATATTATTATTCGACACTCTTTGTCTGACAGATACCAACGTCTTGGCCTCACCGTTAACGGAATTTTGAAACGAAAAAGACTTAAGATGTTGAGCTATGGAATGTTTAAAAAAATTATCTTTTTTATTTCTAACCGCCGCGACCTCTGCGTCAACCGCCAGGTTTTCTAGGGATCTTTGTGTTAGTTTTGGAGGGATACTATATTTTAAACCCTTTTCCAAAAGTGTTATTTCTTGATTATTAAACTGTGTAGATGATAAATTTTTGACACGAGGGTAGAACTTGTGACATGCAGTGTTGTTAGTATGGTTGGAAGCTGACGAAGACGGACGTTGTTGTAAAATTAGTCTGTCAAGTTTGTCTGTCTGAGAGATGTACTTTTTGTGTATAAAATTGGACGCGAGTTCTCGTGCTTTCTGATCAACTAAATCGAACTCGATGGGGTGTAATTTGTGGGCTAATTCGGTATGTAGGACTTTCAAATGTGATTTGAGGTTGTCCCGAACTGTAAACCAACGACGCGATTCCTCATTTAACCAGATGAATTGAGCTTTTTTAATGGCTTTGTTAGCCGCTACTGACTGCGAATTTGTTTTTATAGATATATAGTTGGGAATCACGTGGTTGTGCTTACACTGTTGGTTAAACCACAAATTTTGAACAGCAACACGGTGGAGTTTTGTTAGTTTTATATATACCTTCACCTGATCAGCTATACTTGCTGCAATTAAATAGTTAATAGATTCAGGCGTTACTTTGCGAAAGTCAAATCTACAGGCAATTCGATCCAAACTACTTTGTGTGCTTCCGCTCCCGATTAGTTCATGCGAACTACTGCCGGCCGGCACCCACCCACTACCGTTAGTAGATGCATGCCGCCGCTGCCATGGCTGCTCCGGTCGTCTCTGCGAGTGTTCGCCATCTGAAATGTGAACCGCATGCACCCGCCACCGTTGCTGCCCTGGCTGCTCCGGTCGTCTCCGCGACACGTGTTTCGCCTCTCCACGAGGCATCCTCAGGCGCTGTAGATGTTAGTCGTTAGAATAACATGCTACGAATGAGTCATCCATCGCATTGCCGTCCTTTATATAGAAAAAGTGGAGGGGGTGGAGGGGTTGAGGGGGGTGGAAGGGGTAAGCGAAAAGATATTTAATAGAGGGGAGCTGTTTACGTCAGTCTGTTTGTTCATAAGAGGGATATTAGAATTTTTATGCTTAACTATTTCCAACTGTTCTCTAATATTCAATTTTAGTCCTTTATTTATTGTATGTAAGATTTTAAATGTGTTAGTAGCGGATAAATCATGTCCTTTGTCTACAAGATGTTCGGCGAAGTGTGACCTTTCTGGGCAATTGTTTTTATATGCAGATATGTGTTCCTGAAATCGTTTTTGAAAACTACGACCAGTTTGACCGATATAAACATGATCACATTCATCACAAAACAACTTGTAGACGCCGGATTTTTTATTTGGCGGAATTTTATCTTTACTGTTACAAAGCGATTTGAGAGTGTTATGTGTTTTGAGTGCAACGTTTATGTTATTTTTTCTAAATATGTTAACTATTTTGTCAGTAATTTTTCCTAGGTATGACAAACTCGCAGTGTATTTTGTTGTTGGAACATTAGAAACTGCGTATAGTAGTTTATTGACGATATTATTCGTCTTTTTTCGCAACAGTTTGTCTATGGTGGATTTAGTGTAACCGTTTGATTTCGCGATCTGGTATATTACATCAAGTTCCTTGACGTAATTATCCTTACTTAATGGGACGCTCATCAAACGGTGTATCATAGATTTATACGCTGCGAGTTTGTGTTGCCAAGGATGGCTTGATGACGCAGGGATCGTGGTATCGGTATGAGTGGGTTTGCGATATATAGAAAATTGATGGGTGGATTGATTGAGATTGACGCTTGGTACCTGTCCAACATATAAGAATGTCGTCGACATATCTATAATAATAGAATATGTGTGGTTTACCAATTATATTTTCGCGTTCGTAATTGTCCAGAAATAAGTCAGCCATCAATGGACTAAGAGGGGACCCCATAGCCAATCCTTCTTTTTGGATATAATATTTATTATTAAATTGAAAGTAATTTTGAGACATGCAAAGTCTTGTCAGTCGTAATATGTCATCTGTCTCGCAAGGATGGATGGATTTATTTTCTAGGGAGGACTTGAGGATTTCTAGGCAATCCTCATAAGGGACGTTAGTGAACAAACTTTCAACATCAAGAGAAATTAATTTGGAATAAGGAGGTAGTTTTAAGTTTTTTATGTTGTCTACTAATTGCAAACTATTTTTCAGGCTGTATTTTGGTTCAAAAGATATCTTTTCCCTGATATGAATATTAAGAAATTTTGCCAACTCATAGGTGGGGGCTCCAATATATGATACAACCGGTCTAATTGGAATATTAATTTTATGTAATTTTGGTAAACCGTAAAGCATAGGGCAATGAGGATTCATGGGAATAATTTTGAATTTTGAATATGAATTATCCGGAAAGATATATTTTGAGCCATTAACAGTTAATTTTAGTTGAGCCAGATATTTGTTAGTGGGATCTTGATTTACAGTCAAAAAATCGTCTGTCTGTAAAACGTCGTTGACCTTGGTATTATAATCATTACGGTCCATGATGACTAACGTATTTCCTTTATCCGCTTTAGAAAATACAATATTATTATTCGACACTCTTTGTCTGACAGATACCAACGTCTTGGCCTCACCGTTAACGGAATTTTGAAACGAAAAAGACTTAAGATGTTGAGCTATGGAATGTTTAAAAAAATTATCTTTTTTATTTCTAACCGCCGCGACCTCTGCGTCAACCGCCAGGTTTTCTAGGGATCTTTGTGTTAGTTTTGGAGGGATACTATATTTTAAACCCTTTTCCAAAAGTGTTATTTCTTGATTATTAAACTGTGTAGATGATAAATTTTTGACACGAGGGTAGAACTTGTGACATGCAGTGTTGTTAGTATGGTTGGAAGCTGACGAAGACGGACGTTGTTGTAAAATTAGTCTGTCAAGTTTGTCTGTCTGAGAGATGTACTTTTTGTGTATAAAATTGGACGCGAGTTCTCGTGCTTTCTGATCAACTAAATCGAACTCGATGGGGTGTAATTTGTGGGCTAATTCGGTATGTAGGACTTTCAAATGTGATTTGAGGTTGTCCCGAACTGTAAACCAACGACGCGATTCCTCATTTAACCAGATGAATTGAGCTTTTTTAATGGCTTTGTTAGCCGCTACTGACTGCGAATTTGTTTTTATAGATATATAGTTGGGAATCACGTGGTTGTGCTTACACTGTTGGTTAAACCACAAATTTTGAACAGCAACACGGTGGAGTTTTGTTAGTTTTATATATACCTTCACCTGATCAGCTATACTTGCTGCAATTAAATAGTTAATAGATTCAGGCGTTACTTTGCGAAAGTCAAATCTACAGGCAATTCGATCCAAACTACTTTGTGTGCTTCCGCTCCCGATTAGTTCATGCGAACTACTGCCGGCCGGCACCCACCCACTACCGTTAGTAGATGCATGCCGCCGCTGCCATGGCTGCTCCGGTCGTCTCTGCGAGTGTTCGCCATCTGAAATGTGAACCGCATGCACCCGCCACCGTTGCTGCCCTGGCTGCTCCGGTCGTCTCCGCGACACGTGTTTCGCCTCTCCACGAGGCATCCTCAGGCGCTGTAGATGTTAGTCGTTAGAATAACATGCTACGAATGAGTCATCCATCGCATTGCCGTCCTTTATATAGAAAAAGTGGAGGGGGTGGAGGGGTTGAGGGGGGTGGAAGGGGTAAGCGAAAAGATATTTAATAGAGGGGAGCTGTTTACGTCAGTCTGTTTGTTCATAAGAGGGATATTAGAATTTTTATGCTTAACTATTTCCAACTGTTCTCTAATATTCAATTTTAGTCCTTTATTTATTGTATGTAAGATTTTAAATGTGTTAGTAGCGGATAAATCATGTCCTTTGTCTACAAGATGTTCGGCGAAGTGTGACCTTTCTGGGCAATTGTTTTTATATGCAGATATGTGTTCCTGAAATCGTTTTTGAAAACTACGACCAGTTTGACCGATATAAACATGATCACATTCATCACAAAACAACTTGTAGACGCCGGATTTTTTATTTGGCGGAATTTTATCTTTACTGTTACAAAGCGATTTGAGAGTGTTATGTGTTTTGAGTGCAACGTTTATGTTATTTTTTCTAAATATGTTAACTATTTTGTCAGTAATTTTTCCTAGGTATGACAAACTCGCAGTGTATTTTGTTGTTGGAACATTAGAAACTGCGTATAGTAGTTTATTGACGATATTATTCGTCTTTTTTCGCAACAGTTTGTCTATGGTGGATTTAGTGTAACCGTTTGATTTCGCGATCTGGTATATTACATCAAGTTCCTTGACGTAATTATCCTTACTTAATGGGACGCTCATCAAACGGTGTATCATAGATTTATACGCTGCGAGTTTGTGTTGCCAAGGATGGCTTGATGACGCAGGGATCGTGGTATCGGTATGAGTGGGTTTGCGATATATAGAAAATTGATGGGTGGATTGATTTCTAGATATAGTTTAATCCAAAAAGTTAAGTGAATTATTTTGTTCTATTTCTATAGTAAATTTAATTTTGGGATGGATTTTATTTAATTTCGAAACAAAGAGCTCCAATTGACGCTTGGTACCTGTCCAACATATAAGAATGTCGTCGACATATCTATAATAATAGAATATGTGTGGTTTACCAATTATATTTTCGCGTTCGTAATTGTCCAGAAATAAGTCAGCCATCAATGGACTAAGAGGGGACCCCATAGCCAATCCTTCTTTTTGGATATAATATTTATTATTAAATTGAAAGTAATTTTGAGACATGCAAAGTCTTGTCAGTCGTAATATGTCATCTGTCTCGCAAGGATGGATGGATTTATTTTCTAGGGAGTGTACTGATATATTTGTAATTGTAACGTAGGTAGCCGGCCTACCCGCCTAATGTTAAATCTGTGTACCTACTTGTGTCGTACAATAAAGCAGTTCTAAACCAGCTATCGTGTTGTTCACTACATGGTGACAGCGGTGAAGTAAAAAATAAAATAAAATAGGAATAGTTTTCATTTAATAGAATTTACTTTCGAAAGTGTCGAAAAATTGTAACGTAAATTAAAATAATGGAGCATGCCCGTCCTCCTGGAGAATTAGTGTTGGAAGGGGGCCCGGCGTGTCGCGCCGACACGTGGCGAAAATGGCTGCGACAGTTTGAGGTATTCCTAAAGGCCTCAGGAGTACATAAGGAACCGAGTGACGTGCAAGCGAGTTTATTAATTAATCTGATCGGTTCGGAAGGATATGACATTTACTCGACATTGAAATTTTTCGATGAAAAAGATCGAGAAGACATAAAAAAGTTAATATGTGCATTTAATGAATATTTTGGCACTAAGCCGAACGTAATAATGGTACGATTCAAATTTTTTACTCGAAACCAGGAAATAGGCGAAAGTATAGACGAGTACGTCACAGCCTTGAAGCTGCTCAGCCAACAGTGCCAATTCGAACAACTAGAGGATAGCTTGGTGCGAGACAGGATAGTGTGCGGCGTGACAGACACTGCTGTGCGAGATCGGTTGCTTCGCGCGGAGGATTTGACGCTGGATAGAGCGGTGAAAATCTGTCAGGCCAATGAAGTGAGCGCCGACGAGAGTCGGCAGATCTCGGGAGTCAAAAACGAGAATACTGCAGACGTGAACGTCTTATGGAAGTCGCGAGCATATCAGCGGGAGGCTAAGCCAAACAGCCGAAACCACATCGGCAGCAGCACAAGCGGCGCTGGGCCGAGCCGTGCACGTGCGGCGGGCGTCGCGGGCCAGCGCGCGGCGGTGAGCTCGGTTGGCAGGCGCGGCGGCGGCGGCGGCGATGCGAGCGTGCAGCTGCGTTACGGACGGGCGGTGGCGTGCGGTTCTTGTGGTAGCGTTCGTTGTGATGGTGGCGATCGTTGTGCGGGCAAGAGCGCTAAGTGTTTTTTTTGTGGTTTTAGAGGTCATTTTAAAATCATGTGTCCGGTTAAGAAAAATAAAGTGTACGAAATTAACGAGGACAGCGATGAACCCGGTGAGTTATACTATATATCTACAATTGAATGCGTCGATTCATTGATAAACGTGGATGATAAAAAATGGTTCGAAACTTTATACTTACCTGTTTGTGATTCGAATGTTTTATTTAAGTTAGACACGGGTTCCGATCTGAACGTTTTGTCTAAACATAATTTTGTGAAACTGGGATTTTCTTTGTTTGACTTATCCACTGACAACGTTCGTGCCAAATCATTTTGTGGAAATTTTCTGTCGATCGTAGGATCGATTGTTATTAAAGTGGTGTACAAACAAATTGAATACCATTTAAAGTTTATTGTATCGGAGCAGCCGTGTCAAAGTATTTTAGGTAAACACGCACTGGAGGAATTAGGCTTGATAAAGAGAATATTTACAATTAACTTAGATATTTACAATGATTTGTTTCAAGGTATAGGTAAATTACCGGGCTATTATAGAATTCCTTTACAGAAGGACGTCAGTCCTTGCATCTGTCCTGTTAGAAAAATTCCCGTAGGAGTAAGAGATCAGTTACAGAAAGAGTTGAACCGTATGGAACAGTTAGGGGTCATACGAAGAGTAACACACCCAACTTCCTGGGTTAACAGTATAGTCATAGCCGCTAAAAAAGATGGTAGTTTTCGAGTATGCCTGGACCCGCGTCCGCTCAACAAGGTCATCAGGCGCCAACATTATCCTTTGCCAACTTTAACGGAGATAGCCACAAAATTAAAAGGTGCGTGTTATTTCAGTAAACTAGATGCTAGATCTGGATTCTGGATGATCCAGCTCGACGATGAGAGCGCTGACCTTTGTACGTTCGGCACACCGTTCGGTCGGTTTCAATACTTGCGCTTACCTTACGGTATAAACTCAGCATCGGAGATATTTCATGCTAAGGTCCGCCAGCTGCTGGAAGACTTGGATGGCGTGGACTCTTTTGTTGACGACATTATTGTCTGGGGAACATCAAAAGATGAACACGACAAGCGTCTAAGGAGTCTTCTCGACAGGGCGCGACAAGTAGGCATCAGGTTCAATCGTGAAAAATGTACATTTTGTGTTACAGAAGTTACATATTTAGGTCATAACTTCAGCTCTGATGGAATGAAAATAGATCAGTCGAAACTGAAGGCCATCACGGACATGCCTAGTCCGACGGATAGACAGGCACTCGAGAGATTCCTCGGTATGATAAACTACGTGAGTAAGTTTATCCCTAATTACTCGAAAAGAGTTAGCCCACTGCGCAACCTACTTAAGAAAGATGCGGAATGGTGTTGGAGTGAGTGCGAGGAATGCGTAGTGAGCGATCTAAAGGAGGCTCTGTGTAGCGCGCCTGTGCTGGCACTGTTCTCAGCGAACGAGCCTGCGGTGCTGTCAGTGGACGCGAGCTCGCGAGCGGTCGGCGCTTGTCTTTTACAAGGAGGGCGGCCGGTTGAGTTTGCGTCATCGACTCTCTCTGACACGCAGCAGCGATATGCGCAAATCGAAAAAGAGATGCTCGCCATCGTGTTTGCTCTCGAGAGATTCCACCAGTACATATTTGGCAAACGTGACATAGTGGTTGAAACAGATCACAAGCCACTCGAAGCTCTGTTCAAAAAATCACTCGATTCTGTCCCAGCGAGACTGCAACGTATGATGCTGCGGGTTCAGAGATACGATTTCACTGTCACATATAAGCCCGGTAAATACATGTATATCGCGGATACACTATCGCGGGCTCCCCTCCCGGAGCGATCGGTAACTAAGGTGTCGGAGGAAATCGATGAGCAAACTTGTTTTTTGCTTCAAAATGTTAGGTTGAGTAGTGAAAAGTTTAATTCCGTAAGAGAGCAAAGACAACGAGTGTAAAGTACTAATAGACTATATGTTAAACGGATGGCCGGCGAACAAACACGAAACGATCGAATGTGCGCGGCGATACTGGGACTATAGAGAGTGTTTGGAGTACGCGGGTGGTGTTATATTTTGTAACAATCTAGTTTTTATACCGCGAGGACTCAGGAGCGAGATGTTGTCGCGCGTGCACGAAGGGCACCAGGGTATAGACCGCTGCAAGCGGCGCGCTCGTGATGTAATGTTCTGGGCGGGCATGTCGAGCGACATCGAGAGCGCGGTGCGAGCCTGTAGGGTGTGCGCCGAAAACAAAGCTGTGCCTCAGCGGGAGCCGATGGTACCCCATGCTATTCCGTGTCTTCCCTGGAATAAATTGGGATCGGATATTTTTGAATATTCGAAAAGGTCTTATTTAATATTGGTAGATTATTTTACAAATTTTATTGAAGTGTGTCCGCTAACTGCTATTACGTCTAAACAGGTCATACTCGCTATGAAAGACCAGTTCGCCCGACACGGGATACCGGAGGAGCTAGTGACGGACAACGGTCCGGCGTATGCTTCTAAAGAGTTCAGAACCTTTGCACGTACCTGGGGATTCGTTCATACGAAGTCATCTCCAAATTATCCGCCTTCGAACGGTCGGAGCGAACGTGCTGTCCGAACAGTTAAAGAATTATTGAGCAAATGCTCAAAATCCAATGAAGACTTTTATTTAGGATTACTGAATTTTAGATCCACATCGAGGGATGGCATAGCGAGCCCGGCACAGCTTCTCATGGGCCGGAGGCTCAACACGCGGCTTCCCTCGCATCCCGATAGATTAATGCCGGTTCGGGATAACACAACAGATTATCAGAATATAATAGATGATCAAGAAAAAAGTCGTGAGTGGTATGACAGGCGTGCCAGAACTCTCCCGGAGTTGAATCCTGGCGACGACGTCGTGTTAGTAGACGGAGCGCGCCGCCGTCTAGGACGTATCTCGGCACGAGCCCCACAACCCCGTTCCTATATCGTGATGGATCGCGTCGGCAGAGTCTTACGTAGAAACAGAAGACATCTCATAAAATTACCACCACCGCAACCGCCCTCTCCGCCACCACTCGACGAGACGACATGTACCGGTAACGAAGTCAACGAGCAAGATGACTCATTCAAGTCACTTGTAAACGCTGACGATGATAGTGAACAGGGTGATATCGACAGTCAGACTCCGCAGTCTGATGACTCATCGAATCCTGTGCGTTCTAAGAGGACAGCTGCAGAGGATGCAAAAAGAAAAATAAGAAATATGTTGTAGAATCGGAAATCAAGCCTAATTCGTTCATGTAGTTAAAATCGATGGTTTATTTTGTATTCGTACTCACGTACAAATTGTTGTGTATTAGTTTGTAATGTTTTGTTAATAATTACGGAATATATATAACTAGGTGTACGACTGTATGTTGGGTCTGTATCGTATACTGAGTTTGTATGACTTCAAACTTAATAATGAAATAATCATAACTGTACTAAGATGTAACTCAATCGCTATCATGTACATTGGTACTTAGCGGTTTAAGTTGAATGAGTTAGTCATTAGAACAATTCTTTATTAGTATAACACTAAGATATACTTAATCAAAAAAAAAAAAAAAAGTTTTGTTGGAAGGAAGAAATGTTATGAATTGTGTTTATATACCTATAACTGATAAATTAATTAGTCAGTTACTTATTATGCGGAACATGTGATGGTAACGATGTATCATAAAAGTATCTTTTAATTATTTTTATTTGTTTAAGGGGGAAGATGTACTGATATATTTGTAATTGTAACGTAGGTAGCCGGCCTACCCGCCTAATGTTAAATCTGTGTACCTACTTGTGTCGTACAATAAAGCAGTTCTAAACCAGCTATCGTGTTGTTCACTACAGGGAGGACTTGAGGATTTCTAGGCAATCCTCATAAGGGACGTTAGTGAACAAACTTTCAACATCAAGAGAAATTAATTTGGAATAAGGAGGTAGTTTTAAGTTTTTTATGTTGTCTACTAATTGCAAACTATTTTTCAGGCTGTATTTTGGTTCAAAAGATATCTTTTCCCTGATATGAATATTAAGAAATTTTGCCAACTCATAGGTGGGGGCTCCAATATATGATACAACCGGTCTAATTGGAATATTAATTTTATGTAATTTTGGTAAACCGTAAAGCATAGGGCAATGAGGATTCATGGGAATAATTTTGAATTTTGAATATGAATTATCCGGAAAGATATATTTTGAGCCATTAACAGTTAATTTTAGTTGAGCCAGATATTTGTTAGTGGGATCTTGATTTACAGTCAAAAAATCGTCTGTCTGTAAAACGTCGTTGACCTTGGTATTATAATCATTACGGTCCATGATGACTAACGTATTTCCTTTATCCGCTTTAGAAAATACAATATTATTATTCGACACTCTTTGTCTGACAGATACCAACGTCTTGGCCTCACCGTTAACGGAATTTTGAAACGAAAAAGACTTAAGATGTTGAGCTATGGAATGTTTAAAAAAATTATCTTTTTTATTTCTAACCGCCGCGACCTCTGCGTCAACCGCCAGGTTTTCTAGGGATCTTTGTGTTAGTTTTGGAGGGATACTATATTTTAAACCCTTTTCCAAAAGTGTTATTTCTTGATTATTAAACTGTGTAGATGATAAATTTTTGACACGAGGGTAGAACTTGTGACATGCAGTGTTGTTAGTATGGTTGGAAGCTGACGAAGACGGACGTTGTTGTAAAATTAGTCTGTCAAGTTTGTCTGTCTGAGAGATGTACTTTTTGTGTATAAAATTGGACGCGAGTTCTCGTGCTTTCTGATCAACTAAATCGAACTCGATGGGGTGTAATTTGTGGGCTAATTCGGTATGTAGGACTTTCAAATGTGATTTGAGGTTGTCCCGAACTGTAAACCAACGACGCGATTCCTCATTTAACCAGATGAATTGAGCTTTTTTAATGGCTTTGTTAGCCGCTACTGACTGCGAATTTGTTTTTATAGATATATAGTTGGGAATCACGTGGTTGTGCTTACACTGTTGGTTAAACCACAAATTTTGAACAGCAACACGGTGGAGTTTTGTTAGTTTTATATATACCTTCACCTGATCAGCTATACTTGCTGCAATTAAATAGTTAATAGATTCAGGCGTTACTTTGCGAAAGTCAAATCTACAGGCAATTCGATCCAAACTACTTTGTGTGCTTCCGCTCCCGATTAGTTCATGCGAACTACTGCCGGCCGGCACCCACCCACTACCGTTAGTAGATGCATGCCGCCGCTGCCATGGCTGCTCCGGTCGTCTCTGCGAGTGTTCGCCATCTGAAATGTGAACCGCATGCACCCGCCACCGTTGCTGCCCTGGCTGCTCCGGTCGTCTCCGCGACACGTGTTTCGCCTCTCCACGAGGCATCCTCAGGCGCTGTAGATGTTAGTCGTTAGAATAACATGCTACGAATGAGTCATCCATCGCATTGCCGTCCTTTATATAGAAAAAGTGGAGGGGGTGGAGGGGTTGAGGGGGGTGGAAGGGGTAAGCGAAAAGATATTTAATAGAGGGGAGCTGTTTACGTCAGTCTGTTTGTTCATAAGAGGGATATTAGAATTTTTATGCTTAACTATTTCCAACTGTTCTCTAATATTCAATTTTAGTCCTTTATTTATTGTATGTAAGATTTTAAATGTGTTAGTAGCGGATAAATCATGTCCTTTGTCTACAAGATGTTCGGCGAAGTGTGACCTTTCTGGGCAATTGTTTTTATATGCAGATATGTGTTCCTGAAATCGTTTTTGAAAACTACGACCAGTTTGACCGATATAAACATGATCACATTCATCACAAAACAACTTGTAGACGCCGGATTTTTTATTTGGCGGAATTTTATCTTTACTGTTACAAAGCGATTTGAGAGTGTTATGTGTTTTGAGTGCAACGTTTATGTTATTTTTTCTAAATATGTTAACTATTTTGTCAGTAATTTTTCCTAGGTATGACAAACTCGCAGTGTATTTTGTTGTTGGAACATTAGAAACTGCGTATAGTAGTTTATTGACGATATTATTCGTCTTTTTTCGCAACAGTTTGTCTATGGTGGATTTAGTGTAACCGTTTGATTTCGCGATCTGGTATATTACATCAAGTTCCTTGACGTAATTATCCTTACTTAATGGGACGCTCATCAAACGGTGTATCATAGATTTATACGCTGCGAGTTTGTGTTGCCAAGGATGGCTTGATGACGCAGGGATCGTGGTATCGGTATGAGTGGGTTTGCGATATATAGAAAATTGATGGGTGGATTGATTTCTAGATATAGTTTAATCCAAAAAGTTAAGTGAATTATTTTGTTCTATTTCTATAGTAAATTTAATTTTGGGATGGATTTTATTTAATTTCGAAACAAAGAGCTCCAATTGACGCTTGGTACCTGTCCAACATATAAGAATGTCGTCGACATATCTATAATAATAGAATATGTGTGGTTTACCAATTATATTTTCGCGTTCGTAATTGTCCAGAAATAAGTCAGCCATCAATGGACTAAGAGGGGACCCCATAGCCAATCCTTCTTTTTGGATATAATATTTATTATTAAATTGAAAGTAATTTTGAGACATGCAAAGTCTTGTCAGTCGTAATATGTCATCTGTCTCGCAAGGATGGATGGATTTATTTTCTAGGGAGGACTTGAGGATTTCTAGGCAATCCTCATAAGGGACGTTAGTGAACAAACTTTCAACATCAAGAGAAATTAATTTGGAATAAGGAGGTAGTTTTAAGTTTTTTATGTTGTCTACTAATTGCAAACTATTTTTCAGGCTGTATTTTGGTTCAAAAGATATCTTTTCCCTGATATGAATATTAAGAAATTTTGCCAACTCATAGGTGGGGGCTCCAATATATGATACAACCGGTCTAATTGGAATATTAATTTTATGTAATTTTGGTAAACCGTAAAGCATAGGGCAATGAGGATTCATGGGAATAATTTTGAATTTTGAATATGAATTATCCGGAAAGATATATTTTGAGCCATTAACAGTTAATTTTAGTTGAGCCAGATATTTGTTAGTGGGATCTTGATTTACAGTCAAAAAATCGTCTGTCTGTAAAACGTCGTTGACCTTGGTATTATAATCATTACGGTCCATGATGACTAACGTATTTCCTTTATCCGCTTTAGAAAATACAATATTATTATTCGACACTCTTTGTCTGACAGATACCAACGTCTTGGCCTCACCGTTAACGGAATTTTGAAACGAAAAAGACTTAAGATGTTGAGCTATGGAATGTTTAAAAAAATTATCTTTTTTATTTCTAACCGCCGCGACCTCTGCGTCAACCGCCAGGTTTTCTAGGGATCTTTGTGTTAGTTTTGGAGGGATACTATATTTTAAACCCTTTTCCAAAAGTGTTATTTCTTGATTATTAAACTGTGTAGATGATAAATTTTTGACACGAGGGTAGAACTTGTGACATGCAGTGTTGTTAGTATGGTTGGAAGCTGACGAAGACGGACGTTGTTGTAAAATTAGTCTGTCAAGTTTGTCTGTCTGAGAGATGTACTTTTTGTGTATAAAATTGGACGCGAGTTCTCGTGCTTTCTGATCAACTAAATCGAACTCGATGGGGTGTAATTTGTGGGCTAATTCGGTATGTAGGACTTTCAAATGTGATTTGAGGTTGTCCCGAACTGTAAACCAACGACGCGATTCCTCATTTAACCAGATGAATTGAGCTTTTTTAATGGCTTTGTTAGCCGCTACTGACTGCGAATTTGTTTTTATAGATATATAGTTGGGAATCACGTGGTTGTGCTTACACTGTTGGTTAAACCACAAATTTTGAACAGCAACACGGTGGAGTTTTGTTAGTTTTATATATACCTTCACCTGATCAGCTATACTTGCTGCAATTAAATAGTTAATAGATTCAGGCGTTACTTTGCGAAAGTCAAATCTACAGGCAATTCGATCCAAACTACTTTGTGTGCTTCCGCTCCCGATTAGTTCATGCGAACTACTGCCGGCCGGCACCCACCCACTACCGTTAGTAGATGCATGCCGCCGCTGCCATGGCTGCTCCGGTCGTCTCTGCGAGTGTTCGCCATCTGAAATGTGAACCGCATGCACCCGCCACCGTTGCTGCCCTGGCTGCTCCGGTCGTCTCCGCGACACGTGTTTCGCCTCTCCACGAGGCATCCTCAGGCGCTGTAGATGTTAGTCGTTAGAATAACATGCTACGAATGAGTCATCCATCGCATTGCCGTCCTTTATATAGAAAAAGTGGAGGGGGTGGAGGGGTTGAGGGGGGTGGAAGGGGTAAGCGAAAAGATATTTAATAGAGGGGAGCTGTTTACGTCAGTCTGTTTGTTCATAAGAGGGATATTAGAATTTTTATGCTTAACTATTTCCAACTGTTCTCTAATATTCAATTTTAGTCCTTTATTTATTGTATGTAAGATTTTAAATGTGTTAGTAGCGGATAAATCATGTCCTTTGTCTACAAGATGTTCGGCGAAGTGTGACCTTTCTGGGCAATTGTTTTTATATGCAGATATGTGTTCCTGAAATCGTTTTTGAAAACTACGACCAGTTTGACCGATATAAACATGATCACATTCATCACAAAACAACTTGTAGACGCCGGATTTTTTATTTGGCGGAATTTTATCTTTACTGTTACAAAGCGATTTGAGAGTGTTATGTGTTTTGAGTGCAACGTTTATGTTATTTTTTCTAAATATGTTAACTATTTTGTCAGTAATTTTTCCTAGGTATGACAAACTCGCAGTGTATTTTGTTGTTGGAACATTAGAAACTGCGTATAGTAGTTTATTGACGATATTATTCGTCTTTTTTCGCAACAGTTTGTCTATGGTGGATTTAGTGTAACCGTTTGATTTCGCGATCTGGTATATTACATCAAGTTCCTTGACGTAATTATCCTTACTTAATGGGACGCTCATCAAACGGTGTATCATAGATTTATACGCTGCGAGTTTGTGTTGCCAAGGATGGCTTGATGACGCAGGGATCGTGGTATCGGTATGAGTGGGTTTGCGATATATAGAAAATTGATGGGTGGATTGATTTCTAGATATAGTTTAATCCAAAAAGTTAAGTGAATTATTTTGTTCTATTTCTATAGTAAATTTAATTTTGGGATGGATTTTATTTAATTTCGAAACAAAGAGCTCCAATTGACGCTTGGTACCTGTCCAACATATAAGAATGTCGTCGACATATCTATAATAATAGAATATGTGTGGTTTACCAATTATATTTTCGCGTTCGTAATTGTCCAGAAATAAGTCAGCCATCAATGGACTAAGAGGGGACCCCATAGCCAATCCTTCTTTTTGGATATAATATTTATTATTAAATTGAAAGTAATTTTGAGACATGCAAAGTCTTGTCAGTCGTAATATGTCATCTGTCTCGCAAGGATGGATGGATTTATTTTCTAGGGAGGACTTGAGGATTTCTAGGCAATCCTCATAAGGGACGTTAGTGAACAAACTTTCAACATCAAGAGAAATTAATTTGGAATAAGGAGGTAGTTTTAAGTTCTTTATGTTGTCTACTAATTGCAAACTATTTTTCAGGCTGTATTTTGGTTCAAAAGATATCTTTTCCCTGATATGAATATTAAGAAATTTTGCCAACTCATAGGTGGGGGCTCCAATATATGATACAACCGGTCTAATTGGAATATTAATTTTATGTAATTTTGGTAAACCGTAAAGCATAGGGCAATGAGGATTCATGGGAATAATTTTGAATTTTGAATATGAATTATCCGGAAAGATATATTTTGAGCCATTAACAGTTAATTTTAGTTGAGCCAGATATTTGTTAGTGGGATCTTGATTTACAGTCAAAAAATCGTCTGTCTGTAAAACGTCGTTGACCTTGGTATTATAATCATTACGGTCCATGATGACTAACGTATTTCCTTTATCCGCTTTAGAAAATACAATATTATTATTCGACACTCTTTGTCTGACAGATACCAACGTCTTGGCCTCACCGTTAACGGAATTTTGAAACGAAAAAGACTTAAGATGTTGAGCTATGGAATGTTTAAAAAAATTATCTTTTTTATTTCTAACCGCCGCGACCTCTGCGTCAACCGCCAGGTTTTCTAGGGATCTTTGTGTTAGTTTTGGAGGGATACTATATTTTAAACCCTTTTCCAAAAGTGTTATTTCTTGATTATTAAACTGTGTAGATGATAAATTTTTGACACGAGGGTAGAACTTGTGACATGCAGTGTTGTTAGTATGGTTGGAAGCTGACGAAGACGGACGTTGTTGTAAAATTAGTCTGTCAAGTTTGTCTGTCTGAGAGATGTACTTTTTGTGTATAAAATTGGACGCGAGTTCTCGTGCTTTCTGATCAACTAAATCGAACTCGATGGGGTGTAATTTGTGGGCTAATTCGGTATGTAGGACTTTCAAATGTGATTTGAGGTTGTCCCGAACTGTAAACCAACGACGCGATTCCTCATTTAACCAGATGAATTGAGCTTTTTTAATGGCTTTGTTAGCCGCTACTGACTGCGAATTTGTTTTTATAGATATATAGTTGGGAATCACGTGGTTGTGCTTACACTGTTGGTTAAACCACAAATTTTGAACAGCAACACGGTGGAGTTTTGTTAGTTTTATATATACCTTCACCTGATCAGCTATACTTGCTGCAATTAAATAGTTAATAGATTCAGGCGTTACTTTGCGAAAGTCAAATCTACAGGCAATTCGATCCAAACTACTTTGTGTGCTTCCGCTCCCGATTAGTTCATGCGAACTACTGCCGGCCGGCACCCACCCACTACCGTTAGTAGATGCATGCCGCCGCTGCCATGGCTGCTCCGGTCGTCTCTGCGAGTGTTCGCCATCTGAAATGTGAACCGCATGCACCCGCCACCGTTGCTGCCCTGGCTGCTCCGGTCGTCTCCGCGACACGTGTTTCGCCTCTCCACGAGGCATCCTCAGGCGCTGTAGATGTTAGTCGTTAGAATAACATGCTACGAATGAGTCATCCATCGCATTGCCGTCCTTTATATAGAAAAAGTGGAGGGGGTGGAGGGGTTGAGGGGGGTGGAAGGGGTAAGCGAAAAGATATTTAATAGAGGGGAGCTGTTTACGTCAGTCTGTTTGTTCATAAGAGGGATATTAGAATTTTTATGCTTAACTATTTCCAACTGTTCTCTAATATTCAATTTTAGTCCTTTATTTATTGTATGTAAGATTTTAAATGTGTTAGTAGCGGATAAATCATGTCCTTTGTCTACAAGATGTTCGGCGAAGTGTGACCTTTCTGGGCAATTGTTTTTATATGCAGATATGTGTTCCTGAAATCGTTTTTGAAAACTACGACCAGTTTGACCGATATAAACATGATCACATTCATCACAAAACAACTTGTAGACGCCGGATTTTTTATTTGGCGGAATTTTATCTTTACTGTTACAAAGCGATTTGAGAGTGTTATGTGTTTTGAGTGCAACGTTTATGTTATTTTTTCTAAATATGTTAACTATTTTGTCAGTAATTTTTCCTAGGTATGACAAACTCGCAGTGTATTTTGTTGTTGGAACATTAGAAACTGCGTATAGTAGTTTATTGACGATATTATTCGTCTTTTTTCGCAACAGTTTGTCTATGGTGGATTTAGTGTAACCGTTTGATTTCGCGATCTGGTATATTACATCAAGTTCCTTGACGTAATTATCCTTACTTAATGGGACGCTCATCAAACGGTGTATCATAGATTTATACGCTGCGAGTTTGTGTTGCCAAGGATGGCTTGATGACGCAGGGATCGTGGTATCGGTATGAGTGGGTTTGCGATATATAGAAAATTGATGGGTGGATTGATTTCTAGATATAGTTTAATCCAAAAAGTTAAGTGAATTATTTTGTTCTATTTCTATAGTAAATTTAATTTTGGGATGGATTTTATTTAATTTCGAAACAAAGAGCTCCAATTGACGCTTGGTACCTGTCCAACATATAAGAATGTCGTCGACATATCTATAATAATAGAATATGTGTGGTTTACCAATTATATTTTCGCGTTCGTAATTGTCCAGAAATAAGTCAGCCATCAATGGACTAAGAGGGGACCCCATAGCCAATCCTTCTTTTTGGATATAATATTTATTATTAAATTGAAAGTAATTTTGAGACATGCAAAGTCTTGTCAGTCGTAATATGTCATCTGTCTCGCAAGGATGGATGGATTTATTTTCTAGGGAGGACTTGAGGATTTCTAGGCAATCCTCATAAGGGACGTTAGTGAACAAACTTTCAACATCAAGAGAAATTAATTTGGAATAAGGAGGTAGTTTTAAGTTCTTTATGTTGTCTACTAATTGCAAACTATTTTTCAGGCTGTATTTTGGTTCAAAAGATATCTTTTCCCTGATATGAATATTAAGAAATTTTGCCAACTCATAGGTGGGGGCTCCAATATATGATACAACCGGTCTAATTGGAATATTAATTTTATGTAATTTTGGTAAACCGTAAAGCATAGGGCAATGAGGATTCATGGGAATAATTTTGAATTTTGAATATGAATTATCCGGAAAGATATATTTTGAGCCATTAACAGTTAATTTTAGTTGAGCCAGATATTTGTTAGTGGGATCTTGATTTACAGTCAAAAAATCGTCTGTCTGTAAAACGTCGTTGACCTTGGTATTATAATCATTACGGTCCATGATGACTAACGTATTTCCTTTATCCGCTTTAGAAAATACAATATTATTATTCGACACTCTTTGTCTGACAGATACCAACGTCTTGGCCTCACCGTTAACGGAATTTTGAAACGAAAAAGACTTAAGATGTTGAGCTATGGAATGTTTAAAAAAATTATCTTTTTTATTTCTAACCGCCGCGACCTCTGCGTCAACCGCCAGGTTTTCTAGGGATCTTTGTGTTAGTTTTGGAGGGATACTATATTTTAAACCCTTTTCCAAAAGTGTTATTTCTTGATTATTAAACTGTGTAGATGATAAATTTTTGACACGAGGGTAGAACTTGTGACATGCAGTGTTGTTAGTATGGTTGGAAGCTGACGAAGACGGACGTTGTTGTAAAATTAGTCTGTCAAGTTTGTCTGTCTGAGAGATGTACTTTTTGTGTATAAAATTGGACGCGAGTTCTCGTGCTTTCTGATCAACTAAATCGAACTCGATGGGGTGTAATTTGTGGGCTAATTCGGTATGTAGGACTTTCAAATGTGATTTGAGGTTGTCCCGAACTGTAAACCAACGACGCGATTCCTCATTTAACCAGATGAATTGAGCTTTTTTAATGGCTTTGTTAGCCGCTACTGACTGCGAATTTGTTTTTATAGATATATAGTTGGGAATCACGTGGTTGTGCTTACACTGTTGGTTAAACCACAAATTTTGAACAGCAACACGGTGGAGTTTTGTTAGTTTTATATATACCTTCACCTGATCAGCTATACTTGCTGCAATTAAATAGTTAATAGATTCAGGCGTTACTTTGCGAAAGTCAAATCTACAGGCAATTCGATCCAAACTACTTTGTGTGCTTCCGCTCCCGATTAGTTCATGCGAACTACTGCCGGCCGGCACCCACCCACTACCGTTAGTAGATGCATGCCGCCGCTGCCATGGCTGCTCCGGTCGTCTCTGCGAGTGTTCGCCATCTGAAATGTGAACCGCATGCACCCGCCACCGTTGCTGCCCTGGCTGCTCCGGTCGTCTCCGCGACACGTGTTTCGCCTCTCCACGAGGCATCCTCAGGCGCTGTAGATGGTAGTCGTTAGAATAACATGCTACGAATGAGTCATCCATCGCATTGCCGTCCTTTATATAGAAAAAGTGGAGGGGGTGGAGGGGTTGAGGGGGGTGGAAGGGGTAAGCGAAAAGATATTTAATAGAGGGGAGCTGTTTACGTCAGTCTGTTTGTTCATAAGAGGGATATTAGAATTTTTATGCTTAACTATTTCCAACTGTTCTCTAATATTCAATTTTAGTCCTTTATTTATTGTATGTAAGATTTTAAATGTGTTAGTAGCGGATAAATCATGTCCTTTGTCTACAAGATGTTCGGCGAAGTGTGACCTTTCTGGGCAATTGTTTTTATATGCAGATATGTGTTCCTGAAATCGTTTTTGAAAACTATGACCAGTTTGACCGATATAAACATGATCACATTCATCACAAAACAACTTGTAGACGCCGGATTTTTTATTTGGCGGAATTTTATCTTTACTGTTACAAAGCGATTTGAGAGTGTTATGTGTTTTGAGTGCAACGTTTATGTTATTTTTTCTAAATATGTTAACTATTTTGTCAGTAATTTTTCCTAGGTATGACAAACTCGCAGTGTATTTTGTTGTTGGAACATTAGAAACTGCGTATAGTAGTTTATTGACGATATTATTCGTCTTTTTTCGCAACAGTTTGTCTATGGTGGATTTAGTGTAACCGTTTGATTTCGCGATCTGGTATATTACATCAAGTTCCTTGACGTAATTATCCTTACTTAATGGGACGCTCATCAAACGGTGTATCATAGATTTATACGCTGCGAGTTTGTGTTGCCAAGGATGGCTTGATGACGCAGGGATCGTGGTATCGGTATGAGTGGGTTTGCGATATATAGAAAATTGATGGGTGGATTGATTTCTAGATATAGTTTAATCCAAAAAGTTAAGTGAATTATTTTGTTCTATTTCTATAGTAAATTTAATTTTGGGATGGATTTTATTTAATTTCGAAACAAAGAGCTCCAATTGACGCTTGGTACCTGTCCAACATATAAGAATGTCGTCGACATATCTATAATAATAGAATATGTGTGGTTTACCAATTATATTTTCGCGTTCGTAATTGTCCAGAAATAAGTCAGCCATCAATGGACTAAGAGGGGACCCCATAGCCAATCCTTCTTTTTGGATATAATATTTATTATTAAATTGAAAGTAATTTTGAGACATGCAAAGTCTTGTCAGTCGTAATATGTCATCTGTCTCGCAAGGATGGATGGATTTATTTTCTAGGGAGGACTTGAGGATTTCTAGGCAATCCTCATAAGGGACGTTAGTGAACAAACTTTCAACATCAAGAGAAATTAATTTGGAATAAGGAGGTAGTTTTAAGTTTTTTATGTTGTCTACTAATTGCAAACTATTTTTCAGGCTGTATTTTGGTTCAAAAGATATCTTTTCCCTGATATGAATATTAAGAAATTTTGCCAACTCATAGGTGGGGGCTCCAATATATGATACAACCGGTCTAATTGGAATATTAATTTTATGTAATTTTGGTAAACCGTAAAGCATAGGGCAATGAGGATTCATGGGAATAATTTTGAATTTTGAATATGAATTATCCGGAAAGATATATTTTGAGCCATTAACAGTTAATTTTAGTTGAGCCAGATATTTGTTAGTGGGATCTTGATTTACAGTCAAAAAATCGTCTGTCTGTAAAACGTCGTTGACCTTGGTATTATAATCATTACGGTCCATGATGACTAACGTATTTCCTTTATCCGCTTTAGAAAATACAATATTATTATTCGACACTCTTTGTCTGACAGATACCAACGTCTTGGCCTCACCGTTAACGGAATTTTGAAACGAAAAAGACTTAAGATGTTGAGCTATGGAATGTTTAAAAAAATTATCTTTTTTATTTCTAACCGCCGCGACCTCTGCGTCAACCGCCAGGTTTTCTAGGGATCTTTGTGTTAGTTTTGGAGGGATACTATATTTTAAACCCTTTTCCAAAAGTGTTATTTCTTGATTATTAAACTGTGTAGATGATAAATTTGTGACACGAGGGTAGAACTTGTGACATGCAGTGTTGTTAGTATGGTTGGAAGCTGACGAAGACGGACGTTGTTGTAAAATTAGTCTGTCAAGTTTGTCTGTCTGAGAGATGTACTTTTTGTGTATAAAATTGGACGCGAGTTCTCGTGCTTTCTGATCAACTAAATCGAACTCGATGGGGTGTAATTTGTGGGCTAATTCGGTATGTAGGACTTTCAAATGTGATTTGAGGTTGTCCCGAACTGTAAACCAACGACGCGATTCCTCATTTAACCAGATGAATTGAGCTTTTTTAATGGCTTTGTTAGCCGCTACTGACTGCGAATTTGTTTTTATAGATATATAGTTGGGAATCACGTGGTTGTGCTTACACTGTTGGTTAAACCACAAATTTTGAACAGCAACACGGTGGAGTTTTGTTAGTTTTATATATACCTTCACCTGATCAGCTATACTTGCTGCAATTAAATAGTTAATAGATTCAGGCGTTACTTTGCGAAAGTCAAATCTACAGGCAATTCGATCCAAACTACTTTGTGTGCTTCCGCTCCCGATTAGTTCATGCGAACTACTGCCGGCCGGCACCCACCCACTACCGTTAGTAGATGCATGCCGCCGCTGCCATGGCTGCTCCGGTCGTCTCTGCGAGTGTTCGCCATCTGAAATGTGAACCGCATGCACCCGCCACCGTTGCTGCCCTGGCTGCTCCGGTCGTCTCCGCGACACGTGTTTCGCCTCTCCACGAGGCATCCTCAGGCGCTGTAGATGGTAGTCGTTAGAATAACATGCTACGAATGAGTCATCCATCGCATTGCCGTCCTTTATATAGAAAAAGTGGAGGGGGTGGAGGGGTTGAGGGGGGTGGAAGGGGTAAGCGAAAAGATATTTAATAGAGGGGAGCTGTTTACGTCAGTCTGTTTGTTCATAAGAGGGATATTAGAATTTTTATGCTTAACTATTTCCAACTGTTCTCTAATATTCAATTTTAGTCCTTTATTTATTGTATGTAAGATTTTAAATGTGTTAGTAGCGGATAAATCATGTCCTTTGTCTACAAGATGTTCGGCGAAGTGTGACCTTTCTGGGCAATTGTTTTTATATGCAGATATGTGTTCCTGAAATCGTTTTTGAAAACTATGACCAGTTTGACCGATATAAACATGATCACATTCATCACAAAACAACTTGTAGACGCCGGATTTTTTATTTGGCGGAATTTTATCTTTACTGTTACAAAGCGATTTGAGAGTGTTATGTGTTTTGAGTGCAACGTTTATGTTATTTTTTCTAAATATGTTAACTATTTTGTCAGTAATTTTTCCTAGGTATGACAAACTCGCAGTGTATTTTGTTGTTGGAACATTAGAAACTGCGTATAGTAGTTTATTGACGATATTATTCGTCTTTTTTCGCAACAGTTTGTCTATGGTGGATTTAGTGTAACCGTTTGATTTCGCGATCTGGTATATTACATCAAGTTCCTTGACGTAATTATCCTTACTTAATGGGACGCTCATCAAACGGTGTATCATAGATTTATACGCTGCGAGTTTGTGTTGCCAAGGATGGCTTGATGACGCAGGGATCGTGGTATCGGTATGAGTGGGTTTGCGATATATAGAAAATTGATGGGTGGATTGATTTCTAGATATAGTTTAATCCAAAAAGTTAAGTGAATTATTTTGTTCTATTTCTATAGTAAATTTAATTTTGGGATGGATTTTATTTAATTTCGAAACAAAGAGCTCCAATTGACGCTTGGTACCTGTCCAACATATAAGAATGTCGTCGACATATCTATAATAATAGAATATGTGTGGTTTACCAATTATATTTTCGCGTTCGTAATTGTCCAGAAATAAGTCAGCCATCAATGGACTAAGAGGGGACCCCATAGCCAATCCTTCTTTTTGGATATAATATTTATTATTAAATTGAAAGTAATTTTGAGACATGCAAAGTCTTGTCAGTCGTAATATGTCATCTGTCTCGCAAGGATGGATGGATTTATTTTCTAGGGAGGACTTGAGGATTTCTAGGCAATCCTCATAAGGGACGTTAGTGAACAAACTTTCAACATCAAGAGAAATTAATTTGGAATAAGGAGGTAGTTTTAAGTTTTTTATGTTGTCTACTAATTGCAAACTATTTTTCAGGCTGTATTTTGGTTCAAAAGATATCTTTTCCCTGATATGAATATTAAGAAATTTTGCCAACTCATAGGTGGGGGCTCCAATATATGATACAACCGGTCTAATTGGAATATTAATTTTATGTAATTTTGGTAAACCGTAAAGCATAGGGCAATGAGGATTCATGGGAATAATTTTGAATTTTGAATATGAATTATCCGGAAAGATATATTTTGAGCCATTAACAGTTAATTTTAGTTGAGCCAGATATTTGTTAGTGGGATCTTGATTTACAGTCAAAAAATCGTCTGTCTGTAAAACGTCGTTGACCTTGGTATTATAATCATTACGGTCCATGATGACTAACGTATTTCCTTTATCCGCTTTAGAAAATACAATATTATTATTCGACACTCTTTGTCTGACAGATACCAACGTCTTGGCCTCACCGTTAACGGAATTTTGAAACGAAAAAGACTTAAGATGTTGAGCTATGGAATGTTTAAAAAAATTATCTTTTTTATTTCTAACCGCCGCGACCTCTGCGTCAACCGCCAGGTTTTCTAGGGATCTTTGTGTTAGTTTTGGAGGGATACTATATTTTAAACCCTTTTCCAAAAGTGTTATTTCTTGATTATTAAACTGTGTAGATGATAAATTTGTGACACGAGGGTAGAACTTGTGACATGCAGTGTTGTTAGTATGGTTGGAAGCTGACGAAGACGGACGTTGTTGTAAAATTAGTCTGTCAAGTTTGTCTGTCTGAGAGATGTACTTTTTGTGTATAAAATTGGACGCGAGTTCTCGTGCTTTCTGATCAACTAAATCGAACTCGATGGGGTGTAATTTGTGGGCTAATTCGGTATGTAGGACTTTCAAATGTGATTTGAGGTTGTCCCGAACTGTAAACCAACGACGCGATTCCTCATTTAACCAGATGAATTGAGCTTTTTTAATGGCTTTGTTAGCCGCTACTGACTGCGAATTTGTTTTTATAGATATATAGTTGGGAATCACGTGGTTGTGCTTACACTGTTGGTTAAACCACAAATTTTGAACAGCAACACGGTGGAGTTTTGTTAGTTTTATATATACCTTCACCTGATCAGCTATACTTGCTGCAATTAAATAGTTAATAGATTCAGGCGTTACTTTGCGAAAGTCAAATCTACAGGCAATTCGATCCAAACTACTTTGTGTGCTTCCGCTCCCGATTAGTTCATGCGAACTACTGCCGGCCGGCACCCACCCACTACCGTTAGTAGATGCATGCCGCCGCTGCCATGGCTGCTCCGGTCGTCTCTGCGAGTGTTCGCCATCTGAAATGTGAACCGCATGCACCCGCCACCGTTGCTGCCCTGGCTGCTCCGGTCGTCTCCGCGACACGTGTTTCGCCTCTCCACGAGGCATCCTCAGGCGCTGTAGATGTTAGTCGTTAGAATAACATGCTACGAATGAGTCATCCATCGCATTGCCGTCCTTTATATAGAAAAAGTGGAGGGGGTGGAGGGGTTGAGGGGGGTGGAAGGGGTAAGCGAAAAGATATTTAATAGAGGGGAGCTGTTTACGTCAGTCTGTTTGTTCATAAGAGGGATATTAGAATTTTTATGCTTAACTATTTCCAACTGTTCTCTAATATTCAATTTTAGTCCTTTATTTATTGTATGTAAGATTTTAAATGTGTTAGTAGCGGATAAATCATGTCCTTTGTCTACAAGATGTTCGGCGAAGTGTGACCTTTCTGGGCAATTGTTTTTATATGCAGATATGTGTTCCTGAAATCGTTTTTGAAAACTACGACCAGTTTGACCGATATAAACATGATCACATTCATCACAAAACAACTTGTAGACGCCGGATTTTTTATTTGGCGGAATTTTATCTTTACTGTTACAAAGCGATTTGAGAGTGTTATGTGTTTTGAGTGCAACGTTTATGTTATTTTTTCTAAATATGTTAACTATTTTGTCAGTAATTTTTCCTAGGTATGACAAACTCGCAGTGTATTTTGTTGTTGGAACATTAGAAACTGCGTATAGTAGTTTATTGACGATATTATTCGTCTTTTTTCGCAACAGTTTGTCTATGGTGGATTTAGTGTAACCGTTTGATTTCGCGATCTGGTATATTACATCAAGTTCCTTGACGTAATTATCCTTACTTAATGGGACGCTCATCAAACGGTGTATCATAGATTTATACGCTGCGAGTTTGTGTTGCCAAGGATGGCTTGATGACGCAGGGATCGTGGTATCGGTATGAGTGGGTTTGCGATATATAGAAAATTGATGGGTGGATTGATTTCTAGATATAGTTTAATCCAAAAAGTTAAGTGAATTATTTTGTTCTATTTCTATAGTAAATTTAATTTTGGGATGGATTTTATTTAATTTCGAAACAAAGAGCTCCAATTGACGCTTGGTACCTGTCCAACATATAAGAATGTCGTCGACATATCTATAATAATAGAATATGTGTGGTTTACCAATTATATTTTCGCGTTCGTAATTGTCCAGAAATAAGTCAGCCATCAATGGACTAAGAGGGGACCCCATAGCCAATCCTTCTTTTTGGATATAATATTTATTATTAAATTGAAAGTAATTTTGAGACATGCAAAGTCTTGTCAGTCGTAATATGTCATCTGTCTCGCAAGGATGGATGGATTTATTTTCTAGGGAGGACTTGAGGATTTCTAGGCAATCCTCATAAGGGACGTTAGTGAACAAACTTTCAACATCAAGAGAAATTAATTTGGAATAAGGAGGTAGTTTTAAGTTCTTTATGTTGTCTACTAATTGCAAACTATTTTTCAGGCTGTATTTTGGTTCAAAAGATATCTTTTCCCTGATATGAATATTAAGAAATTTTGCCAACTCATAGGTGGGGGCTCCAATATATGATACAACCGGTCTAATTGGAATATTAATTTTATGTAATTTTGGTAAACCGTAAAGCATAGGGCAATGAGGATTCATGGGAATAATTTTGAATTTTGAATATGAATTATCCGGAAAGATATATTTTGAGCCATTAACAGTTAATTTTAGTTGAGCCAGATATTTGTTAGTGGGATCTTGATTTACAGTCAAAAAATCGTCTGTCTGTAAAACGTCGTTGACCTTGGTATTATAATCATTACGGTCCATGATGACTAACGTATTTCCTTTATCCGCTTTAGAAAATACAATATTATTATTCGACACTCTTTGTCTGACAGATACCAACGTCTTGGCCTCACCGTTAACGGAATTTTGAAACGAAAAAGACTTAAGATGTTGAGCTATGGAATGTTTAAAAAAATTATCTTTTTTATTTCTAACCGCCGCGACCTCTGCGTCAACCGCCAGGTTTTCTAGGGATCTTTGTGTTAGTTTTGGAGGGATACTATATTTTAAACCCTTTTCCAAAAGTGTTATTTCTTGATTATTAAACTGTGTAGATGATAAATTTTTGACACGAGGGTAGAACTTGTGACATGCAGTGTTGTTAGTATGGTTGGAAGCTGACGAAGACGGACGTTGTTGTAAAATTAGTCTGTCAAGTTTGTCTGTCTGAGAGATGTACTTTTTGTGTATAAAATTGGACGCGAGTTCTCGTGCTTTCTGATCAACTAAATCGAACTCGATGGGGTGTAATTTGTGGGCTAATTCGGTATGTAGGACTTTCAAATGTGATTTGAGGTTGTCCCGAACTGTAAACCAACGACGCGATTCCTCATTTAACCAGATGAATTGAGCTTTTTTAATGGCTTTGTTAGCCGCTACTGACTGCGAATTTGTTTTTATAGATATATAGTTGGGAATCACGTGGTTGTGCTTACACTGTTGGTTAAACCACAAATTTTGAACAGCAACACGGTGGAGTTTTGTTAGTTTTATATATACCTTCACCTGATCAGCTATACTTGCTGCAATTAAATAGTTAATAGATTCAGGCGTTACTTTGCGAAAGTCAAATCTACAGGCAATTCGATCCAAACTACTTTGTGTGCTTCCGCTCCCGATTAGTTCATGCGAACTACTGCCGGCCGGCACCCACCCACTACCGTTAGTAGATGCATGCCGCCGCTGCCATGGCTGCTCCGGTCGTCTCTGCGAGTGTTCGCCATCTGAAATGTGAACCGCATGCACCCGCCACCGTTGCTGCCCTGGCTGCTCCGGTCGTCTCCGCGACACGTGTTTCGCCTCTCCACGAGGCATCCTCAGGCGCTGTAGATGGTAGTCGTTAGAATAACATGCTACGAATGAGTCATCCATCGCATTGCCGTCCTTTATATAGAAAAAGTGGAGGGGGTGGAGGGGTTGAGGGGGGTGGAAGGGGTAAGCGAAAAGATATTTAATAGAGGGGAGCTGTTTACGTCAGTCTGTTTGTTCATAAGAGGGATATTAGAATTTTTATGCTTAACTATTTCCAACTGTTCTCTAATATTCAATTTTAGTCCTTTATTTATTGTATGTAAGATTTTAAATGTGTTAGTAGCGGATAAATCATGTCCTTTGTCTACAAGATGTTCGGCGAAGTGTGACCTTTCTGGGCAATTGTTTTTATATGCAGATATGTGTTCCTGAAATCGTTTTTGAAAACTATGACCAGTTTGACCGATATAAACATGATCACATTCATCACAAAACAACTTGTAGACGCCGGATTTTTTATTTGGCGGAATTTTATCTTTACTGTTACAAAGCGATTTGAGAGTGTTATGTGTTTTGAGTGCAACGTTTATGTTATTTTTTCTAAATATGTTAACTATTTTGTCAGTAATTTTTCCTAGGTATGACAAACTCGCAGTGTATTTTGTTGTTGGAACATTAGAAACTGCGTATAGTAGTTTATTGACGATATTATTCGTCTTTTTTCGCAACAGTTTGTCTATGGTGGATTTAGTGTAACCGTTTGATTTCGCGATCTGGTATATTACATCAAGTTCCTTGACGTAATTATCCTTACTTAATGGGACGCTCATCAAACGGTGTATCATAGATTTATACGCTGCGAGTTTGTGTTGCCAAGGATGGCTTGATGACGCAGGGATCGTGGTATCGGTATGAGTGGGTTTGCGATATATAGAAAATTGATGGGTGGATTGATTTCTAGATATAGTTTAATCCAAAAAGTTAAGTGAATTATTTTGTTCTATTTCTATAGTAAATTTAATTTTGGGATGGATTTTATTTAATTTCGAAACAAAGAGCTCCAATTGACGCTTGGTACCTGTCCAACATATAAGAATGTCGTCGACATATCTATAATAATAGAATATGTGTGGTTTACCAATTATATTTTCGCGTTCGTAATTGTCCAGAAATAAGTCAGCCATCAATGGACTAAGAGGGGACCCCATAGCCAATCCTTCTTTTTGGATATAATATTTATTATTAAATTGAAAGTAATTTTGAGACATGCAAAGTCTTGTCAGTCGTAATATGTCATCTGTCTCGCAAGGATGGATGGATTTATTTTCTAGGGAGGACTTGAGGATTTCTAGGCAATCCTCATAAGGGACGTTAGTGAACAAACTTTCAACATCAAGAGAAATTAATTTGGAATAAGGAGGTAGTTTTAAGTTTTTTATGTTGTCTACTAATTGCAAACTATTTTTCAGGCTGTATTTTGGTTCAAAAGATATCTTTTCCCTGATATGAATATTAAGAAATTTTGCCAACTCATAGGTGGGGGCTCCAATATATGATACAACCGGTCTAATTGGAATATTAATTTTATGTAATTTTGGTAAACCGTAAAGCATAGGGCAATGAGGATTCATGGGAATAATTTTGAATTTTGAATATGAATTATCCGGAAAGATATATTTTGAGCCATTAACAGTTAATTTTAGTTGAGCCAGATATTTGTTAGTGGGATCTTGATTTACAGTCAAAAAATCGTCTGTCTGTAAAACGTCGTTGACCTTGGTATTATAATCATTACGGTCCATGATGACTAACGTATTTCCTTTATCCGCTTTAGAAAATACAATATTATTATTCGACACTCTTTGTCTGACAGATACCAACGTCTTGGCCTCACCGTTAACGGAATTTTGAAACGAAAAAGACTTAAGATGTTGAGCTATGGAATGTTTAAAAAAATTATCTTTTTTATTTCTAACCGCCGCGACCTCTGCGTCAACCGCCAGGTTTTCTAGGGATCTTTGTGTTAGTTTTGGAGGGATACTATATTTTAAACCCTTTTCCAAAAGTGTTATTTCTTGATTATTAAACTGTGTAGATGATAAATTTGTGACACGAGGGTAGAACTTGTGACATGCAGTGTTGTTAGTATGGTTGGAAGCTGACGAAGACGGACGTTGTTGTAAAATTAGTCTGTCAAGTTTGTCTGTCTGAGAGATGTACTTTTTGTGTATAAAATTGGACGCGAGTTCTCGTGCTTTCTGATCAACTAAATCGAACTCGATGGGGTGTAATTTGTGGGCTAATTCGGTATGTAGGACTTTCAAATGTGATTTGAGGTTGTCCCGAACTGTAAACCAACGACGCGATTCCTCATTTAACCAGATGAATTGAGCTTTTTTAATGGCTTTGTTAGCCGCTACTGACTGCGAATTTGTTTTTATAGATATATAGTTGGGAATCACGTGGTTGTGCTTACACTGTTGGTTAAACCACAAATTTTGAACAGCAACACGGTGGAGTTTTGTTAGTTTTATATATACCTTCACCTGATCAGCTATACTTGCTGCAATTAAATAGTTAATAGATTCAGGCGTTACTTTGCGAAAGTCAAATCTACAGGCAATTCGATCCAAACTACTTTGTGTGCTTCCGCTCCCGATTAGTTCATGCGAACTACTGCCGGCCGGCACCCACCCACTACCGTTAGTAGATGCATGCCGCCGCTGCCATGGCTGCTCCGGTCGTCTCTGCGAGTGTTCGCCATCTGAAATGTGAACCGCATGCACCCGCCACCGTTGCTGCCCTGGCTGCTCCGGTCGTCTCCGCGACACGTGTTTCGCCTCTCCACGAGGCATCCTCAGGCGCTGTAGATGGTAGTCGTTAGAATAACATGCTACGAATGAGTCATCCATCGCATTGCCGTCCTTTATATAGAAAAAGTGGAGGGGGTGGAGGGGTTGAGGGGGGTGGAAGGGGTAAGCGAAAAGATATTTAATAGAGGGGAGCTGTTTACGTCAGTCTGTTTGTTCATAAGAGGGATATTAGAATTTTTATGCTTAACTATTTCCAACTGTTCTCTAATATTCAATTTTAGTCCTTTATTTATTGTATGTAAGATTTTAAATGTGTTAGTAGCGGATAAATCATGTCCTTTGTCTACAAGATGTTCGGCGAAGTGTGACCTTTCTGGGCAATTGTTTTTATATGCAGATATGTGTTCCTGAAATCGTTTTTGAAAACTATGACCAGTTTGACCGATATAAACATGATCACATTCATCACAAAACAACTTGTAGACGCCGGATTTTTTATTTGGCGGAATTTTATCTTTACTGTTACAAAGCGATTTGAGAGTGTTATGTGTTTTGAGTGCAACGTTTATGTTATTTTTTCTAAATATGTTAACTATTTTGTCAGTAATTTTTCCTAGGTATGACAAACTCGCAGTGTATTTTGTTGTTGGAACATTAGAAACTGCGTATAGTAGTTTATTGACGATATTATTCGTCTTTTTTCGCAACAGTTTGTCTATGGTGGATTTAGTGTAACCGTTTGATTTCGCGATCTGGTATATTACATCAAGTTCCTTGACGTAATTATCCTTACTTAATGGGACGCTCATCAAACGGTGTATCATAGATTTATACGCTGCGAGTTTGTGTTGCCAAGGATGGCTTGATGACGCAGGGATCGTGGTATCGGTATGAGTGGGTTTGCGATATATAGAAAATTGATGGGTGGATTGATTTCTAGATATAGTTTAATCCAAAAAGTTAAGTGAATTATTTTGTTCTATTTCTATAGTAAATTTAATTTTGGGATGGATTTTATTTAATTTCGAAACAAAGAGCTCCAATTGACGCTTGGTACCTGTCCAACATATAAGAATGTCGTCGACATATCTATAATAATAGAATATGTGTGGTTTACCAATTATATTTTCGCGTTCGTAATTGTCCAGAAATAAGTCAGCCATCAATGGACTAAGAGGGGACCCCATAGCCAATCCTTCTTTTTGGATATAATATTTATTATTAAATTGAAAGTAATTTTGAGACATGCAAAGTCTTGTCAGTCGTAATATGTCATCTGTCTCGCAAGGATGGATGGATTTATTTTCTAGGGAGGACTTGAGGATTTCTAGGCAATCCTCATAAGGGACGTTAGTGAACAAACTTTCAACATCAAGAGAAATTAATTTGGAATAAGGAGGTAGTTTTAAGTTTTTTATGTTGTCTACTAATTGCAAACTATTTTTCAGGCTGTATTTTGGTTCAAAAGATATCTTTTCCCTGATATGAATATTAAGAAATTTTGCCAACTCATAGGTGGGGGCTCCAATATATGATACAACCGGTCTAATTGGAATATTAATTTTATGTAATTTTGGTAAACCGTAAAGCATAGGGCAATGAGGATTCATGGGAATAATTTTGAATTTTGAATATGAATTATCCGGAAAGATATATTTTGAGCCATTAACAGTTAATTTTAGTTGAGCCAGATATTTGTTAGTGGGATCTTGATTTACAGTCAAAAAATCGTCTGTCTGTAAAACGTCGTTGACCTTGGTATTATAATCATTACGGTCCATGATGACTAACGTATTTCCTTTATCCGCTTTAGAAAATACAATATTATTATTCGACACTCTTTGTCTGACAGATACCAACGTCTTGGCCTCACCGTTAACGGAATTTTGAAACGAAAAAGACTTAAGATGTTGAGCTATGGAATGTTTAAAAAAATTATCTTTTTTATTTCTAACCGCCGCGACCTCTGCGTCAACCGCCAGGTTTTCTAGGGATCTTTGTGTTAGTTTTGGAGGGATACTATATTTTAAACCCTTTTCCAAAAGTGTTATTTCTTGATTATTAAACTGTGTAGATGATAAATTTGTGACACGAGGGTAGAACTTGTGACATGCAGTGTTGTTAGTATGGTTGGAAGCTGACGAAGACGGACGTTGTTGTAAAATTAGTCTGTCAAGTTTGTCTGTCTGAGAGATGTACTTTTTGTGTATAAAATTGGACGCGAGTTCTCGTGCTTTCTGATCAACTAAATCGAACTCGATGGGGTGTAATTTGTGGGCTAATTCGGTATGTAGGACTTTCAAATGTGATTTGAGGTTGTCCCGAACTGTAAACCAACGACGCGATTCCTCATTTAACCAGATGAATTGAGCTTTTTTAATGGCTTTGTTAGCCGCTACTGACTGCGAATTTGTTTTTATAGATATATAGTTGGGAATCACGTGGTTGTGCTTACACTGTTGGTTAAACCACAAATTTTGAACAGCAACACGGTGGAGTTTTGTTAGTTTTATATATACCTTCACCTGATCAGCTATACTTGCTGCAATTAAATAGTTAATAGATTCAGGCGTTACTTTGCGAAAGTCAAATCTACAGGCAATTCGATCCAAACTACTTTGCGTGCTTCCGCTCCCGATTAGTTCATGCGAACTACTGCCGGCCGGCACCCACCCACTACCGTTAGTAGATGCATGCCGCCGCTGCCATGGCTGCTCCGGTCGTCTCTGCGAGTGTTCGCCATCTGAAATGTGAACCGCATGCACCCGCCACCGTTGCTGCCCTGGCTGCTCCGGTCGTCTCCGCGACACGTGTTTCGCCTCTCCACGAGGCATCCTCAGGCGCTGTAGATGGTAGTCGTTAGAATAACATGCTACGAATGAGTCATCCATCGCATTGCCGTCCTTTATATAGAAAAAGTGGAGGGGGTGGAGGGGGTGGAGGGGTTGAGGGGGGTGGAAGGGGTAAGCGAAAAGATATTTAATAGAGGGGAGCTGTTTACGTCAGTCTGTTTGTTCATAAGAGGGATATTAGAATTTTTATGCTTAACTATTTCCAACTGTTCTCTAATATTCAATTTTAGTCCTTTATTTATTGTATGTAAGATTTTAAATGTGTTAGTAGCGGATAAATCATGTCCTTTGTCTACAAGATGTTCGGCGAAGTGTGACCTTTCTGGGCAATTGTTTTTATATGCAGATATGTGTTCCTGAAATCGTTTTTGAAAACTATGACCAGTTTGACCGATATAAACATGATCACATTCATCACAAAACAACTTGTAGACGCCGGATTTTTTATTTGGCGGAATTTTATCTTTACTGTTACAAAGCGATTTGAGAGTGTTATGTGTTTTGAGTGCAACGTTTATGTTATTTTTTCTAAATATGTTAACTATTTTGTCAGTAATTTTTCCTAGGTATGACAAACTCGCAGTGTATTTTGTTGTTGGAACATTAGAAACTGCGTATAGTAGTTTATTGACGATATTATTCGTCTTTTTTCGCAACAGTTTGTCTATGGTGGATTTAGTGTAACCGTTTGATTTCGCGATCTGGTATATTACATCAAGTTCCTTGACGTAATTATCCTTACTTAATGGGACGCTCATCAAACGGTGTATCATAGATTTATACGCTGCGAGTTTGTGTTGCCAAGGATGGCTTGATGACGCAGGGATCGTGGTATCGGTATGAGTGGGTTTGCGATATATAGAAAATTGATGGGTGGATTGATTTCTAGATATAGTTAAATCCAAAAAGTTAAGTGAATTATTTTGTTCTATTTCTATAGTAAATTTAATTTTGGGATGGATTTTATTTAATTTCGAAACAAAGAGCTCCAATTGACGCTTGGTACCTGTCCAACATATAAGAATGTCGTCGACATATCTATAATAATAGAATATGTGTGGTTTACCAATTATATTTTCGCGTTCGTAATTGTCCAGAAATAAGTCAGCCATCAATGGACTAAGAGGGGACCCCATAGCCAATCCTTCTTTTTGGATATAATATTTATTATTAAATTGAAAGTAATTTTGAGACATGCAAAGTCTTGTCAGTCGTAATATGTCATCTGTCTCGCAAGGATGGATGGATTTATTTTCTAGGGAGGACTTGAGGATTTCTAGGCAATCCTCATAAGGGACGTTAGTGAACAAACTTTCAACATCAAGAGAAATTAATTTGGAATAAGGAGGTAGTTTTAAGTTTTTTATGTTGTCTACTAATTGCAAACTATTTTTCAGGCTGTATTTTGGTTCAAAAGATATCTTTTCCCTGATATGAATATTAAGAAATTTTGCCAACTCATAGGTGGGGGCTCCAATATATGATACAACCGGTCTAATTGGAATATTAATTTTATGTAATTTTGGTAAACCGTAAAGCATAGGGCAATGAGGATTCATGGGAATAATTTTGAATTTTGAATATGAATTATCCGGAAAGATATATTTTGAGCCATTAACAGTTAATTTTAGTTGAGCCAGATATTTGTTAGTGGGATCTTGATTTACAGTCAAAAAATCGTCTGTCTGTAAAACGTCGTTGACCTTGGTATTATAATCATTACGGTCCATGATGACTAACGTATTTCCTTTATCCGCTTTAGAAAATACAATATTATTATTCGACACTCTTTGTCTGACAGATACCAACGTCTTGGCCTCACCGTTAACGGAATTTTGAAACGAAAAAGACTTAAGATGTTGAGCTATGGAATGTTTAAAAAAATTATCTTTTTTATTTCTAACCGCCGCGACCTCTGCGTCAACCGCCAGGTTTTCTAGGGATCTTTGTGTTAGTTTTGGAGGGATACTATATTTTAAACCCTTTTCCAAAAGTGTTATTTCTTGATTATTAAACTGTGTAGATGATAAATTTGTGACACGAGGGTAGAACTTGTGACATGCAGTGTTGTTAGTATGGTTGGAAGCTGACGAAGACGGACGTTGTTGTAAAATTAGTCTGTCAAGTTTGTCTGTCTGAGAGATGTACTTTTTGTGTATAAAATTGGACGCGAGTTCTCGTGCTTTCTGATCAACTAAATCGAACTCGATGGGGTGTAATTTGTGGGCTAATTCGGTATGTAGGACTTTCAAATGTGATTTGAGGTTGTCCCGAACTGTAAACCAACGACGCGATTCCTCATTTAACCAGATGAATTGAGCTTTTTTAATGGCTTTGTTAGCCGCTACTGACTGCGAATTTGTTTTTATAGATATATAGTTGGGAATCACGTGGTTGTGCTTACACTGTTGGTTAAACCACAAATTTTGAACAGCAACACGGTGGAGTTTTGTTAGTTTTATATATACCTTCACCTGATCAGCTATACTTGCTGCAATTAAATAGTTAATAGATTCAGGCGTTACTTTGCGAAAGTCAAATCTACAGGCAATTCGATCCAAACTACTTTGTGTGCTTCCGCTCCCGATTAGTTCATGCGAACTACTGCCGGCCGGCACCCACCCACTACCGTTAGTAGATGCATGCCGCCGCTGCCATGGCTGCTCCGGTCGTCTCTGCGAGTGTTCGCCATCTGAAATGTGAACCGCATGCACCCGCCACCGTTGCTGCCCTGGCTGCTCCGGTCGTCTCCGCGACACGTGTTTCGCCTCTCCACGAGGCATCCTCAGGCGCTGTAGATGTTAGTCGTTAGAATAACATGCTACGAATGAGTCATCCATCGCATTGCCGTCCTTTATATAGAAAAAGTGGAGGGGGTGGAGGGGTTGAGGGGGGTGGAAGGGGTAAGCGAAAAGATATTTAATAGAGGGGAGCTGTTTACGTCAGTCTGTTTGTTCATAAGAGGGATATTAGAATTTTTATGCTTAACTATTTCCAACTGTTCTCTAATATTCAATTTTAGTCCTTTATTTATTGTATATAAGATTTTAAATGTGTTAGTAGCGGATAAATCATGTCCTTTGTCTACAAGATGTTCGGCGAAGTGTGACCTTTCTGGGCAATTGTTTTTATATGCAGATATGTGTTCCTGAAATCGTTTTTGAAAACTATGACCAGTTTGACCGATATAAACATGATCACATTCATCACAAAACAACTTGTAGACGCCGGATTTTTTATTTGGCGGAATTTTATCTTTACTGTTACAAAGCGATTTGAGAGTGTTATGTGTTTTGAGTGCAACGTTTATGTTATTTTTTCTAAATATGTTAACTATTTTGTCAGTAATTTTTCCTAGGTATGACAAACTCGCAGTGTATTTTGTTGTTGGAACATTAGAAACTGCGTATAGTAGTTTATTGACGATATTATTCGTCTTTTTTCGCAACAGTTTGTCTATGGTGGATTTAGTGTAACCGTTTGATTTCGCGATCTGGTATATTACATCAAGTTCCTTGACGTAATTATCCTTACTTAATGGGACGCTCATCAAACGGTGTATCATAGATTTATACGCTGCGAGTTTGTGTTGCCAAGGATGGCTTGATGACGCAGGGATCGTGGTATCGGTATGAGTGGGTTTGCGATATATAGAAAATTGATGGGTGGATTGATTTCTAGATATAGTTAAATCCAAAAAGTTAAGTGAATTATTTTGTTCTATTTCTATAGTAAATTTAATTTTGGGATGGATTTTATTTAATTTCGAAACAAAGAGCTCCAATTGACGCTTGGTACCTGTCCAACATATAAGAATGTCGTCGACATATCTATAATAATAGAATATGTGTGGTTTACCAATTATATTTTCGCGTTCGTAATTGTCCAGAAATAAGTCAGCCATCAATGGACTAAGAGGGGACCCCATAGCCAATCCTTCTTTTTGGATATAATATTTATTATTAAATTGAAAGTAATTTTGAGACATGCAAAGTCTTGTCAGTCGTAATATGTCATCTGTCTCGCAAGGATGGATGGATTTATTTTCTAGGGAGGACTTGAGGATTTCTAGGCAATCCTCATAAGGGACGTTAGTGAACAAACTTTCAACATCAAGAGAAATTAATTTGGAATAAGGAGGTAGTTTTAAGTTTTTTATGTTGTCTACTAATTGCAAACTATTTTTCAGGCTGTATTTTGGTTCAAAAGATATCTTTTCCCTGATATGAATATTAAGAAATTTTGCCAACTCATAGGTGGGGGCTCCAATATATGATACAACCGGTCTAATTGGAATATTAATTTTATGTAATTTTGGTAAACCGTAAAGCATAGGGCAATGAGGATTCATGGGAATAATTTTGAATTTTGAATATGAATTATCCGGAAAGATATATTTTGAGCCATTAACAGTTAATTTTAGTTGAGCCAGATATTTGTTAGTGGGATCTTGATTTACAGTCAAAAAATCGTCTGTCTGTAAAACGTCGTTGACCTTGGTATTATAATCATTACGGTCCATGATGACTAACGTATTTCCTTTATCCGCTTTAGAAAATACAATATTATTATTCGACACTCTTTGTCTGACAGATACCAACGTCTTGGCCTCACCGTTAACGGAATTTTGAAACGAAAAAGACTTAAGATGTTGAGCTATGGAATGTTTAAAAAAATTATCTTTTTTATTTCTAACCGCCGCGACCTCTGCGTCAACCGCCAGGTTTTCTAGGGATCTTTGTGTTAGTTTTGGAGGGATACTATATTTTAAACCCTTTTCCAAAAGTGTTATTTCTTGATTATTAAACTGTGTAGATGATAAATTTGTGACACGAGGGTAGAACTTGTGACATGCAGTGTTGTTAGTATGGTTGGAAGCTGACGAAGACGGACGTTGTTGTAAAATTAGTCTGTCAAGTTTGTCTGTCTGAGAGATGTACTTTTTGTGTATAAAATTGGACGCGAGTTCTCGTGCTTTCTGATCAACTAAATCGAACTCGATGGGGTGTAATTTGTGGGCTAATTCGGTATGTAGGACTTTCAAATGTGATTTGAGGTTGTCCCGAACTGTAAACCAACGACGCGATTCCTCATTTAACCAGATGAATTGAGCTTTTTTAATGGCTTTGTTAGCCGCTACTGACTGCGAATTTGTTTTTATAGATATATAGTTGGGAATCACGTGGTTGTGCTTACACTGTTGGTTAAACCACAAATTTTGAACAGCAACACGGTGGAGTTTTGTTAGTTTTATATATACCTTCACCTGATCAGCTATACTTGCTGCAATTAAATAGTTAATAGATTCAGGCGTTACTTTGCGAAAGTCAAATCTACAGGCAATTCGATCCAAACTACTTTGTGTGCTTCCGCTCCCGATTAGTTCATGCGAACTACTGCCGGCCGGCACCCACCCACTACCGTTAGTAGATGCATGCCGCCGCTGCCATGGCTGCTCCGGTCGTCTCTGCGAGTGTTCGCCATCTGAAATGTGAACCGCATGCACCCGCCACCGTTGCTGCCCTGGCTGCTCCGGTCGTCTCCGCGACACGTGTTTCGCCTCTCCACGAGGCATCCTCAGGCGCTGTAGATGTTAGTCGTTAGAATAACATGCTACGAATGAGTCATCCATCGCATTGCCGTCCTTTATATAGAAAAAGTGGAGGGGGTGGAGGGGTTGAGGGGGGTGGAAGGGGTAAGCGAAAAGATATTTAATAGAGGGGAGCTGTTTACGTCAGTCTGTTTGTTCATAAGAGGGATATTAGAATTTTTATGCTTAACTATTTCCAACTGTTCTCTAATATTCAATTTTAGTCCTTTATTTATTGTATGTAAGATTTTAAATGTGTTAGTAGCGGATAAATCATGTCCTTTGTCTACAAGATGTTCGGCGAAGTGTGACCTTTCTGGGCAATTGTTTTTATATGCAGATATGTGTTCCTGAAATCGTTTTTGAAAACTACGACCAGTTTGACCGATATAAACATGATCACATTCATCACAAAACAACTTGTAGACGCCGGATTTTTTATTTGGCGGAATTTTATCTTTACTGTTACAAAGCGATTTGAGAGTGTTATGTGTTTTGAGTGCAACGTTTATGTTATTTTTTCTAAATATGTTAACTATTTTGTCAGTAATTTTTCCTAGGTATGACAAACTCGCAGTGTATTTTGTTGTTGGAACATTAGAAACTGCGTATAGTAGTTTATTGACGATATTATTCGTCTTTTTTCGCAACAGTTTGTCTATGGTGGATTTAGTGTAACCGTTTGATTTCGCGATCTGGTATATTACATCAAGTTCCTTGACGTAATTATCCTTACTTAATGGGACGCTCATCAAACGGTGTATCATAGATTTATACGCTGCGAGTTTGTGTTGCCAAGGATGGCTTGATGACGCAGGGATCGTGGTATCGGTATGAGTGGGTTTGCGATATATAGAAAATTGATGGGTGGATTGATTTCTAGATATAGTTAAATCCAAAAAGTTAAGTGAATTATTTTGTTCTATTTCTATAGTAAATTTAATTTTGGGATGGATTTTATTTAATTTCGAAACAAAGAGCTCCAATTGACGCTTGGTACCTGTCCAACATATAAGAATGTCGTCGACATATCTATAATAATAGAATATGTGTGGTTTACCAATTATATTTTCGCGTTCGTAATTGTCCAGAAATAAGTCAGCCATCAATGGACTAAGAGGGGACCCCATAGCCAATCCTTCTTTTTGGATATAATATTTATTATTAAATTGAAAGTAATTTTGAGACATGCAAAGTCTTGTCAGTCGTAATATGTCATCTGTCTCGCAAGGATGGATGGATTTATTTTCTAGGGAGGACTTGAGGATTTCTAGGCAATCCTCATAAGGGACGTTAGTGAACAAACTTTCAACATCAAGAGAAATTAATTTGGAATAAGGAGGTAGTTTTAAGTTTTTTATGTTGTCTACTAATTGCAAACTATTTTTCAGGCTGTATTTTGGTTCAAAAGATATCTTTTCCCTGATATGAATATTAAGAAATTTTGCCAACTCATAGGTGGGGGCTCCAATATATGATACAACCGGTCTAATTGGAATATTAATTTTATGTAATTTTGGTAAACCGTAAAGCATAGGGCAATGAGGATTCATGGGAATAATTTTGAATTTTGAATATGAATTATCCGGAAAGATATATTTTGAGCCATTAACAGTTAATTTTAGTTGAGCCAGATATTTGTTAGTGGGATCTTGATTTACAGTCAAAAAATCGTCTGTCTGTAAAACGTCGTTGACCTTGGTATTATAATCATTACGGTCCATGATGACTAACGTATTTCCTTTATCCGCTTTAGAAAATACAATATTATTATTCGACACTCTTTGTCTGACAGATACCAACGTCTTGGCCTCACCGTTAACGGAATTTTGAAACGAAAAAGACTTAAGATGTTGAGCTATGGAATGTTTAAAAAAATTATCTTTTTTATTTCTAACCGCCGCGACCTCTGCGTCAACCGCCAGGTTTTCTAGGGATCTTTGTGTTAGTTTTGGAGGGATACTATATTTTAAACCCTTTTCCAAAAGTGTTATTTCTTGATTATTAAACTGTGTAGATGATAAATTTGTGACACGAGGGTAGAACTTGTGACATGCAGTGTTGTTAGTATGGTTGGAAGCTGACGAAGACGGACGTTGTTGTAAAATTAGTCTGTCAAGTTTGTCTGTCTGAGAGATGTACTTTTTGTGTATAAAATTGGACGCGAGTTCTCGTGCTTTCTGATCAACTAAATCGAACTCGATGGGGTGTAATTTGTGGGCTAATTCGGTATGTAGGACTTTCAAATGTGATTTGAGGTTGTCCCGAACTGTAAACCAACGACGCGATTCCTCATTTAACCAGATGAATTGAGCTTTTTTAATGGCTTTGTTAGCCGCTACTGACTGCGAATTTGTTTTTATAGATATATAGTTGGGAATCACGTGGTTGTGCATACACTGTTGGTTAAACCACAAATTTTGAACAGCAACACGGTGGAGTTTTGTTAGTTTTATATATACCTTCACCTGATCAGCTATACTTGCTGCAATTAAATAGTTAATAGATTCAGGCGTTACTTTGCGAAAGTCAAATCTACAGGCAATTCGATCCAAACTACTTTGTGTGTTTCCGCTCCCGATTAGTTCATGCGAACTACTGCCGGCCGGCACCCACCCACTACCGTTAGTAGATGCATGCCGCCGCTGCCATGGCTGCTCCGGTCGTCTCTGCGAGTGTTCGCCATCTGAAATGTGAACCGCATGCACCCGCCACCGTTGCTGCCCTGGCTGCTCCGGTCGTCTCCGCGACACGTGTTTCGCCTCTCCACGAGGCATCCTCAGGCGCTGTAGATGTTAGTCGTTAGAATAACATGCTACGAATGAGTCATCCTAGTGTGGGTCATCTCACAACCTCCTCACGGTGGCTGGGGAATCAGTTCCGAGATAAATGTCTCTCTACTGAGGTATCTATCGCAGCATGTGAATACATACCGGGCGTTGTGTTGGCCGTATAGGCCGAGATGCGCGCTACGTTTCTAGTTCGTCAGAATCGTCTCATGTGTCGTTGTTCGCGAGTAACTCACGAGCGTAAGGGCGTCCGTCCGGCGGCCGAGTATGTAGAGGCGCCAGATTGCGTATATGACGCAAATCCGACGCGTCCGCACGCTCGAACAGGCTTACAGTGAGTCGGCGTATAAATGCGTCCGTGCTCTCCATGCGTAGGTCCCTCTGTATAGTGGCGTTCTTTACAAGACGCGGGGCGCCTGTAATCTGCCTGAGGGAGATGCTCTGTTGTTGTTGGATTCGTTCAGCGTTTCCTCTGCTCAGTAGGGCGTACCAAGCCGGCGCTGCGTATGTTAAACATGGCCGTAGGTAGGTCTTGTAGATGCTGAGTTTCGTTTTCAGCGGAAGCTTCGAGGAGAGCACCGGTCGCAGTAACGCGCGCGATGTTCGGGTCCTAGCGATGACTTTGTTCGCGTGTTTATTCATAGTGAGCCGCCGGTCGATTTCGACGCCTAGGTAGGTCGCCGATTCGCGCCAAGCTAGCTGCTCACCACGGAGATACAAGGTGGAAGGCTTCTTTACGGAGAGATTCATAAGCATTGCTTGTGTCTTTCGCACGTTAACCGAGAGCCTCCATTTGTCAAGCCACTCGGGGAGCAGGTTTAGTACGCGTTGCATTTTCAACACTGCGAATCTAGCATTTTTGTTGTATGTCAGATACGCTGCGTCGTCGGCGTACAGTGCTAATGTGGATTCGTCTGACTTCGGAATGTCATCGGTGTAACGTGAGTACAATGCTGGGGAGAGGCAACTCCCTTGCGGTACGCCGGCTAAGATTTTCCTTGACGTCGAGGACTCTGTCTCTACTGATACGTGAAAACTTCTATCACTCAGGAAGGAGGCTACTATTCGGACTAGACGTTGGGAAGCGCTGGACGTCGCTAGTTTGTACAGCAGACCGTCGTGCCAAACTCTGTCGAACGCCTTCTCCATATCAAGAAAAACTGCAACTATGCTTCCCCTCTGGTTCATGCCCTGGGTCATCATGTGCAGTACTCTCAATAATTGGAGTGTCGTTGAATGTTCCGCTCTAAAACCATACTGCTCGTCGCGGGGGGTGATGTGCGGGGCGAGGTGTTTCAGTAAGAGGCGTTCGTACACTTTTGATTGTGTAGATAGCAGCGTGATGGGCCGATAACTCTCCGGTTTCAACACGTTCTTACCGGGTTTAGGCAGCAATATAACGCGTCCGTCTCTGTATATAGTCGGGAAGTGTCCAGTGCGATTTATACCGTTGTACAGTCGTGTTAGCGCCGCGACGGCGCGCGGCGGTAACCGACGTAGGGCTTCATTGGTTATTTTATCTGCACCGGGCGCCTTCCTTAGCTTCGTGCGTTGTATCGCACGCTGCACTGCACCCGGGGTGAAAACAATTGGATCGTCATCGGCCGCTATCGGTGTAGAAAAATAGCCTCGTAAGTACTGTTGCACCATTTCGACGTGAGCTGTATTTTCTGTCTCGTTAGGGCGGAATTGGCGTTCTAAGTGGTCGGCGAATATTTCAGCGCGGTCTGCTGCGTGATATCGCAAAGTTCCATCGGCTGCCAGTAGTGGGCGTACTGGAGGCGGAGATCTCGTCAGCTGCCTGCACAGTTTGTGGATGGAATTCCAGTCATCACTGACATCCTCTATGTGCTGCTGCCAACTCTCCTCTCGATGGGTTTCTAGCGCGTCCTTTACTACGGTCGTAAGGCGATGAAGTTCGGCCTTTAACACAGGACACCGCGTCCTCTGCCACAACTTGCGTAGTCGACGTTTGTCTGTTAGCTTACGCTTGATGGCGTCGGGGAGTGGCGAGTATTGTTGTCGCTTCTTAGTCTCGGTGGAGGACTCATTGAAGGCCGTCTGAATAGTCTCCGTAATAAGCACCGCTAGCCGCTCCACATCATCCGGAGTTGAGATGGGAAACGACGCCGCGAGCCTGGAGTCTACTTTTTCGGTGTACTGGGCCCAGTTGATGAGACGCTTGGGAATTGGTGGTGAGACCGAAAGTGGAGTCTCTGGAATCGTCACGAGTACCGGTAGGTGGTCCGAGAACATGCTCTCCAATAGAACCTCTTGCGTAGGTTGGCAGTGTAAGTTCTTGTGAACTATAATATCCAGGACATCGGGTGCCGCCGCATCACTATACGGATAATGCGTCGGAACCTCGGGGCCCTGCACGGTATAGCCCCAGCGCTCCGCATCGTCAAACAACCGACGTCCGCTTGGGCAAATGTGCGTGGCGCACCATGCTGTGTGTTTGCAATTAAAATCGCCAGCCAGAAGGACAGGTGTATTAGTCTCCGTATCGACTAGGCGGGTTATCTCCGCCGGGTCCAGCTTCCCAATCGGGGGTCTATAGGCTGCGTACAGGTGCATGGATTGCCTACCCGCGTGGATGTCAACTCCTAAAGCATAAAGCTTGGCCCTCTTGTGGACAGACTCGGTCTCGACTATCTTGATCGGTTGATGGACTAAGCGGCGTCTGACTAGCACTGCCAACCCACGGTAAGCCCTTCCATGGGGAGAAAGTTCGTCTTTCCGATAAATATGGTAGTTTGGGATTCTCAGCGTAATGGACTCCTTCAGGTGCGTCTCAGACACCAAACAGACGTCAATATCCTGCTCCTTGAGTAGCGCTTTCAGCAGAGCAACCTTTTTGTATAGGCCGTCTGCATTCCAGTGCAAAACTCTAAGAGCCCCCATGTTGCAGTCTCAATTGGATGAGCTGAGCCATTCCTCCTAGTAACACTGACAGGGTGTTCTGTCCTGTCCGTACGGCCTTCAATACGTCCTCCATGATAATAAGAGCGACGTCTAAAACAGCAGTAGCGTTGTTGTCGATCGCTCCAGCGCTGGGTGCCGGTATGTGCGATGTAACAACCGCCGTTTGCCTCGCCTGACGACCTACTTGTTGTGTAGGGACGCCCGCTTTCTTCAAATCACCTTTTCGGGGTGCTGAAGTGGCTGCGGTCTGGGTCCTTTCGGCCGGTTTTTGCGCCTGTACGGCTTGCGCAGCCTTCCGGGACTTCCTCCTACGCCTCTTCTTCTTGAGAGAGGCGCCTCTCTCGGTGGGAGCGTTCGCCTGTGCCATTAAAGAAGGCGTTTCTGTCTGTATATCGACTGTAACGGCCTTCTTTGTCCGTTTTGAGGCGCCGGCGGTGATTGCAACCGTCCCTGCTCGCTTGTTTCGCAATTCGCGACGAAACACAGCGCATCTGGGATTGTTGGCCGTGTGCGCCTCTCCACAGTTGGCACACGTCGGCGGCTCCTCTCTGGGGCGCGGACAGTCACTAGCTGCGTGCTCTTCTCCGCAGCGCACACACGCTTGTTTGCGGTGGCACATGTGCGATGAATGCCTGAAGCGCTGACAGCGGTGGCACTGGGCTGGCCCCTGCCTGCCTCGCCACGCCTCTATCTTCACTCCGGGCATGCACAACAGCTCGGTGACGTCGTATATCCGTGGGATGGTGTCGGAGGTCTTCTTAAGTTGGGCGAAGAAGATGCATCCGGGTCTGCCTTGTCGCGCGCGGATGGGTCGCACGTACTCAGGTACGAAATTCAGTTCCGCTAGGGCTTCTGAGATCTCGTTCGGATCGGTGTCAGACGGTAGCCCTCGTATCGCTACCTTTGCGCTGGTTTCAGCCGGCAACGAATACGAGAACCAGCTGAGCTTTTGAGTCTTCTCAAGATCGTAGAGGTACCTTTGTACGGCGCGGTACTCTTCTTCAGTCTTCGGTGTGAACCGCACTCCTCTGCCAAAGGGTCTCGCGTTCGGGCTATGGCCCAGCTTAGACTTCAAGGCTTTGAAGTGCGTCGTCCAATCCGGTAGGGTCTCAACAATGAGCGGTGGGTAGCGCGGGTTCGCTTTCGGCGGCACCGCAGGCTTGTTGCTCACCGACGCCGGCGGTACTTGTGACGCACCGGACGTTGATGTCGACGCCTGCGCTCGTACCGTGTCGGCAAACGACATTGTAGGCACTACGTCGCTCCTTGTCCGCGGGGGGGGAGAAGGAGGAGGGGGGGGTGGCGCTTCGTCACTTGACGGCGGGGGGGGAGGAGGAGGAAGCACTATATCGCGGCGACGACTAATGCGCGGGTCGCGTTGCTCCCTCGGGGTGAGCGTCGAAGGGGGAGGTACCTCCATCGGTACACTAAGAGAGGCCGGAGGGCTTGTGAGTGCAATGCGAATTCGCTTTTGCATCTCTGCCTCGGTGTCACTCTCTGGGGACCTCTGGCGCCGTATACCGCGCTCGCATAGTGCGTGCACGGCTTCTTGCGCCTCGACCACTTCCAGTGAGGGGGGGGTTGAAGACCCTGCCGCCACCTCATCCTGGTAGTCACGGATCGTCATCGCGATCCGCTCCGTCAAGGGGTCCGAAAATATGCCCCGCCGGCAGATCTCAGCAAATTTCACCATGTCATCCTCAAGGATGGACTTGGGTGAAATGCCGGAACCCAGCAGGCGCACTCGCGGGACCGCCAAGACGGCCGGGTCGCGTGATGTCACCGGCGTCGGATGGAGCAACGCGGACCTAGCATTATCGCGCTTACGCGACGATGAAAGCGACCTGGAGCGCTCGCCCTGAGAAGGGCGCGACGCTCCGGCGCGGGAGGCACCGACGCCGCCGGCGGCGTCGATGCCTTGTCTGTCCCTCTCGCGTGGAGTGTGCGACGGCGGCCTGGTGGCTTCGCCCTGAGAAGGGCGCATGCCTCCGGCGCTGCGCTCGGTCAGCGACGAAGCGCCACCCCCCCCTCCTCCTTCTCCCCCCCCGCGGACAAGGAGCGACGTAGTGCCTACAATGTCGTTTGCCGACACGGTACGAGCGCAGGCGTCGACATCAACGTCCGGTGCGTCACAAGTACCGCCGGCGTCGGTGAGCAGCAAGCCTGCGGTGCCGCCGAAAGCGAACCCGCGCTACCCACCGCTCATTGTTGAGACCCTACCGGATTGGACGACGCACTTCAAAGCCTTGAAGTCTAAGCTGGGCCATAGCCCGAACGCGAGACCCTTTGGCAGAGGAGTGCGGTTCACACCGAAGACTGAAGAAGAGTACCGCGCCGTACAAAGGTACCTCTACGATCTTGAGAAGACTCAAAAGCTCAGCTGGTTCTCGTATTCGTTGCCGGCTGAAACCAGCGCAAAGGTAGCGATACGAGGGCTACCGTCTGACACCGATCCGAACGAGATCTCAGAAGCCCTAGCGGAACTGAATTTCGTACCTGAGTACGTGCGACCCATCCGCGCGCGACAAGGCAGACCCGGATGCATCTTCTTCGCCCAACTTAAGAAGACCTCCGACACCATCCCACGGATATACGACGTCACCGAGCTGTTGTGCATGCCCGGAGTGAAGATAGAGGCGTGGCGAGGCAGGCAGGGGCCAGCCCAGTGCCACCGCTGTCAGCGCTTCAGGCATTCATCGCACATGTGCCACCGCAAACAAGCGTGTGTGCGCTGCGGAGAAGAGCACGCAGCTAGTGACTGTCCGCGTCCCAGAGAGGAGCCGCCGACGTGTGCCAACTGTGGAGAGGCGCACACGGCCAACAATCCCAGATGCGCTGTGTTTCGTCGCGAATTGCGAAACAAGCGAGCAGGGACGGTTGCAATCACCGCCGGCGCCTCAAAACGGACAAAGAAGGCCGTTACAGTCGATATACAGACAGAAACGCCTTCTTTAATGGCACAGGCGAACGCTCCCACCGAGAGAGGCGCCTCTCTCAAGAAGAAGAGGCGTAGGAAGAAGTCCCGGAAGGCTGCGCAAGCCGTACAGGCGCAAAAACCGGCCGAAAGGACCCAGACCGCAGCCACTTCAGCACCCCGAAAAGGTGATTTGAAGAAAGCGGGCGTCCCTACACAACAAGTAGGTCGTCAGGCGAGGCAAACGGCGGTTGTTACATCGCACATACCGGCACCCAGCGCTGGAGCGATCGACAACAACGCTACTGCTGTTTTAGACGTCGCTCTTATTATCATGGAGGACGTATTGAAGGCCGTACGGACAGGACAGAACACCCTGTCAGTGTTACTAGGAGGAATGGCTCAGCTCATCCAATTGAGACTGCAACATGGGGGCTCTTAGAGTTTTGCACTGGAATGCAGACGGCCTATACAAAAAGGTTGCTCTGCTGAAAGCGCTACTCAAGGAGCAGGATATTGACGTCTGTTTGGTGTCTGAGACGCACCTGAAGGAGTCCATTACGCTGAGAATCCCAAACTACCATATCTATCGGAAAGACGAACGTTCTCCCCATGGAATAGCTTACCGTGGGTTGGCAGTGCTAGTCAGACGCCGCTTAGTCCATCAACCGATCAAGATAGTCGAGACCGAGTCTGTCCACAAGAGGGCCAAGCTTTATGCTTTAGGAGTTGACATCCACGCGGGTAGGCAATCCATGCACCTGTACGCAGCCTATAGACCCCCGATTGGGAAGCTGGACCCGGCGGAGATAACCCGCCTAGTCGATACGGAGACTAATACACCTGTCCTTCTGGCTGGCGATTTCAATTGCAAACACACAGCATGGTGCGCCACGCACATTTGCCCAAGCGGACGTCGGTTGTTTGACGATGCGGAGCGCTGGGGCTATACCGTGCAGGGCCCCGAGGTTCCGACGCATTATCCGTATAGTAATACGGCGGCACCCGATGTCCTGGATATTATAGTTCACAAGAACTTACACTGCCAACCTACGCAAGAGGTTCTACTGGAGAGCATGTTCTCGGACCATCTACCGGTACTCGTGACGATTCCAGAGACTCCACTTTCGGTCTCACCACCAATTCCCAAGCGTCTCATCAACTGGGCCCAGTACACCGAAAAAGTAGACTCCAGGCTCGCGGCGTCGTTTCCCATCTCAACTCCGGATGATGTGGAGCGGCTAGCGGTGCATATTACGGAGACTATCCAGACGGCCTTCAATGAGTCCTCCACCGAGACTAAGAAGCGACAACAATACTCGCCACTCCCCGACGCCATCAAGCGTAAGCTAACAGACAAACGTCGACTACGCAAGTTGTGGCAGAGGACGCGGTGTCCTGTGTTAAAGGCCGAACTTCATCGCCTTACGACCATAGTAAAGGACGCGCTAGAAACCCATCGAGAGGAGAGTTGGCAGCGGCACGTAGAGGATGTCAGTGATGACTGGAATTCAATCCACAAACTGTGCAGGCAGCTGACGAGAACTCCACCTCCAGTACGTCCACTACTGGCAGACGATGGTACTTTGCGATATCACGCAGCAGACCGCGCTGAAATATTCGCCGACCACTTAGAACGCCAATTCCGCCCTAACGAAACAGAAAATACAGCTCACGTCGAAATGGTGCAACAGTACCTACGAGGCTATTTTTCTACGTCGATAGCGGCCGATGACGATCCAATTGTTTTCACCCCGGGCGCAGTGCAGCGTGCAATACAACGCGCTAAACTTCGGAAGGCGCCCGGTGCAGATAAAATAACCAATGAAGCCCTACGTCGGTTACCGCCGCGCGCCGTCGCGGCGCTAACTCGACTGTACAACGGTATAAATCGCACTGGACACTTCCCGTCTATATACAGAGACGGACGCGTAATATTGCTGCCTAAACCCGGTAAGAACGTGTTGAAACCGGAGAGTTATCGGCCCATTACACTGCTATCTACGCAGTCGAAAGTGTACGAACGCCTCCTACTGAAACACCTCGCCCCGCACATCGCCCCCCGCGACGAGCAGTATGGTTTCAGAGCGGAACATTCGACGACTCTTCAATTATTGAGAGTGCTGCACATGATGACCCAGGGTATGAACCAGAGGGGAAGCACAGTAGCAGTATTTCTTGATATGGAGAAAGCGTTCGACAGAGTTTGGCACGACGGTCTGCTGTACAAACTAGCGACGTCCAGCGCTTCCCAACGTCTAGTCCGAATAATAGCCTCCTTCCTGAGTGATAGAAGTTTTCATGTATCCGTAGAAACAGAGTCCTCGACGTCCAGAAAAATCTTGGCCGGCGTACCGCAAGGGAGTTGCCTCTCCCCAGCATTGTACGCACGTTACACCGATGACATTCCGAAGTCAGACGAATCCACATTAGCACTGTACGCCGACGACGCAGCGTATCTGACATACAACAAAAATGCTAGATACGCAGTGTTGAAAATGCAACGCGTACTAAACCTGTTCCCCGAGTGGCTTGACAAATGGAGGCTCTCGGTTAACGTGCGAAAGACACAAGCAATGCTAGTGAATCTCTCCGTAAAGAAGCCTTCCACCTTGTATCTCCATGGTGAGCAGCTAGCTTGGCGCGAATCGGCGACCTACCTAGGCGTCGAAATCGACCGGCGGCTCACTATGAAAAAACACGCGAACAAAATCATCGCTAGGACCCGTGCATCGCGCGCTTTATTGCGGCCGGTGCTCTCCTCGAAGCTTCCGCTGAACACGAAACTCAGCATATACAAGACCTACCTACGGCCACGTTTAACATACGCAGCGCCAGCTTGGTTCGCCCTACTGAGCAAAGGAAACGCTGAGAGAATCCAACAGCAACAGAGCATCTCCCTCAGGCAGATTACAGGCGCCCCGCGCATTGTAAAGAACGCCACTATACAGAGGGACCTACGTATGGAGAGCACGGACGCATTTATACGCCGACTCACTGTAAGCCTGTTCGAGCGTGCGGACGCGTCGGATTTGCGTCATATACGCAATCTGGCGCCTCTACATACTCGGCCGCCGGACGGACGCCCTTACGCTCGTGAGTTACTCGCGAACAACGACACATGAGACGATTCTGACGAACTAGAAACGTAGCGCGCATCTCGGCCTAAACGGCCAACACAACGCCCGGTATGTAGTCACATGCTGCGATCGACACCTCAGTAGAGAGATTTCTATCTCGGAACTGATTCCCCAGCCACCGTGAGGAGGTTGTGAGATGACCCACACTACGTCAGTCTGTTTGTTCATAAGAGGGATATTAGAATTTTTATGCTTAACTATTTCCAACTGTTCTCTAATATTCAATTTTAGTCCTTTATTTATTGTATGTAAGATTTTAAATGTCGACGACATTCTTATATGTTGGACAGGTACCAAGCGTCAATTGGAGCTCTTTGTTTCGAAATTAAATAAAATCCATCCCAAAATTAAATTTACTATAGAAATAGAACAAAATAATTCACTTAACTTTTTGGATTTAACTATATCTAGAAATCAATCCACCCATCAATTTTCTATATATCGCAAACCCACTCATACCGATACCACGATCCCTGCGTCATCAAGCCATCCTTGGCAACACAAACTCGCAGCGTATAAATCTATGATACACCGTTTGATGAGCGTCCCATTAAGTAAGGATAATTACGTCAAGGAACTTGATGTAATATACCAGATCGCGAAATCAAACGGTTACACTAAATCCACCATAGACAAACTGTTGCGAAAAAAGACGAATAATATCGTCAATAAACTACTATACGCAGTTTCTAATGTTCCAACAACAAAATACACTGCGAGTTTGTCATACCTAGGAAAAATTACTGACAAAATAGTTAACATATTTAGAAAAAATAACATAAACGTTGCACTCAAAACACATAACACTCTCAAATCGCTTTGTAACAGTAAAGATAAAATTCCGCCAAATAAAAAATCCGGCGTCTACAAGTTGTTTTGTGATGAATGTGATCATGTTTATATCGGTCAAACTGGTCGTAGTTTTCAAAAACGATTTCAGGAACACATATCTGCATATAAAAACAATTGCCCAGAAAGGTCACACTTCGCCGAACATCTTGTAGACAAAGGACATGATTTATCCGCTACTAACACATTTAAAATCTTACATACAATAAATAAAGGACTAAAATTGAATATTAGAGAACAGTTGGAAATAGTTAAGCATAAAAATTCTAATATCCCTCTTATGAACAAACAGACTGACGTAAACAGCTCCCCTCTATTAAATATCTTTTCGCTTACCCCTTCCACCCCCCTCAACCCCTCCACCCCCTCCACTTTTTCTATATAAAGGACGGCAATGCGATGGATGACTCATTCGTAGCATGTTATTCTAACGACTAACATCTACAGCGCCTGAGGATGCCTCGTGGAGAGGCGAAACACGTGTCGCGGAGACGACCGGAGCAGCCAGGGCAGCAACGGTGGCGGGTGCATGCGGTTCACATTTCAGATGGCGAACACTCGCAGAGACGACCGGAGCAGCCATGGCAGCGGCGGCATGCATCTACTAACGGTAGTGGGTGGGTGCCGGCCGGCAGTAGTTCGCATGAACTAATCGGGAGCGGAAGCACACAAAGTAGTTTGGATCGAATTGCCTGTAGATTTGACTTTCGCAAAGTAACGCCTGAATCTATTAACTATTTAATTGCAGCAAGTATAGCTGATCAGGTGAAGGTATATATAAAACTAACAAAACTCCACCGTGTTGCTGTTCAAAATTTGTGGTTTAACCAACAGTGTAAGCACAACCACGTGATTCCCAACTATATATCTATAAAAACAAATTCGCAGTCAGTAGCGGCTAACAAAGCCATTAAAAAAGCTCAATTCATCTGGTTAAATGAGGAATCGCGTCGTTGGTTTACAGTTCGGGACAACCTCCTTAACCAACCTTACGACCATAGTAAAGGACGCGCTAGAAACCCATCGAGAGGAGAGTTGGCAGCGGCACGTAGAGGATGTCAGTGATGACTGGAATTCAATCCACAAACTGTGCAGGCAGCTGACGAGAACTCCACCTCCAGTACGTCCACTACTGGCAGACGATGGTACTTTGCGATATCACGCAGCAGACCGCGCTGAAATATTCGCCGACCACTTAGAACGCCAATTCCGCCCTAACGAAACAGAAAATACAGCTCACGTCGAAATGGTGCAACAGTACCTACGAGGCTATTTTTCTACGTCGATAGCGGCCGATGACGATCCAATTGTTTTCACCCCGGGCGCAGTGCAGCGTGCAATACAACGCGCTAAACTTCGGAAGGCGCCCGGTGCAGATAAAATAACCAATGAAGCCCTACGTCGGTTACCGCCGCGCGCCGTCGCGGCGCTAACTCGACTGTACAACGGTATAAATCGCACTGGACACTTCCCGTCTATATACAGAGACGGACGCGTAATATTGCTGCCTAAACCCGGTAAGAACGTGTTGAAACCGGAGAGTTATCGGCCCATTACACTGCTATCTACGCAGTCGAAAGTGTACGAACGCCTCCTACTGAAACACCTCGCCCCGCACATCGCCCCCCGCGACGAGCAGTATGGTTTCAGAGCGGAACATTCGACGACTCTTCAATTATTGAGAGTGCTGCACATGATGACCCAGGGTATGAACCAGAGGGGAAGCACAGTAGCAGTATTTCTTGATATGGAGAAAGCGTTCGACAGAGTTTGGCACGACGGTCTGCTGTACAAACTAGCGACGTCCAGCGCTTCCCAACGTCTAGTCCGAATAATAGCCTCCTTCCTGAGTGATAGAAGTTTTCATGTATCCGTAGAAACAGAGTCCTCGACGTCCAGAAAAATCTTGGCCGGCGTACCGCAAGGGAGTTGCCTCTCCCCAGCATTGTACGCACGTTACACCGATGACATTCCGAAGTCAGACGAATCCACATTAGCACTGTACGCCGACGACGCAGCGTATCTGACATACAACAAAAATGCTAGATACGCAGTGTTGAAAATGCAACGCGTACTAAACCTGCTCCCCGAGTGGCTTGACAAATGGAGGCTCTCGGTTAACGTGCGAAAGACACAAGCAATGCTAGTGAATCTCTCCGTAAAGAAGCCTTCCACCTTGTATCTCCATGGTGAGCAGCTAGCTTGGCGCGAATCGGCGACCTACCTAGGCGTCGAAATCGACCGGCGGCTCACTATGAAAAAACACGCGAACAAAATCATCGCTAGGACCCGTGCATCGCGCGCTTTATTGCGGCCGGTGCTCTCCTCGAAGCTTCCGCTGAACACGAAACTCAGCATATACAAGACCTACCTACGGCCACGTTTAACATACGCAGCGCCAGCTTGGTTCGCCCTACTGAGCAAAGGAAACGCTGAGAGAATCCAACAGCAACAGAGCATCTCCCTCAGGCAGATTACAGGCGCCCCGCGCATTGTAAAGAACGCCACTATACAGAGGGACCTACGTATGGAGAGCACGGACGCATTTATACGCCGACTCACTGTAAGCCTGTTCGAGCGTGCGGACGCGTCGGATTTGCGTCATATACGCAATCTGGCGCCTCTACATACTCGGCCGCCGGACGGACGCCCTTACGCTCGTGAGTTACTCGCGAACAACGACACATGAGACGATTCTGACGAACTAGAAACGTAGCGCGCATCTCGGCCTAAACGGCCAACACAACGCCCGGTATGTAGTCACATGCTGCGATCGACACCTCAGTAGAGAGATTTCTATCTCGGAACTGATTCCCCAGCCACCGTGAGGAGGTTGTGAGATGACCCACACTACGTCAGTCTGTTTGTTCATAAGAGGGATATTAGAATTTTTATGCTTAACTATTTCCAACTGTTCTCTAATATTCAATTTTAGTCCTTTATTTATTGTATGTAAGATTTTAAATGTCGACGACATTCTTATATGTTGGACAGGTACCAAGCGTCAATTGGAGCTCTTTGTTTCGAAATTAAATAAAATCCATCCCAAAATTAAATTTACTATAGAAATAGAACAAAATAATTCACTTAACTTTTTGGATTTAACTATATCTAGAAATCAATCCACCCATCAATTTTCTATATATCGCAAACCCACTCATACCGATACCACGATCCCTGCGTCATCAAGCCATCCTTGGCAACACAAACTCGCAGCGTATAAATCTATGATACACCGTTTGATGAGCGTCCCATTAAGTAAGGATAATTACGTCAAGGAACTTGATGTAATATACCAGATCGCGAAATCAAACGGTTACACTAAATCCACCATAGACAAACTGTTGCGAAAAAAGACGAATAATATCGTCAATAAACTACTATACGCAGTTTCTAATGTTCCAACAACAAAATACACTGCGAGTTTGTCATACCTAGGAAAAATTACTGACAAAATAGTTAACATATTTAGAAAAAATAACATAAACGTTGCACTCAAAACACATAACACTCTCAAATCGCTTTGTAACAGTAAAGATAAAATTCCGCCAAATAAAAAATCCGGCGTCTACAAGTTGTTTTGTGATGAATGTGATCATGTTTATATCGGTCAAACTGGTCGTAGTTTTCAAAAACGATTTCAGGAACACATATCTGCATATAAAAACAATTGCCCAGAAAGGTCACACTTCGCCGAACATCTTGTAGACAAAGGACATGATTTATCCGCTACTAACACATTTAAAATCTTACATACAATAAATAAAGGACTAAAATTGAATATTAGAGAACAGTTGGAAATAGTTAAGCATAAAAATTCTAATATCCCTCTTATGAACAAACAGACTGACGTAAACAGCTCCCCTCTATTAAATATCTTTTCGCTTACCCCTTCCACCCCCCTCAACCCCTCCACCCCCTCCACTTTTTCTATATAAAGGACGGCAATGCGATGGATGACTCATTCGTAGCATGTTATTCTAACGACTAACATCTACAGCGCCTGAGGATGCCTCGTGGAGAGGCGAAACACGTGTCGCGGAGACGACCGGAGCAGCCAGGGCAGCAACGGTGGCGGGTGCATGCGGTTCACATTTCAGATGGCGAACACTCGCAGAGACGACCGGAGCAGCCATGGCAGCGGCGGCATGCATCTACTAACGGTAGTGGGTGGGTGCCGGCCGGCAGTAGTTCGCATGAACTAATCGGGAGCGGAAGCACACAAAGTAGTTTGGATCGAATTGCCTGTAGATTTGACTTTCGCAAAGTAACGCCTGAATCTATTAACTATTTAATTGCAGCAAGTATAGCTGATCAGGTGAAGGTATATATAAAACTAACAAAACTCCACCGTGTTGCTGTTCAAAATTTGTGGTTTAACCAACAGTGTAAGCACAACCACGTGATTCCCAACTATATATCTATAAAAACAAATTCGCAGTCAGTAGCGGCTAACAAAGCCATTAAAAAAGCTCAATTCATCTGGTTAAATGAGGAATCGCGTCGTTGGTTTACAGTTCGGGACAACCTCCTTAACCAACCTTACGACCATAGTAAAGGACGCGCTAGAAACCCATCGAGAGGAGAGTTGGCAGCGGCACGTAGAGGATGTCAGTGATGACTGGAATTCAATCCACAAACTGTGCAGGCAGCTGACGAGAACTCCACCTCCAGTACGTCCACTACTGGCAGACGATGGTACTTTGCGATATCACGCAGCAGACCGCGCTGAAATATTCGCCGACCACTTAGAACGCCAATTCCGCCCTAACGAAACAGAAAATACAGCTCACGTCGAAATGGTGCAACAGTACCTACGAGGCTATTTTTCTACGTCGATAGCGGCCGATGACGATCCAATTGTTTTCACCCCGGGCGCAGTGCAGCGTGCAATACAACGCGCTAAACTTCGGAAGGCGCCCGGTGCAGATAAAATAACCAATGAAGCCCTACGTCGGTTACCGCCGCGCGCCGTCGCGGCGCTAACTCGACTGTACAACGGTATAAATCGCACTGGACACTTCCCGTCTATATACAGAGACGGACGCGTAATATTGCTGCCTAAACCCGGTAAGAACGTGTTGAAACCGGAGAGTTATCGGCCCATTACACTGCTATCTACGCAGTCGAAAGTGTACGAACGCCTCCTACTGAAACACCTCGCCCCGCACATCGCCCCCCGCGACGAGCAGTATGGTTTCAGAGCGGAACATTCGACGACTCTTCAATTATTGAGAGTGCTGCACATGATGACCCAGGGTATGAACCAGAGGGGAAGCACAGTAGCAGTATTTCTTGATATGGAGAAAGCGTTCGACAGAGTTTGGCACGACGGTCTGCTGTACAAACTAGCGACGTCCAGCGCTTCCCAACGTCTAGTCCGAATAATAGCCTCCTTCCTGAGTGATAGAAGTTTTCATGTATCCGTAGAAACAGAGTCCTCGACGTCCAGAAAAATCTTGGCCGGCGTACCGCAAGGGAGTTGCCTCTCCCCAGCATTGTACGCACGTTACACCGATGACATTCCGAAGTCAGACGAATCCACATTAGCACTGTACGCCGACGACGCAGCGTATCTGACATACAACAAAAATGCTAGATACGCAGTGTTGAAAATGCAACGCGTACTAAACCTGCTCCCCGAGTGGCTTGACAAATGGAGGCTCTCGGTTAACGTGCGAAAGACACAAGCAATGCTAGTGAATCTCTCCGTAAAGAAGCCTTCCACCTTGTATCTCCATGGTGAGCAGCTAGCTTGGCGCGAATCGGCGACCTACCTAGGCGTCGAAATCGACCGGCGGCTCACTATGAAAAAACACGCGAACAAAATCATCGCTAGGACCCGTGCATCGCGCGCTTTATTGCGGCCGGTGCTCTCCTCGAAGCTTCCGCTGAACACGAAACTCAGCATATACAAGACCTACCTACGGCCACGTTTAACATACGCAGCGCCAGCTTGGTTCGCCCTACTGAGCAAAGGAAACGCTGAGAGAATCCAACAGCAACAGAGCATCTCCCTCAGGCAGATTACAGGCGCCCCGCGCATTGTAAAGAACGCCACTATACAGAGGGACCTACGTATGGAGAGCACGGACGCATTTATACGCCGACTCACTGTAAGCCTGTTCGAGCGTGCGGACGCGTCGGATTTGCGTCATATACGCAATCTGGCGCCTCTACATACTCGGCCGCCGGACGGACGCCCTTACGCTCGTGAGTTACTCGCGAACAACGACACATGAGACGATTCTGACGAACTAGAAACGTAGCGCGCATCTCGGCCTAAACGGCCAACACAACGCCCGGTATGTAGTCACATGCTGCGATCGACACCTCAGTAGAGAGATTTCTATCTCGGAACTGATTCCCCAGCCACCGTGAGGAGGTTGTGAGATGACCCACACTACGTCAGTCTGTTTGTTCATAAGAGGGATATTAGAATTTTTATGCTTAACTATTTCCAACTGTTCTCTAATATTCAATTTTAGTCCTTTATTTATTGTATGTAAGATTTTAAATGTCGACGACATTCTTATATGTTGGACAGGTACCAAGCGTCAATTGGAGCTCTTTGTTTCGAAATTAAATAAAATCCATCCCAAAATTAAATTTACTATAGAAATAGAACAAAATAATTCACTTAACTTTTTGGATTTAACTATATCTAGAAATCAATCCACCCATCAATTTTCTATATATCGCAAACCCACTCATACCGATACCACGATCCCTGCGTCATCAAGCCATCCTTGGCAACACAAACTCGCAGCGTATAAATCTATGATACACCGTTTGATGAGCGTCCCATTAAGTAAGGATAATTACGTCAAGGAACTTGATGTAATATACCAGATCGCGAAATCAAACGGTTACACTAAATCCACCATAGACAAACTGTTGCGAAAAAAGACGAATAATATCGTCAATAAACTACTATACGCAGTTTCTAATGTTCCAACAACAAAATACACTGCGAGTTTGTCATACCTAGGAAAAATTACTGACAAAATAGTTAACATATTTAGAAAAAATAACATAAACGTTGCACTCAAAACACATAACACTCTCAAATCGCTTTGTAACAGTAAAGATAAAATTCCGCCAAATAAAAAATCCGGCGTCTACAAGTTGTTTTGTGATGAATGTGATCATGTTTATATCGGTCAAACTGGTCGTAGTTTTCAAAAACGATTTCAGGAACACATATCTGCATATAAAAACAATTGCCCAGAAAGGTCACACTTCGCCGAACATCTTGTAGACAAAGGACATGATTTATCCGCTACTAACACATTTAAAATCTTACATACAATAAATAAAGGACTAAAATTGAATATTAGAGACCAGTTGGAAATAGTTAAGCATAAAAATTCTAATATCCCTCTTATGAACAAACAGACTGACGTAAACAGCTCCCCTCTATTAAATATCTTTTCGCTTACCCCTTCCACCCCCCTCAACCCCTCCACCCCCTCCACTTTTTCTATATAAAGGACGGCAATGCGATGGATGACTCATTCGTAGCATGTTATTCTAACGACTAACATCTACAGCGCCTGAGGATGCCTCGTGGAGAGGCGAAACACGTGTCGCGGAGACGACCGGAGCAGCCAGGGCAGCAACGGTGGCGGGTGCATGCGGTTCACATTTCAGATGGCGAACACTCGCAGAGACGACCGGAGCAGCCATGGCAGCGGCGGCATGCATCTACTAACGGTAGTGGGTGGGTGCCGGCCGGCAGTAGTTCGCATGAACTAATCGGGAGCGGAAGCACACAAAGTAGTTTGGATCGAATTGCCTGTAGATTTGACTTTCGCAAAGTAACGCCTGAATCTATTAACTATTTAATTGCAGCAAGTATAGCTGATCAGGTGAAGGTATATATAAAACTAACAAAACTCCACCGTGTTGCTGTTCAAAATTTGTGGTTTAACCAACAGTGTAAGCACAACCACGTGATTCCCAACTATATATCTATAAAAACAAATTCGCAGTCAGTAGCGGCTAACAAAGCCATTAAAAAAGCTCAATTCATCTGGTTAAATGAGGAATCGCGTCGTTGGTTTACAGTTCGGGACAACCTCAAATCACATTTGAAAGTCCTACATACCGAATTAGCCCACAAATTACACCCCATCGAGTTCGATTTAGTTGATCAGAAAGCACGAGAACTCGCGTCCAATTTTATACACAAAAAGTACATCTCTCAGACAGACAAACTTGACAGACTAATTTTACAACAACGTCCGTCTTCGTCAGCTTCCAACCATACTAACAACACTGCATGTCACAAGTTCTACCCTCGTGTCAAAAATTTATCATCTACACAGTTTAATAATCAAGAAATAACACTTTTGGAAAAGGGTTTAAAATATAGTATCCCTCCAAAACTAACACAAAGATCCCTAGAAAACCTGGCGGTTGACGCAGAGGTCGCGGCGGTTAGAAATAAAAAAGATAATTTTTTTAAACATTCCATAGCTCAACATCTTAAGTCTTTTTCGTTTCAAAATTCCGTTAACGGTGAGGCCAAGACGTTGGTATCTGTCAGACAAAGAGTGTCGAATAATAATATTGTATTTTCTAAAGCGGATAAAGGAAATACGTTAGTCATCATGGACCGTAATGATTATAATACCAAGGTCAACGACGTTTTACAGACAGACGATTTTTTGACTGTAAATCAAGATCCCACTAACAAATATCTGGCTCAACTAAAATTAACTGTTAATGGCTCAAAATATATCTTTCCGGATAATTCATATTCAAAATTCAAAATTATTCCCATGAATCCTCATTGCCCTATGCTTTACGGTTTACCAAAATTACATAAAATTAATATTCCAATTAGACCGGTTGTATCATATATTGGAGCCCCCACCTATGAGTTGGCAAAATTTCTTAATATTCATATCAGGGAAAAGATATCTTTTGAACCAAAATACAGCCTGAAAAATAGTTTGCAATTAGTAGACAACATAAAAAACTTAAAACTACCTCCTTATTCCAAATTAATTTCTCTTGATGTTGAAAGTTTGTTCACTAACGTCCCTTATGAGGATTGCCTAGAAATCCTCAAGTCCTCCCTAGAAAATAAATCCATCCATCCTTGCGAGACAGATGACATATTACGACTGACAAGACTTTGCATGTCTCAAAATTACTTTCAATTTAATAATAAATATTATATCCAAAAAGAAGGATTGGCTATGGGGTCCCCTCTTAGTCCATTGATGGCTGACTTATTTCTGGACAATTACGAACGCGAAAATATAATTGGTAAACCACACATATTCTATTATTATAGATATGTCGACGACATTCTTATATGTTGGACAGGTACCAAGCGTCAATTGGAGCTCTTTGTTTCGAAATTAAATAAAATCCATCCCAAAAAAATTGAATATTAGAGAACAGTTGGAAATAGTTAAGCATAAAAATTCTAATATCCCTCTTATGAACAAACAGACTGACGTAAACAGCTCCCCTCTATTAAATATCTTTTCGCTTACCCCTTCCACCCCCCTCAACCCCTCCACCCCCTCCACTTTTTCTATATAAAGGACGGCAATGCGATGGATGACTCATTCGTAGCATGTTATTCTAACGACTAACATCTACAGCGCCTGAGGATGCCTCGTGGAGAGGCGAAACACGTGTCGCGGAGACGACCGGAGCAGCCAGGGCAGCAACGGTGGCGGGTGCATGCGGTTCACATTTCAGATGGCGAACACTCGCAGAGACGACCGGAGCAGCCATGGCAGCGGCGGCATGCATCTACTAACGGTAGTGGGTGGGTGCCGGCCGGCAGTAGTTCGCATGAACTAATCGGGAGCGGAAGCACACAAAGTAGTTTGGATCGAATTGCCTGTAGATTTGACTTTCGCAAAGTAACGCCTGAATCTATTAACTATTTAATTGCAGCAAGTATAGCTGATCAGGTGAAGGTATATATAAAACTAACAAAACTCCACCGTGTTGCTGTTCAAAATTTGTGGTTTAACCAACAGTGTAAGCACAACCACGTGATTCCCAACTATATATCTATAAAAACAAATTCGCAGTCAGTAGCGGCTAACAAAGCCATTAAAAAAGCTCAATTCATCTGGTTAAATGAGGAATCGCGTCGTTGGTTTACAGTTCGGGACAACCTCAAATCACATTTGAAAGTCCTACATACCGAATTAGCCCACAAATTACACCCCATCGAGTTCGATTTAGTTGATCAGAAAGCACGAGAACTCGCGTCCAATTTTATACACAAAAAGTACATCTCTCAGACAGACAAACTTGACAGACTAATTTTACAACAACGTCCGTCTTCGTCAGCTTCCAACCATACTAACAACACTGCATGTCACAAGTTCTACCCTCGTGTCAAAAATTTATCATCTACACAGTTTAATAATCAAGAAATAACACTTTTGGAAAAGGGTTTAAAATATAGTATCCCTCCAAAACTAACACAAAGATCCCTAGAAAACCTGGCGGTTGACGCAGAGGTCGCGGCGGTTAGAAATAAAAAAGATAATTTTTTTAAACATTCCATAGCTCAACATCTTAAGTCTTTTTCGTTTCAAAATTCCGTTAACGGTGAGGCCAAGACGTTGGTATCTGTCAGACAAAGAGTGTCGAATAATAATATTGTATTTTCTAAAGCGGATAAAGGAAATACGTTAGTCATCATGGACCGTAATGATTATAATACCAAGGTCAACGACGTTTTACAGACAGACGATTTTTTGACTGTAAATCAAGATCCCACTAACAAATATCTGGCTCAACTAAAATTAACTGTTAATGGCTCAAAATATATCTTTCCGGATAATTCATATTCAAAATTCAAAATTATTCCCATGAATCCTCATTGCCCTATGCTTTACGGTTTACCAAAATTACATAAAATTAATATTCCAATTAGACCGGTTGTATCATATATTGGAGCCCCCACCTATGAGTTGGCAAAATTTCTTAATATTCATATCAGGGAAAAGATATCTTTTGAACCAAAATACAGCCTGAAAAATAGTTTGCAATTAGTAGACAACATAAAAAACTTAAAACTACCTCCTTATTCCAAATTAATTTCTCTTGATGTTGAAAGTTTGTTCACTAACGTCCCTTATGAGGATTGCCTAGAAATCCTCAAGTCCTCCCTAGAAAATAAATCCATCCATCCTTGCGAGACAGATGACATATTACGACTGACAAGACTTTGCATGTCTCAAAATTACTTTCAATTTAATAATAAATATTATATCCAAAAAGAAGGATTGGCTATGGGGTCCCCTCTTAGTCCATTGATGGCTGACTTATTTCTGGACAATTACGAACGCGAAAATATAATTGGTAAACCACACATATTCTATTATTATAGATATGTCGACGACATTCTTATATGTTGGACAGGTACCAAGCGTCAATTGGAGCTCTTTGTTTCGAAATTAAATAAAATCCATCCCAAAATTAAATTTACTATAGAAATAGAACAAAATAATTCACTTAACTTTTTGGATTTAACTATATCTAGAAATCAATCCACCCATCAATTTTCTATATATCGCAAACCCACTCATACCGATACCACGATCCCTGCGTCATCAAGCCATCCTTGGCAACACAAACTCGCAGCGTATAAATCTATGATACACCGTTTGATGAGCGTCCCATTAAGTAAGGATAATTACGTCAAGGAACTTGATGTAATATACCAGATCGCGAAATCAAACGGTTACACTAAATCCACCATAGACAAACTGTTGCGAAAAAAGACGAATAATATCGTCAATAAACTACTATACGCAGTTTCTAATGTTCCAACAACAAAATACACTGCGAGTTTGTCATACCTAGGAAAAATTACTGACAAAATAGTTAACATATTTAGAAAAAATAACATAAACGTTGCACTCAAAACACATAACACTCTCAAATCGCTTTGTAACAGTAAAGATAAAATTCCGCCAAATAAAAAATCCGGCGTCTACAAGTTGTTTTGTGATGAATGTGATCATGTTTATATCGGTCAAACTGGTCGTAGTTTTCAAAAACGATTTCAGGAACACATATCTGCATATAAAAACAATTGCCCAGAAAGGTCACACTTCGCCGAACATCTTGTAGACAAAGGACATGATTTATCCGCTACTAACACATTTAAAATCTTACATACAATAAATAAAGGACTAAAATTGAATATTAGAGAACAGTTGGAAATAGTTAAGCATAAAAATTCTAATATCCCTCTTATGAACAAACAGACTGACGTAGTGTGGGTCATCTCACAACCTCCTCACGGTGGCTGGGGAATCAGTTCCGAGATAGAAATCTCTCTACTGAGGTATCGATCGCAGCATGTGACTACATACCGGGCGTTGTGTTGGCCGTATAGGCCGAGATGCGCGCTACGTTTCTAGTTCGTCAGAATCGTCTCATGTGTCGTTGTTCGCGAGTAACTCACGAGCGTAAGGGCGTCCGTCCGGCGGCCGAGTATGTAGAGGCGCCAGATTGCGTATATGACGCAAATCCGACGCGTCCGCACGCTCGAACAGGCTTACAGTGAGTCGGCGTATAAATGCGTCCGTGCTCTCCATACGTAGGTCCCTCTGTATAGTGGCGTTCTTTACAATGCGCGGGGCGCCTGTAATCTGCCTGAGGGAGATGCTCTGTTGCTGTTGGATTCTCTCAGCGTTTCCTTTGCTCAGTAGGGCGAACCAAGCTGGCGCTGCGTATGTTAAACGTGGCCGTAGGTAGGTCTTGTATATGCTGAGTTTCGTGTTCAGCGGAAGCTTCGAGGAGAGCACCGGCCGCAATAAAGCGCGCGATGCACGGGTCCTAGCGATGATTTTGTTCGCGTGTTTTTTCATAGTGAGCCGCCGGTCGATTTCGACGCCTAGGTAGGTCGCCGATTCGCGCCAAGCTAGCTGCTCACCATGGAGATACAAGGTGGAAGGCTTCTTTACGGAGAGATTCACTAGCATTGCTTGTGTCTTTCGCACGTTAACCGAGAGCCTCCATTTGTCAAGCCACTCGGGGAGCAGGTTTAGTACGCGTTGCATTTTCAACACTGCGTATCTAGCATTTTTGTTGTATGTCAGATACGCTGCGTCGTCGGCGTACAGTGCTAATGTGGATTCGTCTGACTTCGGAATGTCATCGGTGTAACGTGCGTACAATGCTGGGGAGAGGCAACTCCCTTGCGGTACGCCTGCCAAGATTTTTCTGGACGTCGAGGACTCTGTTTCTACGGATACATGAAAACTTCTATCACTCAGGAAGGAGGCTATTATTCGTACTAGACGTTGGGAAGCGCTGGACGTCGCTAGTTTGTACAGCAGACCGTCGTGCCAAACTCTGTCGAACGCTTTCTCCATATCAAGAAATACTGCTACTGTGCTTCCCCTCTGGTTCATACCCTGGGTCATCATGTGCAGCACTCTCAATAATTGAAGAGTCGTCGAATGTTCCGCTCTGAAACCATACTGCTCGTCGCGGGGGGCGATGTGCGGGGCGAGGTGTTTCAGTAGGAGGCGTTCGTACACTTTCGACTGCGTAGATAGCAGTGTAATGGGCCGATAACTCTCCGGTTTCAACACGTTCTTACCGGGTTTAGGCAGCAATATTACGCGTCCGTCTCTGTATATAGACGGGAAGTGTCCAGTGCGATTTATACCGTTGTACAGTCGAGTTAGCGCCGCGACGGCGCGCGGCGGTAACCGACGTAGGGCTTCATTGGTTATTTTATCTGCACCGGGCGCCTTCCGAAGTTTAGCGCGTAGTATTGCACGCTGCACTGCGCCCGGGGTGAAAACAATTGGATCGTCATCGGCCGCTATCGACGTAGAAAAATAGCCTCGTAGGTACTGTTGCACCATTTCGACGTGAGCTGTATTTTCTGTTTCGTTAGGGCGGAATTGGCGTTCTAAGTGGTCGGCGAATATTTCAGCGCGGTCTGCTGCGTGATATCGCAAAGTACCATCGTCTGCCAGTAGTGGACGTACTGGAGGTGGAGTTCTCGTCAGCTGCCTGCACAGTTTGTGGATTGAATTCCAGTCATCACTGACATCCTCTACGTGCCGCTGCCAACTCTCCTCTCGATGGGTTTCTAGCGCGTCCTTTACTATGGTCGTAAGGCGATGAAGTTCGGCCTTTAACACAGGACACCGCGTCCTCTGCCACAACTTGCGTAGTCGACGTACACAGACTGACGTAAACAGCTCCCCTCTATTAAATATCTTTTCGCTTACCCCTTCCACCCCCCTCAACCCCTCCACCCCCTCCACTTTTTCTATATAAAGGACGGCAATGCGATGGATGACTCATTCGTAGCATGTTATTCTAACGACTAACATCTACAGCGCCTGAGGATGCCTCGTGGAGAGGCGAAACACGTGTCGCGGAGACGACCGGGGCAGCAACGGTGGCGGGTGCATGCGGTTCACATTTCAGATGGCGAACACTCGCAGAGACGACCGGAGCAGCCATGGCAGCGGCGGCATGCATCTACTAACGGTAGTGGGTGGGTGCCGGCCGGCAGTAGTTCGCATGAACTAATCGGGAGCGGAAGCACACAAAGTAGTTTGGATCGAATTGCCTGTAGATTTGACTTTCGCAAAGTAACGCCTGAATCTATTAACTATTTAATTGCAGCAAGTATAGCTGATCAGGTGAAGGTATATATAAAACTAACAAAACTCCACCGTGTTGCTGTTCAAAATTTGTGGTTTAACCAACAGTGTAAGCACAACCACGTGATTCCCAACTATATATCTATAAAAACAAATTCGCAGTCAGTAGCGGCTAACAAAGCCATTAAAAAAGCTCAATTCATCTGGTTAAATGAGGAATCGCGTCGTTGGTTTACAGTTCGGGACAACCTCAAATCACATTTGAAAGTCCTACATACCGAATTAGCCCACAAATTACACCCCATCGAGTTCGATTTAGTTGATCAGAAAGCACGAGAACTCGCGTCCAATTTTATACACAAAAAGTACATCTCTCAGACAGACAAACTTGACAGACTAATTTTACAACAACGTCCGTCTTCGTCAGCTTCCAACCATACTAACAACACTGCATGTCACAAGTTCTACCCTCGTGTCAAAAATTTATCATCTACACAGTTTAATAATCAAGAAATAACACTTTTGGAAAAGGGTTTAAAATATAGTATCCCTCCAAAACTAACACAAAGATCCCTAGAAAACCTGGCGGTTGACGCAGAGGTCGCGGCGGTTAGAAATAAAAAAGATAATTTTTTTAAACATTCCATAGCTCAACATCTTAAGTCTTTTTCGTTTCAAAATTCCGTTAACGGTGAGGCCAAGACGTTGGTATCTGTCAGACAAAGAGTGTCGAATAATAATATTGTATTTTCTAAAGCGGATAAAGGAAATACGTTAGTCATCATGGACCGTAATGATTATAATACCAAGGTCAACGACGTTTTACAGACAGACGATTTTTTGACTGTAAATCAAGATCCCACTAACAAATATCTGGCTCAACTAAAATTAACTGTTAATGGCTCAAAATATATCTTTCCGGATAATTCATATTCAAAATTCAAAATTATTCCCATGAATCCTCATTGCCCTATGCTTTACGGTTTACCAAAATTACATAAAATTAATATTCCAATTAGACCGGTTGTATCATATATTGGAGCCCCCACCTATGAGTTGGCAAAATTTCTTAATATTCATATCAGGGAAAAGATATCTTTTGAACCAAAATACAGCCTGAAAAATAGTTTGCAATTAGTAGACAACATAAAAAACTTAAAACTACCTCCTTATTCCAAATTAATTTCTCTTGATGTTGAAAGTTTGTTCACTAACGTCCCTTATGAGGATTGCCTAGAAATCCTCAAGTCCTCCCTAGAAAATAAATCCATCCATCCTTGCGAGACAGATGACATATTACGACTGACAAGACTTTGCATGTCTCAAAATTACTTTCAATTTAATAATAAATATTATATCCAAAAAGAAGGATTGGCTATGGGGTCCCCTCTTAGTCCATTGATGGCTGACTTATTTCTGGACAATTACGAACGCGAAAATATAATTGGTAAACCACACATATTCTATTATTATAGATATGTCGACGACATTCTTATATGTTGGACAGGTACCAAGCGTCAATTGGAGCTCTTTGTTTCGAAATTAAATAAAATCCATCCCAAAATTAAATTTACTATAGAAATAGAACAAAATAATTCACTTAACTTTTTGGATTTAACTATATCTAGAAATCAATCCACCCTAATATAATAATTTTCTATATATCGCAAACCCACTCATACCGATACCACGATCCCTGCGTCATCAAGCCATCCTTGGCAACACAAACTCGCAGCGTATAAATCTATGATACACCGTTTGATGAGCGTCCCATTAAGTAAGGATAATTACGTCAAGGAACTTGATGTAATATACCAGATCGCGAAATCAAACGGTTACACTAAATCCACCATAGACAAACTGTTGCGAAAAAAGACGAATAATATCGTCAATAAACTACTATACGCAGTTTCTAATGTTCCAACAACAAAATACACTGCGAGTTTGTCATACCTAGGAAAAATTACTGACAAAATAGTTAACATATTTAGAAAAAATAACATAAACGTTGCACTCAAAACACATAACACTCTCAAATCGCTTTGTAACAGTAAAGATAAAATTCCGCCAAATAAAAAATCCGGCGTCTACAAGTTGTTTTGTGATGAATGTGATCATGTTTATATCGGTCAAACTGGTCGTAGTTTTCAAAAACGATTTCAGGAACACATATCTGCATATAAAAACAATTGCCCAGAAAGGTCACACTTCGCCGAACATCTTGTAGACAAAGGACATGATTTATCCGCTACTAACACATTTAAAATCTTACATACAATAAATAAAGGACTAAAATTGAATATTAGAGAACAGTTGGAAATAGTTAAGCATAAAAATTCTAATATCCCTCTTATGAACAAACAGACTGACGTAAACAGCTCCCCTCTATTAAATATCTTTTCGCTTACCCCTTCCACCCCCCTCAACCCCTCCACCCCCTCCACTTTTTCTATATAAAGGACGGCAATGCGATGGATGACTCATTCGTAGCATGTTATTCTAACGACTAACATCTACAGCGCCTGAGGATGCCTCGTGGAGAGGCGAAACACGTGTCGCGGAGACGACCGGGGCAGCAACGGTGGCGGGTGCATGCGGTTCACATTTCAGATGGCGAACACTCGCAGAGACGACCGGAGCAGCCATGGCAGCGGCGGCATGCATCTACTAACGGTAGTGGGTGGGTGCCGGCCGGCAGTAGTTCGCATGAACTAATCGGGAGCGGAAGCACACAAAGTAGTTTGGATCGAATTGCCTGTAGATTTGACTTTCGCAAAGTAACGCCTGAATCTATTAACTATTTAATTGCAGCAAGTATAGCTGATCAGGTGAAGGTATATATAAAACTAACAAAACTCCACCGTGTTGCTGTTCAAAATTTGTGGTTTAACCAACAGTGTAAGCACAACCACGTGATTCCCAACTATATATCTATAAAAACAAATTCGCAGTCAGTAGCGGCTAACAAAGCCATTAAAAAAGCTCAATTCATCTGGTTAAATGAGGAATCGCGTCGTTGGTTTACAGTTCGGGACAACCTCAAATCACATTTGAAAGTCCTACATACCGAATTAGCCCACAAATTACACCCCATCGAGTTCGATTTAGTTGATCAGAAAGCACGAGAACTCGCGTCCAATTTTATACACAAAAAGTACATCTCTCAGACAGACAAACTTGACAGACTAATTTTACAACAACGTCCGTCTTCGTCAGCTTCCAACCATACTAACAACACTGCATGTCACAAGTTCTACCCTCGTGTCAAAAATTTATCATCTACACAGTTTAATAATCAAGAAATAACACTTTTGGAAAAGGGTTTAAAATATAGTATCCCTCCAAAACTAACACAAAGATCCCTAGAAAACCTGGCGGTTGACGCAGAGGTCGCGGCGGTTAGAAATAAAAAAGATAATTTTTTTAAACATTCCATAGCTCAACATCTTAAGTCTTTTTCGTTTCAAAATTCCGTTAACGGTGAGGCCAAGACGTTGGTATCTGTCAGACAAAGAGTGTCGAATAATAATATTGTATTTTCTAAAGCGGATAAAGGAAATACGTTAGTCATCATGGACCGTAATGATTATAATACCAAGGTCAACGACGTTTTACAGACAGACGATTTTTTGACTGTAAATCAAGATCCCACTAACAAATATCTGGCTCAACTAAAATTAACTGTTAATGGCTCAAAATATATCTTTCCGGATAATTCATATTCAAAATTCAAAATTATTCCCATGAATCCTCATTGCCCTATGCTTTACGGTTTACCAAAATTACATAAAATTAATATTCCAATTAGACCGGTTGTATCATATATTGGAGCCCCCACCTATGAGTTGGCAAAATTTCTTAATATTCATATCAGGGAAAAGATATCTTTTGAACCAAAATACAGCCTGAAAAATAGTTTGCAATTAGTAGACAACATAAAAAACTTAAAACTACCTCCTTATTCCAAATTAATTTCTCTTGATGTTGAAAGTTTGTTCACTAACGTCCCTTATGAGGATTGCCTAGAAATCCTCAAGTCCTCCCTAGAAAATAAATCCATCCATCCTTGCGAGACAGATGACATATTACGACTGACAAGACTTTGCATGTCTCAAAATTACTTTCAATTTAATAATAAATATTATATCCAAAAAGAAGGATTGGCTATGGGGTCCCCTCTTAGTCCATTGATGGCTGACTTATTTCTGGACAATTACGAACGCGAAAATATAATTGGTAAACCACACATATTCTATTATTATAGATATGTCGACGACATTCTTATATGTTGGACAGGTACCAAGCGTCAATTGGAGCTCTTTGTTTCGAAATTAAATAAAATCCATCCCAAAATTAAATTTACTATAGAAATAGAACAAAATAATTCACTTAACTTTTTGGATTTAACTATATCTAGAAATCAATCCACCCATCAATTTTCTATATATCGCAAACCCACTCATACCGATACCACGATCCCTGCGTCATCAAGCCATCCTTGGCAACACAAACTCGCAGCGTATAAATCTATGATACACCGTTTGATGAGCGTCCCATTAAGTAAGGATAATTACGTCAAGGAACTTGATGTAATATACCAGATCGCGAAATCAAACGGTTACACTAAATCCACCATAGACAAACTGTTGCGAAAAAAGACGAATAATATCGTCAATAAACTACTATACGCAGTTTCTAATGTTCCAACAACAAAATACACTGCGAGTTTGTCATACCTAGGAAAAATTACTGACAAAATAGTTAACATATTTAGAAAAAATAACATAAACGTTGCACTCAAAACACATAACACTCTCAAATCGCTTTGTAACAGTAAAGATAAAATTCCGCCAAATAAAAAATCCGGCGTCTACAAGTTGTTTTGTGATGAATGTGATCATGTTTATATCGGTCAAACTGGTCGTAGTTTTCAAAAACGATTTCAGGAACACATATCTGCATATAAAAACAATTGCCCAGAAAGGTCACACTTCGCCGAACATCTTGTAGACAAAGGACATGATTTATCCGCTACTAACACATTTAAAATCTTACATACAATAAATAAAGGACTAAAATTGAATATTAGAGAACAGTTGGAAATAGTTAAGCATAAAAATTCTAATATCCCTCTTATGAACAAACAGACTGACGTAAACAGCTCCCCTCTATTAAATATCTTTTCGCTTACCCCTTCCACCCCCCTCAACCCCTCCACCCCCTCCACTTTTTCTATATAAAGGACGGCAATGCGATGGATGACTCATTCGTAGCATGTTATTCTAACGACTAACATCTACAGCGCCTGAGGATGCCTCGTGGAGAGGCGAAACACGTGTCGCGGAGACGACCGGGGCAGCAACGGTGGCGGGTGCATGCGGTTCACATTTCAGATGGCGAACACTCGCAGAGACGACCGGAGCAGCCATGGCAGCGGCGGCATGCATCTACTAACGGTAGTGGGTGGGTGCCGGCCGGCAGTAGTTCGCATGAACTAATCGGGAGCGGAAGCACACAAAGTAGTTTGGATCGAATTGCCTGTAGATTTGACTTTCGCAAAGTAACGCCTGAATCTATTAACTATTTAATTGCAGCAAGTATAGCTGATCAGGTGAAGGTATATATAAAACTAACAAAACTCCACCGTGTTGCTGTTCAAAATTTGTGGTTTAACCAACAGTGTAAGCACAACCACGTGATTCCCAACTATATATCTATAAAAACAAATTCGCAGTCAGTAGCGGCTAACAAAGCCATTAAAAAAGCTCAATTCATCTGGTTAAATGAGGAATCGCGTCGTTGGTTTACAGTTCGGGACAACCTCAAATCACATTTGAAAGTCCTACATACCGAATTAGCCCACAAATTACACCCCATCGAGTTCGATTTAGTTGATCAGAAAGCACGAGAACTCGCGTCCAATTTTATACACAAAAAGTACATCTCTCAGACAGACAAACTTGACAGACTAATTTTACAACAACGTCCGTCTTCGTCAGCTTCCAACCATACTAACAACACTGCATGTCACAAGTTCTACCCTCGTGTCAAAAATTTATCATCTACACAGTTTAATAATCAAGAAATAACACTTTTGGAAAAGGGTTTAAAATATAGTATCCCTCCAAAACTAACACAAAGATCCCTAGAAAACCTGGCGGTTGACGCAGAGGTCGCGGCGGTTAGAAATAAAAAAGATAATTTTTTTAAACATTCCATAGCTCAACATCTTAAGTCTTTTTCGTTTCAAAATTCCGTTAACGGTGAGGCCAAGACGTTGGTATCTGTCAGACAAAGAGTGTCGAATAATAATATTGTATTTTCTAAAGCGGATAAAGGAAATACGTTAGTCATCATGGACCGTAATGATTATAATACCAAGGTCAACGACGTTTTACAGACAGACGATTTTTTGACTGTAAATCAAGATCCCACTAACAAATATCTGGCTCAACTAAAATTAACTGTTAATGGCTCAAAATATATCTTTCCGGATAATTCATATTCAAAATTCAAAATTATTCCCATGAATCCTCATTGCCCTATGCTTTACGGTTTACCAAAATTACATAAAATTAATATTCCAATTAGACCGGTTGTATCATATATTGGAGCCCCCACCTATGAGTTGGCAAAATTTCTTAATATTCATATCAGGGAAAAGATATCTTTTGAACCAAAATACAGCCTGAAAAATAGTTTGCAATTAGTAGACAACATAAAAAACTTAAAACTACCTCCTTATTCCAAATTAATTTCTCTTGATGTTGAAAGTTTGTTCACTAACGTCCCTTATGAGGATTGCCTAGAAATCCTCAAGTCCTCCCTAGAAAATAAATCCATCCATCCTTGCGAGACAGATGACATATTACGACTGACAAGACTTTGCATGTCTCAAAATTACTTTCAATTTAATAATAAATATTATATCCAAAAAGAAGGATTGGCTATGGGGTCCCCTCTTAGTCCATTGATGGCTGACTTATTTCTGGACAATTACGAACGCGAAAATATAATTGGTAAACCACACATATTCTATTATTATAGATATGTCGACGACATTCTTATATGTTGGACAGGTACCAAGCGTCAATTGGAGCTCTTTGTTTCGAAATTAAATAAAATCCATCCCAAAATTAAATTTACTATAGAAATAGAACAAAATAATTCACTTAACTTTTTGGATTTAACTATATCTAGAAATCAATCCACCCATCAATTTTCTATATATCGCAAACCCACTCATACCGATACCACGATCCCTGCGTCATCAAGCCATCCTTGGCAACACAAACTCGCAGCGTATAAATCTATGATACACCGTTTGATGAGCGTCCCATTAAGTAAGGATAATTACGTCAAGGAACTTGATGTAATATACCAGATCGCGAAATCAAACGGTTACACTAAATCCACCATAGACAAACTGTTGCGAAAAAAGACGAATAATATCGTCAATAAACTACTATACGCAGTTTCTAATGTTCCAACAACAAAATACACTGCGAGTTTGTCATACCTAGGAAAAATTACTGACAAAATAGTTAACATATTTAGAAAAAATAACATAAACGTTGCACTCAAAACACATAACACTCTCAAATCGCTTTGTAACAGTAAAGATAAAATTCCGCCAAATAAAAAATCCGGCGTCTACAAGTTGTTTTGTGATGAATGTGATCATGTTTATATCGGTCAAACTGGTCGTAGTTTTCAAAAACGATTTCAGGAACACATATCTGCATATAAAAACAATTGCCCAGAAAGGTCACACTTCGCCGAACATCTTGTAGACAAAGGACATGATTTATCCGCTACTAACACATTTAAAATCTTACATACAATAAATAAAGGACTAAAATTGAATATTAGAGAACAGTTGGAAATAGTTAAGCATAAAAATTCTAATATCCCTCTTATGAACAAACAGACTGACGTAAACAGCTCCCCTCTATTAAATATCTTTTCGCTTACCCCTTCCACCCCCCTCAACCCCTCCACCCCCTCCACTTTTTCTATATAAAGGACGGCAATGCGATGGATGACTCATTCGTAGCATGTTATTCTAACGACTAACATCTACAGCGCCTGAGGATGCCTCGTGGAGAGGCGAAACACGTGTCGCGGAGACGACCGGAGCAGCCAGGGCAGCAACGGTGGCGGGTGCATGCGGTTCACATTTCAGATGGCGAACACTCGCAGAGACGACCGGAGCAGCCATGGCAGCGGCGGCATGCATCTACTAACGGTAGTGGGTGGGTGCCGGCCGGCAGTAGTTCGCATGAACTAATCGGGAGCGGAAACACACAAAGTAGTTTGGATCGAATTGCCTGTAGATTTGACTTTCGCAAAGTAACGCCTGAATCTATTAACTATTTAATTGCAGCAAGTATAGCTGATCAGGTGAAGGTATATATAAAACTAACAAAACTCCACCGTGTTGCTGTTCAAAATTTGTGGTTTAACCAACAGTGTAAGCACAACCACGTGATTCCCAACTATATATCTATAAAAACAAATTCGCAGTCAGTAGCGGCTAACAAAGCCATTAAAAAAGCTCAATTCATCTGGTTAAATGAGGAATCGCGTCGTTGGTTTACAGTTCGGGACAACCTCAAATCACATTTGAAAGTCCTACATACCGAATTAGCCCACAAATTACACCCCATCGAGTTCGATTTAGTTGATCAGAAAGCACGAGAACTCGCGTCCAATTTTATACACAAAAAGTACATCTCTCAGACAGACAAACTTGACAGACTAATTTTACAACAACGTCCGTCTTCGTCAGCTTCCAACCATACTAACAACACTGCATGTCACAAGTTCTACCCTCGTGTCAAAAATTTATCATCTACACAGTTTAATAATCAAGAAATAACACTTTTGGAAAAGGGTTTAAAATATAGTATCCCTCCAAAACTAACACAAAGATCCCTAGAAAACCTGGCGGTTGACGCAGAGGTCGCGGCGGTTAGAAATAAAAAAGATAATTTTTTTAAACATTCCATAGCTCAACATCTTAAGTCTTTTTCGTTTCAAAATTCCGTTAACGGTGAGGCCAAGACGTTGGTATCTGTCAGACAAAGAGTGTCGAATAATAATATTGTATTTTCTAAAGCGGATAAAGGAAATACGTTAGTCATCATGGACCGTAATGATTATAATACCAAGGTCAACGACGTTTTACAGACAGACGATTTTTTGACTGTAAATCAAGATCCCACTAACAAATATCTGGCTCAACTAAAATTAACTGTTAATGGCTCAAAATATATCTTTCCGGATAATTCATATTCAAAATTCAAAATTATTCCCATGAATCCTCATTGCCCTATGCTTTACGGTTTACCAAAATTACATAAAATTAATATTCCAATTAGACCGGTTGTATCATATATTGGAGCCCCCACCTATGAGTTGGCAAAATTTCTTAATATTCATATCAGGGAAAAGATATCTTTTGAACCAAAATACAGCCTGAAAAATAGTTTGCAATTAGTAGACAACATAAAAAACTTAAAACTACCTCCTTATTCCAAATTAATTTCTCTTGATGTTGAAAGTTTGTTCACTAACGTCCCTTATGAGGATTGCCTAGAAATCCTCAAGTCCTCCCTAGAAAATAAATCCATCCATCCTTGCGAGACAGATGACATATTACGACTGACAAGACTTTGCATGTCTCAAAATTACTTTCAATTTAATAATAAATATTATATCCAAAAAGAAGGATTGGCTATGGGGTCCCCTCTTAGTCCATTGATGGCTGACTTATTTCTGGACAATTACGAACGCGAAAATATAATTGGTAAACCACACATATTCTATTATTATAGATATGTCGACGACATTCTTATATGTTGGACAGGTACCAAGCGTCAATTGGAGCTCTTTGTTTCGAAATTAAATAAAATCCATCCCAAAATTAAATTTACTATAGAAATAGAACAAAATAATTCACTTAACTTTTTGGATTTAACTATATCTAGAAATCAATCCACCCATCAATTTTCTATATATCGCAAACCCACTCATACCGATACCACGATCCCTGCGTCATCAAGCCATCCTTGGCAACACAAACTCGCAGCGTATAAATCTATGATACACCGTTTGATGAGCGTCCCATTAAGTAAGGATAATTACGTCAAGGAACTTGATGTAATATACCAGATCGCGAAATCAAACGGTTACACTAAATCCACCATAGACAAACTGTTGCGAAAAAAGACGAATAATATCGTCAATAAACTACTATACGCAGTTTCTAATGTTCCAACAACAAAATACACTGCGAGTTTGTCATACCTAGGAAAAATTACTGACAAAATAGTTAACATATTTAGAAAAAATAACATAAACGTTGCACTCAAAACACATAACACTCTCAAATCGCTTTGTAACAGTAAAGATAAAATTCCGCCAAATAAAAAATCCGGCGTCTACAAGTTGTTTTGTGATGAATGTGATCATGTTTATATCGGTCAAACTGGTCGTAGTTTTCAAAAACGATTTCAGGAACACATATCTGCATATAAAAACAATTGCCCAGAAAGGTCACACTTCGCCGAACATCTTGTAGACAAAGGACATGATTTATCCGCTACTAACACATTTAAAATCTTACATACAATAAATAAAGGACTAAAATTGAATATTAGAGAACAGTTGGAAATAGTTAAGCATAAAAATTCTAATATCCCTCTTATGAACAAACAGACTGACGTAAACAGCTCCCCTCTATTAAATATCTTTTCGCTTACCCCTTCCACCCCCCTCAACCCCTCCACCCCCTCCACTTTTTCTATATAAAGGACGGCAATGCGATGGATGACTCATTCGTAGCATGTTATTCTAACGACTAACATCTACAGCGCCTGAGGATGCCTCGTGGAGAGGCGAAACACGTGTCGCGGAGACGACCGGAGCAGCCAGGGCAGCAACGGTGGCGGGTGCATGCGGTTCACATTTCAGATGGCGAACACTCGCAGAGACGACCGGAGCAGCCATGGCAGCGGCGGCATGCATCTACTAACGGTAGTGGGTGGGTGCCGGCCGGCAGTAGTTCGCATGAACTAATCGGGAGCGGAAACACACAAAGTAGTTTGGATCGAATTGCCTGTAGATTTGACTTTCGCAAAGTAACGCCTGAATCTATTAACTATTTAATTGCAGCAAGTATAGCTGATCAGGTGAAGGTATATATAAAACTAACAAAACTCCACCGTGTTGCTGTTCAAAATTTGTGGTTTAACCAACAGTGTAAGCACAACCACGTGATTCCCAACTATATATCTATAAAAACAAATTCGCAGTCAGTAGCGGCTAACAAAGCCATTAAAAAAGCTCAATTCATCTGGTTAAATGAGGAATCGCGTCGTTGGTTTACAGTTCGGGACAACCTCAAATCACATTTGAAAGTCCTACATACCGAATTAGCCCACAAATTACACCCCATCGAGTTCGATTTAGTTGATCAGAAAGCACGAGAACTCGCGTCCAATTTTATACACAAAAAGTACATCTCTCAGACAGACAAACTTGACAGACTAATTTTACAACAACGTCCGTCTTCGTCAGCTTCCAACCATACTAACAACACTGCATGTCACAAGTTCTACCCTCGTGTCAAAAATTTATCATCTACACAGTTTAATAATCAAGAAATAACACTTTTGGAAAAGGGTTTAAAATATAGTATCCCTCCAAAACTAACACAAAGATCCCTAGAAAACCTGGCGGTTGACGCAGAGGTCGCGGCGGTTAGAAATAAAAAAGATAATTTTTTTAAACATTCCATAGCTCAACATCTTAAGTCTTTTTCGTTTCAAAATTCCGTTAACGGTGAGGCCAAGACGTTGGTATCTGTCAGACAAAGAGTGTCGAATAATAATATTGTATTTTCTAAAGCGGATAAAGGAAATACGTTAGTCATCATGGACCGTAATGATTATAATACCAAGGTCAACGACGTTTTACAGACAGACGATTTTTTGACTGTAAATCAAGATCCCACTAACAAATATCTGGCTCAACTAAAATTAACTGTTAATGGCTCAAAATATATCTTTCCGGATAATTCATATTCAAAATTCAAAATTATTCCCATGAATCCTCATTGCCCTATGCTTTACGGTTTACCAAAATTACATAAAATTAATATTCCAATTAGACCGGTTGTATCATATATTGGAGCCCCCACCTATGAGTTGGCAAAATTTCTTAATATTCATATCAGGGAAAAGATATCTTTTGAACCAAAATACAGCCTGAAAAATAGTTTGCAATTAGTAGACAACATAAAAAACTTAAAACTACCTCCTTATTCCAAATTAATTTCTCTTGATGTTGAAAGTTTGTTCACTAACGTCCCTTATGAGGATTGCCTAGAAATCCTCAAGTCCTCCCTAGAAAATAAATCCATCCATCCTTGCGAGACAGATGACATATTACGACTGACAAGACTTTGCATGTCTCAAAATTACTTTCAATTTAATAATAAATATTATATCCAAAAAGAAGGATTGGCTATGGGGTCCCCTCTTAGTCCATTGATGGCTGACTTATTTCTGGACAATTACGAACGCGAAAATATAATTGGTAAACCACACATATTCTATTATTATAGATATGTCGACGACATTCTTATATGTTGGACAGGTACCAAGCGTCAATTGGAGCTCTTTGTTTCGAAATTAAATAAAATCCATCCCAAAATTAAATTTACTATAGAAATAGAACAAAATAATTCACTTAACTTTTTGGATTTAACTATATCTAGAAATCAATCCACCCATCAATTTTCTATATATCGCAAACCCACTCATACCGATACCACGATCCCTGCGTCATCAAGCCATCCTTGGCAACACAAACTCGCAGCGTATAAATCTATGATACACCGTTTGATGAGCGTCCCATTAAGTAAGGATAATTACGTCAAGGAACTTGATGTAATATACCAGATCGCGAAATCAAACGGTTACACTAAATCCACCATAGACAAACTGTTGCGAAAAAAGACGAATAATATCGTCAATAAACTACTATACGCAGTTTCTAATGTTCCAACAACAAAATACACTGCGAGTTTGTCATACCTAGGAAAAATTACTGACAAAATAGTTAACATATTTAGAAAAAATAACATAAACGTTGCACTCAAAACACATAACACTCTCAAATCGCTTTGTAACAGTAAAGATAAAATTCCGCCAAATAAAAAATCCGGCGTCTACAAGTTGTTTTGTGATGAATGTGATCATGTTTATATCGGTCAAACTGGTCGTAGTTTTCAAAAACGATTTCAGGAACACATATCTGCATATAAAAACAATTGCCCAGAAAGGTCACACTTCGCCGAACATCTTGTAGACAAAGGACATGATTTATCCGCTACTAACACATTTAAAATCTTACATACAATAAATAAAGGACTAAAATTGAATATTAGAGAACAGTTGGAAATAGTTAAGCATAAAAATTCTAATATCCCTCTTATGAACAAACAGACTGACGTAAACAGCTCCCCTCTATTAAATATCTTTTCGCTTACCCCTTCCACCCCCCTCAACCCCTCCACCCCCTCCACTTTTTCTATATAAAGGACGGCAATGCGATGGATGACTCATTCGTAGCATGTTATTCTAACGACTAACATCTACAGCGCCTGAGGATGCCTCGTGGAGAGGCGAAACACGTGTCGCGGAGACGACCGGAGCAGCCAGGGCAGCAACGGTGGCGGGTGCATGCGGTTCACATTTCAGATGGCGAACACTCGCAGAGACGACCGGAGCAGCCATGGCAGCGGCGGCATGCATCTACTAACGGTAGTGGGTGGGTGCCGGCCGGCAGTAGTTCGCATGAACTAATCGGGAGCGGAAACACACAAAGTAGTTTGGATCGAATTGCCTGTAGATTTGACTTTCGCAAAGTAACGCCTGAATCTATTAACTATTTAATTGCAGCAAGTATAGCTGATCAGGTGAAGGTATATATAAAACTAACAAAACTCCACCGTGTTGCTGTTCAAAATTTGTGGTTTAACCAACAGTGTAAGCACAACCACGTGATTCCCAACTATATATCTATAAAAACAAATTCGCAGTCAGTAGCGGCTAACAAAGCCATTAAAAAAGCTCAATTCATCTGGTTAAATGAGGAATCGCGTCGTTGGTTTACAGTTCGGGACAACCTCAAATCACATTTGAAAGTCCTACATACCGAATTAGCCCACAAATTACACCCCATCGAGTTCGATTTAGTTGATCAGAAAGCACGAGAACTCGCGTCCAATTTTATACACAAAAAGTACATCTCTCAGACAGACAAACTTGACAGACTAATTTTACAACAACGTCCGTCTTCGTCAGCTTCCAACCATACTAACAACACTGCATGTCACAAGTTCTACCCTCGTGTCAAAAATTTATCATCTACACAGTTTAATAATCAAGAAATAACACTTTTGGAAAAGGGTTTAAAATATAGTATCCCTCCAAAACTAACACAAAGATCCCTAGAAAACCTGGCGGTTGACGCAGAGGTCGCGGCGGTTAGAAATAAAAAAGATAATTTTTTTAAACATTCCATAGCTCAACATCTTAAGTCTTTTTCGTTTCAAAATTCCGTTAACGGTGAGGCCAAGACGTTGGTATCTGTCAGACAAAGAGTGTCGAATAATAATATTGTATTTTCTAAAGCGGATAAAGGAAATACGTTAGTCATCATGGACCGTAATGATTATAATACCAAGGTCAACGACGTTTTACAGACAGACGATTTTTTGACTGTAAATCAAGATCCCACTAACAAATATCTGGCTCAACTAAAATTAACTGTTAATGGCTCAAAATATATCTTTCCGGATAATTCATATTCAAAATTCAAAATTATTCCCATGAATCCTCATTGCCCTATGCTTTACGGTTTACCAAAATTACATAAAATTAATATTCCAATTAGACCGGTTGTATCATATATTGGAGCCCCCACCTATGAGTTGGCAAAATTTCTTAATATTCATATCAGGGAAAAGATATCTTTTGAACCAAAATACAGCCTGAAAAATAGTTTGCAATTAGTAGACAACATAAAAAACTTAAAACTACCTCCTTATTCCAAATTAATTTCTCTTGATGTTGAAAGTTTGTTCACTAACGTCCCTTATGAGGATTGCCTAGAAATCCTCAAGTCCTCCCTAGAAAATAAATCCATCCATCCTTGCGAGACAGATGACATATTACGACTGACAAGACTTTGCATGTCTCAAAATTACTTTCAATTTAATAATAAATATTATATCCAAAAAGAAGGATTGGCTATGGGGTCCCCTCTTAGTCCATTGATGGCTGACTTATTTCTGGACAATTACGAACGCGAAAATATAATTGGTAAACCACACATATTCTATTATTATAGATATGTCGACGACATTCTTATATGTTGGACAGGTACCAAGCGTCAATTGGAGCTCTTTGTTTCGAAATTAAATAAAATCCATCCCAAAATTAAATTTACTATAGAAATAGAACAAAATAATTCACTTAACTTTTTGGATTTAACTATATCTAGAAATCAATCCACCCATCAATTTTCTATATATCGCAAACCCACTCATACCGATACCACGATCCCTGCGTCATCAAGCCATCCTTGGCAACACAAACTCGCAGCGTATAAATCTATGATACACCGTTTGATGAGCGTCCCATTAAGTAAGGATAATTACGTCAAGGAACTTGATGTAATATACCAGATCGCGAAATCAAACGGTTACACTAAATCCACCATAGACAAACTGTTGCGAAAAAAGACGAATAATATCGTCAATAAACTACTATACGCAGTTTCTAATGTTCCAACAACAAAATACACTGCGAGTTTGTCATACCTAGGAAAAATTACTGACAAAATAGTTAACATATTTAGAAAAAATAACATAAACGTTGCACTCAAAACACATAACACTCTCAAATCGCTTTGTAACAGTAAAGATAAAATTCCGCCAAATAAAAAATCCGGCGTCTACAAGTTGTTTTGTGATGAATGTGATCATGTTTATATCGGTCAAACTGGTCGTAGTTTTCAAAAACGATTTCAGGAACACATATCTGCATATAAAAACAATTGCCCAGAAAGGTCACACTTCGCCGAACATCTTGTAGACAAAGGACATGATTTATCCGCTACTAACACATTTAAAATCTTACATACAATAAATAAAGGACTAAAATTGAATATTAGAGAACAGTTGGAAATAGTTAAGCATAAAAATTCTAATATCCCTCTTATGAACAAACAGACTGACGTAAACAGCTCCCCTCTATTAAATATCTTTTCGCTTACCCCTTCCACCCCCCTCAACCCCTCCACCCCCTCCACTTTTTCTATATAAAGGACGGCAATGCGATGGATGACTCATTCGTAGCATGTTATTCTAACGACTAACATCTACAGCGCCTGAGGATGCCTCGTGGAGAGGCGAAACACGTGTCGCGGAGACGACCGGAGCAGCCAGGGCAGCAACGGTGGCGGGTGCATGCGGTTCACATTTCAGATGGCGAACACTCGCAGAGACGACCGGAGCAGCCATGGCAGCGGCGGCATGCATCTACTAACGGTAGTGGGTGGGTGCCGGCCGGCAGTAGTTCGCATGAACTAATCGGGAGCGGAAACACACAAAGTAGTTTGGATCGAATTGCCTGTAGATTTGACTTTCGCAAAGTAACGCCTGAATCTATTAACTATTTAATTGCAGCAAGTATAGCTGATCAGGTGAAGGTATATATAAAACTAACAAAACTCCACCGTGTTGCTGTTCAAAATTTGTGGTTTAACCAACAGTGTAAGCACAACCACGTGATTCCCAACTATATATCTATAAAAACAAATTCGCAGTCAGTAGCGGCTAACAAAGCCATTAAAAAAGCTCAATTCATCTGGTTAAATGAGGAATCGCGTCGTTGGTTTACAGTTCGGGACAACCTCAAATCACATTTGAAAGTCCTACATACCGAATTAGCCCACAAATTACACCCCATCGAGTTCGATTTAGTTGATCAGAAAGCACGAGAACTCGCGTCCAATTTTATACACAAAAAGTACATCTCTCAGACAGACAAACTTGACAGACTAATTTTACAACAACGTCCGTCTTCGTCAGCTTCCAACCATACTAACAACACTGCATGTCACAAGTTCTACCCTCGTGTCAAAAATTTATCATCTACACAGTTTAATAATCAAGAAATAACACTTTTGGAAAAGGGTTTAAAATATAGTATCCCTCCAAAACTAACACAAAGATCCCTAGAAAACCTGGCGGTTGACGCAGAGGTCGCGGCGGTTAGAAATAAAAAAGATAATTTTTTTAAACATTCCATAGCTCAACATCTTAAGTCTTTTTCGTTTCAAAATTCCGTTAACGGTGAGGCCAAGACGTTGGTATCTGTCAGACAAAGAGTGTCGAATAATAATATTGTATTTTCTAAAGCGGATAAAGGAAATACGTTAGTCATCATGGACCGTAATGATTATAATACCAAGGTCAACGACGTTTTACAGACAGACGATTTTTTGACTGTAAATCAAGATCCCACTAACAAATATCTGGCTCAACTAAAATTAACTGTTAATGGCTCAAAATATATCTTTCCGGATAATTCATATTCAAAATTCAAAATTATTCCCATGAATCCTCATTGCCCTATGCTTTACGGTTTACCAAAATTACATAAAATTAATATTCCAATTAGACCGGTTGTATCATATATTGGAGCCCCCACCTATGAGTTGGCAAAATTTCTTAATATTCATATCAGGGAAAAGATATCTTTTGAACCAAAATACAGCCTGAAAAATAGTTTGCAATTAGTAGACAACATAAAAAACTTAAAACTACCTCCTTATTCCAAATTAATTTCTCTTGATGTTGAAAGTTTGTTCACTAACGTCCCTTATGAGGATTGCCTAGAAATCCTCAAGTCCTCCCTAGAAAATAAATCCATCCATCCTTGCGAGACAGATGACATATTACGACTGACAAGACTTTGCATGTCTCAAAATTACTTTCAATTTAATAATAAATATTATATCCAAAAAGAAGGATTGGCTATGGGGTCCCCTCTTAGTCCATTGATGGCTGACTTATTTCTGGACAATTACGAACGCGAAAATATAATTGGTAAACCACACATATTCTATTATTATAGATATGTCGACGACATTCTTATATGTTGGACAGGTACCAAGCGTCAATTGGAGCTCTTTGTTTCGAAATTAAATAAAATCCATCCCAAAATTAAATTTACTATAGAAATAGAACAAAATAATTCACTTAACTTTTTGGATTTAACTATATCTAGAAATCAATCCACCCATCAATTTTCTATATATCGCAAACCCACTCATACCGATACCACGATCCCTGCGTCATCAAGCCATCCTTGGCAACACAAACTCGCAGCGTATAAATCTATGATACACCGTTTGATGAGCGTCCCATTAAGTAAGGATAATTACGTCAAGGAACTTGATGTAATATACCAGATCGCGAAATCAAACGGTTACACTAAATCCACCATAGACAAACTGTTGCGAAAAAAGACGAATAATATCGTCAATAAACTACTATACGCAGTTTCTAATGTTCCAACAACAAAATACACTGCGAGTTTGTCATACCTAGGAAAAATTACTGACAAAATAGTTAACATATTTAGAAAAAATAACATAAACGTTGCACTCAAAACACATAACACTCTCAAATCGCTTTGTAACAGTAAAGATAAAATTCCGCCAAATAAAAAATCCGGCGTCTACAAGTTGTTTTGTGATGAATGTGATCATGTTTATATCGGTCAAACTGGTCGTAGTTTTCAAAAACGATTTCAGGAACACATATCTGCATATAAAAACAATTGCCCAGAAAGGTCACACTTCGCCGAACATCTTGTAGACAAAGGACATGATTTATCCGCTACTAACACATTTAAAATCTTACATACAATAAATAAAGGACTAAAATTGAATATTAGAGAACAGTTGGAAATAGTTAAGCATAAAAATTCTAATATCCCTCTTATGAACAAACAGACTGACGTAAACAGCTCCCCTCTATTAAATATCTTTTCGCTTACCCCTTCCACCCCCCTCAACCCCTCCACCCCCTCCACCCCCTCCACTTTTTCTATATAAAGGACGGCAATGCGATGGATGACTCATTCGTAGCATGTTATTCTAACGACTAACATCTACAGCGCCTGAGGATGCCTCGTGGAGAGGCGAAACACGTGTCGCGGAGACGACCGGAGCAGCCAGGGCAGCAACGGTGGCGGGTGCATGCGGTTCACATTTCAGATGGCGAACACTCGCAGAGACGACCGGAGCAGCCATGGCAGCGGCGGCATGCATCTACTAACGGTAGTGGGTGGGTGCCGGCCGGCAGTAGTTCGCATGAACTAATCGGGAGCGGAAACACACAAAGTAGTTTGGATCGAATTGCCTGTAGATTTGACTTTCGCAAAGTAACGCCTGAATCTATTAACTATTTAATTGCAGCAAGTATAGCTGATCAGGTGAAGGTATATATAAAACTAACAAAACTCCACCGTGTTGCTGTTCAAAATTTGTGGTTTAACCAACAGTGTAAGCACAACCACGTGATTCCCAACTATATATCTATAAAAACAAATTCGCAGTCAGTAGCGGCTAACAAAGCCATTAAAAAAGCTCAATTCATCTGGTTAAATGAGGAATCGCGTCGTTGGTTTACAGTTCGGGACAACCTCAAATCACATTTGAAAGTCCTACATACCGAATTAGCCCACAAATTACACCCCATCGAGTTCGATTTAGTTGATCAGAAAGCACGAGAACTCGCGTCCAATTTTATACACAAAAAGTACATCTCTCAGACAGACAAACTTGACAGACTAATTTTACAACAACGTCCGTCTTCGTCAGCTTCCAACCATACTAACAACACTGCATGTCACAAGTTCTACCCTCGTGTCAAAAATTTATCATCTACACAGTTTAATAATCAAGAAATAACACTTTTGGAAAAGGGTTTAAAATATAGTATCCCTCCAAAACTAACACAAAGATCCCTAGAAAACCTGGCGGTTGACGCAGAGGTCGCGGCGGTTAGAAATAAAAAAGATAATTTTTTTAAACATTCCATAGCTCAACATCTTAAGTCTTTTTCGTTTCAAAATTCCGTTAACGGTGAGGCCAAGACGTTGGTATCTGTCAGACAAAGAGTGTCGAATAATAATATTGTATTTTCTAAAGCGGATAAAGGAAATACGTTAGTCATCATGGACCGTAATGATTATAATACCAAGGTCAACGACGTTTTACAGACAGACGATTTTTTGACTGTAAATCAAGATCCCACTAACAAATATCTGGCTCAACTAAAATTAACTGTTAATGGCTCAAAATATATCTTTCCGGATAATTCATATTCAAAATTCAAAATTATTCCCATGAATCCTCATTGCCCTATGCTTTACGGTTTACCAAAATTACATAAAATTAATATTCCAATTAGACCGGTTGTATCATATATTGGAGCCCCCACCTATGAGTTGGCAAAATTTCTTAATATTCATATCAGGGAAAAGATATCTTTTGAACCAAAATACAGCCTGAAAAATAGTTTGCAATTAGTAGACAACATAAAAAACTTAAAACTACCTCCTTATTCCAAATTAATTTCTCTTGATGTTGAAAGTTTGTTCACTAACGTCCCTTATGAGGATTGCCTAGAAATCCTCAAGTCCTCCCTAGAAAATAAATCCATCCATCCTTGCGAGACAGATGACATATTACGACTGACAAGACTTTGCATGTCTCAAAATTACTTTCAATTTAATAATAAATATTATATCCAAAAAGAAGGATTGGCTATGGGGTCCCCTCTTAGTCCATTGATGGCTGACTTATTTCTGGACAATTACGAACGCGAAAATATAATTGGTAAACCACACATATTCTATTATTATAGATATGTCGACGACATTCTTATATGTTGGACAGGTACCAAGCGTCAATTGGAGCTCTTTGTTTCGAAATTAAATAAAATCCATCCCAAAATTAAATTTACTATAGAAATAGAACAAAATAATTCACTTAACTTTTTGGATTTAACTATATCTAGAAATCAATCCACCCATCAATTTTCTATATATCGCAAACCCACTCATACCGATACCACGATCCCTGCGTCATCAAGCCATCCTTGGCAACACAAACTCGCAGCGTATAAATCTATGATACACCGTTTGATGAGCGTCCCATTAAGTAAGGATAATTACGTCAAGGAACTTGATGTAATATACCAGATCGCGAAATCAAACGGTTACACTAAATCCACCATAGACAAACTGTTGCGAAAAAAGACGAATAATATCGTCAATAAACTACTATACGCAGTTTCTAATGTTCCAACAACAAAATACACTGCGAGTTTGTCATACCTAGGAAAAATTACTGACAAAATAGTTAACATATTTAGAAAAAATAACATAAACGTTGCACTCAAAACACATAACACTCTCAAATCGCTTTGTAACAGTAAAGATAAAATTCCGCCAAATAAAAAATCCGGCGTCTACAAGTTGTTTTGTGATGAATGTGATCATGTTTATATCGGTCAAACTGGTCGTAGTTTTCAAAAACGATTTCAGGAACACATATCTGCATATAAAAACAATTGCCCAGAAAGGTCACACTTCGCCGAACATCTTGTAGACAAAGGACATGATTTATCCGCTACTAACACATTTAAAATCTTACATACAATAAATAAAGGACTAAAATTGAATATTAGAGAACAGTTGGAAATAGTTAAGCATAAAAATTCTAATATCCCTCTTATGAACAAACAGACTGACGTAAACAGCTCCCCTCTATTAAATATCTTTTCGCTTACCCCTTCCACCCCCCTCAACCCCTCCACCCCCTCCACTTTTTCTATATAAAGGACGGCAATGCGATGGATGACTCATTCAGACCGCTACGGCCGCCGCACTGAGCAGACGTCTCGACGTTCGCTCCGTGTAGTACCTGTGCGATCCGCGACTGACCAGTGTCGCTAGTTGTATCTCTGTTGTGTTTCGTAACGAAACATCAACTGAGATACGCCTGCGCCGCCGGAAAGTTTCTCTGTACTTTTTTAAGGTACAATTAAACCTGAAGGCATTGCAGAGGTGACTCCACAGCCCTGACGACTCTTGGCTAAGCCGTAACACTTTCTCCCCTCGGGCCTTAGGGCCTGGGGGCGTGAGGTTTGTGGCCGCCAGACTGCGGATACAGGAGCAAGACCGTCCCTCCGATGTCGAGCCCTTCTCAGGGCTCCGATAAAAAGGCCCCTCTCGGGGCCAAACGCCCGACGCCCGTCGCCGCCAGCCGAGGCGAACCCCCCGTGCCGTCGCCGCGATCCCCCCCCGCGCAGCCGCCGCGTGCGCCCGCCGTCGTACCTGCTCCGCAGACGTCATCTGCGTCGATGCAGCCGCGGAAGGGTGTTAAAGGTACCGACGCCGTCGCGGGCGTCGCTACCTCCCAGCCGGAGCGCAGCGCCGGAGGTATGCGCCCTTCTCAGGGCGAAACTTCCAGGCAGCCGCCGCTAATGTCTCAGAGGAAGGGTATAAAAAGCACCGACGCCGTCGCGGGCGTCGCTGCTTCCCGTTCGTCGCTGACCGAGCGCAGCGCCGGAGGCATGCGCCCTTCTCAGGGCGAAGCCACCAGGCCGCCGTCGCACACTCCACGCGAGAGGGACAGACAAGGCATCGACGCCGCCGGCGGCGTCGGTGCCTCCCGCGCCGGAGCGTCGCGCCCTTCTCAGGGCGAGCGCTCCAGGTCGCTTTCATCGTCGCGTAAGCGCGATAATGCTAGGTCCGCGTTGCTCCATCCGACGCCGGTGACATCACGCGACCCGGCCGTCTTGGCGGTCCCGCGAGTGCGCCTGCTGGGTTCCGGCATTTCACCCAAGTCCATCCTTGAGGATGACATGGTGAAATTTGCTGAGATCTGCCGGCGGGGCATATTTTCGGACCCCTTGACGGAGCGGATCGCGATGACGATCCGTGACTACCAGGATGAGGTGGCGGCAGGGTCTTCAACCCCCCCCTCACTGGAAGTGGTCGAGGCGCAAGAAGCCGTGCACGCACTATGCGAGCGCGGTATACGGCGCCAGAGGTCCCCAGAGAGTGACACCGAGGCAGAGATGCAAAAGCGAATTCGCATTGCACTCACAAGCCCTCCGGCCTCTCTTAGTGTACCGATGGAGGTACCTCCCCCTTCGACGCTCACCCCGAGGGAGCAACGCGACCCGCGCATTAGTCGTCGCCGCGATATAGTGCTTCCTCCTCCTCCCCCCCCGCCGTCAAGTGACGAAGCGCCACCCCCCCCTCCTCCTTCTCCCCCCCCGCGGACAAGGAGCGACGTAGTGCCTACAATGTCGTTTGCCGACACGGTACGAGCGCAGGCGTCGACATCAACGTCCGGTGCGTCACAAGTACCGCCGGCGTCGATGAGCAACAAGCCTGCGGTGCCGCCGAAAGCGAACCCGCGCTACCCACCGCTCATTGTTGAGACCCTACCGGATTGGACGATGCACTTCAAAGCCTTGAAGTCTAAGCTGGGCCATAGCCCGAACGCGAGACCCTTTGGCAGAGGAGTGCGGTTCACACCGAAGACTGAAGAAGAGTACCGCGCCGTACAAAGGTACCTCTACGATCTTGAGAAGACTCAAAAGCTCAGCTGGTTCTCGTATTCGTTGCCGGCTGAAACCAGCGCAAAGGTAGCGATACGAGGGCTACCGTCTGACACCGATCCGAACGAGATCTCAGAAGCCCTAGCGGAACTGAATTTCGTACCTGAGTACGTGCGACCCATCCGCGCGCGACAAGGCAGACCCGGATGCATCTTCTTCGCCCAACTTAAGAAGACCTCCGACACCATCCCACGGATATACGACGTCACCGAGCTGTTGTGCATGCCCGGAGTGAAGATAGAGGCGTGGCGAGGCAGGCAGGGGCCAGCCCAGTGCCACCGCTGTCAGCGCTTCAGGCATTCATCGCACATGTGCCACCGCAAACAAGCGTGTGTGCGCTGCGGAGAAGAGCACGCAGCTAGTGACTGTCCGCGCCCCAGAGAGGAGCCGCCGACGTGTGCCAACTGTGGAGAGGCGCACACGGCCAACAATCCCAGATGCGCTGTGTTTCGTCGCGAATTGCGAAACAAGCGAGCAGGGACGGTTGCAATCACCGCCGGCGCCTCAAAACGGACAAAGAAGGCCGTTACAGTCGATATACAGACAGAAACGCCTTCTTTAATGGCACAGGCGAACGCTCCCACCGAGAGAGGCGCCTCTCTCAAGAAGAAGAGGCGTAGGAGGAAGTCCCGGAAGGCTGCGCAAGCCGTACAGGCGCAAAAACCGGCCGAAAGGACCCAGACCGCAGCCACTTCAGCACCCCGAAAAGGTGATTTGAAGAAAGCGGGCGTCCCTACACAACAAGTAGGTCGTCAGGCGAGGCAAACGGCGGTTGTTACATCGCACATACCGGCACCCAGCGCTGGAGCGATCGACAACAACGCTACTGCTGTTTTAGACGTCGCTCTTATTATCATGGAGGACGTATTGAAGGCCGTACGGACAGGACAGAACACCCTGTCAGTGTTACTAGGAGGAATGGCTCAGCTCATCCAATTGAGACTGCAACATGGGGGCTCTTAGAGTTTTGCACTGGAATGCAGACGGCCTATACAAAAAGGTTGCTCTGCTGAAAGCGCTACTCAAGGAGCAGGATATTGACGTCTGTTTGGTGTCTGAGACGCACCTGAAGGAGTCCATTACGCTGAGAATCCCAAACTACCATATTTATCGGAAAGACGAACTTTCTCCCCATGGAAGGGCTTACCGTGGGTTGGCAGTGCTAGTCAGACGCCGCTTAGTCCATCAACCGATCAAGATAGTCGAGACCGAGTCTGTCCACAAGAGGGCCAAGCTTTATGCTTTAGGAGTTGACATCCACGCGGGTAGGCAATCCATGCACCTGTACGCAGCCTATAGACCCCCGATTGGGAAGCTGGACCCGGCGGAGATAACCCGCCTAGTCGATACGGAGACTAATACACCTGTCCTTCTGGCTGGCGATTTTAATTGCAAACACACAGCATGGTGCGCCACGCACATTTGCCCAAGCGGACGTCGGTTGTTTGACGATGCGGAGCGCTGGGGCTATACCGTGCAGGGCCCCGAGGTTCCGACGCATTATCCGTATAGTGATGCGGCGGCACCCGATGTCCTGGATATTATAGTTCACAAGAACTTACACTGCCAACCTACGCAAGAGGTTCTATTGGAGAGCATGTTCTCGGACCACCTACCGGTACTCGTGACGATTCCAGAGACTCCACTTTCGGTCTCACCACCAATTCCCAAGCGTCTCATCAACTGGGCCCAGTACACCGAAAAAGTAGACTCCAGGCTCGCGGCGTCGTTTCCCATCTCAACTCCGGATGATGTGGAGCGGCTAGCGGTGCTTATTACGGAGACTATTCAGACGGCCTTCAATGAGTCCTCCACCGAGACTAAGAAGCGACAACAATACTCGCCACTCCCCGACGCCATCAAGCGTAAGCTAACAGACAAACGTCGACTACGCAAGTTGTGGCAGAGGACGCGGTGTCCTGTGTTAAAGGCCGAACTTCATCGCCTTACGACCGTAGTAAAGGACGCGCTAGAAACCCATCGAGAGGAGAGTTGGCAGCAGCACATAGAGGATGTCAGTGATGACTGGAATTCCATCCACAAACTGTGCAGGCAGCTGACGAGATCTCCGCCTCCAGTACGCCCACTACTGGCAGCCGATGGAACTTTGCGATATCACGCAGCAGACCGCGCTGAAATATTCGCCGACCACTTAGAACGCCAATTCCGCCCTAACGAGACAGAAAATACAGCTCACGTCGAAATGGTGCAACAGTACTTACGAGGCTATTTTTCTACACCGATAGCGGCCGATGACGATCCAATTGTTTTCACCCCGGGTGCAGTGCAGCGTGCGATACAACGCACGAAGCTAAGGAAGGCGCCCGGTGCAGATAAAATAACCAATGAAGCCCTACGTCGGTTACCGCCGCGCGCCGTCGCGGCGCTAACACGACTGTACAACGGTATAAATCGCACTGGACACTTCCCGACTATATACAGAGACGGACGCGTTATATTGCTGCCTAAACCCGGTAAGAACGTGTTGAAACCGGAGAGTTATCGGCCCATCACGCTGCTATCTACACAATCAAAAGTGTACGAACGCCTCTTACTGAAACACCTCGCCCCGCACATCACCCCCCGCGACGAGCAGTATGGTTTTAGAGCGGAACATTCAACGACACTCCAATTATTGAGAGTACTGCACATGATGACCCAGGGCATGAACCAGAGGGGAAGCACAGTTGCAGTTTTTCTTGATATGGAGAAGGCGTTCGACAGAGTTTGGCACGACGGTCTGCTGTACAAACTAGCGACGTCCAGCGCTTCCCAACGTCTAGTCCGAATAGTAGCCTCCTTCCTGAGTGATAGAAGTTTTCACGTATCAGTAGAGACAGAGTCCTCGACGTCAAGGAAAATCTTAGCCGGCGTACCGCAAGGGAGTTGCCTCTCCCCAGCATTGTACTCACGTTACACCGATGACATTCCGAAGTCAGACGAATCCACATTAGCACTGTACGCCGACGACGCAGCGTATCTGACATACAACAAAAATGCTAGATTCGCAGTGTTGAAAATGCAACGCGTACTAAACCTGCTCCCCGAGTGGCTTGACAAATGGAGGCTCTCGGTTAACGTGCGAAAGACACAAGCAATGCTTATGAATCTCTCCGTAAAGAAGCCTTCCACCTTGTATCTCCGTGGTGAGCAGCTAGCTTGGCGCGAATCGGCGACCTACCTAGGCGTCGAAATCGACCGGCGGCTCACTATGAATAAACACGCGAACAAAGTCATCGATAGGACCCGAACATCGCGCGCGTTACTGCGACCGGTGCTCTCCTCGAAGCTTCCGCTGAAAACGAAACTCAGCATCTACAAGACCTACCTACGGCCATGTTTAACATACGCAGCGCCGGCTTGGTACGCCCTACTGAGCAGAGGAAACGCTGAGCGAATCCAACAACAACAGAGCATCTCCCTCAGGCAGATTACAGGCGCCCCGCGTCTTGTAAAGAACGCCACTATACAGAGGGACCTACGCATGGAGAGCACGGACGCATTTATACGCCGACTCACTGTAAGCCTGTTCGAGCGTGCGGACGCGTCGGATTTGCGTCATATACGCAATCTGGCGCCTCTACATACTCGGCCGCCGGACGGACGCCCTTACGCTCGTGAGTTACTCGCGAACAACGACACATGAGACGATTCTGACGAACTAGAAACGTAGCGCGCATCTCGGCCTATACGGCCAACACAACGCCCGGTATGTATTCACATGCTGCGATAGATACCTCAGTAGAGAGACATTTATCTCGGAACTGATTCCCCAGCCACCGTGAGGAGGTTGTGAGATGACCCACACTAATGACTCATTCGTAGCATGTTATTCTAACGACTAACATCTACAGCGCCTGAGGATGCCTCGTGGAGAGGCGAAACACGTGTCGCGGAGACGACCGGAGCAGCCAGGGCAGCAACGGTGGCGGGTGCATGCGGTTCACATTTCAGATGGCGAACACTCGCAGAGACGACCGGAGCAGCCATGGCAGCGGCGGCATGCATCTACTAACGGTAGTGGGTGGGTGCCGGCCGGCAGTAGTTCGCATGAACTAATCGGGAGCGGAAACACACAAAGTAGTTTGGATCGAATTGCCTGTAGATTTGACTTTCGCAAAGTAACGCCTGAATCTATTAACTATTTAATTGCAGCAAGTATAGCTGATCAGGTGAAGGTATATATAAAACTAACAAAACTCCACCGTGTTGCTGTTCAAAATTTGTGGTTTAACCAACAGTGTAAGCACAACCACGTGATTCCCAACTATATATCTATAAAAACAAATTCGCAGTCAGTAGCGGCTAACAAAGCCATTAAAAAAGCTCAATTCATCTGGTTAAATGAGGAATCGCGTCGTTGGTTTACAGTTCGGGACAACCTCAAATCACATTTGAAAGTCCTACATACCGAATTAGCCCACAAATTACACCCCATCGAGTTCGATTTAGTTGATCAGAAAGCACGAGAACTCGCGTCCAATTTTATACACAAAAAGTACATCTCTCAGACAGACAAACTTGACAGACTAATTTTACAACAACGTCCGTCTTCGTCAGCTTCCAACCATACTAACAACACTGCATGTCACAAGTTCTACCCTCGTGTCAAAAATTTATCATCTACACAGTTTAATAATCAAGAAATAACACTTTTGGAAAAGGGTTTAAAATATAGTATCCCTCCAAAACTAACACAAAGATCCCTAGAAAACCTGGCGGTTGACGCAGAGGTCGCGGCGGTTAGAAATAAAAAAGATAATTTTTTTAAACATTCCATAGCTCAACATCTTAAGTCTTTTTCGTTTCAAAATTCCGTTAACGGTGAGGCCAAGACGTTGGTATCTGTCAGACAAAGAGTGTCGAATAATAATATTGTATTTTCTAAAGCGGATAAAGGAAATACGTTAGTCATCATGGACCGTAATGATTATAATACCAAGGTCAACGACGTTTTACAGACAGACGATTTTTTGACTGTAAATCAAGATCCCACTAACAAATATCTGGCTCAACTAAAATTAACTGTTAATGGCTCAAAATATATCTTTCCGGATAATTCATATTCAAAATTCAAAATTATTCCCATGAATCCTCATTGCCCTATGCTTTACGGTTTACCAAAATTACATAAAATTAATATTCCAATTAGACCGGTTGTATCATATATTGGAGCCCCCACCTATGAGTTGGCAAAATTTCTTAATATTCATATCAGGGAAAAGATATCTTTTGAACCAAAATACAGCCTGAAAAATAGTTTGCAATTAGTAGACAACATAAAAAACTTAAAACTACCTCCTTATTCCAAATTAATTTCTCTTGATGTTGAAAGTTTGTTCACTAACGTCCCTTATGAGGATTGCCTAGAAATCCTCAAGTCCTCCCTAGAAAATAAATCCATCCATCCTTGCGAGACAGATGACATATTACGACTGACAAGACTTTGCATGTCTCAAAATTACTTTCAATTTAATAATAAATATTATATCCAAAAAGAAGGATTGGCTATGGGGTCCCCTCTTAGTCCATTGATGGCTGACTTATTTCTGGACAATTACGAACGCGAAAATATAATTGGTAAACCACACATATTCTATTATTATAGATATGTCGACGACATTCTTATATGTTGGACAGGTACCAAGCGTCAATTGGAGCTCTTTGTTTCGAAATTAAATAAAATCCATCCCAAAATTAAATTTACTATAGAAATAGAACAAAATAATTCACTTAACTTTTTGGATTTAACTATATCTAGAAATCAATCCACCCATCAATTTTCTATATATCGCAAACCCACTCATACCGATACCACGATCCCTGCGTCATCAAGCCATCCTTGGCAACACAAACTCGCAGCGTATAAATCTATGATACACCGTTTGATGAGCGTCCCATTAAGTAAGGATAATTACGTCAAGGAACTTGATGTAATATACCAGATCGCGAAATCAAACGGTTACACTAAATCCACCATAGACAAACTGTTGCGAAAAAAGACGAATAATATCGTCAATAAACTACTATACGCAGTTTCTAATGTTCCAACAACAAAATACACTGCGAGTTTGTCATACCTAGGAAAAATTACTGACAAAATAGTTAACATATTTAGAAAAAATAACATAAACGTTGCACTCAAAACACATAACACTCTCAAATCGCTTTGTAACAGTAAAGATAAAATTCCGCCAAATAAAAAATCCGGCGTCTACAAGTTGTTTTGTGATGAATGTGATCATGTTTATATCGGTCAAACTGGTCGTAGTTTTCAAAAACGATTTCAGGAACACATATCTGCATATAAAAACAATTGCCCAGAAAGGTCACACTTCGCCGAACATCTTGTAGACAAAGGACATGATTTATCCGCTACTAACACATTTAAAATCTTACATACAATAAATAAAGGACTAAAATTGAATATTAGAGAACAGTTGGAAATAGTTAAGCATAAAAATTCTAATATCCCTCTTATGAACAAACAGACTGACGTAAACAGCTCCCCTCTATTAAATATCTTTTCGCTTACCCCTTCCACCCCCCTCAACCCCTCCACCCCCTCCACTTTTTCTATATAAAGGACGGCAATGCGATGGATGACTCATTCGTAGCATGTTATTCTAACGACTAACATCTACAGCGCCTGAGGATGCCTCGTGGAGAGGCGAAACACGTGTCGCGGAGACGACCGGAGCAGCCAGGGCAGCAACGGTGGCGGGTGCATGCGGTTCACATTTCAGATGGCGAACACTCGCAGAGACGACCGGAGCAGCCATGGCAGCGGCGGCATGCATCTACTAACGGTAGTGGGTGGGTGCCGGCCGGCAGTAGTTCGCATGAACTAATCGGGAGCGGAAACACACAAAGTAGTTTGGATCGAATTGCCTGTAGATTTGACTTTCGCAAAGTAACGCCTGAATCTATTAACTATTTAATTGCAGCAAGTATAGCTGATCAGGTGAAGGTATATATAAAACTAACAAAACTCCACCGTGTTGCTGTTCAAAATTTGTGGTTTAACCAACAGTGTAAGCACAACCACGTGATTCCCAACTATATATCTATAAAAACAAATTCGCAGTCAGTAGCGGCTAACAAAGCCATTAAAAAAGCTCAATTCATCTGGTTAAATGAGGAATCGCGTCGTTGGTTTACAGTTCGGGACAACCTCAAATCACATTTGAAAGTCCTACATACCGAATTAGCCCACAAATTACACCCCATCGAGTTCGATTTAGTTGATCAGAAAGCACGAGAACTCGCGTCCAATTTTATACACAAAAAGTACATCTCTCAGACAGACAAACTTGACAGACTAATTTTACAACAACGTCCGTCTTCGTCAGCTTCCAACCATACTAACAACACTGCATGTCACAAGTTCTACCCTCGTGTCAAAAATTTATCATCTACACAGTTTAATAATCAAGAAATAACACTTTTGGAAAAGGGTTTAAAATATAGTATCCCTCCAAAACTAACACAAAGATCCCTAGAAAACCTGGCGGTTGACGCAGAGGTCGCGGCGGTTAGAAATAAAAAAGATAATTTTTTTAAACATTCCATAGCTCAACATCTTAAGTCTTTTTCGTTTCAAAATTCCGTTAACGGTGAGGCCAAGACGTTGGTATCTGTCAGACAAAGAGTGTCGAATAATAATATTGTATTTTCTAAAGCGGATAAAGGAAATACGTTAGTCATCATGGACCGTAATGATTATAATACCAAGGTCAACGACGTTTTACAGACAGACGATTTTTTGACTGTAAATCAAGATCCCACTAACAAATATCTGGCTCAACTAAAATTAACTGTTAATGGCTCAAAATATATCTTTCCGGATAATTCATATTCAAAATTCAAAATTATTCCCATGAATCCTCATTGCCCTATGCTTTACGGTTTACCAAAATTACATAAAATTAATATTCCAATTAGACCGGTTGTATCATATATTGGAGCCCCCACCTATGAGTTGGCAAAATTTCTTAATATTCATATCAGGGAAAAGATATCTTTTGAACCAAAATACAGCCTGAAAAATAGTTTGCAATTAGTAGACAACATAAAAAACTTAAAACTACCTCCTTATTCCAAATTAATTTCTCTTGATGTTGAAAGTTTGTTCACTAACGTCCCTTATGAGGATTGCCTAGAAATCCTCAAGTCCTCCCTAGAAAATAAATCCATCCATCCTTGCGAGACAGATGACATATTACGACTGACAAGACTTTGCATGTCTCAAAATTACTTTCAATTTAATAATAAATATTATATCCAAAAAGAAGGATTGGCTATGGGGTCCCCTCTTAGTCCATTGATGGCTGACTTATTTCTGGACAATTACGAACGCGAAAATATAATTGGTAAACCACACATATTCTATTATTATAGATATGTCGACGACATTCTTATATGTTGGACAGGTACCAAGCGTCAATTGGAGCTCTTTGTTTCGAAATTAAATAAAATCCATCCCAAAATTAAATTTACTATAGAAATAGAACAAAATAATTCACTTAACTTTTTGGATTTAACTATATCTAGAAATCAATCCACCCATCAATTTTCTATATATCGCAAACCCACTCATACCGATACCACGATCCCTGCGTCATCAAGCCATCCTTGGCAACACAAACTCGCAGCGTATAAATCTATGATACACCGTTTGATGAGCGTCCCATTAAGTAAGGATAATTACGTCAAGGAACTTGATGTAATATACCAGATCGCGAAATCAAACGGTTACACTAAATCCACCATAGACAAACTGTTGCGAAAAAAGACGAATAATATCGTCAATAAACTACTATACGCAGTTTCTAATGTTCCAACAACAAAATACACTGCGAGTTTGTCATACCTAGGAAAAATTACTGACAAAATAGTTAACATATTTAGAAAAAATAACATAAACGTTGCACTCAAAACACATAACACTCTCAAATCGCTTTGTAACAGTAAAGATAAAATTCCGCCAAATAAAAAATCCGGCGTCTACAAGTTGTTTTGTGATGAATGTGATCATGTTTATATCGGTCAAACTGGTCGTAGTTTTCAAAAACGATTTCAGGAACACATATCTGCATATAAAAACAATTGCCCAGAAAGGTCACACTTCGCCGAACATCTTGTAGACAAAGGACATGATTTATCCGCTACTAACACATTTAAAATCTTACATACAATAAATAAAGGACTAAAATTGAATATTAGAGAACAGTTGGAAATAGTTAAGCATAAAAATTCTAATATCCCTCTTATGAACAAACAGACTGACGTAAACAGCTCCCCTCTATTAAATATCTTTTCGCTTACCCCTTCCACCCCCCTCAACCCCTCCACCCCCTCCACTTTTTCTATATAAAGGACGGCAATGCGATGGATGACTCATTCGTAGCATGTTATTCTAACGACTAACATCTACAGCGCCTGAGGATGCCTCGTGGAGAGGCGAAACACGTGTCGCGGAGACGACCGGAGCAGCCAGGGCAGCAACGGTGGCGGGTGCATGCGGTTCACATTTCAGATGGCGAACACTCGCAGAGACGACCGGAGCAGCCATGGCAGCGGCGGCATGCATCTACTAACGGTAGTGGGTGGGTGCCGGCCGGCAGTAGTTCGCATGAACTAATCGGGAGCGGAAACACACAAAGTAGTTTGGATCGAATTGCCTGTAGATTTGACTTTCGCAAAGTAACGCCTGAATCTATTAACTATTTAATTGCAGCAAGTATAGCTGATCAGGTGAAGGTATATATAAAACTAACAAAACTCCACCGTGTTGCTGTTCAAAATTTGTGGTTTAACCAACAGTGTAAGCACAACCACGTGATTCCCAACTATATATCTATAAAAACAAATTCGCAGTCAGTAGCGGCTAACAAAGCCATTAAAAAAGCTCAATTCATCTGGTTAAATGAGGAATCGCGTCGTTGGTTTACAGTTCGGGACAACCTCAAATCACATTTGAAAGTCCTACATACCGAATTAGCCCACAAATTACACCCCATCGAGTTCGATTTAGTTGATCAGAAAGCACGAGAACTCGCGTCCAATTTTATACACAAAAAGTACATCTCTCAGACAGACAAACTTGACAGACTAATTTTACAACAACGTCCGTCTTCGTCAGCTTCCAACCATACTAACAACACTGCATGTCACAAGTTCTACCCTCGTGTCAAAAATTTATCATCTACACAGTTTAATAATCAAGAAATAACACTTTTGGAAAAGGGTTTAAAATATAGTATCCCTCCAAAACTAACACAAAGATCCCTAGAAAACCTGGCGGTTGACGCAGAGGTCGCGGCGGTTAGAAATAAAAAAGATAATTTTTTTAAACATTCCATAGCTCAACATCTTAAGTCTTTTTCGTTTCAAAATTCCGTTAACGGTGAGGCCAAGACGTTGGTATCTGTCAGACAAAGAGTGTCGAATAATAATATTGTATTTTCTAAAGCGGATAAAGGAAATACGTTAGTCATCATGGACCGTAATGATTATAATACCAAGGTCAACGACGTTTTACAGACAGACGATTTTTTGACTGTAAATCAAGATCCCACTAACAAATATCTGGCTCAACTAAAATTAACTGTTAATGGCTCAAAATATATCTTTCCGGATAATTCATATTCAAAATTCAAAATTATTCCCATGAATCCTCATTGCCCTATGCTTTACGGTTTACCAAAATTACATAAAATTAATATTCCAATTAGACCGGTTGTATCATATATTGGAGCCCCCACCTATGAGTTGGCAAAATTTCTTAATATTCATATCAGGGAAAAGATATCTTTTGAACCAAAATACAGCCTGAAAAATAGTTTGCAATTAGTAGACAACATAAAAAACTTAAAACTACCTCCTTATTCCAAATTAATTTCTCTTGATGTTGAAAGTTTGTTCACTAACGTCCCTTATGAGGATTGCCTAGAAATCCTCAAGTCCTCCCTAGAAAATAAATCCATCCATCCTTGCGAGACAGATGACATATTACGACTGACAAGACTTTGCATGTCTCAAAATTACTTTCAATTTAATAATAAATATTATATCCAAAAAGAAGGATTGGCTATGGGGTCCCCTCTTAGTCCATTGATGGCTGACTTATTTCTGGACAATTACGAACGCGAAAATATAATTGGTAAACCACACATATTCTATTATTATAGATATGTCGACGACATTCTTATATGTTGGACAGGTACCAAGCGTCAATTGGAGCTCTTTGTTTCGAAATTAAATAAAATCCATCCCAAAATTAAATTTACTATAGAAATAGAACAAAATAATTCACTTAACTTTTTGGATTTAACTATATCTAGAAATCAATCCACCCATCAATTTTCTATATATCGCAAACCCACTCATACCGATACCACGATCCCTGCGTCATCAAGCCATCCTTGGCAACACAAACTCGCAGCGTATAAATCTATGATACACCGTTTGATGAGCGTCCCATTAAGTAAGGATAATTACGTCAAGGAACTTGATGTAATATACCAGATCGCGAAATCAAACGGTTACACTAAATCCACCATAGACAAACTGTTGCGAAAAAAGACGAATAATATCGTCAATAAACTACTATACGCAGTTTCTAATGTTCCAACAACAAAATACACTGCGAGTTTGTCATACCTAGGAAAAATTACTGACAAAATAGTTAACATATTTAGAAAAAATAACATAAACGTTGCACTCAAAACACATAACACTCTCAAATCGCTTTGTAACAGTAAAGATAAAATTCCGCCAAATAAAAAATCCGGCGTCTACAAGTTGTTTTGTGATGAATGTGATCATGTTTATATCGGTCAAACTGGTCGTAGTTTTCAAAAACGATTTCAGGAACACATATCTGCATATAAAAACAATTGCCCAGAAAGGTCACACTTCGCCGAACATCTTGTAGACAAAGGACATGATTTATCCGCTACTAACACATTTAAAATCTTACATACAATAAATAAAGGACTAAAATTGAATATTAGAGAACAGTTGGAAATAGTTAAGCATAAAAATTCTAATATCCCTCTTATGAACAAACAGACTGACGTAAACAGCTCCCCTCTATTAAATATCTTTTCGCTTACCCCTTCCACCCCCCTCAACCCCTCCACCCCCTCCACTTTTTCTATATAAAGGACGGCAATGCGATGGATGACTCATTCGTAGCATGTTATTCTAACGACTAACATCTACAGCGCCTGAGGATGCCTCGTGGAGAGGCGAAACACGTGTCGCGGAGACGACCGGAGCAGCCAGGGCAGCAACGGTGGCGGGTGCATGCGGTTCACATTTCAGATGGCGAACACTCGCAGAGACGACCGGAGCAGCCATGGCAGCGGCGGCATGCATCTACTAACGGTAGTGGGTGGGTGCCGGCCGGCAGTAGTTCGCATGAACTAATCGGGAGCGGAAGCACACAAAGTAGTTTGGATCGAATTGCCTGTAGATTTGACTTTCGCAAAGTAACGCCTGAATCTATTAACTATTTAATTGCAGCAAGTATAGCTGATCAGGTGAAGGTGTATATAAAACTAACAAAACTCCACCGTGTTGCTGTTCAAAATTTGTGGTTTAACCAACAGTGTAAGCACAACCACGTGATTCCCAACTATATATCTATAAAAACAAATTCGCAGTCAGTAGCGGCTAACAAAGCCATTAAAAAAGCTCAATTCATCTGGTTAAATGAGGAATCGCGTCGTTGGTTTACAGTTCGGGACAACCTCAAATCACATTTGAAAGTCCTACATACCGAATTAGCCCACAAATTACACCCCATCGAGTTCGATTTAGTTGATCAGAAAGCACGAGAACTCGCGTCCAATTTTATACACAAAAAGTACATCTCTCAGACAGACAAACTTGACAGACTAATTTTACAACAACGTCCGTCTTCGTCAGCTTCCAACCATACTAACAACACTGCATGTCACAAGTTCTACCCTCGTGTCAAAAATTTATCATCTACACAGTTTAATAATCAAGAAATAACACTTTTGGAAAAGGGTTTAAAATATAGTATCCCTCCAAAACTAACACAAAGATCCCTAGAAAACCTGGCGGTTGACGCAGAGGTCGCGGCGGTTAGAAATAAAAAAGATAATTTTTTTAAACATTCCATAGCTCAACATCTTAAGTCTTTTTCGTTTCAAAATTCCGTTAACGGTGAGGCCAAGACGTTGGTATCTGTCAGACAAAGAGTGTCGAATAATAATATTGTATTTTCTAAAGCGGATAAAGGAAATACGTTAGTCATCATGGACCGTAATGATTATAATACCAAGGTCAACGACGTTTTACAGACAGACGATTTTTTGACTGTAAATCAAGATCCCACTAACAAATATCTGGCTCAGCTAAAATTAACTGTTAATGGCTCAAAATATATCTTTCCGGATAATTCATATTCAAAATTCAAAATTATTCCCATGAATCCTCATTGCCCTATGCTTTACGGTTTACCAAAATTACATAAAATTAATATTCCAATTAGACCGGTTGTATCATATATTGGAGCCCCCACCTATGAGTTGGCAAAATTTCTTAATATTCATATCAGGGAAAAGATATCTTTTGAACCAAAATACAGCCTGAAAAATAGTTTGCAATTAGTAGACAACATAAAAAACTTAAAACTACCTCCTTATTCCAAATTAATTTCTCTTGATGTTGAAAGTTTGTTCACTAACGTCCCTTATGAGGATTGCCTAGAAATCCTCAAGTCCTCCCTAGAAAATAAATCCATCCATCCTTGCGAGACAGATGACATATTACGACTGACAAGACTTTGCATGTCTCAAAATTACTTTCAATTTAATAATAAATATTATATCCAAAAAGAAGGATTGGCTATGGGGTCCCCTCTTAGTCCATTGATGGCTGACTTATTTCTGGACAATTACGAACGCGAAAATATAAGAAAGAAATTAAATAAAATCCATCCCAAAATTAAATTTACTATAGAAATAGAACAAAATAATTCACTTAACTTTTTGGATTTAACTATATCTAGAAATCAATCCACCCATCAATTTTCTATATATCGCAAACCCACTCATACCGATACCACGATCCCTGCGTCATCAAGCCATCCTTGGCAACACAAACTCGCAGCGTATAAATCTATGATACACCGTTTGATGAGCGTCCCATTAAGTAAGGATAATTACGTCAAGGAACTTGATGTAATATACCAGATCGCGAAATCAAACGGTTACACTAAATCCACCATAGACAAACTGTTGCGAAAAAAGACGAATAATATCGTCAATAAACTACTATACGCAGTTTCTAATGTTCCAACAACAAAATACACTGCGAGTTTGTCATACCTAGGAAAAATTACTGACAAAATAGTTAACATATTTAGAAAAAATAACATAAACGTTGCACTCAAAACACATAACACTCTCAAATCGCTTTGTAACAGTAAAGATAAAATTCCGCCAAATAAAAAATCCGGCGTCTACAAGTTGTTTTGTGATGAATGTGATCATGTTTATATCGGTCAAACAGGTCGTAGTTTTCAAAAACGATTTCAGGAACACATATCTGCATATAAAAACAATTGCCCAGAAAGGTCACACTTCGCCGAACATCTTGTAGACAAAGGACATGATTTATCCGCTACTAACACATTTAAAATCTTACATACAATAAATAAAGGACTAAAATTGAATATTAGAGAACAGTTGGAAATAGTTAAGCATAAAAATTCTAATATCCCTCTTATGAACAAACAGACTGACGTAAACAGCTCCCCTCTATTAAATATCTTTTCGCTTACCCCTTCCACCCCCCTCAACCCCTCCACCCCCTCCACTTTTTCTATATAAAGGACGGCAATGCGATGGATGACTCATTCGTAGCATGTTATTCTAACGACTAACATCTACAGCGCCTGAGGATGCCTCGTGGAGAGGCGAAACACGTGTCGCGGAGACGACCGGAGCAGCCAGGGCAGCAACGGTGGCGGGTGCATGCGGTTCACATTTCAGATGGCGAACACTCGCAGAGACGACCGGAGCAGCCATGGCAGCGGCGGCATGCATCTACTAACGGTAGTGGGTGGGTGCCGGCCGGCAGTAGTTCGCATGAACTAATCGGGAGCGGAAGCACACAAAGTAGTTTGGATCGAATTGCCTGTATCTAAGATTACTGTCTAATTTATACTTAAAATAGGTAACATGCTTTTTAATCGAAGATCAAATCGTTGTTTCCTTTGAGCGCGATAAGGAACACTATGGAACTGATATGTCTTCATTTTACAGCGGTGGGTTTAGAGGCGACTTTTTTTTATATACAACGTCAATGCATACAGCCTTACAAGTATACGGCCCTCCTGATGTAAAGCGGTTACCGTAGCCTACGAACGCCAGTAATACAATAAATACAAGAAATAATTAAGCATCACTCGCGTGATGTCTCCACTGCTGCTAACACTGCAACTCCTTAGGAACTTACTGATGACCTCCCTCACACACGCAGGAACGCAGCCCTCTAGGGAGTTGTTATTTGGCTGCGGTTTTCTGTGAGGTGGAGGTACTTCCCAGACGGGCCGCTTTGATGCGCCCTACCTGCTCTTAAAATTCGCAAACCAAGATACACGAAAATGCACACAAATGTTTGTCCTATTTGGTAATTGAACCTTAGCCTTAAAGTAGTCATGTCTAACTACTTCGCCACCGGGCTCATCGAAATACTACATTCAGTGTTTGTGATGTTAACCATTGAAGAGTTACCTCGACAAAAGCCTTACGCAGTAACCATCTATACAGATAAATAAAATTGGAGTGTCTGTTTGTAATATTAAAATAACCGCTTTTTACTAAATGCATATGGATGGATACACGGTACATATCTACCATGAATATTTTTACAGTTTTTGTCTGTCTGTTTGTTCCGGCTAATCTCTGAAACGGCTGGACCGATTTTGACGGAACTTTCACTGATAGATAACTGATATAATAAGGTGTAACTTAGGCTACTTTTATTTTAGAAATTTTATTTATTTTTATTAATATCAATAAATAATAAAAAAATAACTGTTCCGCGCGGACGTAGTGCATAATACATATCTAATATTATTTTACTCTGCTTATTTAGGTACTTATAATCAAATGAAGGAATAAATTTACGACTGAACAATAACTTTTGTGTTAAATTCCGCGCGGACAAAGTCGCGAACACAGCTAATATTAGATATCCACATTGCCTCGGAAACCGATTGTCGACAGAATCGAAAACTTATCTGTCAAAATGAATGAAATCTGAGTGAAAACTTTTCGAATCCGTCACGATCATTGGTTTCCGAGACAGTCTACCACAAAAATATATTGTCATCAGAACTGAATCAATATCCAAAAAGAATTAGCGCAATCAAACAGCAGGAGGTCAGTCAAATTCAACGTACCAGATTTGATTACCCGCTGACAAACATCGGGACAGGTGAAACTAAACAAAAGCTTGTAATGGGGAAACGGGACTTGGCTAAAATATGAAATAGATACGTACGACCGATTTGTGAGTGAAAACGCTCTGACAGAGCAATATCTCGGGTAACAGTGGCGAATATCAAAGTCAAAAAGCTTTAATATCCCAAAGGAATACCGTTTAACAATATGTATTTTTATGAATTACATAACGGAAGCAACTTAGTATGTGTACATTGAATTGTCTTTAATTAAATTCTAGAAAATACTAACCTTCGTTCAGTGTTGTCACAGCCTGTTACTCCATGCTAAGCGCGGAAAATTAATGCACATGTCAAGGCACAAGCTGTTTTCATGGCGATAGATAATATCGCAAATCAATATGATGGTTGCTATGCAACGATCAAACAATATATCAGTGCGTTTACTGTATACCCAACTGGAAGAAGGGTTATTGTTTTTTAGAGTTCCGTACCTCAAAAGGATAACGGAACTGTTATAGGATCACTTTTTTGTCCGTATGTCTGTCAGGAGCTTTTTTCTCAGGCACAGATAGAGCTATCAAGCTAAAATTAATATGTAATACTCAGGTCTGTACTTCTAAGTCAACGCAATCAAAAGATACGACTGTTTACACCTCGTTTATGCATATTTTAATTCATAATTCTTTTAATCGTTCATTAACATGGGTAAACATTGGTGTTATAATATAAAAACAGTAAGTACAGCCATGATACGCCTTATTAGCATATAAACATAAATATTTCTAACTAGTTAAGATAATTTGACACTCGCAAGGGAATCAAACCTATAGGGTACTTCCCGTAGACCAAAAATCATGAAATTTTGTAAGAGGCCATGTCATGTAGCACAAGTAAAGGAAAAAATCCGAATACCGTAAATTTGTATTTCCATCACAAAAATAAGTTTTCTGCGATAATAATTTGCGAAAATATTTTTTTAGTATTAAATCAAGTGCGAGTCCGAAAAAAAAGGGAACCCTCAGAGCGCAAGTCGGAATTTATTACAAAAAATGTTACATGTAATAACTGATCGTATAAATATATCTATGGATAAAATTCATTCATAAATTCAATGGCTTTGACGTTTGGATCAAATTTTGTATTTAGATATGCTTGTGTTTTGAAATAGAGAATACATGTCACATTTCTCCAATCTATGGAAATAGTGTATTAACTGACACGTAAATCTTGGAATAATTCCTGTTTTTTTTTGACCTGACTACGTAGTTCGCGCCCGTGGGTCGTTACTACGTCTAGAAATAATCTATAAATACTAGCTGACCCGGCAAACGTTGGCGTGCCATATAAATTATTTCTTATTAATTTTTTTCTAATTATTTTTTTATGAAAAATACTTTACGTCCTATTCTCATACTTACCAAAGATACATAAAAAAAAAAAATCCGTCGAGGCGTTCTAGAGGGGTGCGACCACCGACACCGTGACACGAGATTTCTATATATTAGATTAGATTTTGTCCCCTGTAAATTACGCAAAACTTTTAATGTACCCAAATGTACAAGTTATACCTTAGTATACCTAACCTTGAGATGACTAAGAATTCCTCTCAGGAATCGTGCAGTAGACAAGCAGTATTCAAAGGGTATCAAGTGTAAAGGTATAATTTTGACGAGCTCGGTGTCGCAGCGGTGGAACGCCGCGCTATTACGCTACTTTAACACCAACGCTCGTGTGTTCGATTCCCACACAGGTTAAACATTTGTGTGCATGAACGTGTCTGTTTGTCTTGGTCTGGGTATTTTGTATATATAATAAGTATGTATTTACAAAAAAAAATGTATTTACGTATGTTTATCAGTTGTCTAGTACCCATAACACAAGCTTCGCTTACTTTGGGGCTAGATGGCGCTGTGTAATTTGTCCGACAATATTTATTTATTTATAATGCTTTTGTAAAAGAAGATAGTAGGACATGACGTCATCGGACATGAGATCGTCTCAATGAGAGTATTTTTTTTTAAAGAAGAAATTAAACATTAATAAACTTTAAATGTTTAATAAATAAACTGGCGCAATGCTTTTAGAGCGTGTTCACAATGATGATGTTAGAAACAACAACCAACTCGGTAGGAAAGGGAATGTCGCTGTTAAAATAAGGAGAGCCATGCACCGTTGGTTTGTACATGTAGAAAGAATGCACGGAGAAAGAACTACAAAACAGATATATAATGCGAAAGTAGAAGGATGTAGGAACCAAAACTTACCTACCATGACCAAATTGATCGTGTTTCATCAGAAGGTGATGTAAGAATCCCTACAACTTACATGAGAAGTGCAATGAATGTTAAAGAAACGAGTGAGGTATGTAAGGACCGAGTTATATCGCAGTGGGTTCTCTCTGCCTACCCCTCAAGAGATTTCACGTGAAGTTAGGTAGGTATGTATAGATATATTAAAAACTGAAAAATCGGCCAAGTGTTTGTTTGTTTTATGGGAGCCCCCTCTAATATTTATTTTATTCTATTTTTTAGTATTTGTTGTTATAGCGGCAACAGAAATACATCATCTGTGAAAATTTCAACTGTCTAACTATAACGGTCCATGAGATACAGCCTGGTGACAGACGGACGGACGAACGGACAGCGGAGCCTCAGTAATAGGGTTCCGTTTTACCCTTTGGGTACGGAACCCTAAAAAGAAATAGGAAGACCCATATTATTCTACAGTTCTACTGAAATGGTATTAAAAAATCGGCCAAGTGCGAGTCGGACTCGCGCACGAAGGGTTCCGTACCATTATCTATAAAAACGGCAAAAAAGTTACGTTTGTTGTATGGGACTCCCTTAAATATTTATTTTATTCTATGTTTTAGTATTTGTTGTTATAGCGGCAACAGAAATACATCACCTGTGAAATTTCAACTGTCTAACTAACACGGTTCATGAGATACAGCCTGGTGACAGACAGACGGACGGACAGCGGAGCCTCAGTAATAGGGTTCCGTTTTACTCTTTGGGTATGGAACCCTAAAAATACATTAAAATAGTATGTAGGTACTAGTAATGCTCGTTTCGATTGTGACCTAAAAATGGAACACGTGATTTCTTCTTGCCATTTTGCTTGTTTGCAGCAATATACTCAAATTAGAAAGAGACAAATGCGCATTTACTCTTTTAAACGGTCCATTTGCTATAATATTTCATATCTAATATGTGTTCTTGATAGTTTAACCAGCGAGCGTAATGGTTTAACCCCGTATTATATCACTAGAGTTTAGCAGGGATGTGCCTTGTTTACTAGATGTGAAAAATTTAACCAAATCGATTAAATGAGTCGAATAAATTGTAATGACCAAAAAACAAATGTTTGATATAGCCGTTTCAAATAAAATTGGTTCGATTATTATCAGTATTTTGTGACATAACTACAAAGAACAATGGAAAAAAAAATACTTAAGTATTTCCGTAAGCGTCCTCAAAATTCAAACGTTACTCACTTATATAACCCAATTATTATATAAAGTTATATATAATTATTTAATAACTTATTAGTTATTACTATCAGTTATTTTTTTATTTTTATTATTTTTGTTATTATTATTTATTACTTGTAGAGGCCACCGATAAAATGTTAATTTTAAAAGTATGTTATTCGGTAAGACGATTATTGAGTCATACCTACATGTTTAGCTGTGTCGTATAATACCATTACATTAATAATGCATGGCCCGATAATCGGAAGCCATGAATTGCTGTTATGCACATTATCATTGGCTATTTATTTCTTTATTATTACAAAACATACACAATATATATAGACAATAGAAAAACCAAACATAGCTACATGTATACATCAAGCCTTACTCATCCCACTGCAGGGATACGGGTCTCCCTTCAACAGAAGGGGTTTAGAGCATGCTGCGTCACGCTGCTCAAATGCGGATTGGCAAAGGCCTGTGTTTTCAAGCCGCCCGAGGGCCACTGAGTTAGCTTAACGACTGTCATATATCGACAACAGCCGGGACCGATGGCTAAACGTATCCTCCGAGCACAGAGAACCTCGAGATAGATAAACCCATCCATAGACAGGCTGCGCTCGAGGTTGCTTAACTTGCGTGTTCGGTTAGAATGACAGTCGCAACGATGCCACCGAGCTCTCTACATGCTACATGTATTAATGTATAAATCCAAAAAACAGTTAATCAACTTGTTTGCGCGCCGAGTGCATGGCGGGGCAGTAGTGGTGAACAGCCGCATCCAGCAACACCTAGCTAGCGCCCCTTGATTTGTTGTGGGCGCAATCCAACTGATACTTTCCAACGTATCAGGATTGTCTACTTTGTTTCTTAGTAAGTAATAAACGAGCACTATTTGTTTAATTAAACGCCCAATTTGTAGTCAAGGATATTTTATAGTTTATGCAATCGTGTAATATCGGCAGGGGCTGATATTGTGCGAACTGTATTCCATGGCCAATAACACGCAACTCAATAAATTCATCACAGGGCTTAAAATTATTGAATCGTTTTGCAGTGCATTATCAGGTCGTGTTGATACGAGTACCAACCAACAATGCACAACTCATTAATACAATGCTCGAAACTTCGTCATCACCCATTCAATATTGCAAAGCGTAATATAATAAAGTGTATATAAATTAATGGCTTTCCATTATCTGGCCATGCTTTATCTATATATATATAACAAAGTCGTGTTAGTTACACCATTTATAACTCAAGAACAGCGGACCGATTTTTATGATTATTGTGTTTTTGGATTTGTCTTCGTCGGGAATAGGATAATAAGTATTAAAACATGGAAAATATAACAAAAAAAAATAAAGTAAATTACATTTCTCATACATTTTATATGAAATTCATTTTTTATGACATCTCAAGTGCGAATTGGAATATCTATATACTTAGTCAGGCCATAAATACTGTTACAATTAAAAATAAACAAAATATTACGTTTGAATTTGAAATCAGTCATTTTTATATGATTGTTCATTGGGTTTTCTCATTTTGGCACCAATACATTGTACAATATATATAAAAACGGCAAAAAAAACAATATTTGTTTTATTTTAATTTAATTATTTATTCTTAAAGTAAATATATAACTAAATATTCTGTGAATATTTCAAGCATCTACCTCTTGCCGTTATCAATATCGAGCAAAAACGAGCAAAAAAAAATCGGCCAAGTGCGAGTCGGACTCGCGCACGAAGGGTTCCGTACCATTATCTATAAAAATCGGCCAAGTGTGAGTCGAACTCGCGCACGAAGGGTTCCGTACCATTATCTATAAAAAATGTAAAAAAATCGGCCAAGTGCGAGTCGGACTCGCGCACGAAGGGTTCCGTACCATTATCTATAAAAACGGCAAAAAAATCACGTTTGTTGTATGGGAGCCCCCTTAAATATTTATTTTATTCTATTTTTTAGTATTTGTTGTTATAGCGGCAACAGAAATACATCATCTGTGAAAATTTCAACTGTCTAACTATCACGGTTCATGAGATACAGCCTGGTGACAGACGGACGGACGGACGGACGGACGGACAGCGGAGCCTCAGTAATAGGGTTCCGTTTTACCCTTTGGTACGGAACCCTAAAAATCATATGTTTTCAAATATCTGTTTATTTTGATGTATACATTATAAAAAATAATCATTCGTTAATTGAGATTTAGCATCAATAGTATAAGCTTTTTCGGACTTCCTCTTCGCGTTATCCCGTTTCGTAATTCATTGGCGGGGTCCACTAGCCTTAGCTTAGACTTATCTAAGGATTTGGTCAAGATACTGATTAATGTAATTTGTCCGACAATATTTACACAACGATATGTCTCGATATTTTAATCGAGAGTTCCGTTACGAACATTTATAACTGCTTGCCCCTCACTACGCGAGTGATGCGATAAATACCGAGTCACTATGAGATTATATTGGCTACAAGCCAATTTTAATTTCGCATAGAGTGTTCGCATACATTTGCTAAAGATACGACCATATCCAGTAGTAAATATGCGACGCTGTATTTCGTATATTTTGGAGACTTAGCTATAATGTAGGTACTTTTGAAAGTTATTATGACACATATTGTAAAATATAGTTTCGTGAATAGTCGACACAAAGTGAAAACCTTGTGATAAAGTTATTGAAGTGAAGTAATACAGAAAAAATGCAAGCATGAAGCCATCCCGCTCTCCCAATAATATTGTGTTTTAGCGCTTAAATATCTCACCGATTCGAGTCTACTGACCAATAGGGCAATAAGCCGATAAGTGCCACGACGTTGATCCATGAACTAGCTAAATAATATCTGATAAAACACGACCAATTTATTCATGGTAGAGTACCTCGGCTCCTATATCCTTCCACTTCCACTTTCGCATTGTATGTCTGTTTTATAGATTCATTCATCCTGCCTTCTTTCTATATGTCCGAGCAAACGGAGCATGGCTTTTCTTATCTTAACATCGAGACTTTCTTTCATACCTTCTTCTCTTTTTCTTACATCATCATTACGAACGTGGTCAGCAAGCGTTATGCTACAAATTTTGCGAAATGCTCGCATCTCTACCGCATTTATTCTACTTTCATGCTCTCTCTGTCATATCCAGATTTCACTTCCATAAGTAAGCGTTGGAATTAACATAGTGTTGTGCAGACCGATCTGTGTCTTCAGGCTTAAATTTCGACTGCCTATAAGTTTATCCAACGTTCCATTCACGCTGTTCCCTGCACATGCGTCTCTCAACATCAGCTGTGCACCTTGTAAGCGTTTCTTCATTTAATCACCTTTCATTACTATAAATAGTGTTCGCAGTTCGGATGGTGCTGGCTGGTGGTGGATTCTGCTATTAACACCGCGTCGTCTGCATAAAGCAGGCGGTTGACCACTGAGTCACTTATTCGCATTCCCATATTCATTTTTCTTATTCTCTGAAGAAACTGTCCAGATACAGGATGAATAGCCGAGCCGACAGCACGCATCCCTGTCTGACACCAATGTTGATATCAAACCAGCCCGATAAGGTCCCATTCCCCCGCGTACATGCTGTACAATCCTCATAAGTGGATTGCATGGTACAGAGTCACCGTCAACCCCATATCTGGGCAAAATGTTTCAGAGATTCGGTGCTCGGTTTGAAATACACGCGCAATGACGTCATCGAGCTCTCGACGAGCAGAAGAATATAGAGGCTTTTATCAGATCTCGATGACTCACCGGCCGACTTCCATGAAATGATCTATGAATGTTAAAAAAGCGAGTGAGGTTTGTAAGGATCGAGTCATGAGGCTCTCGGCTCTCTCTGCCTACCTCGTAAAGCACTTGGCAAGAAGATGTAGTAATGTTTTTATAAAGTTACATATTAATCTTTTTTCTCTTGACGTTTCTGTGCTTAGCTGTCAATTAGTTTCGTTTCAATGACTTCTAGGGATAATTGGACATCAAATAGATACTTATCTCTATCTCTAATTATCTATATCTCTACAGCTATGTTTTTATATATCATATATACAATATATTAGGCAGAAATAAAATTTAAGAACTAGTTAAGAAATAATCATCATCAGCTTTATTTTGTGAACCTTCTTTGCAGTGGTGTAATATGTAACCTTTCTTTATTATTTCTCATAACGCCATCAAAAGAGTAAACAACGTTTAGGGTTGGCAACGCACAAGCCACATTGTATATACACAGTGTAGTGCTGGTCCCAACGCTTGCTTATGGAAGCGAGAGCTGGGTATGGCAGAGAGAGCATGAAAGGATAAACGCGGTCGAAATGAGAGTGTCGCGCAAAATTTGGGGCGTAACCCTTGTATATCGTATTCGCAATGATGATGTTAGAAACAGAGTTGGTGTAAAAGAGAGCGTCGGTGCTAAAATAAGAAGAGGCATGCTCTGTTGGCTTGGCAAGTGAGAATTACGAAACAGATATACAACGCAAAAGTGGAAGGATGTAGGAGCCGAGGCAGATCGAGACTAACCTACCATGTTTAAATTGATCGTGTTATAACAGAAGGTGATGTCCGGAGCCTTAAACCGGCGAGCATGTAAGAGAAGAGCAGTGAATATTAAAGAAGCGAGTAAGGTGTATAAGGATTGACGCTCAGTTCGCTCTGCTTACCCATAAGGGATTTGGCGTGAAGTTATAGATAGAAGAAGAAGAAGTATTTGCGTTAACCAGTTTCCCAATCCATTATAGTCAAAGTGAAAGTCAAAATCTTTTTATTCCGTAAAAATGGCTACATTTGTTTGGAATCGTCACAATTTTTTTCCCTACCGTGCAGTTCATGACTAGGTGAGCACTGATAAAAATACTGCCAAAAAACTCAGGCATCCCTCTTTTGGTATCCAAACAAATTTACATAATTTATTAATTACATTATAATTGGATCGACTCAATCCCAGGCATTTTTATTATTAATATAGTCAGATACTTTGTAATATGCCCGGCTACACAATTTGGCTTTAATAGTAGTTTTAAATTTGTTTATTGACAAGTCTCTTATATTGCTGGGAAGTTTGTTATAGAACCGTATAATCGGCGGGGTTCGCTACCTAAGCCTAAGATATAGTGAAGATACTGATTTTCCATAAACCAGCGGGGAAACCAGGTCTTCCTTACGTAAGGTTACAAGCCTTTCGAAATATTATTTCTTGGACGCGTGAGTTTCCTCAGATAATTAGAAATATGGTCATAAATTCGAAAACACGCATTTAGAGGTATACCATATATACGATATCCATGACGAAAATAACCTATGCAGAGCCGATGAAATCAATATTATGTAGTAACTCAACTCACCACTGCGGGTCGGTAGCAAAGTAGATTCGCGAACTAGCCAATAAGAATTGGCTAGTTCGCGAATTAACATCGCGTTACTTATCGGCTTATTGGTTAAAATATTGTCCCATTGGTCAATAGGCTAGTATGGCTAAAATATTTAGGCGTTAAACACATCTTTTTGCGAACGCGGGATACCTTCATGCGTAGTCAAGTGGTTTTTTAGTTTGAACATATACCACTAAATTAGTGCGGGGGACCTGGGTTTAGTTGGTCGGTTTTTTACACACTGGGCTATCACTGCACCAAATTACGAAAATTGACAACGCGGTCGAAATGTGAGCGTTGCGGAAAATTTGTGACGTAACGCTTGTAGACCGTATTCGCATAGGTGATAAACAGAGCTGGTGTTTTGCATATGCGTTGACAATACGGTATCATGGTACAGCAAAGCAGATCACGCTTGGCGCACTAAGTGCGATTGTAACTCTTAGAGCGTGCATCACATCATAAGGACGGTACAAAGGACAAAGTGTACAATTTGACGTGCAATTAGCTGCACAATCGAACTGCTCTCAAGATAAGACTCGGAACTCGATAAAAAGTCTTCGCGGCCTTTATTGTACATTGCACTATTGGTAAAAATCCCTTGTTGGGTTACATGAAATATAATTGTATGATGCGTAACAAATAATAAGTACGAGTACCTTAGTTAAAAAACTAAAGCCACTAAAAACGAGAGATCGATATATGAATATATCAGGCCCAACGTCATCAGTAGGGTACTTTTTATTAAAAAAATATATTTTTTATCAATGCGAGCGAAGCCGCGGGTAAAAGCTAGTATTACATAAGTGTAAGGATGCCAATAATAGGGTGGGTTAGCACCCACCCTATCATTGGCAACATTTATTAAAAAGTATCCTATTTTACTTCTGATACCTCCAAGAATGTGTACAAAGTTTCGTGATGATCGGTTCAGTAGTTTTCGCGTAAAAGCGTAACAAACAAACGGACATTCACATTTATAATATTATATATATAGTAGGATAGCAGGATATGGAGAACTCGATGACGTCGTTGCGAGTATCAAACACTCAGGTTAAGCAACGTCGACCGCAGCCTGCCTATGAATGTGTTTATCTTAGTGCCCATGACACTTGTGATAAAAGATAAAGTTAAAAATCTTTATTTCCCACGGGCACTTAATCGTACATTTTTATACAAAGTCGGGATGATGTAAAACGGTCACCGTAGCCTATGAACGGGCTGCTTTTATGCACCCTACTTCTTCTTAACACGTTTAAGATAATCCTATTGATTTTATTGATTTCTCATAGTATCCTATGATACGGCATAAGTTATGAATCTTTATGCGAGTCCTGTTGCTTTAAATTGTTACAAGAATTGCTCGAATTTTTTTATACAACGTCGGGAGGCATACAAATACACGGCCCACCTGATGTAAAGCAGTAGTACCGTAGCCCATTAACGTTTGTAATATATTAAGTATCACTCGCGCGATGCCTCCTCTGTTGCTTACACAGGAACCCCTTAGGAGCTTACTGGTGACCTCACTCACGCGTAGGTACACAACAACCCTTTAGGGAGTTGTTATTTGATCGCGGTTTTCTGTAAGGATGAGGTACTTCCCCAGAGAGGCTGCTTTGGTGCACCCTACCTCTCTTAAAACATCCAGACCAAGACAGACAGACATGTTCATGCACACAAATATTTGTCTAATGTGGGAATCGAACCCACGAGCGTTGATGTCTAGTCGAATAACCGAGATATAACTGTATATAATAGACATAATTATATACAAATATATATAACTACAATTCGGCAACGCCTCTAACGTTTCAGATCAAATTATGTATTCAGATGGGGTTTTCAAGTTTATATTCTGAAAAACTAGAAAACACGTCCTTGTGCACAAAAAATACAAAAAATACCTGAGCTATGCGCCATGGCCTAGTCTCGTTGTATTCTTACGAGTGAATGAGGTTACCAGTAAGTGTGCTAGTAACAGGGGTGTAAGCTTAAGAGTTGCTGTGCTAGCAACAGAGGTGGCATCGCTAGAGTGATAATACTTGATTGACAATCGTTCTTAGGCTAGGATAACCATTTTACATCAAATGGGTAGCATGAATGAATACGGACTTTGTATTTACAAAAAAATGTTAAATTGTGTTAACTGCAGTCTATCTATGGATAGGTTTGTTAGTCGGGCTTTCGGAAAGCACGTTAAGAAGTCAGTACCAGTTCTGTTCGATACATAAGTTAATACAAGAGAAGTGTGGTACACGAAAAACATTTACCCAGTTGGGGACGTGCCTCCACCTTAGAGTAAACTACAGTCAAGTAATAAATACTTAGAGGGTTATTGCTTTTCTGCGAGTGACTCAGGTTACCAGTAAGTTCTTTAGTAGTTGCTGTGATAGCAAGAAGGGTGACACTGCGGCATGATACTTGTATTTCCTGTTTTGCGAGGCTACGATAACCACTTTACGTCAGGTGGGTTGCTTGCTTTTATGTCTCCGGGAGACATAAAAGTGAAATTTTAATTTGTGTTTGTGTAGTGGAACTCAGCGGCTGGTTAAAGTTGAACAGCTCCTCCGAAAACTCCCTATGATACCATTTGTACAGTACACAAAGAGAAACAACTTCTCCTTCTGTACAAAGCGAGTCTAGCCGAGCAGAGATCACTGGGTCGCCGATGACTCGAAATGCTACGTTGTAGGCGATCAAATGGAGTAAGCAAATATTGTGGCGCGCCGGCCCAAAGATTTGTACAGTATTCCATGTGAAGCTGGACCTTATAATCTTGAACTCTATTGGTCACAACAATCTTCTTGGACGCCAACTTAGCTTTGCTCTCCAGATGACTGCAAAACTGTACATCGTTCGATATGATGATACCCAGGATACCGATGCTAGGCGTAATACTGAGGGATACATCTTCTAATAGAGGAGGTACGATAAATAGGGACATTTTCACGATAAATGCGCACACTTGTGTCTTTAGGGGATTAAGTTAGACTAAATTCGTTATACCCCAATCGGAGACGTGTTCTAGTGATGTTTCAATTTCAATCACAAGCTGTGATCGGCACTCATTGATGCAATCTCGAGAGACATTGGCTTGACCAGTGTATCTTGTGTCCACCGTACTGTCATCCGCATAACAATTAATGTTACGCACGTGCAACATGTCATTGATCTGCAGAAGGAACAGAGTGGGAGACAACACACATCCTTGTGGGGCGCCAGCGTTCAGGTGCAGTGGATCCGAGCACGCACCGTCAACAACGACCTTGATGCTTCGCCCAATGGGAAAACTGGCAACCATGCACAAAATTTTTTGAGTAGCCCAAAAGAAGAAAGCTTCGCGAGAAGTGCTTTGTGCGACACCCGATCGAAGGCCTTTGCTATGTCCAAACTAAAAGCTAAAGCCTCGCCTTTGCTTTCTACTGGTTTCGCCCAGTGATGGGTGAAGTAGGTATACCAGAAGATGTGAAGGTCTGAGAAAAATCGCTCCATGTAAAAATCAGTATCGTCATCAAATTCTTAGCTTAGGTAGTGGACCTCACCAATCCTAATAGATTAGGTAACATGTTAACGTTAAATAGAAAATCAATGAAAACTGTTTAAATAAAAATACGATATGTTGAAGAAAAAAACTAAGTAATTTTATTATTGAAAAAGGAAAAAAATGAAAGGAATTTGTAGTTTGATATACAAAACAAGTTTACATTTGCTTTGTCATCTCACTATCGGAAAAACAAACATACAGACAATGTGTTTGTTGAACCGAAAGAAGGATGAACTGGGAAATGTTGAAATAATTATCTTGTCTTGTGAACCTTCCCTATTATGGTGAAAGTGTTCCCTGTTCAATTTTTCTTATAACGGCATCAATAGGGAAGATATGACATTTAAAAAAATAAAAGGTAAGTCACGTTTTTTCTAGATGTATGTATGTATATCTTCATATCAGGTCTCTTGTCGGCATGAAGGAATAAAACCTATGGAGAGCCGATGCGACCAATATTACTTAGTAACTCCATTCCCGCCGCATATGCAGCAGGAGAATTAAACAATTTACGGAAATGACTCAGAAAAACCACATGTTTTATTATTAGAACAGTTAGAAATAAGGAATTTTCTATCTTATTGTAAATTCCTACTTTCTCAAAGACCATATCAAATATATCCAAGTCCCTACCCTAACTTGATAAATTACGCATGACAGACATCTCAGACTCTTATATTCTTTACTATGATCGTATATTATTCTAAATTTTACAACACGGGTTCATAAGAAATTATGATTATCGGCAAAAAATAGTATATTATTTACTTTTTATGTCTAAAACAGCGTATATAAAACTACAATAATTTTATAAATTCATTAAGGGGTAGGACGTTACGGTATACTACTACATCATCATCATCACTTCAAGAAGTATTCGTCCACTGCCGAACACACGCCACCCCTCCGGGGAGCCACTCGTCTCCATGCTGAGGCACATGCATCCATCGACTCCTCAGAAATTTCTTGAGGTTGTCGCTCCATTTAGTGGGGAGTCGTCTCACGCTACACCAGTATGAGGATGCTCTCGATAACCTTATTTCCCCAGCGGTTGTCGTTTTGAAAAGCTATGTGGCCTTATCTGTACATATAGCAATGAAACAATTTTTTTCCATTTCTTTTCTACTACAATCTAAATATTCTACACAAAAACATTTTTTACTCTATCATTCCTTTACAGTAACTCTCAATTAGAGAAATTGAAACTTCTTAAAATCGTTTAATAACTTGTTACAGTTTTTAATACATATAATGAAGGTATTATAAAATAGTAGTTAACAAACAACTTTTTTTATAGCAACCACGACCACATCATCCCTACTTAATCATCTCGCTGCAGGGCTACGGGTCTCCCTTGCTATCGAAGGGGTTAAAAAACATTTAAGCTCTCCTTAGAAACGTCTTGATAAGCTAAATGCATCCAGTCCATTTTCAGAGTTCCGTACCTAAACCAACGGAACCATATTACTAAAGCTTTGCTCCGTTCGGAAGAGATAAAAATCATGTAAAAACCTCTTATCACTTTCGAAATGTTATATCTTCAAACATCTCATCAAAGTTCCCACCTTCATATGGAACGAAAGTCGGTCATGCATTGATAACGTTTTATCAAATTTACCGGAAACTGCCATCCTGCTTAGTGATGTCGTCCATAATGGTCTATATGATGGTCAGGCTAGACTATTTTGTAATTTGCTGGTCTGGAAAGCGTTGAAAATAGTAATGCTTATTATACCGCGGAACGCAGAATGTTTAATTAATTTATAAGAATTCTTTCTAACAAAATCTACTGGAACAGAATCGATGAACTTGGAAATTAATGGCTTTTTGAATGAATTACATACAATGTTCAATGCTGCTTATAAAAAAAAATATTACGGGTAAAACAGGTGAATATAAAAATTAAATTGGATTATCCGACATTAATGAAACGCTTTCGGCTTATACTTAGCTAATTAAAAAATGTCACCAATCAAATACATAAATAAAAAAAAACGTGTGTGTCTCGGGACGCCCGACAGAAGTGATAAACGAATCTAACCTTAACTATTTAATATTGAAATTGTTCACTTGAGAAAAACTTAGGTTACTTAAATTTTATCCATATTAATACGATAATGTAAGGAAAGGTTATTTATTAATAAAATCTTTTATTGATTATAAAATATATTTTATTCTTAGCTACAATTGAGCCTCCACCGCAAAAATCCTCAAACAGTTAATAGATTCAGGTGTTACTTTGCGAACTTTGCCATCTGGAACAAGAACCATATGCTTCAGATGGTGGGCAATCACGAAGACGACCGCAGCAGTCGAAGCAGAGGCGACCGGAGCACCCATGGTGACAACGGCATGATGCATCTACTAACGGTAGTGACTGAGTGCCGACCGGCGCTAGTTAACTAATTGGTAGCGATAGCATACAGAGCAGGTTAGATCAAATTGCATGTGGAAAAAGTCTAACGCAAATATGGATTCGCTCAAAAGAAAGAATCGAAATAAATTCCTATTGAAAAGATTAAAAACAAGTAAGGATAGTTTGAATGAGTAACTTATATTTTTGATTGTAAATGTCATTAATTACAATTTGTATAAACATTGAATGAATAATAAAAATTGACAGAAATATCTGAGTTTTATTTTGTATCAAAACTTATGAACAAGATATACAAAAAATAAACATACGGGTTGAATCGAGGAATTTGTTATTATCGACATTCGTTACATTGTCTGATTAATGGAACACTATTAATCAGACAATGTAATCAATTTCTAAAAGAACAAGTTCCTCGATTCAATCCGTATGTTTATTTTTAAAAATAATTTCCATTGCAAGCCATTCATCAAATCGAAGTCGCTGCATCGGGCTCATTTCTTGGATATCACATTTCTGTTCCATACTAGGTCGAAAAAAATTAATTACATACCTAAAACCATTAATTATTTTCTAGTAAAATAATGACGGGCAACATTACAGCAATATACTAAACTGCACTTTTCTTTTTTATACAGCTAGCAAACAAAAGCAAATATTGGGAAAAAAGCATGTGGCCCGCATTAGATGGTAAGCGGTCACCGCAGCCTATTGACGCTCTCAACACCACAGGGATGTTACTGGCGCGCTGCCAATCTTGTGACCTAAGGATGTTTCGTCAGAGTACCCAGTAATTTCTCTGCTTCTTTTGTTACCGTCCAAGCTGTTAATAGTACACCTCTTTAGGAGTTTTCTGGTAGCCTCACTCACTCTTAGGAAAACAATATCTCCGCAAGAAGTTGATATTTGAGTGTGGTTTTCCGTAAAGCTGAGACATTTTCTCTGTGGGGTTGTTCCTTAATACTCGTATATATCATTGTGCCCTACACTTTTCAACAAGGGCTCAATAGGAAGTCGGCAGGATTCATCACGTGCAGGTGAGATTGGTTTACGCATCCTATACACTTGTTACAGCAATAGATTTTTGGCGAAATAAAGATGTAATTTGTCCATCACTTCACTTAACCAATTTAATTAATTACTAAACTAATATAACCAAAAAGAAAATTATCAAAAAAAGGGATAAGCACACCAGTGGAATGGCTAGCAATGTTACTTTAACAAAATGAGTTGTGAGTTCGATTCCCACAGAAAACTAATATTTGTGTGCATAAACTTGTCTATTTGTTTTGGCCTGGGTGTTTTAGAGTGACAGAGCACATTAAAGCAGAAAGCCCGACTGGGGAAGTACCTCCTTTTACAAAAAATCTGAAGACAAATGACAACTCTCTGGAGGGTGGTTGTGTTCCTCCGAATGAGTGAGCTTATCAATAAATTACTAAGGAATAGCGGTAGTGTTAGCAGTAGAGGTAGCATAGTGCGAGTAATACTTAATGTATTGTTTATCTAGTCGTTTTTATGTGTGAGGTTGCAAACGTTCAGCGTCTACGGTTCATAGGTTTACATCATTTGGGCCGTGTGTTTGTGTGCCTGTTGACGTTGTAAAAATAACCTTTCTTGAACGATAAAATGTAATGAATATAATGATCTGTCAATTTAATTGCCATCGACCTCAATTCTACAATATTAGTACACAATGCGCAATCGCAACAGTAATGTATTTGAACACAAAAGTGGGTCAGATTCATAGAGTCCATTTGTGTGATTCTGCACTATTGTTATGTAATTTCTAAATATTCCATTTCCTTGTTGACATAGACATAAAAGCGCTATTATGCAAATAGATGGAAACATAATAAATTGATATCGTAATAAAGAGAAACTTCTACCCAAGGTTAATCTTTACACATAGCTCTTTTGTGAAAACCGCCGAATATTATACCAAGGAATAATAGCTTATTAGCTATTATTCTTTTATGTAATATCCGGCGGCACTAATTGCCTCCATAAATTGTTCATCTACATGCATCAAAGAAAGCGGTATGTATCTGAGTGTATCGCGGGAATGTTTACTCATAGTACACCAGAATGATTTTCCCATTGTTCAACGGGGTGCCCATAGGAATTTTCTTTTTAATAATAATAATACTTTATTGTGGTAGATAGGTATTTAAATGATCTTACAGATGCACAATTTATGATCGGCTATGACCTGCCACTAGGCTTACAATAGAGAGAGACATAAATAGTAAATAACTCTCTCAACTTATGAAACATTAAATTACAATCAATTCATTGAGTCATGTCATTCCTAAATTTAATTAATATTTGTCTAATTACAAATCTATGATGTCAGTGAATAAATAATCTGTCAAATAATAATCTAATGTCAAAAATCTTTATCCTTCAAAAAATCATCGACACATAGACCTTATCAATTAACATTCCTTTCAATCGTTTTTTAAACATTAATAACGGTAGCTCCTTTACGTAACTTGGTATGTGGTTAAAAATAATTACAGACATTTGGAACACGCTTTTAGAAGCGCTGTGTGAGACTGTCCCAGACATAGCTTTGTCGGATTCCTCAGACTCTTTGTGGCATAAAAACACTATTATTAAAAAAGATTGACACAAAATAAATTAATATCGCAGTAACGAGATTAATATTGCAATGAATAGAAACTTTAACACAAGATTATTCGTCATACATTGATTTTTTATCACACAACGTCGAGAGAAATACATAAGGTTATTCTGATTGTAAGTGGTTACCGTAGACTGTGAACGCTTCCAATATAGGAAGTATTGGTACCGCGTTTTTCTGCAGTACAACTACTAAATAGCTTCCTGGTTGCTCCACTCACATGCAGGAACACAACAGCCTTCCATGGAGTAGTTATTTAACAATAATAATAATTTCCGACACATTTGCAATAGTTCCAATACCTGCCGTGACCTGTTTGTGGGTTTTTTCTCATTGATATCCCCGAGAGCAGGTCACAGCGGGTATAATTTCATTACATTAATCTTTTCCAAGGGGCATCTACGCGTTAGATCTATATCCCCGCGCACGCATATCAAATGACCGACGTTAACACCCGTGATTAAAGAATAATAATAATATTTTTATAGTATTTATAATAATAAATATAGGTATTTAATTTTATAATATTTATATTAATAAATATATATAATAATAGTTATTTGTCCGCGAAGTTTTCTTTCTTTGGAATGGAGATACTTTCTCAATCGTATTACTCTAATTCGCCCTAGTTCTCGGTAATTGGCCTATGAAAAAGTAACGGAGTTATTGCACAAATTAAAAGTTAACAGCAATAAATGCTTAAATACATTGTTTATCCACATGAATTGTTCACGATGTTTATTATGGTAAATCATGGAAGAGTTTTTCCCATAAGGTCTAATGGGTCTTGAATTTTTCCCGTTATTCACCTAGGTGACCATGGGATTTTTATCTGTACCATAAAAAAATATTGATACAAATTAAATTTCGCAATGAAGAAAAATTTCTACAGAAGTTATTCATATAACTATAAATGGTTTGTGAAAAGACGACAAAGTTTATGTCACAAAATAGTAGTTAATAGCACTGACTACCTAAACATATTGTTTGTATATCTTTGTCGTACGCGATATTAATCTGGGTGGACAACGGGAAAAATTTTCCATTGTGAACCTGGATGGGCAGTGAGAATTTTTTCTATTGTATTTTCAGGTGGAACATGAGATTTTTCAATCTTCGCGACTATGCGAAATAGCAGAAAGAACAGAGCGCCAGCGGAGTCGATCACTAAACACGTTACTAGCTTCTTTAATATTCGTGTCTTTTTATGCACGCTCGCCAGTTCGTGGGGCTCTTGACACAAAATACCTAATTTTGAAACACCGACTTGTTGGTTCACCTAAATATCCAGTCCAGCTCGCCGGGGCCCGTACCCACATTTATGGTCTGGTCAGTGAGAATTGATGGAATTATTTCTTGCCACGACTTTGAAATCCCTGTTTAAATCTTTCAGCAATAAGGGCTGGTCTGCAGGTACAGTGGTTATTAGTTAGTTTGTCCATTGGGAAATCTTGCTTGATCCTCAAAGCGATTGGTATTGTGAAGTTTACTATATACGGGAAACACTGATGTGAATTAAAAATTGGACTTAGGTAATTTGTTTTAAAACGCAGTTAAATTCAAACAATGATTGAGCTCTCCGTACATACAGGGTATTTTTATACATGATCTTCTTAGCGTTATTCTATTTCCTAATACGTTAGGATTGGCGGGGTCCGCTATCTAAGCCTAAGGATTTGGCGAAGATATTGAATTTGACATGGAGCAAATGTCATCAGACTTCCACAGCCCAGAGGGAAAATCAGACATTTCTGAGGCCACACGTCTTTTGAAATATAATTTCAAAGATTTCCTCACGATGTTTTCCTTCATCACTGATCAAGTGATAATTACAAATGTAAACATCCGAATCCGAAAACATGAATTTAGTAGTACTAGTTATCGTAGGATAAAAGGCAGGTTTTTTATCCATTGAGCTATCCCTGCTATGACAGCACTTTTATACATAGCTTGTAACAAAGAATTATGTTCGCAACGTACCCACATTTCTATTGAGTTATTTAAAATTAGACATTTTGAAATTAGTGAACGCAACAGTTATGTTAAATGTTCAGTGCACTGAAATTTTAGTATTTTGACTATGTGTTTAGTGGCCTAGGTTATCTATGTTAAGTCTTCTTGTATATTCTGTTCTACCTAGAATTGTTATCGATACAATTCCAAATGTAAAAATATCAATGCATAATGCACTTCTTCTGACAAACCTCTACGAGATTGTATGTTCGGCGTTCACTCTTCACGCCGTGGGTCTTTATTCCTTGCGTACTATTAATAAATCACTGTTTTAAGTAACCTTATCTATATACCATTGAATAACCTTATTATTAAAATACAGATGGTACAAAATATGATCGAGAAACAATTGTTTGATTGTTGACGGCCTCCATATGGTCATTGTTCAGATATCAGGTATGTGGAGTAATCTTGCTTGAGTTGTGGATTACGCTCGAGTCGAATATTCAATTCCGAAAATGTAGCCAGAGAGATATCACGTTCGCTGCCTAGGAATGGGACGTTATATTTGAACTGTGGCTTTACTGCATAATCCAGACGTATTAGCACATCCATGCGTGCGAACTGTTTTTATACAATAGGAAAAAAATTCATTGCCCATCCAGATTTCCCATGGGAAATAAATATCGTAAAGATAAAGGGAAATAAGTATAACAATACAAGTATACGAACAATGTGTTTAGGTAGTCAGTGCTATTAGTTACTATTTCGTGGCCTTAACTCTGTCGACTTTTCACAAAAAAGTTATAGTTATATGAAGACCTTAGTAGAAGTTTATCTGCTTTGTGAAATTTATTTTGTACCAATATTTTATGCTACAGGTAAAAAATTACATCCCCCAGATGAATAGTACTAAAAGTACCATGGCTCATTAGAGTTTATGAGTTATGATATACCTGAATTAAATTTGGGGTTATGTCTGAAGAAGAAGAAATATCTTTTTCTTTTATAAAAGTCTCTCTTTTGGAACAGGTAAGTTACAAGAACTGATATTATATTTTTACCCGCGATTCAAACAAGGACTGTGGCAAGCACGATTCCTTTGTCAGTCTTTTGTGTAAGTCCGTTTGTCTACGGCATCGCAGTCTTTCAGATGGACAGATTTGAAGTCGTATTTTTTAATAAAGAGCTAGTTATTTAAATATAACCGGGACGTGTCGCTAGTCTGCAATATAAAAAAATAAGATGAGGTTTACGATTCCATACTCATCAAGATGCCAACGAGACCCAATTTATACCGGAATAAAAGATTGGAGTGGCATAGTTATGGTACCCTTCAACAAAAGCAAAGGATCAGGGATTAACTGCGCCAATTATAAGTTTCAGTGTGATCAGCTTAGCGGTTAAAGTGTATGGAAAACTTGACGTAATTGAAGTAAGATATTGTGTCATCAGTTGTAAGATAGGCTATTTTTCAAAATTCCATACTTAGGGGGCTGAAAAGTGGGTTGACAGTTTGTATGGAGTATAAATATTTTTTGAAGTTAGTGCCTTAAATTTTTGTACATATACTCTCTATTAGAATACAAAAAAAATGGTTTCAGCAATATCAAAAATTCCACCCTTACGGAGGTAAAAGGGGGTTTGAAAGTTCGTATGGACGAGACGCTAATCTATGAGTATATTAATAACCAGTTGAGAATGCGCAAGCTTGCATTGCCAGAGGAACACCTGGCTCGTCAATTATATAATAATTCATTTTTTTTTTATTTGTCGGCCATTTGACCATATTCCTTAAGAGATAGGAACGGTGTTCCTGAACATTCCTATTCTACTTTTTTATGCTGAATCCGAATCTGCAGTCAAAATTCGAATATTCGAAAAAACGCACACTGACAAACATATAGATTTCATATAGGAACGGTGTTCCTGAAAATGGAGTTCCTGACTGATTCACCGACTCGTCAAGAGATTCCTGTTGCAATGCATATGAGAGATAAGAAAGATTTTTTTTCAAAATTCAACCCCTAAAGGGGTTGACAGATATTCTTTTAAGTTAAACCCTCGAAAAAAGGTTATACAATACTTTTAAGTTTATAAGATAGGCTTTAGTTGAAAAAAATATTTGAGAGTTTATATGCTATGTACATGCGTTTATAGCGAGACAAAAAAAAAATATGTAAAGTAAGCAATGAACCAAAAAACCCATCGGGGACTACATTCTCTGTAACTAATTGAAATTGCGTCTGATATGTGGATGAGTGTCGTCTGTAACTGATATAAAATGCATAAAGTAAAAAGGTGTGGAAAAAATGGATGGGCCCCTGCCCCTTAGTGACTATCTCCAAATACAAAACTTATTTATTTATGTTAGATGTCCATATTTGGGTTACAGATATTTATACGTATAGCGGCATTCAACTTGAGATGTTTAAAAAAATGGACGTATTGTTGATAATTTCGAATACAAAAGGTTGCAGTTGCCCCTTAAGGTATGTTTCGCGATGACCATTAACAAATCACAGGGTCAGTTACTGAAAACATCTGGAATATACCTTAGGAGTGACTGCTTTGCTCATGGGCAGTTTAATGTTGGCTGTTCGAGAGTGAGCCACCAGCCTGGCTGTGCTAGCACCTGAAGGTAGAATCACAAATGTTGTGTATAAAGAGATGCTTTGAGTGTATACAGTATCAAATAGTTAATGAAAACCGAACAGATCGTAACATATCTTCGTTACTACACAAATAAGGATATTTGTTACTTTTACTGTTTAATGCGGACAGTACTTAAAAATAAGTAAAACTGCCGAAATTCCAAATACTACGCGTGCGAAGCTGCGGGCAAAAGCTAGCAATTAAATATTTTTTATAAATAGTCTGAACCTGCTATTTACGAGTAGATCTATCTCTCAGATTTATAAATTACAAAATTAAATGTAACCTTATTATAATAAGTAAATAAGTCGATTGAATTAAAAAAAAAACAGGGTCATTTTGCAATAGTGTTAAAAAGCTTATATACCATATTAAACTCAAACAATTGGGGTAAGAAAGGACTTCAAATAAATATAAGTATAAGAATTCTGATATTTCGACCTCAAAGAAGTCCTAAATTAAACAAAATGTGTTACTCATTAGAAATTACAAACTGCTTATAAAAAAATAAAAAAAGTAAAAAATATATCAAACATGTAAGCAGTAAAAAATATTTCACACAAAAACATAACACATCCGCAAAAAAAAAATGCTTAACATGTAATACTATATATTTTTTTTAAATAAAACAGTTTGATTGGGCACCCACACAAGAAACTTTTTATTTTTAATTTTATTATATGTTATTGTAGCGGCCGTAATAATACACATCCTGAAAAAAATTCAAGTCAACATATTACAATTCAAAAGACACAGCCCTATGGCGGACAGACACTGGAGCCGTAGTAATAGGGTCTTATTGTCGCCCGGTGAGTACGGAACCCAAAAATTGAAAGTCCATGATTATTGAAATTTAAGAAATATAATAAACCATTAACATGGGTATGTCCATATCAAAATAAACCGAAATAAACAGCGATGTCAGTAGAAGAATATTCGTTCATGATCATGACTCATTAAAAACAACCCCCTCCCCACTCCACTCATTACGCGCTCTATTTTACAACCATGCTTTGTTTGCGTATCGGCCTGTATACCATTTTTCAGCGTCTTCATTTCCCGTCGTATATTTTTTTCCAACTTATCTTTATTTCTCATGTTTTCCTCGGTTTAGAATTTTTTATTGTTGGAAAAATCTTGAGCACTCACAGATATTAAAAGTGTGGATTATGGTTTTGCATTTACCAAAAATATGTTTTCGGTCTATTAAAAATATTCACTTTTCTTATTTTGTGGCCTTTTTCCGCTGGCTGGGGTTTCTCCTGACGAAATCTTTTTTAGAGTTCCTTGCATAAAAGTTAAAGGGGAACCCTTATGGTGCTGCTCTGGCCGTCAGTTTATCTGGCAGTTGCAATATATTGTTTGTTCAAAAATGTTTCGTATTCGTTTTCATAGCATTAATTTAGTAAAGAATTAATGAATATTGACTAGATAACGGCTTTGAAAACGTATTGACAAATTTTACAAACTACCATTAATCGATTTCATAAAATTATTTTTGTGTTCATATAACACACAAATACTTTTGATTTCGTTTTTTTTTACGAAAAAGTACGAGTATGGTCTCTTAGTAGCTTAAATAAAGGTATTAACTAAAAATCTGCAGATATCCCGACATATTGTAGTCTTCAGGAAAGATGCTCAGCTCCGCTCTACTCCACTTACACAGTTTTCATTGACGCGAAGTGGAGATTTCAACCACTGTGATTGGTCGATTCACGGTCCGCTCCTCTCCACTACACCCAGCTCCGCGTCAGTGGAAACGCATCCTAAGGATGCCTGGTGGAGAGGCGAAACACGTATCGCAGAGGCGACCAGTGCAGCCAAGGCAGAAAGAGTTGTGCGTGCGTGCGATTCATGTTCTACTTGGCGGGCGCAATCGCGGCCACGACCGTAGCAGCTGAGGCAGACACGTCCGGAGCAGCCATGGCAGCGATCGCATAATGCATCGACTAAAGGTAGTGGGTGGATGCCGACCGGAGAATATTATGATAATATTATTATTATAATATTATTATTATAATCCATGAACTAATTGGTGGTGGAAGTACACAAAGCAGGTTAAATCATGTAAATTTAACAGTAACAAAATAACACCTGAATATATTAACTACTTAGGTAACTGTTAACAAAAAAAGTATCCTCATTGTTACCTCTCTGTATGAAAATAATAAAGTCGGTTACAGATTTCAGTGAAAATCTTACAATTAAGAATATGTTGGGCATGCCGCTACATCGGCTTGCTAGGACTGGTAGGTCTTTTCTTGTAAATTATATTCTATAATAAATTGCCTGAAACATTGTTCTTTCCTAACTGAATGTCGTCAAATGGCACATTAAAAGTAATCTCTATAAAAAAGCTTATTATAGAATTGATGAATACATCACTGACAAAAATAACTGAAAATAATTCAGCACAGTTAACCACATATCTTTAATTCTACCACTTGAAAACATATTACTATACTGATATGCTGATAAAATTTATTGTAATATCAAAATTGAGTTGAGGTTCGAAAGGATATCAAATATACGGAACTATACTGTATTAAAAACATCTCAAATTGTCTGTAAAGACGGTTTACGAATGATAATTTTACGTGCTAACGTCATAAGAAAACATTCAACAGTTGACAAAACAGTTCTCGTGTAGGTTGTGTGCTGCCGCTGTCTCTCTTCTACTCGGACGCATCGGCCGATGGAGTGGAAGAGAGATAGATGCGCCACAAGCCGAACGCTTAGACCGATCGTACCTCTCTATCGCTTGTTACGCGCTCTCGCATGCACGCTTGGCTCAGGCGGAACGTGACAATGAGTCATGCTTTTTCGTGAGTGCAGACGGCGTTCATCGATTTATAAGACGTTATCACGTCAAAATTTCGATAATTGAATGTTTTGTTAAAGAGATAGTAGAGTATAACATCACTATCATATAGGGTTCCTAATACTAACAGTGATAATTTCTTTTCGTATCAGTAATCATAACAATCTGCTATGGGCATACAATATGAACTTGCTTATTTTTCAACCGACAATTCTTAGTAGTGGCTCATGTCTTGACAACATTGCTGGGTGGAAGGAGCTGGCTTTGTCGGATCATTCGACATTACCTCCTTTTATTAATCCCATAATCAGCTATCATTTTTTATTTTTATTTATGTATATGTTTCCAACTAAATCAGTTTTAACGTTTTACTTCTGTTTTTGTAATTCTGTTAATTAATTCTCCAGTCTCTTCGTACAGTGTACTGTCCTACTAGATTGAATCTTTGTGCTGACACATCTGGGAGGGTTAGAAGCTTTATGTCTATTTCGCTTTATTTTTTAAATAAATAAATCACTCACAGAAAACCGCAGCGAAATAACTCCCTAGCGGATTGTTGTGTTCCTACGTGTGAGTGAAGTCACCAGTAAGCTCCTAAGGAGTTGCTGTGTTAGCAGTAGAGAAGGCATGACGCGTGTGATACTTAATGTATTACAAGCGTTCATAGGCTTCGGTAATCGCTTTACATCAGGTGGGCCGTATGCTTGTATGTCTTCCGACGATGTATAAACAAAAATTCATAAAATACGTAATTCGGGGGGTTTCTATAGTGTGCTCTTTGCGACTCTAACCACAGAATAATATTTATTTGACGTTGACAGATTTAAATTTTTGAATTTTCTATTTCATTCGGAAGAGATTTAATTTCATTAATTTAATTTCTATGTAACGTATATTATATATACATACATTTTATTTTTCTCCACTTCTTGTTAATATGAACTTAATTATGCCAAATACTCCTCCATGCGCACAGTATGCTAAAAAAGGTTACCTACATTTTTTTCCTTCATGTAATCCAAACTAGGTTACGTTTTAGTTTTTAAGCAAGGTTTGATCGCCAAGGCCAAACATATTCGGTTTGAGCTGAGTTTGTACTAGACTTTGTTCATTTGTCTTAGCTCATGAGATTTTCTTATACTCAGTTTAAGTTCACGGAAGAATTCTACTACTCTTTTTAATATTAATGCTATATTTTCCAGCGTTATCCCGTTTTCTAATCCATTAGGATTAACGTGGTCTGCTGTTTAATCCTAAAGAAAACTGATTTTGATATGGAAAGAGTGTTGTCAGACCTCCGCAACCCATAGGGAAAATTTTGGCCCGCGTCTTTTGAAATATAATTTCTTAGGTGTTTTTTTTTATACTGTGTCGGGAGGCATACAAGCATACTGCCCACCTGATGTAAAGCGGGTAACGCCTATTAACGCTTGCGATATATTAATTATCATTAGCGCGATGCCTCCTCTGCTGCTTACATGGCAACTCCTTGGGAGCTTAATTGTGACCTCACTCACACGCAGGAACACAACAACCCTCTAGGGAGTTGTTCTGTACTTCCCGAGACGGGCTGCTTTGATGCGCCCTACCTCTCTTGTAATATGAATGTATATTGGATGTACTGGTTTCCTCGTGGTATTTTTCTTCATCGCCGAGGAAGTTATAATTACAAATATGTACAAGTACATATATCGAGTAACATGAGGTATGTACCACTAACCTCATGTTACTCGATATATGTACTTGTACATATTTGTAATTATAACTTCCTCGGCGATGAAGAAAGCTCACACCAAGATTCAAAACTGGTATCAGTCAATTAATAAGATAATTCTTCAAATAGAAGGGTGAAACGTCACCCTGGAGAGTTGTTATGTTCCTGAGTGTTAGTGACGTCACCAGTAAGCTTCTAAAAGGAGTTGTTGTGCTAGCAGCTGTATGTATGGTAGGCGTTCATAGGCTACGGTAACCGCTTTCCATCAGGTGGGTCGTATGCCTCCCGACGTAGTATAAAAAGCCGTCAAATACGAGTCCGACTCGCGCACTGAGGGTTCCGTAAAATATTTAGGCAAGTTATTTTTCAAAATATTCTTGAAGGTTTGGACCACACTGCGTAGTACGCACAGTGATTATATAAGTCTTTACTCCAAACTGAAGTACTAACTACAAAGTACAGTAACTGCTTACCATCAGGTAGGTCGTACGTTGAAGGTGTAAAACCTTAGCCAAAAGAAAAATCTCAACAACATTATCTTAATAATTACATACATATCATCGCGCCTGTCTCCCATTGGGGTCGGCAGAGACTATAGAACGCCAGGTGCACCGATGCAAACATACTGCTCTCACTTCTTCCACACTCATCAACCAAATGCTGTAATGTTTAAAATATTTAATGTAATAACCTTTTTGAATAATATATTTTATAAAACCTTTGTAGAGATATACACTACATTGTCTCTGTGAACCGAATGATGTTTGTCAAAAATATTTATTTGTAATTCAAAATTTTAAAATATTACATGTTAGTGTCGGAAAACAGAAAACAAGGCAGTCTGGAGGAAGCTTTCGAGTAGTAGAGATTCAGTGCACCACGTCTGAGACCACCAGCCTCCTGCTGAGGGCTATGTGGTGAACCCTCGGGATATTACTACCTTTTCCAAACTCGATAATCTCCGGACATCTAACTAATCTAAAAATTATAATACCTGCAGCCTCTGTTGTGGACCACGGCGGCTGACGGAGTTACCGCTGTGGTGTTGGTCCGTAAGGCAGTCCACCAACAACTTCTACATCTGGATCTGCGTGCTGGCTAGCACGCTAACCAGCTGTCTACAGTCGTCGGCCACTATAGCCGGCGGCCACTCAGTGCCACATTCCAGTGAACATAATAGTGATATTCCGGTTAGACAAAGATAACGCGAGTTCTTAAAGACCTTATTTAGCCGAACTTAAAGTGAACCTTTTTTTTATATTTTGTATAAATAGCCCTAATAAATTTGTAACCCTTTTTGTACACTCTTTTCCTCAATAAGTAACATAACAATTTGGCGCCTAACAGACCTGACCTCGACCCTGACATTAGTGTTCTCTAAATTCTAAAACCCACTTCCTCAAGTGTATCAGTTTCTCTCTCTCGGTTTCTTTTCGGTTTCATCTTTCATCAATCTTTCTTTTACAGTGTAGGTACTCAATCAGTAGTTAGTTACACACATACATACCTACATACAACTACTCAAACCAGTCAATAGCATCCAACTAGTATAAGTCTTTGACTGGCCATTCTGGGATGTTGCTGTACAATATACAGTACTCCTCTTCGACACTCTTGTAGTCTTCCTAACCAGCAGAGTATCCTACTCGACTAGCCTGGGCGGGCGGACTCAAGAGACCTACTTACTTTAAATTTCTCCACTATTGTTCATCAACCACATGTCCAGGGCTATTTTAATTTTTCACTTAATATATTCATATATATATTCTTTTCTCTGCTACGTTTTTAAGAACTCTGCGACTTCATTTATTTTTTTTTAATCTTTTAAATAATCATTTTCTTTTTTGGACCCATTATTAATTTCATAGAAAACTAAATATACAGCTAAATCATATTAGTAACTTGATTTTTTTTATTTATCTTATTTTGATATTCTTTAATAATGGCTGACCTATTTCATACGAACCTAGAAAAGCTGAACTTCAATCTGAAGTACTAGTTCATTTGAAAGAACCTACTAACTCTGTACTTTAACTAAAAAATGTTATTTTGAATATTTTCCCTTCAAACAAATTGCTGATTCTTTTCTTAAGTATATATTTCAATAATCTCATTTGTATATATTCATCTTTCACTTCGATTTATTTTTGGCTGTATTAAATCGAAGCTTTCATTTTTTTTTAAGGAGATAATCTCCTTCATTATTACTCTTCTTGCACTAAGAAGATGAGTAATATATCATCTACACTATCCTTGTGTGGTCTTATGTGCCCTCTTGGTTGACCTTTCTCTGGTCACCAGGGTAATATAAGCTTTTACTTTGACCTTTCTTTGGTCAATGGGTATTATGAACCCTCTTGGTTGACCTTCCTCTGGTCACCAGGGTGATATAAGCCCTTACTTTGACCTTTCTTTGGTCATTGGGTTTAATAAACTCTTAATATTCTTTACTGGATCATAGATCCCCTCATTACTCATATATATATATTATCACTTACACTTGTACACTCTCTCATTTCATTCTCATGGGTCTTGAGATGGAGCGGCTGACAACTCCAGTTAAAAAAAATAAGCCTACCTGTCATATTAAAATGGAGCGGATGACAACTCCACTTAAACAAGCCGAATTGTTACATTACTAGTATTACCATTGGAGTAGAGGTCATTGAATGTGAACCCTACCCCTACTTTTGTATGCGAGAGGTATGATAGAGAAGCATGATAGAATTATGATAGGAATGGTAATTACTAATTACTATAAAACCTTTCAAAATTTTTGTAAAAAATTTTTTCTTGTGGGGGGAATAATATGTAATGTTTAAAATATTTAATGTAATAACCTTTTTGAATAATATATTTTATAAAACCTTTGTAGAGATATACACTACATTGTCTCTGTGAACCGAATGATGTTTGTCAAAAATATTTATTTGTAATTCAAAATTTTAAAATATTACATTTTAGTGTCGGAAAACAGAAAACAAGGCAGTCTGGAGGAAGCTTTCGAGTAGTAGAGATTCAGTGCACCACGTCTGAGACCACCAGCCTCCTGCTGAGGGCTATGTGGTGAACCCTCGGGATATTACTACCTTTTCCAAACTCGATAATCTCCGGACATCTAACTAATCTAAAAATTATAATACCTGCAGCCTCTGTTGTGGACCACGGCGGCTGACGGAGTTACCGCTGTGGTGTTGGTCCGTAAGGCGGTCCACCAACAACTTCTACGTCTGGATCTGCGTGCTGGCTAGCACGCTAACCAGCTGTCTACAGTCGTCGGCCACTATAGCCGGCGGCCACTCAGTGCCACATTCCAGTGAACATAATAGTGATATTCCGGTTAGACAAAGATAACGCGAGTTCTTAAAGACCTTATTTAGCCGAACTTAAAGTGAACCTTTTTTTTATATTTTGTATAAATAGCCCTAATAAATTTGTAACCCTTTTTGTACACTCTTTTCCTCAATAAGTAACATAACAATGCATGCTCTTCGGTTTTGGGTACTTTTGATTTGGCCCTTTTTCAACACATCACCAATTTGATCTATATGTTTATGTCTAGGGCACTCCCTCCCGACATCACCATTCACTCTTGCTTGATACACTTCTTTCGTAACTCTTTTGTCATTCATTCTTTCTAAATGACCAAACCATCCCAGCATAAATAAACAGTTACTTACTATATAATCAAACAGCTAGCTGTGTTCTCTTGCTAAATTGCCTCACAAGTAATTGTCAGGAAGTCTAAACGCTTGTTATTGCCTTTATTGGTAGCTTTGTTTAATAGCTCAATTAATGTTCTTTAAGTAGGCGATAACGTTTGCAAAGTAAGTAACTTGACTTATCATTGGTTAAAAAATATTGTTATCTATAAATAATGTTTTAAGTATCGATATTAAACCCGTGGGCAAATGTGTGGGGTTTAAGGACATTATCGTTAGGAGTAACGCATGCTCCGTTGGATCGGACATGTAAAGAGAATACAAGAGGAAAGAATGACGAAATGAGATATACAATGCAAAAGTAGAGGGAAGCAGGGGTCGAGGACGGCCAAGACTCACCTAATACAACCAAAAACATGACCTGTGCTTTATTAGAAGGCAGTGTCAGGAGCCAAGAACCCGCTCGTATATATCGTATATAAGCTCGTATCATTTTTATAACGTGGGGAGGCATTCCAAGCGAATATCGTAGCCTACAAACGCTTGTAATGCATTAAATATCACTCGCGCTATGCCACCGCTACTGTTAATACAGCAACCCCTTATGAACATACTGGTGACCTCGCTCATTCGCTGGAATATAACAATACTCCAGAGAGTTGTTATTTGGTCGGGGTTTTCTGGGTGGTAAAGGTACTTCCCCTGAGGGGCTGCCTTGATACGCTCTACCTCTTTTGAAAATACCCGGACCAAGACAAACTGACATGTTCATGCACACAAATGTTTGTCCTGTGTGGGAATGAAGCCTACTCGTACAAGCATAGGTGACAAAGTCGCGTAATTAACCGCTGCACCACCGAGCTCGTCGTAGATGTTAAAGAAGTGACTGAGGTTTGTAAAAACCGAGTCATAAGTCATTCTGTTTTCCCTGCCAACCCCGCAAGCGACTTAGCGTGAAAGAGTAGCATTATCGAACGTTACTGGTTCCTCTCCGCAAATAACGGTATTTTATAATTATAATATTGCTAACATGGCTAACGAGTATACTACTTCGATTATAGTAAGCAGTTACCATAAGCTATGGACCCCTGCAAAACCAGGCGTTTCTTAAGAGGTAGTCACATGAAAGCAGTCCAACTGGGGAAATATCTCCACCTCAAAGAAAACCGGAGCCAAACAACTCTCTGTCGTGTTCCTGTGAGTGAATGGTTTTACCAGGAAGCTTCTAAAGAGTCATTAAGTTCCAGCAGGGTTGGCAACGCGCGAGAATTCTTCCTGTATTGCAAGCGATCATATACTGCAGTCTGTCCTTATCAGCCAGCCCGCAGGGTAGTTGATTTCACAGTTACACACATAGTACTATAAAAAAAAATTGTGCGCCGCAGCAGAGAAACAGCTGCATGGGCCTTTAAAGACGGCCTTTTGAGGCATGAAGTACTTTAAAGTAGGCCTTTAAAGAACCTCATGCTGTGTACCTCATCCTCAACCTGATTGTTATGATCTCCTGGTTATGTTGTTGTGTTCCTGCGTGTAAGTGAGGTCACCAGTAAGCTCCCAAGCAGCTGCTGTGTAAGGTGCAGAGGGGGCATCGCGCGAGTGATACTTAATATATCGCAAGCGTTAATAGGCTACGGTACCCGCTTTATATCAGGTGGGCCGTACCCTTGTATGCCTCCCGATGTAGTATAAAAAAAAAGAAAGAAAAAAGATGCTTTCAATACGAGAAATAGTGTTCGCGCAATTCAAAAACATCATCAAGGGCTCCTTGTTTACCTCTCTCCCTTGCAGGAACACAACAATAGTCGAGGAATTTGTTGGATATATGCACAAAGCAAAGGTACTTTCATACTGCCTACACAGTACAAAATTTTATGTGCTTATATTTTTGAAGTTATACTTCTAATGCGGCTTGCAAAAAGGTTGCGTTAAACGTTTAACGCTACCATGGAGGGGGAATAGAAAGAGACAGAGTGAGAGTGAATGCGTGGCACTCGAACACAAAAGTACAGGTTGAAGCTGCTAAATGTTTCACGATATTACCGGTAGATGGCGCTATAGTTAAAAATATGCAATAGGTTAAAACTACTAAATGTTTCACGGTATTATCGGTAGATGGCGCTATAGTTAAAATTAAAATATTATTATTTAATATAATTAATACTAAATATTATTAAGTTATTAGTGTTAAATATTTATTTAATGATGCCAGAGAAGTATAACATCTCACGCGCGTACATAAGTACACGCACCTATTTTATTACTATAGCACATTACATCTTTACGCCAAGCCGGTTGCTGACCTTATTCTCTGATCATACACTACCAATTGGTCATGGTAGATGAGCAGTATCGTATTTCTAAAACTAAATTTGTACGCCAGAGATCATTTCACTAACTCAAAAGGGTACACAACGAGGATCTACTTTCATTTTGTATCATATCACTTTGTGTTACCAAACGCCTGTTAGAAATTGATCTGCAAATTCACAAAGCGTCCTCAATTGACGACCTCTTTCATCAGGCGTTCATTGCACATATCCAGTGTACAAAAACGCCAAAATATTCAGTATTCATTTTCAAAACGATGCAGTTTTGAAGTTTACATACTTAAAATCATGGCTCACACACACAGTCAATCCAGATGATATGTTAATACATACAACATAATGGCATATAACACATTTTTTTTAAAGAGAGGTAGGGTGCATCAAATTAAACCATCTGGGGAAGTACCTCCATCTCATAGAAAACCGCACTCAAATAACAAACTCCCTGGAGGTGAGGTCACCGATAAGCTAATAAGGAGTTGCCGTGTTAGCACTGGCACCGCGCGAGTGATACTTAATGTATTACCAGCGTTCACAGGTTACCACTTTACATCAAGTTGATCGTATGCTTGTTGGCTCCCGATTTGTATAAAGAAAAATCGTTATATTCTTATATCACGGGTATTAATCCCAGTCATTTGATAGGCGTGCGCGGCGATATAGATCCAAAGCGTAGAGGTTCTTTTGTGTAAAATCATGTAATGTATTACACCCGTCGTGATCGAATCCAGGGAATGTCAATAGAATATGAGCAGTTCTGTCGGGTATTGGCAGCGGGTATCGGCGGGTATTTGGGGTTTTCAAATTTATTTTTGTGAGAAATTATTGGGCTATTTTAATGAGACCTGAAGGGATTATTAGTACTGGGCTATTACAGATGAGGGACGGACATTATTATATGAGGGCATGCTTATTATTAAATGAGGTGCTCGACGGCGTAGATGCCCATGTCACTCTAATCGAACACCTAAATTAAGCGACATCTACCTCAGCCTGCCTATAGATGAGTTTCTCTGTCTCGAGATTCTCTGTGCTTCAGGGGCACGTAAAGCCATCGGTCCCAGCTGCAGTTTATAGATGATGTTAAGCAAAATCAATCTCTCGAGGGGTTAAAAACACTGGCCTTCGCCAATCCGCAGTTGCTCTAAACCCCTTTGGTTGAAGTGAGACTCACATCCCTGTAGAGGGATGAGTACGGGCTGATGTCGAAATTTGATAATGGTGCTTTTTTTTTGTGTGAAGAAGAAATTTTGTGAGTATTTCGAGAACTTAAGCGGTCTTGACACTGCAGCAGTACGGAGCACATTCATGCATGCTCTTCGGTTTTGGGTGCTATTGATTTGACCCTTCTTCAACACATCACCAATTTCTCCATCAGTAATCTATGTGTGTGCGTCTACGGCGGCCCCTACGTATATCTCAATTCACTCTTGCCTGATACACTTCCTTCATAACTCTTTTGTCATTCATTCTTTCTAAATGACCAAACAATCTCAACATACACTTTTAAATTTTTGTGACTGCATCATCCTTCATTCCACATAGTTCTCGTATCGTACTATTTCTTACTCTATCAATCATTCTCACTTCACACATACTCCTCAGCGCTCTCATTTCATTCATTATCAATTTTATATAATTAAGGTCATGCTACTACATACCTCCAAATTTTCTCTATCATTGAACACTGTTCAGAATAAAAAAAATTACACAATCTTACATAATATGACATTACTTGATCCTAAACCATGGGTACTGACTCAACATCAATTATTTTGCTATTATCTTTTTTTTCACACAACGTCGGGAGGCATACAAGCATACGGCCAACCTGATGTAAAGCGGTTACCGTAGCCTATGTACGTTTGTAATACATTAAGTATCACTCGAGCGATGCGCCTCTGCTGCTAACACAGCAACACTTTAGGAGCTTACTGGTGACCTCACTCACACGCAGGAACACAACAACCCTCTAGGGAGTTGTTATTTGGCTACAGTTTTCTGTGAGTTGGAGTTGGAGGTACTTCCACAGACGGGTGCTTTGATGCGCCCTACCTCTGTTAAAAACGCCGAGGCCAAGACAGACATGTTCATGCACTCAAATGTTTTGTCCTGTGTGGGAATCAAACACACGAGCATTTGAGTCAAAGTAATATAACATCGCGTTTCACCACTGCGCCGCCGAGCTCGTCAATATCTTCATTCTTCTATTTCAATTTCAGATGAAGTTTAAAATTTCATTTTTAATATTTTGTTTCAACGTCAGGATACAAGCATACGGCCCATGTGATGTAATGCTCTAGTTGAGTATAGTTCTAGCGTGGCTACCCTTGCTGTGTTAGCTCAACAACTCCTTGGGAGCTTCCTGGCTGGTGAATGGGGTTACCCAATAGGGAGTTGTTTTTTTGGTCGCGATTTTCTGTGGTGTCTGCAGGTGCTTTCCAGGTAGGTTTTCTTCGATGCGCCCTAGTTTACTTAAAATTAATATTTCTAATTAAAATTAACTTGTTCCTATCGCGCCTAAACTGACGCTTGATTCTCTCTGTCTACTTCGCGAGAATTTGGCATGAAGATATAGTAGTATGTATTTTTTTGTAACAAATATAAAAATTTAATTAAACAATTTTTAACGGAAGTATCGCGTATTTTTTTTATTTTGTTGAACCTGACGTTTCGAATGCTTTGCAGCGTCCGTGGTCGCAGGAAGACTAGAAGAGAAGAAGATAAAACACGCGATACTTCCGTTAAAAATTGTTTAATTCAATGTGTAACAATCGCGAAAACCTAAGACAAATATAAAAATGTACAGAATTATATTCATCACGGAAGTTGACTATGAAAAGGCATTAAAATAGCATCACCTTAACTGCCTGTTTCAATACTTTGTTGTTTAATACAGTGGCTTTAATTTAAGCACGCTACAGACAACAGCAGCGGGGATACAAATAACTTAAGCAGTATAGCCCATTCATAAGTAATTAGAACAGAAATAAACATAAATCAGAGCGATTTGATGTAGAACAGTAAACATAAAATCGGCCAAGCGAATCAACAACATCAGAAATGTGAACGTTTAATTTGAGCCGTATTCCTGAAGCGTTCCGACCGCTCATAATTCAGGCACATATTTTATAAGCGGCTCGCGGTTTGGGCGTGGGTCATAGTTAATCCAAAAAGTGAACCGACGTTATAGTAGCGTGTTCCCCACGCTACTAAAACGTTGGTTCACGCGGCGTTTATTTTCACTTCCTCATTTTGACCCCTTTTTTTTCAAAGATTCGCGAGTTCTTAAAAACCTTATTTAGCCGAACTTATAGTGAACCTTTTTTTTATATTTATTATATTGTAAAATAGCCCTATTCAATTTGTATCGCTTTTAATACTCCCTTTTCTTCAACTAGTAACATAACAAAATACAAACCATAAGTCTCAAGTCAGACCGCATACTGTAATCACCTATGCTCAGAAGCACCGGGATACCCGCTAGGACATTGTGATTAGCTTCAGAGACCTGCTGTGAGAATTGTCGAAGCATACACATGATGATGATGTACACTTAAGTTTAAGAAGTGACAAATTAGATGGTAGAGGAGGAAATATCTAAATGTAAAGTGGTTATCGTAGCCTATGAACAGAAAGTATCGCTCGCTTGTTTTCACCCTTACTACTAACGCAGCAACTCCTTAGGAGCTTACTGTTAACCCCACTCACTCTCAGAAGCCCTCCAGGGAGTTGCTATTTGAATACAGTTTTCTGTAAAATGAAGGTACTTCTACAGTCGCGCTGCATTGTTGCGCCCAAACTCTTTTAAATGCCCAGACTAACACAAATAAACATATTAGTGCACACAAATGTTTAATTTACGTGGAAAACGAAGGCAAGAACTTTGGTAGTAGAGTAGCTGTTGCTAACTACTCCGCCACTGCGTTGATGCTACGATATTGGTTGACCTGACAGTTTGATTGACATTTTCTGCTGCATTCGATATAAATGAAGAGGGGACTTGTTAAAATTGGTTAATTTTAGGCAAAAAATGTTATAATTGACAATTTATACTTATACAAGTTCTCGAGTCTTTGAACACGTTGTTAAAATACGTATACTTTTGTAAACATATACGGAATATTTAAGTACAATAATTTTCTGTGAAAATAAAGATCATCATTACTAGACAGACATTAGCCTCGATCCTGAGCTATCTGCATTCATCTCTTCTTCTTAGCGTTATTCCGTTTCCTAATCCACTAGGATCGGCGTGGTCCGCTACCTAAGCCAAATGATTTGGTGAAGGTAGTCATTTAGACATCGAGCGACTACCATCCAACCACCATAACCAGAAGAAATATCAAACATCTCTTATGTTTGACGACACCTCTTTTGGAAATATAATTTCTTGGATGTGCGTATTCCTTCACAATATTATCACTCGGTGCCGAGTAAATAATTACAAATATGTACATAAATTCGAAAACATGAATTTATTGATAGGTTAATAGGCTGATTCTTTATCTATTTGGCCATCTCTGCTCTTTCTACCTTCATTCATCGACGCCTTATAAATGTCTTGAGATCGTCGGTCCATGAAATAGGGGGTTGCCCCATGCTGCCTATACTAGTACTAAGAACTGGTGTACGGGAACGACGCCACTCAAGAAACTTTTTGCCCCAGCGATTGTCACTTCTACGAGCTATGTAGACACTTCAGTGTGCCTATCTTTCTATAACTTTACGCTAAATCTCGAGCGTACCGAGCACCACATGACTCGATTCTTACACTTACACACGTCACTAGATTCTATTTTTATATACCACTAAGGTGGCAATCAAGTGTACGGTCTGCCTGATGGTAAGCAGTTACCGTTTCCTATGTATATTTGCGACACCAGAAGTGTTACTCATGCGATGCCGACCCTGTAAATACCTCTTCACGCCTTTCTTGAAGAACTCCATGCTGTAGTCCCTTGAACAAACGTCGGCTGGGAGTTAATTCCCACAACTTTAAAGAAATCTTCACTGGAACTACACAGTACGCAACTATTGCAATTCCAGTGTGTGAGGGTGAACTCCCCGCCGCCGGCGAGCGGTGTAGTTATAAAAAGAAGCTGTCGGTATCATATCGAACAATTCTTCAGAACATAACCCGTTGTACATTCGGTAGAACACACAAAGGGAGGCAAAATCTCGCCTTAAACTTAAGGGCTCGATACCGTCTGTAAGCTTGAGATCGCCGACAACTCTTAAAGCTCGTCTCTGAATCGAATCACAAGGTCCTAATTCGGTATCCAGGTGCGTCCGCCCAAAGGTGACTACAATACTCCATGTGCGGTCTGACTTGAGACTTGTATAATATATCTAAGTGTTTGTTCCGCACTGAAGTACTGTTTTGCTCTGTTGATCACACCAAGTTTCTTGGACGCCAGTTTGACCTTCTCCTTTAGGTGATTTTGGTATTGGACATCGCTGGAGATCTCGACACCGAAAATCCCAATGCTTTTGGTGATGGTAAGTGGTGTGTTCTGGAATTGACGAACCACAGCAAATGTACTTTTCTTAGCGGTAAACGCGTAAACTTGTGTCTTTATGGAGTTGAATTGAACGAAGTTCAGTCGCCCCTGTCAGATACTTTTGTCAAAGTACCCTCAATGTCAGAGATACCTGTCAATGTGAGTATCGCAGTTTTCCTCCACAAGCGTGCTGTCGACCACATAACAATGAATGCCATCAATTGACAATATATCATTGATATGCAGCAGAAACAGATTCGGAGACAGTACAGAGCCCTGTGGGACGCCAGCATTGATATCCATACTATTGGAGCATCAACCACGGCTTTTATGCATCTGTTTGGTAAGGATCCATTTGCACAACCCCTCAGGCAGTCCTTACAATGGTAATTTCGATAGTAGATCCCGATGCCAGACCCGATCGATGCCTTCACCATATCTAGGATGACTGCGATTGCCTCACCTTGACTCTCAATCGCCGAAGCTCAGCGGCGCACCGCAAGATACAGTAGATCACCAGTAGAGCGACCGTGACGGAAGCTGTTTTGATGGTCGCTGATCAAGTCGTGATCCTCTAGGTATGTAAGACGTCGTGTGTTTATCACATGCTCCATCACCTTGGAGAGAAGGGAGGTTAGACCAATGGGCCTGTAATTCAATGGGTGTAATCTATCCCTCTTTTTGGGCACCCGGTGCACATTGGCGGTCTTTCATGAAGACGGGATTTGCCCAATGGAGGTCGAAAGCACGAAAGGGCGCGTTAGTACAGGACACTGCTCAGGAGGACACTGCTCAGGAGCACACAGCTTCAGCACCACTGTCGGTATACCATCTAGTCCTCTCGACTGAATGAATGATTGAATGTTAAGAGAGAATAATGCCCGCCGGACATCTCACTGGGTAACGGAGACTTCTGGCATTGAGCGACTACACCACGGGATCTGTCATCCCATTAGAGGCAAAGAGTTTACTCGGTAAACTCTAATATGAATACCGGGGAAGCTGTGCCACCTACCATCTTCTCTACAATGCCGATTAAACCACTGCCGCTTTTTGCCCGCGCAGTAGCTACTAGGCGATTGGAAATGTAGCATTCCATGCCATCCAATATCGCCCTAGCCACTGCGATTGCACACGAATCATACAGCTGCCTCCACGGGTACGATACGTAGAATTCACGCAATCCATGCCGGCCTATAGTGCCATACGCGACGATAGACGATAGTTTGTACCCGGGGTAATGTAAGTAAGAAGTGTCAGCCGGTGAAGATATTTATGTCTCCGTGAGAAAAAGAATGGTCGACTGTGCGATCTCTAAGTAGTGATCGATCGCGTTGATTTTCGCGTGTAAACCCCTGATGTTGCAAAAGTCCACATACGTTGTGGAGGAAGTGGCCGCTGTGAAACTTATTTCTTTTTCTTTTTTGCTATAAACTGCGTGGTATGGTAATAAATGAGAGTCGGTGAACGGACAGCATAAAGGACAAAAGTGCGGTGTATTTCACCACAGTACAGTGCGGTTTAAAGTTGCGGTACTCCCACTGTGCGCACAACGACCCCTCATTTATTTCTTTCGAAGTGTTTGATCCTTTATAATGAAAGGATTCGTATATGTAATGATTCAGAATGATTCTATATTTGATAATTTGATTTTGATCAAATGATATTTGATAATTTGATTTAAATTGATTTGATCATCAAGTCTTCGAAGACGATTATCTCACTCTCTCTCTGTCTCGATAATGGAATAATTATATAACAATAAGATATGCATTTTCTAAGTTCTGAATTATATCTTCTTTATAATGTACCTAATTTCGATGTCTGCATAATGTTTAGTTTTTCAATAGAGATGCTGCTATAAGTAGGTAATTACCTCATTGTAAGATTATAGCACAGATGTTCTGTTCGAGTTCATTAAAGTTTTTTATGTCACCTGTATTTCCGGGCTAAATGAATAGTAGGTATACATTTCAATTTGGCTTATACAGTGACTCAGGAAAGTAGAAAATAAATACATAATTATCACCATTATTATCAGATCACATTTTTGGCGTGGTTGACAAATTGTTTATGTCCTTTTTAGGGTTCCGTAGTAAACAAGGACCCTTATAATTTCGCCATGTCCGTCTGTATGTCCGTTTGTCGCGGCCTAGCTCAGAGACGCTTGATACTAGAAAGCTGTAATTTGGCATGTATATACATATTAACTATGCTGACAGAGTGGTAGTATAAAATCTTGAAAAATATATTTTTTGTGGTACCTCCCCTACACGTAAACTGGGGACGAATATTTTTATTCGCGCACACCCGTGGTGTGGGGAGTCGTTAGATTTTTAAAAACATTGAGGGTGTGGTAACATTATTTTCAATATAGTAATCCCCCCCTGAAATACATATGCAATTTCATAGTTTTTCATAGTTAATTTCAATTTCGTACGTAATTTTAGTTCCGATATTTTACACTAGATGGCACTGTTCACAAATTATCGCGATATAGTTTCGTTTTCATTAATCTTATAGAAGTCAACTGGCTGTTGGCTTTATGTTATGTGTCGCCCCGCTCCCCTGGGGCGATCGCCTACGATAAAGCCTTTAAAGCCTTCCTGGCTTAAGGCAGACCCTAGGTGTTATTTAGTCAGTAAGAGTCTGACATAACCTATATAGTCTGACATTCGCAAGCAAGCAAAGCGAAGCAATTACGGAACCTTACACTGTGCGTGGCCCCATATGCACTTTGCTGGATTTAAATTTTTCTTTATGTAGGTGTATTCTATTCAAACCAATACATATAAGATAAAAACTCTTTTAGTCTCATTTCCATCGACTGGTAGCAAGTAACCAACTAGTTTACTTATTAAGCCAGTTGACATAAATTTTGATACTTCGTGTACAAAGAGCTCCTGCTTCGCATTTTTACACGCCAAACAGCCATTCTGTGGTCATTAGATGACAGTCGTTGATCGTAGATCTGCATCCTGTCACATTATAGACTATTAGGATATAATTATATATTTCTATCTAGAAGATGATGTCAGAAGCCTATACATCGTGCGTGTACGAATGAAGTTATTAATATTGAAAGAAATGAGCGAGATGGCTAAGGAAGAATCATGTGTTATGGCGCTCAGTTCTCTTTGCCGACACTACAAAGGACATAGCGTGAAGATACAGAATTATGGTCTTAAAAAAAATTACAGTGTGTGTTCTGTTACCAGCGTTTTTCAGCGTAAGTATAAAATATTATGATGAGAAATGATCCTTAGTCTCTAGCTCAAAACTAGAATATATAGCGACGAAGTATTACGGTAACCAATAATTTGCCAGCAAATATCGTGGGTAGATCTCCAGATCCGCCATTACATATTTCAAAGTATACAGGTCTATTAATCTATAGCAGGTACCTACCAATTTTACGGTCTTAGCATAAAATATAGTGTTTGGAAAAATGAGCTCGGGTAGCATGCAGAACTGCAGGTGGGGAAAATTGTATTTTTCTAAGCAGCGATAGTTTTAATAATGCTATACATTTCTATAGGACTGATTACATTGCATGTTTATACAAATAGTAAGCGAATCCGTAAAAATATACACCAGACCTTACTCATTCCAATGCTTTTTAAATTTTAGATTGACTTCCAGCGAAATTTTTTTATAGTTTACTTTGTGATGATACTCCATTGCATCTTATTGGAGATCAGTATTTCTAAGGCGTCCGAATTCACTATCTATCGACAATAGCCTGGGACCTTATAGCCTACATTCCGAAGCTCAAATATACTTAATATAAAGAAACCTATCAACAGTTTAATTTGGGTGTTCGTTTACTTACGTATTCGTTTAAGATTTTAAGAGAGGTACGGCAGAAAAGAATGTTATTTTTCCATAAGAAGAATATTCTTATGGAAAAATAACCGTCAAGGGCGAGACCGACTCGCACACTGAGGGTTCCGTAAAGAATATTGTCTCAAATTATTTTCGCAATTTTGTTTTTGTGATGTAACTACAAATTTACGGTTTTCGGTTTTTTTCTTTACTTGTGCTACATGACATTGCTTCTTATCAAATTTCATGATTCTAGGTCAACAGGAAGTAAGTACCCTATAGTTGCGTTGCTATGGAATAAACGAGTGTTTCAGAATGTTTCGGTAGTGCACTGTGGAAATCCGCGAGTGAGTGCAATAAAAATCGCATTGGGTGAGAGGTCGCTGTTAGTGTTCAGTATTTATATGCCTACCGATAAGCTGGATAACTTAGTGGAATTCACAGACTGTATCAGCCTGGTGAGTGCTATTATTAGTAATGACAATACGGAGTCGGTTTATATATTAGGTGACTACAATGCCCATCGCACAGAACTATTCTATAAAGAACTGTCTGATTTTTGTAGTGAGCAAGATTGGATCTGCGCGGATACTGTTAGATTAGGTATATATTCCAATAGTTATACGTATATAAGTGACGCTCATGGGTCTAGGAGATGGCTCGACCACTGTGTGGTCACGAGAGCCGCACAGCGGTCTATTAGTGATATTTACATTAAATTTGATGTTCTCTGGTCTGATCATTTTCCTTTATTTATTGAGTGTAATTTAAATAATATAAATCCGATAATATTATGTAGTAATGAAAATGAATTTTCTTGTAACAAAATTGTATGGGGGAATCGGTCTCCCAAACAAGTCGACCTGTATCGTGGAGAGTGTCACGAAAGACTAAAATTAATTGATTTCCCAGTGAAGCTTCATTATTGTTGTGATTCTATATGTGACATGCATGAACACAGAAGCATTATTGACACAATGTATAATGACATAAAAAGCGCCATAAGTCAGGCAGCGATCGTTAGCTCTTGTACTAAACATTGTTATCGAAATAAGAAAAAGCCAGTTGTAGGCTGGAATAAGCATGTGAGTGAGGCTCACAGGAGGTCGAGGGCTAAATTTCAAATGTGGGTGCTATACGGTAGGCCTAAAGATGGTACGGTATATGACGAAATGAAAGAAAGTCGTAAAATATTTAGATCGCGTTTACGCAGGTGCCAAAATAACGAGGAACAGTTGAAAATGGACATCATTGCCTCGCATCATGATAAACGCGATTTTCGTAATTTCTGGAAATCAACGAATAAAGTATGTAATAAACCGCGCCTACCTGTGAGTGTTGACGGTATTAATGGTCACAAAGATATAGCCAATGTGTTTAGAGAACACTTTTCCGTAAAGTCACTGCTGGGACCATCACAGTCAGTGTGCGGTGCTGGGCCGCGAGGTCAGGAGATCGGTACTAGATTTACAGCTAAAACTGTCAGCAGCGCTATAAAGGATATGTCGAGAGGAAAGTCTCCTGGCCACGATGGTCTCAGCATAGAGCACCTTCATCATGCCGGCCCGCACTTACCTAGAGTTCTGGCCATGTTCTACAATTTGTGTATGGGTCACTCGTACTTACCTACCGAAATGATGAAAACAGTGGTCGTCCCAGTGGTGAAAAATAGAACAGGTGACATTTGTGACAAAACGAATTATAGACCGATATCACTAGCCACAGTAATCTCAAAAGTGCTAGATAGTCTGCTTAATATACAACTGGATAATTATTTGAAGCTTCACGATAACCAGTTCGGTTTCAGACCGGGATTATCCACAGAGTCAGCAATTTTGTGTCTTAAGCAGACTATAAAGTACTATACAGATAGGAATACTCCAGTATTTGCTTGTTTCCTCGACCTCTCAAAGGCGTTCGACCTAGTTTGCTACGACATCTTATGGCAGAAATTGGAAGACTTAAAAGTTCCTATAGAATTGAATAACATCTTCAAGTTTTTGGTATTTAAATCAGATCAATGTCGTGAAATGGCCTAACCCCTTTTCGGAGCCATACAGATTGGAGTGCGGTGTGAGGCAGGGGGGACTCACTTCACCTAAGCTATTTAATCTGTACGTAAATGCGCTAATAGAGGAGCTGAGCAGCACTCATGTCGGCTGCCATATTAACAATATATGTATTAATAACATTAGCTACGCTGACGACATGGTGCTGCTTAGCGCCTCTGTCTGTGGCCTAAATAAACTGTTACGCATGTGTGAAATTTACGCCTCTAGACATGGGCTAAAATATAATGCTCAAAAGAGCGAGTGTATGGTCTTTCAAGTTGGAAACAAAAGTATACCTAATGTTCCATCTATTAAGCTGAATGGAACAGTGCTTAAAAGGGTCGAACGATTTAAATATCTAGGCCATTGGGTTGTGTCTGACTTGAAGGACAATACAGATATTGAACGAGAGCGCAGGGCACTGTGTGTGCGTGCCAACATGCTGGCTCGCAAGTTTGTTCGTTGCTCCACTGAAGTAAAAATTACTTTATTCAAATCATATTGCACCTCCTTTTACACGAGCAGTTTGTGGGTGAACTACACGCAAAAACAGTTCAGCGCCCTAAGAGTGCAGTATAATAACGCGTTCAGGGTGCTGCTGGGGCTGCCCCGGTCCTGTAGCGCGTCGGGAATGTTCGCCGATGCCCGCGTAGATTGTTTTTATGCCATAATGAGGAAACGATGCACGTCCCTGATGTGTAGGATTCGGGATAGTCCTCACGGCATCCTGAGCATGTTTGGAAGTAGGTTTGATCTTCAGTATGTGAACCATTTGTCAATGGTTCACATGCTGAGGAACAAACAGCTGTCTAAATGTTAAATATATATTTTTCTGTGTTTGCTAACTATAGAAATAAGATTTATGTATATTACTAACCCATTGACTCATTGTTGGTCGAAATAAACAGATTATTATTATTATCTTTTATTTCACGGGTTTTAATCCCGGTCATTTGATAGGCGTGCGCGGGGATATGAATCCAACGCGTAGAGGCCCCTTCTGAAAGAATGATGTAATGTATTATACCAGCTGTGACCTGTTCTGAGGGATATCAATGGGAGGATATACCAACGAACAGGTCACAGCAGGTATTGGAACTATTGCAAATGTGTCGGAAATAATTGGGCTCTTGAAATGAGATCTGGAGGGATTATTAGTACTGGGCTATTACAGAAGAGAGACGGACACCTGCCATAACTATCCTATCTGATGTTACTTTGGCAGGCGGTGGCTCGCCACTCACTAGATGGACCCCCGAAATGCCAGAGAAAGTCGGCCGGGGGCAACACCGATGTGAGTGACTCAGGGGTGTCGAGAGGTGTGCTGCGCTTTCTCCGAAGTTACTCGCGGCGTTATGCCCTTTAACACTTCCACCCCTGGAGTATATCACCTGCTAGAGCAATATACTCTATCGACTCCTCTCTGGACGGCCAATGAAGGCAAGCCAGAGCTGAGAGTCCTGCGGGCCTTCTTGACTTTCCACTCCGACCGACGAAGACACGCCGGAGACGAAGGCCCTGATCGACTCTCTGGAGCACTCGGGTACCCGTGGTGTCGTTACGCACCAACAGCTCGCCACAAGCTGCCCTGCGGTTATAGGTTTTGATTCCCTTGCGAGTGTCAAAATATGCGCATAAACGAGGCATAAATAGCCGTATCTTTTGATTGCGTTGACTTAGAAGCTTGATTATTTCACTGCCCGAAAGGAGTGCAGACTTGAGTATTTGATATTAATTTCAGTTTGATCTAGCCGTTCCTAAGAAGAAGGGGTCTTGACAGAAAAGAAAGTGATCGTATAACGGTTCCGTTTTTACTTTTTAGGTACGGAACCCTGAAAATAGATATATGCAAATTCCTGTGTTTGTCTTAAATTTTCAATAATGATTTTATCGAATTTCGACAAATTGGGCGACCGTTAGAGAATTTACTTCAAGAGGTTTAGAGCGTCCTATATTATGCTGCTTTACCGAGGGTTGATGAAAGCAAATATTTTCAAGCGGCCAAAAGGCAGTTAAGTACTGCGTTACCGACAAATATCGAACAACAACTTAGTCGAGTGGTGCGAATTAAATACTAGAAACTTATAAAAACAATTTTCTTAGTTACAAAGGGTTGAAAACCCTGGACCTTCTTAGGACTAGTAGCCGTCCTATTTGTTGAAATTCAACTACATTGATATACAATCATTTATTGAATTGTGTTGTGAAATATTATTAAAGCACTTAGGATTAAAACTGGAGAAATGTGAAATTAATACAGTCGGTTTTTTTCTTATATGAATCTGAGCACTGAAAAGGTTGGATAACAAGATTACTTTTTACAGAAATAGATTTTTTTTTTACGAAACATTAAATTCCCATCTAAACATTTTCTTAACATTAAAAGCAAAAATTTTATCATACGCTTTTGTAAAAACATATACTAATATGTTAATTTGAAACTTTTGTACCGGAGTGCCGCGTAAAATTCAAGATTTTTATACCACTATAGACACGACTAAGCGTACGACGACCCTCTTTGGACTAGCGGCCGTCCTATTTGTCGAAATTCGACTACATAATGATATACTCGTATAATCATTACTCAATATATGCATTTCTTTTCTACCTTTTTAATTTTTTTTTCTGTTAAGCCATATGGTTAAGCTCAATATAATACTGAAGCTCGACATTAGCTACTAAACAAAAAAATGAAATTATATGCATAAAGGTAACTACTTCACTGTTATATCTTCGCTATTTATATATAGAGTTATGTGGAATATCTCTCGCATTAATAATGAATACTTTTATATTATCGACATTTTCTTTTTATCCTGGTATAAGAAACAAGTGACTGATATATTAAAAAGTTAGCATATAACAGCTCCGATTTTGTTTTTCATTAACCCTCATTTGAGTAGGCCTTCATTATCTTTGAAATTTTCATCATTAAATACCTTGTAACTTGTACTATATACTAAATATAAGTACCTACTTATTAATATGTGGATAACGACGTTGGCTGTACAATAGCTCAAACTTACTTGTTCTATACTAATGTTGTATAACATTGTATCAGCAGTGTGTTTGGCCGACGAAAAATAAAAATAAAATATTCCTTTCAAAATAGGGGAAGGTATAACGTAAAATACACCCAAAAAAGTTGTCTAGTACAAACTACACGACTTCCTCGTACCATTACAGCCGACTATATTTTATAATTTATATGGCTTTAAATTTCCGCAGAGAAATTTCGTTTTTGAAAGAGAATTTTGTTTATAAAAAATAAACTTAAAACAAATTGTGGAATATTTTTGAAGCACAAAGGATTAAAATTGGAGAAATGTAAAATAAACAAAGTCGGTTTTGTTCTAATACGAATCTGGAGCATTGAAAAGTTTGGATAACAAGATGTATTTACATTACTTTCTACAGAAATTGTTTTTTTTTTTTACGAAACATCAAATTACCATCTGAACATTTCTTAACTAATTATATTAAAAGCAAAAATTTTATAGTACGATTTCTTAAAAAAAAATTGTACCGGAGTGCCGCATAAAATTCAAGTTTTTTATACCACTAAAGAGACGACTAAGCGTACGACCTCCTGATTATAAAAACTTACCGTAGTCTGCAGACACTTGCGACATCATGTCGTTCCCGACGAACTTAAATAATCACATTAAATAGTGTCCTGCGTAAATCTTAGCAAGCCAAAATTCCACAACTTAAGGGTTCCTGAAAGAATACTTCTCTGTATGTGACCATGAAAGTTTGATGAGGATATTTCGTCGACGGCGAGCAGTGCGGTTGTAGAAGGAAACCGCTGGCATCATCACGTATTTTAGAGACTTTGCTTTAGTAATGCTAATAAATATAGGTACCATGAATTTTGTAAAGTCTGACAATAGGATTTTTAGTAAAACTCTATTACATGTAAAAAAACTCTTCGCACCTTTCTTGAACAACGCTATGCCGTAGCCCCTTTGGAAAAAAATCGGCTGGGAGTTCAAGAACTTTACAGTTCTCGGAAGAAAGCTTATCTGGAACCGCACAGTACGCAACCATTGCGTTTCAATTGTGAACTCCCTACCAACGGCGAGCGGTCTTCTTCTTCTAAGCGTTATCCAGTTTCCTAATCCATTAGGGTCGGCAGGGCCTGCTACCTAAGCCTAAGTATTAGGCAAATATACTGATTTTTACACAGAAACAGCCATTAGACCTCTATAACCCAGAGGAATAATCAGACCTTTCTTAGGTTAGGTCACGTGTCTTTCGAAATATAATTTCTTGCCCCACGGTATTTTCCTAGTAATATGTCGTACATACATAAATAAGTACATATCGTACATAAATCCGAAAACACAAAAGATATCCTCCCATGCTGCGGTGAAGAGTTTCGGGGATATGACATCGCGACATTACTGTACAAGCACTTCAATGCTTCGATGTACCGATAGTCAATTCGGCATCGTTGGAGAGACTGTAGACTGTAGTCAAGCTCTTGGACTGGAAAGGATACGGTATAAACATCAATAGCGAATACATCACTCACTTTCGATTTGCCGACGATATATATATCATGGCGTTTGTGATGACTCTCGAAAACAGTACATAAACGCGGCTCAGAAGCGATATCGGCCTATAGTTCTTCAAAAGGGTCTTATCACCCTTTTTGAAGAACAACATGACCAAGCTTCTGCTCCAAGCTTCCGGTGTCTTACCGGAGTGTATGACGGAATTGAATAGCTTCTGAAGGACTACAAGTATCCGCTTTCAGAAGCTCTGCCGTAATTCCGTCCTCACTCGGTGCTTTCCCATTTTTAAGCTGTTTGAGGGCCATAGGAATCTCGTACATACTGCTACTATACTATACTGCTTTGCACTCCACACAATAAGTTCCTGTACTTTCCTCTATAAGGGAACGAGGGAAGTTAACACAATATGTATCATAAGCGTCGCTGGTGCTGTCATTCGCATGACATGAATGTCATCAAATGACAACATATCATTGATATGCAGCAGAGCTTCGGAGACAGAACATAACGCCTGCCGGGTATTTATGAATTTGTTGAATAAGAAGCTGACAACCCATTTTCACAAACCCTTGGGTAGCCCGAATATCTAGGCTGACTGTCAATGTACCACACAGCTAAGGCGAGGATTTCGACTATCAATCGCCAAAACCCACCGTGTGTCTTAGGTACATCGCTGGGCTTCAATAAAAGAACGAAAAAGAAGTACTTCTCCCTTTGGCCCACTTATTAACTATAGTTGATTCGTTTTTTATTTAACGTTGGAGTGCATCATGCATCAACACAGCAACTACTCAGTAAGCTCCCGAGGAGTTGCTGTGCTAACAACGCGAAAGGGATACTTCTGTTATTACAAGCGTTCACAGGATAACAATTTCACATTAGGTGAGCCGTATACTTGAATGCCTCCCGAAGTTGAACAAAAAAATGCAAATGTTAATATTGATGTGTACTATAATACCCCGTTAAGATCAGTGATGGTTCTTAAAGACGCTTTTAGAAAATTGCTAACAAATTGTGTACAATATCCGAAAGTAAAATTCAGCAAAATGAAGTCCATAACGTCTCTCTTACCGAAAATTGCATCGGAATTGAGAAAAAGGCAGGCGGGAGCATATGTCGCGGGTATTGGCATAGTTCCACTGATTTGGCCACTCCACGGCAATTCGCCTTTCTTACATCCATGTTTTTAAACGTCACTATGGATTTGGACGGTGTTCATTGCTGCTTTATACTGGTATATGCTCAGAAGTTACTGTATGATTTCCGCGACTTTCGTAGGTTTTTATAAATCCTTTATAAAAATCCAATCGTTTCCTAACGCATTCCCAAGAAACTCAAAGAATATTGACACTAAAGAATGCGGCTTGTTCTAGGTCCAACAAGTAGTACACAAAATATTGTGTTATTTTACTATAGGCGAATCAAAAATATTAAAATAAGATAAACAACCTAAAATTCGATTAATTTTGTAAGCACAACGATATTATGGAGAATTATAAAGAAACTTTAGGTATATTATTCATGGATTTCTCAATGCAATATAAGGAAGTTAATCGAAAACCAAGTGACACATATTAATTTCATTGGATGAAAGGTCCATAAGTGGTATTATAATGTTTGTAGTACATAGCTGCGACAAAAGTCCAACCAAATGTCGAATACTTGCTAATTTCCAGCGTACCTAATACCGTATTCACTTGGGCTTGTGACAAAGCGTAAATAAATAAAACATGTTTCTTAACTTACGTATTGGTACCCGGAGAAGTCTTTTCTATATGTCTTAATATATTAATAACAGTCATTTTGTTCGTAGTTGTTGCAGAATGCATTGAATTAGACTATATGCTTTTTCTTCGGCTAATTAAAGCACATCTACACTGTCCAAGGTCACTCATTTTCATCCAGAACAACGTTCTGATAACAGAAACTCAACAATAACAGAATATGATCACCTAATAAAAAGATAAAAATTCTTTATTTGCCATTGGGCCCTCGCGGGCACTTAGACATGTCTTACATTTTTTGAAATATAATCTTATTGTATCTTATTTAATTCTCTTATTTTATTTTTTTCTTTCTTTTTAATTTACTAGCATTTCGGAAATGACCATTGGCGAAGAAGAAATGCCGAAAGAAACTTGCTATAAAACCTAAAAACAACAACTTCAATAAAAATAATTTAGAAATAGTGACAGTGAACGGTGGCCGAAAAAAAAATCAAGGCTCTGGGTCAAAAGTAAAAAATAGCAAATATAATCTGGATAAATGAAAAAGGTGGAAGTTATTTATACTTCGTATATATTAACCGTTGAGCTTCATTGAGGACTATAAATAAAGCGTCCCATCTTTGAAGTTCACAGGTCTTTTATAATGCCCACAATTATGAAATCTTTATATTTTTTTTATACAACATGGGAGGCATATAAACATAAGGGCCACCTGATGTAAAGCAGTTACTGTAGCCTATAAACGCTTGCAATACATTAAGTATTACTCGCGCGATGCCACCTCTGTTACTAACACAGCAACTCCTTACGAGCTAACTGGAGACCTCACTCACAAATAGAACACAACAACCCTTTAGGAAGTTGTTATTTGGCTGCAGCTTTCTGTGAGATGGAGATACTTTCACAGATGGGCTGCTTTGACGCGGTTGGGCCGGTTTTTATTCCACTGGACTATCACTGCTTGTCCGAATATATTGTGTACTCTAAAAAGTATACAAGAAATAGTGAATGAAATCAGAAAATAGAAACATATTTTAGACAACTTAGAATAAAATCAGTTGAGAATGCGCAAGCTTGCATTGCCAGAGGAACACCTGGCTCGTCAATTATATAACAATTATTGTTATTTTTTTTTAACTTTTCGGCCTTTTGACCATGTTCCTTAAGAGATAGGAACGGTTTCCTGAATATTCCTATTCTACTTTTTTATGCTGAATCCGAATCTGAAGTCAAAAATTGAATATTCGAAAAAAAAGCGACAGACACACACAGAGACAAACGCACAGACAAACATATAGATTTCATATAGGAACGGTGTTCCTGATCAATGTATTTAGAACAATAATATACATTTATTGTTATTTTTGGAGGCGATATGCTGTTCGACCAAATAGATCAGAAACCAAGTATTTTCATCAATATATCAAAATATTTATCCAGATGACATAATTGAAATTAAGGGATTGAACCTGTAATAACATATCATAGGCTGAATATCGACTTTATTATTCCGGCACCTTCAAATACTATTAAGAACTAATTGCATGATTAGCAAGATACGATTAAATTAAAAAATATTGTCGTCTTCATTTTTACCTAAAATTACTCATCATTCCCTATGTTACATGTTACCCCGGTATAATTTACTCGGGAATTTACTTCCCTTGAGTAAGTTACCGGTAAGGTCCCATCTCTAATCACATTACCGTATAAGGCGCGCTATTGTCGCGCAGCCTCTTGAGACGCCAAGATTAATCTAGCGGCCACAAGCGGGTGCATGAATGGGCTCGCGAGTCCGCGTTATTTCGCTTGGCGTGGTACTTTGTCACGATCACATCACTGAATTGACCGTCTCGGTCTCAATTAACCCTAACTCGAGTATTTTTTACAGATGCATCGTTACATTAACTGATTACCATCATTACACAATGATCAAAATTTAAATCTATCAGAAACTTCTACACGTGATAAAAACATATATATACATAGACTCAGCAGACGTGAGAAGATGCATTTATGTATCTCGATCTTCTTCATACTACGGAGGGTAAGAGACCCGTATCTCTGCAAAAACAAATAGGTACCAACACAAATTATTTATTTGCAATAAAAGGGTAAGTATAAAAATACAGTTAGTTTTAAGATGTGGGGTTTCTTAAGCCTAGTCTGTCATGTACAATAACAGCATGCAATGGTTGTTTATGGAGAATTAGTCGATATATCAAATTTAGACTTAGTCAATGATTCAAGAATTCGTCCACTGAGTAAAATGTATTTTCCAAGGGTAGCGCTTGAAGAAAACATATTACAAAATGTTATTTTAAACTTATCATATTCTTTTATCTCATTATGATTCGAGATGAGTAAAAATTGCAGTTGTAAAAGACTCAGCAATGTATACTGTCCGATTCCTAAAAGCACTTCAGTAATCTTAGTACAAGTCAGGTCAAGTAGTAGCCAAATCGATTTGAAGTGACGCCCTCTGGCGTCGTCCTCGTGGCCACCGCGCCAATGCACTCTAACTTAGCTTAGATGCTTGTTATTTTAAAAATAAACCCAATTTTCTTTGCAGGAACAATGCCGTATATTGGCTGAAATTTTCATTCATTGGACTTTAAAAGGAAGTTGCTTCCATTTTCGGTTTAAAACCTCGTTCGAAATTTGCTTTTGTGGAAAAGTATTTTACAATAATTCCGTCTTTGTAACTTTAATAAGTTTTTCTAGTTCCAGGCAAATAAACCCATGGTGATATACGTACTCATGCAAAGTTTATTACTTACAGCAAATATATCGGGTTAATTTTTACGATCAGAAACAAACTTATTAGTAAATAGTTAATAAATTCAAGCGTTATTTTGTCTTATTTACATGTACCTACCTAAATTTCAATTTCGCTAAATATCGCTTGAAATTAATTACTGTTTACTGATAACTTTGTTTCTGTTCGTTGAAATTGATTCAGTATATTTGCGTTTTTCCGCAATCAATTAGTTCATGTGAACTAACGCCGGTTGATATTCACCCGCTACCGATAGATGCATTCCGTTGTTCGGTCGCCTCTACCTTGGTTTCTGCAGTCATCTCCACGATTGCCCGCCATCTGAACCGTATGCACCACCGTTGCTGCCTGCCAAAGGGAGGCAAAGTTTCTCCATGAACTTAAGGGCTGAATGTTAGGATCGTCGATAATTCTCACAGTCTCTGAACCGAGTGACGTGTTCCTTGTCAAAAGCACCTGGGGCTTCTTATTTTAAATATACTATAATAAATGTAACTCTAGACGCTAACTCTGACTGACTCTAGACTAGTTTAGACTGAAAATCAATGTCGAGTCTGTCACACATGCTTTGACAACATATTGAGTCGAGATCAATTTGTGACATCGCGTAACTCTGTTTGCTGTAATTATTCTAAATTGTTTTTCTTCATTCTTCCAGTTATCTAACATAATAACTATACAACATTTATATCGCTGAGCTCGCGGCGGCGAGCCAAAGCAGCGATTAGTAAGGCCCATTGTCCACGTAACCGCACGTCATACGCACGCTTTCGTCAATTGGCGATTGTAAGACGAATGCTTGCATCTTGCGTAGAAATAATGAAATCTGTGTCCACGAAGCGGCGACGTCGCGTCAGCCGCTCGTCATGCGTTCGTCATGCGGTGCGCGCAGCAACAAGTCACTACTCGACCGACTCGTCAGACGGACGCTTGCTTTTTTGCTTGCTTTTTGTAGCGTGACTGACTATTACATGTAGCAGCGTGGATATAACAAATATGCAAAATACGCCTATCTTCATTTGTAGGTTACATGCATACATCAAAAGACGCGTGCGTGGACAGTAGGCCTAACGCTACCTTGGCACCAACGCTCGTGGGTTCAATTCCCACACAGAACAAATATTTATATGACGAGCTCGGTGGCGCAGTGGTGAAACGCGATGTTACGCCACTTTGACACCAACGCTCGTGGGTTCGATTCCCACACAATACAAACATATATGTGCATGAACACGTCTGTTTGTCTTGGTCTGGGTATTTTCTATGTATAATAAGTATGTATTTACAAAAAAAAAAAGTATTTACGTATGTTTATCAGTTGTCTAGTACCCATAACACAAGCTTCGCTTACATTGGGGCTAGATGGCGCTGTGTAATTTGTCCGACAATATTTATTTAAAATTTATTTTATTTATATGCTTGTACATGTCTCTTTGTCTTAGTCTAGGTGTTTTTCAGTGAGGTAGGAAAGCAACATGTCTGGGGAGGTGCCTCCACCTCACAGAGTACCGCAGCCAAATATTAACAACCTGGAGGGTTGTTATGTTCCTGCGAGTCAGTGAGGGTGCCAGTAGGCTCCTAAGGAGCAAGGAATTGATTTATTATAAACAATGCGCGAGTAATTCTTTGTGTTGGAAGCGTTTAGGCTACGTTATTACCTTACATCAGGTGGGCTGTATATTTGCATGCTTCCTGACGTTGAAAGTAATAGCTTGTAAGTGAATTCTGTATTTGCCATTAGGCTCTCACGGGCACTTAGACAGAACAGTGATAGCCCAGAAGATAAAGAACTGACCTATTGAGCTATCCGCTAATTGACGACGAAGAGATCACCAAAAACCTAGAACCTCTTCAACTCCGTAGGGACATAGGCTCTCTAAGCGTATTTTACCGTCTTTACCATGGTGAGTGCTCTGAAGAACTGTTTTCTCTTATCCTACCCTCTCCCTTCCGTCATAGAACCACACGTGCAGGCTTGCGATATCATCGTTCCACTGTTGAGAACATTTCTACGCGTACCAAAAAGTTCAGCAACTGCTATCTTTGTTGTACCATTAAAAAGTGGAACGCCTTGCCTGCACATGGTTTCCCTCCTTGCTACAATGTGGGATCCTTCAAACGAAACGTGAAGAAGCATCTTGCGGGTCAGCATGGCAGCGTCAACTGACAGAATACAGTGTAGTTTTTGTCAGTTGCACTTGCGATTTGAGCTCCTCTTTCGCTTACCATCAGGCAAAGAGGAGCCACTATGCTGAAAAAAAAAAACAGGTCTCCGGTTATGTTGATACTGTTGATTGTAGGCACTTGGTGGAATTTTGAAGACATCGCGTTAATGTTTGTACACTTGTACAGATTCCACTTCACAAGTTTTGTGAAGTGGAATCTGTACAAGTGCAAGTATTAACATTAACGCGAGGTCTCCGGTTCGATTCCTGGCACCTACCACTAAATTCACGTTTTAGGATTTATGTACATATTTGCAATTTGTAATTATCACTTGCTCGGCGGTAAAGGAAAACATCGTGAGAAAATCCACAAGTTCAATACATTATATTTCGAAAGACGTGTGACCTAACCCATGAAAGGTCTGGTTTTTCCTCTGGGTTATGGTCTGACGGCAGTCGCTCCATTTAACAATCAGTATCTTCGCCAAATCTTTAGGCTTAGGTAACGGACCCCGCCAATCCTAATGGATTAGGAAACGGGATAACGCTAAATAATAGATAAAAGGTAATTTGAATTTAATAAAAAGTACTCGGGCGGCTGTTTTCAAATGCTCATAAACTATGGTGGTTGCTTACTAGCTATAAATGCTCGTCTAAGTCCATCTGTGAAGTCAGGTATAGAGGTAAAGTCACAATAAAAACCTGAACGTCAGAATATAATGCAATAGAAAGGGTTCGCGAATTTGTATGAAGTAAAAAAACAATTTCCCAAACATATTGCAAATACTCGCAAAAACGGAAGGACCGAGTCTTCGATAGCTGCGCCTTGACTTCGTAAGGATATTTGAAAAAGAAAACATCTCTTTGTGTGTATGACATTGTATACACAAAGATCCGTAACGCTGGCGGACTTTTCAATCAGAATTTATTTCGACCAGTCACGGTATAAAAGTCAACTACAATATCAAGGATTTTCTGTTTGTGCATTTCATATTAAATGCACAACAATTTACTATATAAGTGGGACAATCAGAAAGTTTTGAAAATTGAATTAAACAATTTTTAACGGAAGTATCGCGTATTTTATTTATTTTGTTGAACCTGACGTTTCGAACGCTTTGCAGCGTCCGTGGTCGCAGGAAGACTAAGGTGGTATTTGTCTTACATTAGTTATTCAATTATTACATCTACCGACATGGATGGATTAATTATATATGTTCCGATTCACACAAAAATCGCTCACAGTGTCCGAACATTTTTTAGATCTTTGGGTTTGGGACTTGATTATTTTTAGGACTGGATCCCAAGGTTTTGGAATGACGAATTTTACACCCAAATCGATGGCGTAGCTATGGGCTCTCCCATTTCTCCTGTTGTAGCTGACATTTTCATGGAAGACCTTGAGGAGAGAGCGCTGTCGATGGCACCGGCTGTGCCGAAGATGTACAAACGGTACGTAGATGATACTTTTGTTGTCATACCCAAAGATAAAGTGTCTATATTCCTACACCACCTTAATTCCATCAACAACAAAATCAAATTCACCATGGAATTAGAGGCAAATAATTCACTAGCATTCCTTGATATATTAATTACCAGGAAACTTGACAACTCACTTACTCACACAGTGTATAGGAAACCCACCCATACAGACAAATATCTCAATGGTAACTCACACCACCATCCATGTCAGTTAGCTACCGTAGGCAAATCTTTGTTTCAGAGAGCACAAGGCATCTGCGACGCTGAGCATCTAGAGGAGGAACTCCAACATGTCAAACAAGTACTGCGGAGCAACAGTCACAAACTCCCTCGCATGCGTCACAGAAGCCGCCCGAAGCCACCTACAGTTGAACGTCAACCTGCCATCTTACCATACTTAAAGGGAGTCACAGACAAAATTGGCAACATCTTACGGCGAGCTTCAATTAAAACTTATTTCAAGCCCCATAAGAAGATCAGTCAAATTCTAAGACCTATCAAGTCTAATATCCCCTTACAAGATGCAGGAGTATACAAATTAGACTGCGAATGTGGTTTATCATACATAGGGCAAACAAAGAGAAGCGTAGGTACTCGTGTGAAAGAACACATTGCTGATATGAAGAATTGGCGCGATAAAAACTCTGCAGTATGTGAACATACACTGGACCAGCCAAACCATTACATCCGGTTCGATAAACCACAAATCCTCGCCAAGGAGAATCGCTACATGCCGAGAATGTTGCGCGAGGCTATTGAAATAAGAAAACACCCCAATTTCAATAGAGAAGATGGTTGGCAAGTACCACCTGCTTGGGATCCAGTCCTAAAAATAATCAAGTCCCAAACCCTAAGATCTAAAAAATGTTCGGACACTGTGAGCGATTTTTTATGAATCGGAACATATATAATTAATCCATCCATGTCGGTAGATGTAATAATTGAATAACTAATGTAAGACAAATACCACCTTAGTCTTCCTGCGACCACGGACGCTGCAAAGCGTTCGAAACGTCAGGTTCAACAAAATAAATAAAATACGCGATACTTCCGTTAAAAATTGTTTAATTCAATGTGTAACAATCGCGAAAACCTAAGACAATACTAAGTTTTGAAAAATAAAAAAGTGTTCTATAAGTAAATATTTTTTTATTCAATGTTTTCAAAGTACTCTCCACCAACCTCACAAAGTTTCATGCGTTTCAACCAGTTTTCGAAACACTTTTTCCGGTTCGCCTCAGACACCTCATTTACATGCAATTTGATCTAACCTGCTTTGTGTGCTTCCGCCACCAATTAGTTCATGCGGCCTAGCGCTGGCCGGCACCCACCCACTACTGTTAGTTGATGCAACATGCCGACGCTGCCATGGCTGCTCCGGTAGTCTCTGTCTCGGCTGCTGCGGTCGTCCGCCATCTGGAACAGAATCCGCATGCCCCCACCACCACCGTCGCTGCCACGACTGGCCTGGTCATCGCTGCGACACGTGTTTCGCCTCTCCACGAGGCATCATCAGGCGCTGAGGATGTTAATCGTAAGAACAACATGCTACATGCTTGTAGTAATTGCCGGCCGGCGCTAGGCCGCATGAACTAAATGGTGGCGGAAGCACACAAAGCAGGTTACATCAAATTGCATGTAAATTTGACTTTCGCAAAATAACGCCTGAATCTATTAACTACCTCATTTACAGCCTGCTCGGACGCTGACAGCGCATGTTCCATATAATATAGATAATATAGATGAATACTATTCCACCCGGGCCTGCTTCTGAGCAACGGTGAGGTTGTGAGGCACCCAGCGTGAAACTATCCTCCTCATGCGAAGATGCAAGTGTAGAATCTCGTGAAGGCTTCCCGATCCAATCTACAGTATATGTTGAATCTCCTGATACGTAACTCGCCTATTTGTCTTGGATTAATTTTTTCACTGCCAGCTCGTTTTCTTCCGTAACAGCCATCAAAGGGCGACCACTTCTTTCTTCATACCCCAAAGATGATACATGGTTGCTGTGTTAGGGCCTTCATCCATGAATGCCATTTGAAGTCTATCGTACGATTCGTCCGGTCTCAGGCGACGCTTGAAATCGTAAAACTTCTTAGTGCGAAAATGTTCCCGTCGCAGATATTGGTCGCAGGTCCATTTTTCAACGAGACACGAAAATTTAAATTAGCTTGCTAAAAATGTGGAGGGAAATTTTGAAATGAAATCGTACCTATTTTTACTTATAAATAATCATATTTTGAAAATAGATTATAACTGGCTAGTCTTTCATACATAAAAACTTTTTTTCGCAATACTTTCTGAGTAGCCTGGTAATATTGCACGTTGGGCACTTTTGGAATTGGGAAAAAGTACTTTTTTTTTATTTTCGCCCAAGAAAATTGAAGACCCACAAAGGAAGGACCAACCCACACCCGGGTGTGCATTGGTCATTCCTCCGTGAGGGGCACCCTCCGGAAAAAGGGATGGAGGAGGTGAAATCTTTTAAAGATACCATTTCGTGCGAACGAACTGATTATGTCGGATTTCCACCGACTAAAACACCCCCTGGGACTGCCTTTAGCCGGGAAGGCTACAAAGGCTTCATCTGAAGCGATCACCCCAGGGGAACGGAGTGACACAAGCGTCACTCTAATAAGAGCATACGCTTAGAGAAGGGTCGACTTCCTCCTGAGGACGCAAAAAAAGTACTTAATTCACGTGACTATATATGTGTCTCAGAGTGACGGTTACGCGAGTTCAGTGCCTTTTCCCCATCCCGTAAGATTTATATATAGATACATTTATATATTTTAAAATTTTTCACTTCTGACGTGCAGTGCTACAACTTAGTCTATTTTTGCATTAATTTTCGTACGTAAAAGTCTAAACATAGTTTTCGTTATTGTACGAAGTTAAGGCGATCAAATAATGTTGGTCGAAATGACGCGGGGGCGCAGGGCCTTTTTTTATATCATTAAGGTTACTGTAGCCTATTGGACCTTTAGGACCAACACTAGTGGTAACTCTTACGTTGCCGACTCTGTAAAAACCTCGTCATGCCTTTTTTGAAGAATCCCATGTTGCAGATCTTGGGAAAACCTCGGTCTCCCCATTTAGACACATAACGACATCACTCGGTTGTCGCTCGCTTCATTTTACAGATAAAATAAATAAATAATAAAGTAAAATAACCTATTATTAAAAAAAAACGACACAAATATATTTTTCTATGCGCTCATGCATGCCTGTATAGTTAGTTTTTTACAAATAGCTCTAACATGCATATTGATCACACTTCAAAAATTTTATTCTCCTAAATATTTTATGATAGATTACTGTGATCATAAGTTGATATACAAACAAACATGGCTTCCGTATTTGAAACTTTGGTATCTATATTTTTCTTGTATAAAAATGTATTTGAAGAAAAATTACGACCTGGGAACCCCAAAGGCTTTTAAATTTTATCTCGACTCTCTGGAATCATAGTTGATATATAAATATGGCAGTATCTTAACTTCATACAATTTCATGCTGAGTTTATTAATGTGAAGAATACAAATGTTTCACTCGCCGTGGATTTGATACCTTATTTAAAAACAGGTCTAGAGTTACAATACATATTCATGCACACAAATGTTAGTTCTGTGTGGGAATCGAATCCACGAGATCTGATGTCAAAGCAGCGTTACAACATATGCATCTGTTTCCAGTAACTTTATATATTTTTATGATAAATAAATATATAACTATAAATAGATAAATGAAATATATATATATATTTATATATATAATTCATTTACATACCTACACATATATATAATAGCACCAACCATTACCATTTTCCAAAAAGTAACTACAGAAGTAGTCGCAATAAAAATAAACATTTAATGAAATGTTATATACTGACTTTGTTAGTATTTATATGTATGTATGTATATCTTCACGCCAAGTCCCTTGTGGGGTAGGCAGAGTGAACCAAGCGCCATAAGACGCGGTCCTTACATACTTCACTCGCTTCTTACAGTACAGTTAGTACTTATATACAGGACAAATATAGGTGTATTACCTACTGTTATTTAACCTTATTGGTATTTGCAATCACATCGTATTTAAATTGTTTTTTAAACATTGAGGTACTACTTGCAATATATATTGGCAGCGTCTGAATATTCGCACAGCCAGCGACTCGGGCACATTTTTCTAACATCTTCGCACCATTAAGTAATGCGCTAATGTCGTTCCTTTGTGCAATTTCTCCGCAAAATGTAATTCTGTCAGCACTTTTTGTACATTGGTAATCTTATTTGAAGTCGTGAATGTCAAAAATGACGAAATAAACATATTAGGATTTTATATTTTGAATAACTAACGCTATGTTCCTGATAATGGACGTAAACGATATTTTCTTAAGTAACTGTAGGGGTATAACCACTAGCAGTGATAGCCCAGCGGATAAGGAACCAGTTTATTGACCAACTGGTCCCCGATTCGAATCCCGGCGGAGCCTTGTACCACCCGTTCGGCAATGGGGGGCTCGCGAGAAAACCCACACGTCCAAGAAATCATAGTTCGAAAGACGTGTTACTTAACCTAAGAAAGATCTAGTTAACTACCTACCGATAATGTTATTTAATTATAACTACTAATACTACAATCTAATTCATTACTACTACTGTAATTTAATTAACAACTACCAATACTAAAATTTAAATAACATAGTAATATTACAATTTAAAACTCCCAGTACTGAAATCTAATAAACAACTGTCAATACTTTCAATTAATTAAAACTACCAACGCTAAATTTAATTAACAACTGCCAATACTATAATTTAATTAACAACTGCCAATGTTTTAATTTAATTAACAATTAGCATTAAACAATTTAATTTACAGCTCCTAATACTACAATTTAATCAACAACTATCAATGCGAACTACTAACGGAGAATGCCCATTGTTGTATGGAGGTAGGTTCAATATTATTTTTGTTGTCCACAAATGATACCTGCTGCGATCTGTACAGCTTCTGCAATTATTTCGAATAAAAGTAACGTCGTTTATAAATAGCTCCGGATTTACAAGAAAGACGCTAATGTAGTTTTTAATTATAGGTTATTTTTGACCAGTAATGTCTACTACATTTTTCGGTTGGATTATATACAACAGCTTAACGTGTAATATTAATATATACTTAGTCTGGCAATAAATACTGTTACAATTTTATTAAAAATAAACAAAATATTACATTTGAATTTGGAATCTGTCATTTTTATATGATTGTTCATTGAATTTTCTCATTTTGGCGCCAATACATTGTACAATATATTGCGATATTAAAATGGAGTGGGGTGATATAGAGAACCGAATCGCTGTGATTGCATTACACAATGTAGGTATGGAGCCAAATGCAATTTTTAAAACTCTCCATACGCTTGGTATTAGTAAAATGTTTGTGTACCGGGCTATTAATAGGTACAATGAGACCTCCTCTGTTTGTGACAGAAAAAGATCTGGCCGTCCACGTAGTGTTCGTACGAAAAAGGTGGTCAAAGCAGTAAGGGAAAGAATTCGAAGAAATCCTGTCCGAAAGCAAAAGATTTTATCTCGGGAGATGAAGATAGCACCTAGAATCATGTCCCGTATTTTAAAAGATGACTTAGGACTTGCAGCCTATAAGAGACGTACTGGTCATTTCTTAACTGATAATTTAAAAAAGAATAGGGTGGTAAAATCTAAACAACTACTGAAGCGGTATGCAAAGGGAGGTCACAGAAAAAATTTGTTTACGGAAGAGAATTTTTTTACAATTGAGCAACATTTTAACAAACAAAATGACCGTATTTATGCTCAAAGCTCTAAGGAATCTTCCCAATTAGTCGACAGAGTGCAACGTGGGCACTATCCGACTTCAGTGATGGTTTGGTGGGGTATTAGCTATGAAGGAGTGACTGAGCCATACTTTTGTGAAAAAGGTATCAAAACATCGGCACAAGTGTATCAAGATACTATTTTTGAGAAGGTAGTGAAGCCACAAAAACACAAACAACACCATGTTCAATAACCAAGAATGGTGCTTCCAGCAAGACTCGGCGCCGAGTCATAAAGCTCGGCCTACGCAGTCTTGGTTGGCAACGAACGTTTCGGACTTCAGAGCTGAAGACTGGCCGTCGTCTAGTCCCGATCTTAAAATCGCTGGATTATGATTTATGGTCAGTTTTAGAGAGTACGGCTTGCTCTAAACGCCATGATAATTTGGAGTCCCCAAAACAATCCGTACGATTGGCAGTGAAGAATTTTCCCATGCAAAGAGTGCGTGCTTCAATTGATAACTGGCCTCAATGTTTAAAGGACTGTATGGCAGCCAATGGAGACCACTTCAAATAAGCTTTTTATATTTTAAATTGTTTTATATTTATGTATTAAACTAATTAACTGTAAAAGTAATAAATGTTATTTGCAATAGAATTTTTTTTTCTTTGTTTCAGTATTTATGGCAAGACTAGGTACAACCTTTTTTTTGTCTTTCTACATGTCTATGAAATGAAATTTCTATGAAATTTCTTTTTTTTTAAATGAATATTAAAAAGAAAGAAAGAATAAATATAAGAACTCAAAATTTATATTACAAACGTTCCCTCCAAATTACGAAGAAGCTTGAGATCACAAACCAAACCACTTGACTTGGTATGAAGCCACCCCGCTCTCACTCAAACGCGGTTTCTTAGCGCCTAAATATGTCAGCGATTTGAGTCTACTGACCAATGGGAGAATATTCTAACCATAAGTTCGCTGATTCTAACCAATAAGCCGATAAGTGCCGCGATGTTGTTCCACCTTGGTCTGGATGTTTTAAGAGCGGTAGGGCGCATCAAAGCAGCCCGTCTGGGGAAGTACCTCCACCTCACAGAAAACCGCAGCCAAATAACAACTCCCTAGAGGGTTGTTGCGTTCCTGCGTGTGAGTGACGCACCAGTAAGCTCCTAAGGAGTTGCTGTGTAAGCAGCAGAGGAGGCATCGCGCGAGTGATACTTAATATATCGCAAGCGTTAATAGACTACGATACCCGCTTTAGGTGGGCTGTATGCTTGTATACCTACCGATGTAGTATAAAAAAAAATAGTTAATAAGAGCTGCGCGTTCTACTTTGCTCCGCGACTCGTAGCGGTTAATTAAAGTTACTACGTAATATGGGTCTTATTGGCTCTCCATAGGTTATTTCCTTTATGCTCGAGATGGCATAAAGTTAATGATAGGGTCTCGATGGCACATTCTGAGCAAGAATCCTAAAAATAGTCACATTTGTAAAAACATAACTTCTAATAAGAGTCTAATGATTTTATGAGCTTCGTGGCGTAGTGGCGAAAGGCGCTGTTACACTACTTTGACACCAAAGCTCGTGGGTTCGATCCGACACAGTACAAATATTTGTGTGCATGAAAATGTCTGTTTGTCTAGGTCTGAGTGTTTCAGTATAGGTAGGCGCATCAAAGTAGCCCGTATGGGGAAGTACCTCTACCTCACAGAAAACGGCAGCCAAATGACAACTCCCTAGCCTAGAGGGTTGCTGTGTTCCTGTGTGTAAGTGAAGTCACCAGTAAGCTCCTGAGGAGTTGCTGTGTTAGTAGTATAGGTGGAAGCGCGCGAGTAATACTTAATGTATTGAAAGCGTTCGTAGGCTACGGTAACCGCTTTACATCAAATGGACCGTATGCTTGTATGCCTACCAACGCTGTATAAAAAAAAGTAGCAGAATTAAGTGACACTCAGACTCACATATACCACATCAACCCTTACCCAACCCACTCCCGGGATACGGGTCTTCTTTCAACCGAAGGGGTTTAGAGCATACTCCGCCACGCTGCTCAAATGCGGATTGGCAGAGGCCAGTGTTTTCATGCCGTCCAAGGGCCACTGACTTAGCTTAACGACTGTCATCTATCGACAACAGCCGGTACGGACGGCTTAACGTGCCCTCCGAAGCGCGGAGAAACTCGAGATAGATAAACCCATCCATAGACAGGCTGCGGTCGACGTTGCTTAACCTGCGTATTCGGTAAGAATAACACACGCAGCGACGCCATCGAGCTCTCAAATGAGTGTCAGCGTAACTCACATATACTTACCTGCAATAAAAGTTCATTAATAACATGTAAGCTTCTAATCGACACCAGTCTATTAGATAACGTGTCGTTCAATCATTCCTAACGAACCGCAAAGGGCATCTCCATAGATAGCCCTCATATGGGACGCAATCATTATTAAGTTCATACAAATATTTAGGTACTGAGTAACCTTACGCAACATGATCAAACTTCTATAACTTCACGCCAAATCACTTGCGGGGTAGGCAGAGAGTACCGAGCGACACGTGACTCGATCCTTACATACCTCACTCGCTTCTTTAACATTCATTGCTCTTCTCATGCACGCTCGCCGGTTTCTAGGGCTCCTGACATCGCCCTCTGATAGAACACGACCAATTTGGTCATGGTAGGTAAGTCTTGGCCTTCCCCGGCTCCTACATCCTTCCACTTTTGCATTGTATATCTGCTTCGTCATTCTTTCTTCTTGCATTCTTTCTACATGTCCGAACCCACAGAGCATGCTTCTTCTTATTTTAACACCGACGCTCTCTTTCAGGCCAATTCTGTTTCTAACATTATCATTGCGAATACGGTCTACAAGCCTTACGCTACAAATTTTGCGCAGCGCTCGCATTTCGACCGCGTTTATTCTACTTTCATGCTCTTTCTGCCATACCCAACTCTCGGTTCCATAAGTTAGCGTTGGGACCAACACTGCATTGTGTATAGCGAGTTGTGCCTTCTGGCTCGGGTTTTTACTGCCAAGAAGTTTCCCCAACGCTCCATTCACACTATTCCCAGCACTCACTCGTCTTTCCACATCTGCGGTGTACCTTCCATCCCTGCTGAAAGCGCATCCAAGATATACAAACTCATCCACTTGTTCCAACACATGATCAAACTTATGTGTCTATAACTTCACGGTGAATCCCTTACGGTATAGGTTTTTATTATATTTGCTCAGCATAGTGGCTCCGCTTCGCCTGTTGATAAGCGAAAAGAGGAGTCCAAATTGCAGCGACAACTCGCAAAGGACTACAGTGTCCTGTCAGTTGACGCTGGCCCGGATGCTGGAGCTAACCGAGCGCCACGTGATTTGGTTACCCACTTCATTCGCATCTTTAACTTTCACAGCCCTGTTCATGCACGTTAGCCTGTTCCTAGGCCTCCTAATACCACCTTCTGTTAACTCCCGATCTATTTGCTCGCGGTAGGTAAGTCTAGATTGTAAAGTTTTTACAAGTAATATGCATATTATGTATGTATATCTTATATTTAAAATTCTCGTGTCACAATGTTAGTTACCATACTCCTCCGAAACGGCTTGACAGATTTTGATGAAATTTTATATGCATATTCAGTAGGTCTGAGAATCGGCTACTATCTATTTTTCATACCCCTAAGTGATAGGGGTGGTCCACCACAAATTTTTTATTTTTATTTTTTGGACATTTTTTTTTTTATTATGTGGCATTTAAAAATGTATACAGCCCTAAATTTTCACCCTTTTACCATCAACCCCTATTTTCATAATACTAAAATAATCCTAGGAATAATTTATATGGCAAAACAACGTTTGCCGGGTCAGATAGTATATATATATGTTTTCACGCCAGGTCACTTATGACTGACTGAGCGAGGTGAGTCTTCCGCGGCACCTACATCCTTCTCTTTTCGCGCTTTACATACATCTGCTTCATTCATTCTTTCATCTTCCATTCTTCCATTCAAATCAACTGAGCAAGCCTTTTTGTCTTAACACAGATCTTGTCTAAAGTTCTAAATACTTATTGAGAGCCGAATATAATACTCTCATATTATTTTGTTTTCATATTTTATATGTGAAAGTTTGTTGGTTTGTCCTTCTTTCACATGACAACGGTGCAACAGAGTGATGTGATTATTTCTATGGTGAGAGTGGGAGTATCCGAGAGTGACATAGGCTACTTTGTATCGCGGTAAAATAGCACACTGCTATGGAAACAATACGTTTTGTTTCCCTTTGACCACGCGGAAGTAGCCGCGGGTAACAGCTAATATATAACAAGCAAACTAAATCTTGACTAATATATTTGATCAGTATAATTGGATAAAAAATTCTAAGCCCATGTGTTTTTTTTTCTGTTTTATAAGTATAGGTATTTTAAGTTACAATGTTTTATTTCAAAATTAAATTTATTGTTTAAAAAACCCCCGATATAAGTATTCCCACCATTGCATTGCATGTAGAATCAAAAATGAATCCAAACACGACATATCTGCTATTCATCTATAATCTACCATAGTTATGTAGCATACATGGGTGTTTCAAATTATAGGTCACACATAATTATCTTTGAAAGTATAGTAAATACCCACATATGTCTAAGATCTCTACCGCAGCTAACAAAAGAGCCGATGACCTTGAAATTACTGAACCGATTTTGATTAAACGTATCTAAGAACCACCGCTCGAAAATCTGCTTTCAAATAAAAAAAAACGTATCCAAATCGGTTCACTCGTGTAACCCGTGTCGTGTAAGACACGCACACACATAGCGGCCAAACTTATTACACCCCTCTTTTGCATCAGGGGTTAAAAACTGTGCAAGGAGAGCCGGTGACGTCAGCTAGTTTTAAATATTGGTAAAATATTTATTCAAACACTGTCATAGCAAAGTCGCCGGAAAGATAACACTAAGTCATAAAACACTGGTGTACAATAACTTAAACTTTGATTGCTATTGGCATTCGGCAAGTAAACACTAAGTTTGGTGATAAATTTAATTTATTGGGTGTTGTAGTTTAACTTTGGCTGTTGACCTAGTTTATAGATATTCTAATAGATCGAACATTTCGAAATACCTTCGAAACCTTAGACTCTTTTGCGGCCAAGGTATCTAGGATAGGGCTGAAAATGGCGAATAATTCACGTTAGTTTTTATTTTTTAACTTTGAATCTCTAGCAAATGTTTCTTTGAAAAAATATTCTTATTCCGAGCTAGTGTACCCGTTTCCTAATCCATTAGCATTAACGAGATCCACTACATAAGGCTAAATACTTGGTGAAGATACTGATTTTTACATAGAATGACTCCTGCCACACCTTCACAACCAAGGGGGAAAACCAGACTTTTCTTTGGTTTGGTAACACTTTTCTTTAGAAATGTAATTTCAGTGACTTGCGGGTTTCCTCGCGATGTTTTTCTTCAATCGATGTTTGTATCTATGTATGTATATCTTCAAGCCACGACGAGCACGGTGGCGCAGTGGCGAAACATTCTAGTACGTTACTTTGACACCAACGCTCATGGGTTCGATTCCCACACAGGACAAACATGTGTGTGCATGAACATGTCTGTTTGTCTTGGTCTGGGTATTTTAGGAGAGGTAGGATGCATCGAAGCAGCTCGTCTGAGGAAGTACCTCCACCTCACAGAAAACCGCAGCCAAATAATAACTACCTCGAGGGTTGTTGTGTACCTGCGTATGAGTGAGGTCACCAGTAAGCTCCTATGGAGTTGCTGTGTTAGCAGCAGAGGTGGTATTGTAGGCGTTCATAGGCTACGCTATCTCTGTTGAACTTCTTTCGCATTTTTCACTAACTGAATACTATTGAGAATAATACAGCTAATACATTATAAAATACACTTGAAAAGAGAAACTTACGATGACACATTGTTTTCATCGTGAGATACATCCGAAGAGCTCCAACACCAAAATTAAACTTTCTGTATGTTATTGAAGAACTAGTGAATCTGACTGTCCTACCATTAAAATAAAAAAAAAACCCAGAACTCGATTTCATTTAAAAAATCTCAAAATATATATATATCCCTATCGTTTAGCGTTCAATGACATGCATATAGAGCAATCTTATACGTAAAAACACTCGTGTCACGGTGTTTGTGGTCGCACTTCTTTGAAACTGTTTGATTTTTATGAAATTGTTTATCTATATTTGGTAGGTAAGGTCGTAAAGTATATTTAATAAAAAAATCTTAAACAAAAAAGTAATTAGAAAAATTTGATAAGAAATAATTTATACGGCAGAATAACGTTTGTCAGGTCAGCTAGTTATATACTCGTACATAAATATACACGTATTTATATAACATTCAACCGTAATGTGGGACTCAGTAGAGATAAATAATAATAAAGCATACATAAACATGACCATAGCCTATGGACGCTTGCAATACATTAAGTATTACACTTTCGGTGCCACTCCTGCAATTAGTTAGCAAAGCTACTCGTACTTTATTACCTAGACTCGTAAGTTCGATTCCTACAAAAGTGAGGATGTTTTTAAAAGAGGGGAGTAGGGCGCATAAAAACAGTCCGTCTGAGGAAGTAGGTACCCCCACCTCACAGAAAACCACAGTTAAATATCAACTGCCTGGTGGGTTGTAGTGTTTCTACGAGTGACTGAGATTAGCAATAAGCACCTAAGTTGATATGCTAGCAGCAGCGTAGCATCGCATGACCTACGCGATATATAATCTAAAGACAGCAATGTTAATGTTAATATAGGGGTCTAGCTCTATATTAGGCCCCTTATTATTTTTAGTATATGTGAATGATCTGCTCTACGTGATACAGAAAATGGCCGATGTACTACTGTTTGTCGATGATACTTCTTTAATTTTTAATGTTACTCGCCGGCAAAGATAGCAGTTTTTTATAAATAAAAATAAAAGATTTAACTTACAAGGTGTGCATTACACCGACTAGATGGCGTTAGCTGAGACGTTTCAAGACTCAGATTTGAATGAGTTCAGTTGTTCACGTTCGCTAACCAATTACGTTGATTAGGAGATTTTTATTTTTGGAACTGGGATTTCTATGTAGCTTGTAACGGATAAACCGTTACAAGGGAGAACAAGGTGTCCCTTAGGTACGGGTTTAATCACGGTTTTTCCCTTCACTGGCGAGTAGGTGATAATACAAACATGTACTTAAATCAACGAAACTTATGTATTATTATATCTGTCATTCTAAATTGGTTTACATGTAATAATCTTTTATTAAACTTAACTAAAATAAAATGCGAAAAATTTAGCCTACCAAATGTGGCTTTTGCCAATACTCAGCATACGCAGTTCTCATTGATAATAATACACCTACTAGCTTTTATTATCGATACTGTATTTGTTGGAGTTATAATTATAATAGACTCCAAATTGCAGTGGGCCCCCCGCATAATTAAACTGGCCAGTAAGCTCAGCTCCGCCGCATAAGAAGAGAATTATCCAATTGACGGATGTGGCTACTGCTTAGTCTATTTCAGCTACTTTCACAGCATTATGTCGTATGGTATACTGTTTTGGAGAATAGAGGCTGATATTGAAACTAGTTTTATATTACGAAAGAGAGCCATTCGCTATTTATAACATTAATTTCGATTATAACCTCTCAGTATATTTATGAGAACATAATGTAGGTATGCTCGTAAAAATATGGAGTCATTTAAAAAAATATGTAAAAATCTTAGAAACAGGAATCGATTGGGTGTACCAGTGCAGCGGCTTGCTAAGACTAGTACATCTTTTGTCGAAATTGTATTCGATTCTATAATAAAATACCTGAAACAGTTCTGTCCTTGCCTGACAATACGAGTATGTTAAAATAAGAAGGGTTATTACAGAATCGATGAATATTTGACTGGCAGGGATATCTGGAAATGATTCAGCATATGAATTAATATATTTTTAATTGTACCACTTGACATCACTATACATACACTCACATAAATTTATTGAAATTATTAAATTTATTATTCAAATTTATTAACGATTTGAAAAAAGAATTATATTGGCAAGTTTCTTTTACCATTTCTGCCAATGGTCATTTTTGAAATGCTAGTACACTAAAAAAGAGAGATTAAAGCTATGAAAAATTAATAAGATGTAAGACGTGTCTAAGTGCCCGTGCGAGTCTAATGGCAAATAAATATTTTTTATCTATATTTATATATATCTACTTAATGTACTGCAAGCCTGCATGGTCTATGGTAATCAGTTTACATCAGGTGGGGCGTATATTCGTATGTCTTCCGACGTCGTCAAAAAACCTTTTATTGTACTCATTTTTCAAATCCGACCAATAGTGCCAGAGACTAACGTGTTCAAACAAACAAACTCTTCCGCTTTATACATCAGTATAGATATTGATGAGAGTAACAAAAGGTAAAACATAATTATTCTGACTATACAGTAGTGTATTTCGCCACTCATGTCACCTAGCGGCAGGGGCACTCGAGCGAGAAACAGCGCCTGCAACAAGGGCGCCGCAACAATTCTAACGTGTGTGTGTAAATTCTCAATTGCGTGACTTTTTTTAGTAGGGGTTAACAAGTTGCATTCGTATAAATATGTCTCCGTAAGGACGTTATTGGTCTTCAAACAAAGTAAAATAGCTCATAATTTTATAAATACATAACATATAGAAGTGATTGTGTTGACTATCAATTCCTTAAACGGATGAAGTTTTGAAAAAAAAAAAACATATTTCAATGAATCTATCCAAGACTTAGATTCAATTGAAATATGTCTTTTTTCAGTGATTCTTAACCGGTGGTCCGCGGAACACTGGTGGTCCCTAGATGCACCCAAACCAGTCCGAAGCAAAATTATTCTTAAAATCGGACCAGAACGGGTGAAATTACGGGGCGCCTTCCCCTGTTTCGGCGTATTCTGGCTGGAATATCAATAATCAGCCTTTGTAGATCAAACAGCACGCTGTCGCCTCGATCTTTTATGGTCTTCAACAGAGGAAGTGTTGGTGTATCTGTCGATAGTACGTACGGCTGATATCAAGCTTTTGAAGTGTCTTGCATATGACCGACGGCTCCATACCCACTTTGTGTAAGGCAATCACTGCAATCCTATTTTCTTTAACACCCCATTCCATATTGTAATTTGATAATAAACCCGAAAAAAATATGTAATACGGCGGGAAATCGAAAGAAATTTTTAACATAATAAACGCGTTTCAAATTCAAAATAATTCAAGAATTGAAAAAAAAAAAGTTTCTAGGTAACAGTATTTATGGCCAGACTGATATATAGAAATACTGAGAATTGGATAAACTGGTACTCCCAGCTTCAATATTGGCAATTCCAGTTTGTAGAGAATACCAGCTGGGACCTTGTGATTCGATGCAAAGAAGTATTGTGAGAATTATCGATGATCCTAAGCTCAAACACGGTATTGGGCCCTTGACTGTAAGGGAGACTTTAGCTTTCGTTGTGTGTTCAACCGATTGTACAACGGGTTGTTTTCTGAGGAGTTGTTAGATATGATACCAACAACCTCGATTTACAATCGCTCCGTCGACGGTTTTAAATTCAGCGTCATACCGTTGAACCGCAATGGTCGCGTACTGTACGTTTTCAAAGAAATTTTCTACCGAGAACCTTTACATTGTGGAATGAACTCCCTGGTGAGATATACCCTAGGAAGTATAGCATGAGGTTCTATAAAAAGGCGTGAATAGGATTTGCAGGATCGAGTTCATAGGCACGAGTGATATCCCTGTTGTTGCAGCTATCCCTAAGAGACGAGCTCGGTGGCTCCGTCGTGAATAACGCGACTTTGACACCAACGCTCGTAGGTTCGATTCCCACACAAGGCAAACATTTTTGTGCATGAACATGTCTGTTTGTCTTGGTCTGGATGTTTTAAGAGAGGTAGGGCGCATAAAAGCAGCCCGTCTGGGGAAGTACCTCCACCTCATAGAAAACCGTAGCCAAATAACAACTCCCTAGAGGGTTGTTGTGTGCCTGCGTGTGAGTGAGGTCACCAGTAAGCTCCCAAGGAGTTGCTGTGTAAGCAGCAGAGGAGGCATCGTGCGAGTGATGCTTAATATATCGCAAGCGTTAATAGGCTACGGTACCCGCTTTACATCAGGTGGGCCGTATGCTTGTATGCCTCCCGACGTAATTGAGAGACTGTAATTGCCTACCGTCAGGCAGGCCGTATAACTGGTAGCCACCATGGTATAAAAAAAATGTGCGTGACGCCTTAATTAAATATACATGTTTTTTGTAATGGGCCTGCAAAGTCAGTAGAGTTAAATTTATTTGACTTTATCTATACTAATATAACCAGTTGAGAATGCGCAAGCTTGCATTGCCAGAGGAACACCTGGCTCGTCAATTATATAACAATTTAATTTTTTTTTTTAAACTTTGTCGGCCATTTTGACCATGTTCCTTAAGAAATATGATAATGGTTTTTAAGACATTCCTATTCTACTTTTTAATTTAATTTTCGAACCTGAAATAAAAAATCATTTTTTTTTATTTGTCGGCCGTTTCGACCATGTTCCTTAAGAGATAGGAGGTTGGTTTTTCAGACATTCCCATTCTACTTTTTTATGCTGAATCCGAATCTGAAGTCAAAATTCGATATTCGAAAAAAGCGACACACACACAGAGAGAGAGAAACGCATACACAGAAAAACGCACACACTTTTTTCATATAGGAACGGTGTTCCTGAAAAGCGAGGGAGTTTGATTGTCTCATTAATTGTTTGAACGCGCTCTAAGTCTCTTTGTCTTGGTCTAGGTGTTCTTAAAAGAGGTATGGCACATTAAATCAGCCCATCTGGGGAAGTAGGTATCTTAAAACCGCAGCCAAATAACAACTCTGTTGTATATGCGCGAACAAAGTCTCGTCGTGCATTTAGTATAAATATGTAACTAAACAATAATATAACTAAATCTGTGGTTACATATTTTAATAAATAATTAGCTAAATTATCTATTTGTTATGCAGTTGAACAATTAGATCCCCATGCGGTCTATATTAGCGTACATTTGCATGCAAGAGTGCAGCGGGGACGCAAACTGCTTCACGCGGTCACTTGCATTCATGAATATGCACTTGGAACTTTGCGAAGCCACACATGCATCACTGATTTTGTAGATGAATAGTTTGGTATCCAGCCACAAAAGCTATTAAGTTTATAACTATGATTATTCATATAAGTATACACTATTGATATGTAATTTCAATACTACATCAAGCAAGTCCTTTACAAGGCTGGCAGAACGACCCGAGTTTCATAGAACTCTCTTAGGCAATTCTCGCTCGCTTCTTTAATGTTCATAGCTCTTCATGTATACGTTCGGTGATTCCTTGGCTCCTGCCACCATTACCTTCTTCACCAGTGGAAGACATTGTACAAAAGTCGTCTGCGTGGGTACGTCTGTCTCACCTATTTCTACCGCCAGGCAGCTATCTTTATATGAGTGTGTTCCGGTTTGAAGGGTGAGATATGGCAGTAAAATTACTGGGTACTGCGACGAAACTGCCTTAGGTCACAAGATTGGCAGCGCGCGAGTAACATACCCGTGGTGTTGCGAGCGTCAATATGCTGCGGTGACCGCTTACCATATAATGCGGGCCGTATGCTTGTTTGTCAATCTAGTTGTATAAAAAACCCTTTTGAAAAAACAGGAACAAATAAGTAATTAAAGTAGATATCCTCTAGGAAATAAGTCACGGTTTCAGTACCGATAGTAAACTACAGTTGCTTAATCCCTGGTACCCTTTGTACAGGTACAATATTTTCTAAACCTTTGAAGTATTTAGTTGCGACTTTAAAGTATATACCCTCTAGAGAGACATTCGCCTAGTTCCTGTGCCACCTGCTTCCATCGTCTCTCTATTAACCTCTTCAGGTCGATGCTCCATCCAGTTGAGGGTCGTTCTATACTGCGTGTACGGGGAATCCATTCAAGAATCTTTTTCCCTACCGGTTGTCAGTTCTTCAAAATATGTGGCCACTGCTACTTCAGCATACTTATCCTTTGGGCTATGTCGGTTGCCTTAGTTCTACTGCGGATATCCTCATTTCTGATTTTATCAAGCATTCAGAGATATCATATCCTGGAGAGACACTCCGAACATGGCTCATTCCATAGCACGCTGAACATGCTTGGCCCGCAATAAAGAGCCACGTCTCAGTTCCGTATGTCATCACTGGCAAGCACACTGTTCGAAGACTTTGTTCTGTAGGGGCTGAGTTATTTTGGACGAGAAGATGTGTCGAACGTTACCCAGCCGAGTACATCTCCAAGTCCAAACACTAATTGTATATTTATTGATCTTACTTTCTCATTTTGAATAAGCTAAAGTGATCTTCACTAACTTTTAGTAAGGAGAGAGATTAATTAAGATATAATAGAATCTACAATTTTTTAAGATTTTTAAACTATTCCCTCAACGTATATAAATAATCTTTCTTGATTATTTTTAGGCTTATTAGTTTAAGAGCTCAATTATTAAGATTTAAAAGGTTTCTATTTTTCGCTTTCCAGTTTCTTCATTGGCTATTTATTTGTTAAAATATATTTTACATTTTCTGTGGCCACTTACTTCTCCTTTTTAATGACTTTTAAAACATTTACTTAAATACTTACCTCACTTTATATTTTGCCTTTGTATGAATATATTTACTATCTACAAAAAATGTTTGACTTTAACCAGGGTCATCGCTATCGCGTTACCGGTCCAGTAAAAACCATTTAACGTATTTTTTAAAATATCGTGTTTTAAATAATTTTGCAATCTCTTGCTGAAATTTATGGTTGGTGGAAGAAAACGCCCAGTTCGCGGCTCAGTTATGAAAAAGTAATTCGAACCTAAGTAATTGAAAAATGGTTTTAATTATTTTTTAGTTAATAGATTCACGCGTTATTTTGCGAAAGTCAAATTTACATGCAATTTGATCTAACTTGCTTTATGTGCTTCCGCCACCAAATAGTTCTTGCCATCGCTACTCTGGTCATCTCTGCGATACGTAAAAAGAAACTAAAAAACAAAAAATAAAATCCAACTCAGGGCGGGCAGGGTCTAGGCAGCTAGTACTAAATAAATATAAATTTAAACAAAATAATTCTAAAATATATAATATTTACTGATAAATACGATCATACATCAAGGGGGAGGTCACGCTGAGAATAGTCTTGGAGCCATCTTAATTTATTTGTACATACAGACAATATTTTGTCGGCGAACAAACAAGAATCTGAGTGGGGTCGCCAAAGGGTCCCTGAAAATGGAACCACTATCACTCAACGTCAGACCTCTTATTTATCACGTAACTTACACATAATTTGCAGTGTCTTAATCCGACGCCGTAAGGTTTGAAATGCTTTATTTTTTTATAAAATGCGATTTGTCGTGTATCTTTATGAATTCATGCTCCTATTTCGTATGAAAGTCTCGTACAGATGGACTTTTTCACTCACTCTAGAAGATTGACACAGGTCTCATCAAAAAGTTATTGTTCTTATTCAGAACTAGTGAATTCCCGTGACATTGTTTGTGTGGCAACATCTACATAATGTGAACGTCGCTGTGTGTATTATTCTATAGTATCCAAAGAAGGAAAACAGTTTCTGTGTGGCATGAAGTCCACTGACTTAGCTAATGACTGTTCTCTATCGACAACAGTCGGGTTCGACGGCTTAAGGGTACATATATTGGTCATAGACAGACTGCAGTTGACATTGACTTACCTGCGTATTCTTCTCGCGCAACGATGCTATTTTTGTACGTACGTACGTACGTACGTAAGTATCATCTTCAAGAATGACTGTTCGCACTGAAGAATTCTAAAAATATCGTTTTAACTTCTATTTCATGCCCGTCATTTTCCAACGAAATAATGTTCTAATTTAAAAAATTAAACTATCTATTTGTTGGTGCGTCCAACTCGACGATTAGAAGCAAGGACGATGGGGTGTCGGGAAAATTAAAACCGCGGAGCTGTTATCGATTCCACTGTTTTATTGCGAACGTGAGCCGTTACAATAATAATTCACCCATACGTAGGTACACACAAAATAGCAAATTGAGTCTACCTGTAACACCTTTTTATATTTACTGAAGCCCTGAAGGTGCGTCGACACGTTCTAGATCCAATAATTAGGCTCCTGAACTAATTTGAGTAACTAAATTTTAAGTAGGCGCTAAGCAAATAAACAAATTAATACGTAAAATGTAATGATGAACAACAAACAACTTAATACGTAAAGTGTAATGACGAACAACAAACAACTTAATACGTAAAGTGTAATGACGAACAACAAACAACAAACAACAAACAACTTAATACGTAAAGTGTAATGACGAACAACAAACAACAAACAACTTAATACGTAAAGTGTAACGATGAACAACAAACAACCTAATCCGTAAAGTGTAATGATGAGCAAACATACAACTTAATACGTAAAGCGTAATGATGATGAAATGCCAAATGTCAACGTTATGGTGCGGCGCGTCTGTTCACTCGATACATTTTAATTTTTTTTATTGTTGGTTGTCGGACCACGCACAGTGTAGGGTTCCGTATTTGCTCCGCTTTGCTTGCTATTTAAATAGCAATACATAAAAAAATATTTATCCAAATAAGAACTTTCTATACTAATAAGAAAAAATCTTTTCGCTAAGTTTTTTGGGTAATTAGGGGAATACGACCCACCTGATGTAACGCGGTTACCGCAGCCTATGAACCCTTGCAACACCACTAACGCGATGCCACTTCTGCTTCTAATACAGCAACTCCTTAGGAGCTTACTGGTAACTTCACTCACTCGCAGGAACACAAAACCCTCCAGGTCGTTATTATTTGGCTGCGATTTTCTATAAGGTAGCGGTACTTCCCCCAGATGGATGTCTTTGATGCGCCATACCTCTCTTAAAAATACCCAGGGCCACGACACAGACAGGTTCATGAACTGATATGTTTGTCCCATGTGGGCATTGATCTCTTATAGGTTGTTGCATAGATGTCATAGTACCATTAGGTATTAACCACTGCTTTCACCAAACACGCCACGATGTGTATGGGTTGATATAGAGCTGTAGAAAAGGTGCTCCTAAACTTTCGGGGAGGAAAAATCTAGCAATTCTGTCACGAGGCAGCTTTTGCGAAAGTATCTAGACTACTTCTTAGGATAAATAAATATATCTTCTTTTCTTATCTAGGTTAAGTACATGTTTGTCAACTAAACTGTGGTAAATATGTTTTGTTAATCTAATAGTTATTACAGTAGTTTACGAAGCCATCGCTGTTCATTAATCTGAATATATCTCATAATAAAAGATAGTTCTATGAGTGACATACATATTTATAATTCGAAGCTTTTAGTGGTCCGCATTGATATAAAAATTATATAACTCTTCAAATAGTTCTGCATCATAAAAAATATTATTAGGGTGTATTTCTGTCAGTTAAGATTTGAGTCGATTAAGCGATTTTGTTATTTTGCCAAGTAGTACCAATAATTTGTATTCGAAAATCGAAAAATGAGTAATATATTCCAAATTATTTGTTATGAATATAGAAATATGTTAAATCTACTACGGAAATTATATAAAACTCATAAACTATATTGAATTTGCCGTGTTCTATCACAAGCATAGCTTGTAGCATGTTATTATAATGCTTAAGCACCTGAGGATGCTTCGTGCAGAGGCGAAACACGTGTTACAGCGACGACCAGGGCAGTCGAAGCAGGAACGGTGGTGGGAGCATGTGGTTTCTGATCTAGGGCTCTCGGGCGGCGGGCGAGCGGGCTATCATCAGCACGACCGCAGCAGCATAGGCAGAGATTACCGGAGTAGCCCATGGCAGCGACAGCTTATTGCATCTACTAACTATAGGGTGGGTGCCGGCTGGCGCTAGTTTGCATGAACTAATTGGTGGCGGAAGCATACAAAGCAGGTTAGATCAAATTTAATCAGTTATATTTTCACAGATGGGTATACGTATTGTAATCACCAAAGAAAAATAAATATTTCCAGAATACAGATCAAATACTTTTCATCACCTCTCTTTCATCAATAATTTTGAGTTACTTTAGAACTTCTATGCTTTTAATAAATACGGAAGATATATTGTTGATATGTAGAGACAAGTGAATACAGGGAATAGTGTCAATTGAATGTTGGGAAAACTTCTTGGTAGTAAAAACTTGAGCTGAAAGGTACAGTTCTCTATAAATAACTCTATGCTGATGCTGAAGAGGTGGGTGTGCTCGACGGAGCGTTAAAATAAAATAACTGCAGTTGAGATACAAGTAATGTACAGTTTGAAGGTTGACTTCGGAATGATAATATAAGAAAACGACTTGGTATAAAGGAGAGTTTTCATATATTTTGTATCAATTTTTCCTTAATAAACATGTTATATAACGGAGTGTCATTACTTCGGGCATGTGGTAAGAATTGAACAAAAAATAATGATAAAACAGATATACAACGTGAAAGTTTAAAAATTTAGGTACCTGCCGAGAAAGGCCAAGATTCGCTTACTAAGGTCGAATTAGTCGTATTTTAGGAAAAGGTAGTACAGTAGCCGCAGGTACCCGGCGATGGTGTATGAAAGAAGAAATGGATATAAATTAAAGAGGTGAACGAAGTTATGTGACTCTCCGACAGGCCCTTCAGGCACGAACCCGCGTGTTCGATTTGTTACTCCAGCGACGTCCTGAGCCGAGGTCCGATCCCTCTCGGGGGCCCTTAGGCTGTCGCTTAACTTTGTTTTTCTAGGCTGTGGCGCCTCACGCCCGCCTCTCTAGTCCGGTGACGTAGTGACAGCCCACTCGGGGCTAACTACATAGTCAGGTCAAAAAAAAAAAAAAAAAAGAAGTTATGTGACACTTAATCAGTGGATTCAGCACCACGTAACATGGTCTGCAGAAAGCTGTCTACCCTGTAAGAAACTTGGCATGTAGATATTAATAGTTAGAAAAACTGAAGAACAATGTATCAATTTTTACAGATTTAATTTGAGAAAATGCTATGAGCCGATATCCGTTTACATCTCACCTCTTTTAAAGGAGACTATATTAACCCCAAACGTCGTTTGTAACATATTATTGGCATTTTTCTGACTTTGTGTTTTGATTGGGTTCTTATTTTCGTTGATTTTTGGTCATAATTGCTCATTGTCAAAATTAAAAAAGTAGCTAAAGTTAGCCAAAATATACTTATCACAAGAATATTATGTTAGTGAATAGAGAGACTGTCATTGTAACAAATATTTAATGAAGCTGTCATGTAGTGACCACTGTTTTATATCTCTCATTCAACAAATCTCCCAGCGCTTGCAATCAAAGTTGCGCAGATTATTAAATGTTTGCTTACCAAATAGCCACGCATGTAGATAGAACTCCGTGTCAATCGCAAAAATCTTTATACTTGCCGTCAAAATTACACCTTAAACCACATTTGACGACAAATTGCCCCATTTACAAATGATATAACATAATGTATTTGTTTGCTTCCTAATATTGAGCTATCAACTTACTTTTATTGGCATTAATATTTGATAAGTTTCGCAATAACGTTCTGTGTAATAAAACTTTGACGCTGAAGGAAACATCGTGAGGAAACCCGCATGTCCATGAAATTATATTTCGAAAGCCGTGTGACTTAACCTAAGAAAGGTCAGGTCTTGCCTCTGGGTTGGGGACGTCTGACGGCCTGTCGCTCCATGTAAAAATCAGTATGTTCTTCAAATCCTAAGGTTTAGATAGCGAACCATGCCAATTCTAATGAATCTATGTAGTGTTATGAGCGGTTGTAGATAATAGACTGTACATAACAGAAAATCGACTCGCCCCACGATTTTATTTTAGTCTGATCAGCCATGCAATTCTGTAAGAGCAAACGTCCTTACATCCTCGGAAACATCGGCTGTTACAGCCTTGAACACAAAATTGCAATTCTTTGGTGTCGCTTTTCATGGTTGTGCGACACTAGCGCCGCAAGGCTGCGTTTGGAATTGGAATTCTACAAGGCAAACAGCCTCGCGTACGCTTACAGCCTTATAGAATATCAAATAATTTAGCCGTGATCGCAGTAGACAATGTCAAAGCTGTGACATCTGTGATCACAGCGACGCACACAGCCATTACGAGTCGCTTAGAGAATTGCATGGCAGTACCCTTTATTGATGAGGAGAGTGATGGTTGATGCCTGTTATCTACCTAATTCTTTTTTAGCTTTTAGTATATTATCAGCTACATTTTTAACCCCCGACGCAAAAGAAGGGTGTTATAAGTTTGACGTGTGTATCTGTGTTTCTGTGTATCTGTCTGTGTCATCGTAGCTTCGAAATGGATGAACCGATTTTGATCTAGTTTTTTTTTTGTTTAAAAGGGGACTTAATCGATAGTGTTTTTGTGTATATCATTATTAATAAATGTTACTTTTTATAGGTTAGTTTTGCGGGGAGGGTTTTTTAAATTTTTAATTTAATAACTTGTTATGTTTCTTTACAACAAAACCGATTAAAGTGAAAAATGCTATTCACTTATTTTTTCATATTCTAGGTTTTAGTTTTTTTTGTGTATATACTTAATATTCTATTCTGTTCATTTAATGCCTCATTATTACTATATTTTAGTATACCTAGATTTCAGTTTTAATTATTGACTGTCTAAATTCTATGATCCGTCATTATCTTTTGGCCGCCATCATGTATTTTGGATTTTTTTCATGGTGTAGTGTAATTCTACTAATCACGCCCTTTTATTTGAGACAATCGAAAGGATTCATTCAACATTGAATTTGGATTTTTATGGTGTACTGTATTCTGCTAGTTTCCTCTTTTCCTTCCATATCTCTTTTGAGGGGACTATAAAAGAATATATTTAATTTGTCGTTTTGTGGGGGCGGCCATCTTAGATTTAAATTGATACTAAAAAAATAAAGTTGTGTACTAAATTTCAGATCAATTGATTAGCAGAAACAGGCTGGACGGATTAACTCCGTAGGAGCTTACTAGTGACCTCACTCACACGCGGGAATACAAAAACCCTCAGGAGTTATTATTTGGCTGCGGTTTTCTGTGAGGTGGAGGTAAATTAAGCGTAAAAATTGCTGTGTTAGCAGCAGAGGAGGTATCGCGCGAGTGATATATGTTACAAGCGTTAATAGGCTACAGTAACTGCTTTACATCAGGTGGACCGTATGCTTGTATGCTTCTCGACGTTGTATAAAAAAAAATGTCATAATCCGTCCAGCCTGTTTCTGCTAATCGATTGGTCTGAAATTTAGTACACAACTTTATTTTTTTAGTAGGTATCAATTTAAATCACAAACACAGACAAATTAAATATATTGCCGCGATGCCACGCGCGAATGATACTTAATGTATTGCAACTGTTCATGGGCTTACGGTAACCGCTTTACATAAGGTGTGCCGTATGCTTGTATGCCTCTCGACGTTGTATAAAAAAATATTCTACGGCAGCCTGTCTATGATTCGGCTCATCCAGCTTTGAAAGACATTAATATAGTATCAACATAAAAATAATGAAAAATATTTATCTCACACATGAAAATGGCAGAAGCATTTGCTTGATTAAAATATACACTGCGAGTTACAAGATTGGATTTTTTTGCGTACTTCGTAGTAGGTAAACCTGTATTATGAGAGCCTAATGAACGGGTTCTTAACAAGTAGGTTTGTTTCAATGACGCTTTACTCATATGTAAACAAAAGAAAACAATATTGAGAAAGATATGTATTGGCACATTAATGACGATGACGAGCTCGGTGGCGCAGTGGTGAAACGCGCTGTTACGCTACTTTGACACCAACGCTCGTGGGTTCGATTCCCACACAGTACAAACATTTGTGTGCATGAACATATCTGTTTGTATTGGTCTGGGTATTTTCTATGTATAATAAGTATGTATGTACAAAAAAATAAATGTATTTACGTATGTTTATCAGTTGTCTAGTACCCATAACACAAGCTTCGCTTACTTTGGGGCTAGATGGCGCTGTGTAATTTGTCCGACAATATTTATTATTTATTTATTATTATTATTAATGATATAGCCGAAGGCGATTAGAGCATACTCCACCACGCTGCTCAAATGCGAATTGGCGGAGGCCAGTGTTTTCATGCCGCCCGAGGGCCACTGACTTAGCTTAACGACTGCCATCTAACGACAACAGCCGGGACCGACGGCTTAACGTGCCCTCCGAAGCGCGGAGAAACTCGAGATAGATAAACCCATCTATAGACAGGCTGCGGTCTACGTTGCTTAACTTAACTTAAGTCAGCGTAAAATGATATTTGTTATTCTTTTTTTTTTTATACACCGTCTGGAAGAGTATCACTCGCGCGATGCCACTTTTGCTGCTAACACAGCAAATCCTTAGGAGCTTCCAGCTTCCCTAGGAGCACACAGGAACACAACAAACCTCTAGGTAGTTGATATTTGACTGCGGTTTTCTGTGACGACGGGGTACTTCCCCGGAAGAGCTGCTGTAATGCCGCCTTCCTCTCTTAAAGACACCCAGACCAATACAAACAGACATGCCCATGTAATTACGGTTTCTAAGGCTCCTGACATCACCTTCTGATAAAACACGATCAATTTGGTCATGGCAAGTAAGTCTTGGCCTTCCTCGGCTCCTGCATCCTTATCTATGCAGATAAATAAAATTGGAGTGTCTGTTTGTAATATTAAAATAACCGCTTTTTACTAAATGCATATGGATGTGTACACGGTGCATATACCAAAATGAATATTTTTACAATTTTTGTCTGTCTGTCCGTCTGTCTGTCTGTTTGTTCCGGCTTATCTCTGAACCGGCTGAATTTGACGGGACTTTCACTGGCAGATAGCTGATGTAAGAAGGAGTAACTTAGGTAATTTTTATTTTAGATATTTTATTTATTTTTATTAATATAAATAAATAATAAAAAAGTAACTATTCCGCGCGGACGAAGTCGCGGGCACAGCTAGTACTACATAAATTAATATGAATTTATATTACCCGACAACATTTGATTTAAAAATAATAAGAATAATTACAGAAGTGATTACAGACGGTACGACGCAACTGGCGAGAATTGTTAAATATTTACACTTACTTTTTATAACAATTTGTCTATGAAATTTTTTTTTTCATTTATTTTACTTATGATAGGTACCTACATGTTTTCATAATACAGTAGTATGCCAAACTGTAAAACAGTTTGTTGGCATGGCATGCGCTCTTAACATTGGTTTATTTATACCTACCTAGCATTTACACTTACAAAATGTTTTTGTGTTGCAGGCACTGTTGTAGAAACATATACCTGCAACACCGGCGCTGTCTCGCCAAAAAGAGACATTTTAACCAAAAATAAAAAATAAAAAAAATTACATATTAAGGAATGAGAGTAGTTACTCATGTTAAGTTACAATGCAACGAAAGAGCTCCTGTTACATATATTAAATAGGCAGACTTATATATTAACTTATATAATAATGGGCTCCCTGCCGAGGTGTTCCCAATGGACTACAGTATGGGGTTCTTCAAGAAAGGCGTGAAGATGTTCTTACAGGGTCGGCAACGCAAGAGTGACACCCCTGGTGTTGCAAATGTCCATAGGCTACGGTAACTGCTTACCATCGGGCAGGCCGTGTGCTTGTTTGTCACCTTAGTGGTATAAAAAAATAGAACGAATGGATGGAGGGGAATAAGTTAGACATTCGTCGACTGATTCTTGTGAAGTAAGAATAATTAATTTTAAAAAAGTAAAATGATAATCTATCTATCTATAACTTCACGCCAAATCCCTTGCGGGGTAGGCAGAGAGAACCGAGCGCCACGTGACTCGATCCTTACATATCTCACTCGCTTCTTTAACATTCATTGCTCTTCTCGTGCACGCTCGCTTCAATATCATTTTCAGAAGCCAAGCGTAAAGTTATTTAATTTAAGTTGACGAGCTCGGTGGCGCAGTGGTGGAACACGCTATTACGCTACTTTGGCACCAACGCTCGTGGGTTCGATTCCAACACAGTACAAACATTTGTGTGCATGTTGACATGTCTGTTTGTCTTGGTCTGGGTATTTTCTATGTATAATAAGTATGTATTAAAAAAAATGTATTTACGTATGTTACGTCAGTTGTCTAGTACCCATAACACAAGCTTGGCTTACTTTAGGGCTGTGTAATTTGTCTGACAATATTTATTATTATTATATAGTTCTTATATCACGGGTTTATCCCGGTCATTTGATAGGCGTGCGCGGGGATTTGGATCCAACGCGTAGAGGCCCCTTTGAGAAGTTCAATGTAATGTTGTATAGCCGCCGTGACCTTCTCCAGGGGATATCAATGTGACAATATACCCATGAACCAGGTCACGGCAGATATTGGGACTTTTGCGAATGTGTTGGAAATTATTGGGCTACTAAAATGAGATCTGGAGGGATTATTAGTACTGGACTATTACAGAAGAGGGACGGACGCCTGCCACAACTATCATATCTAATGTTACTTCCGGCAGGCGGTGGCTCGCCACTTACTGGATGAACCCCCGAAATGCCAGAAAAATTCGGCCGGGGGCAACACCGGTGTGAGTGACTCAGGGGTGTCGAGAGGTGTGCTGTGCTTTCTCCGAAGTTACTCGCGGCGTTATGCCCTTTAACACTTACACCCCTGGAGCATATCACCTGATAAAGCAATATGCTCTATCGACTCCTCTCTGGACGGCCAATGAAGGCAAGCCAGAGCTGAGAGTCCTGCGGGCCTTCTTGACTTTCCACTCCGACCGACGAAGACACGCCGGAGACGAAGGCCCTGATCGACTCTCTGGAGCACTCGGGTACCCGTGGTGTCGTTACGCACCAACAGCTCGCCACAAGCTGCCCTACGGTATTATTTTTTTCTTTAATCACGGGTGTTAACCCCGGTCTTTTGATAGGCGTGTGCGGGGATATAGATCCAACGCATAGAGGCCCCTTAGAAAAGATTGATGTAATGTATTATACCCGCTGTGAACTGCTTCAAGGGATATAAATGGGAGAATATACCCACGAGCAGGTCACGGCAGGTAATTGGGACTATTGCAAATGTGTCGGAAATAATAGTGCTATTGAAATGAGATCTGGAGGGATTATTAGTACTGGGCTATTACAGAAGAGAGACGGACACCTGCCATAACTATCCTATCTGATGTTACTTCGGCAGGTTTCTAACCGCATGAGGTAAGTCTATGCTGCTCCAACCAGGTAAGTAATACAGTAATTAGGTTGTGATATAAGCCAAAGGTATAATGATTTATATTTATATGTCTCAAGCACATTCTACATCAAACAGTTGTCTAAAATACCAATACACTTTATATCCTAAGATTCTGGTGCAAAATTGTGTAGATATCTGTTTTTTTAATAAAACATCATTTAGATGAATCCTTGTTATTAATAAAATGTAATGAATCTTGGTTGCCTATAAAAAAGTAGCCGCAATGATTATTAATGAAATATTTTATAATTAATGAAATTGCATGATTTTGAGTTATGTGTTTTTTAAGTGAATGCAACGTCATTTTAAAGGAAATGGTGTAAAGAATGTAAAAAAATGTGATTGCCACCTTTCAATCAGCCGCAACCTTTCGGCTACCCGCTGTAAAAGGTAAGTACATTAATGTTGATTATTTTCAGTCACGTGTTTTTAAAAAAAATATTACGTAAAATTGAAGTTAAATTTGTGCGTAACACTCATCATTGCAAGCAACCATGGATTATCTGAACGATAACTCATGGTTGCTTGTAAAAAAATGGTCGCAAGCCATGGTATCTTAGCAAGATTTGTGTTAATTGCTCCTAGGTTGAATAAGTGCGAGAGAGAGATAAGGAATGCGCGCGATGCTTCGTGCTGGAAACGATACATAATGTAGGGTAGTCAATGTAATGTTGTTTTTCATATCACGCAATTTTCACTGTTACAAATCGACATATTATTGGAGAATACCCTTCAGACTGATTTAAAAAAATTCAGCCCAACATATTATATGACCCATGGAAGGGCTGAGCTACTGAAATCGTACTACAGTCATTCTTCTGTGGGTGCACTCTCTGGGACTGGAAAGGAGATGGTAAAGTCTCACGAGTACCCTTACAGTCGGCCGTACCGATTATGTCAGATCTTTATTGACTAAACACCATCTAAGGGTTGCCAATAGCCGGGAAGGCTGCAAGTATTTCATCGGTAGCGATCGTCCCAGTGGATCCTGGACGACGCAATAAAATGCCAGCACTATGTGTCGCTCGTATATATCTTTCTCTCTCTCTAATTGGCGTAGCGTACCTATCGACCAATAAGGGACATGTTTCAATTATATTTCCAAATTAAATCTTCAAATTCCTCGTGTGGTGTTGTCATATTGAGAAATAGACAAAATAAGATTAAATTCTCACATAAATAACAAACACGTATCAGCAATACTCGTTCAATATATTACGCCCCGTCGAACCTTAAAGATAAGAATTTCGAAGTAATTGCTAGTATCGTTCATCATGATCCATCTTTCACGGGAAGTGGTTCCGTACTTAAACGTTACATACGAGCAAAACCAACGAACGATCCATTAAATGTTGAGATTAATATGGTTGAAATTGATGTGTTTGTGCCGCTAAAATATATTATCTCTTTCAGTGGTTTAAATTCGTTTATTTAAAAGCAGTCGATATTTGTTGGGTTACTCTGTGTCATACATTTAGAGACCTTGTTGTATTTGGTAACCAAATGGTACAAATAATAATTGAAAAAAGGTCAAATGTGTGTCGCACTTTGGAATATTAGGGTTACTTTTCTCTTTCAGTTCTTATATTACAACAATCAGTCAAAGGAAGATCAATGATTGTTTGGTTATTCACAGCTTACAGACTACAACATAAATCAGCGTTTTAAATATTTCTCTTTTCACGAAAATTGCACTGTACGTTACCATTATGGTTTCAAATCTAAATTACTTTCTGTGCTTCTACTAGCGACCAGGTCATGCGAACTAGCGCTTGCCGGCACCCACCCACCACCATTAGTGATGCGTGCTGTAGCCACCATGGCTGCTCTGGTCGTCTCTGCCTTGGTTGCTGCACTCGTCTATGCGAATGTTCGCTATCTGAAACATGAAACGAATGCACCCGCCACTTTTCCCTGCCCTATTAACGTAGGTCGTCTCCGTGACACATGTTGCGTCTCTCCACAAAGCACGGCGCTATAGATATTTAGTCGTTAGAATACCATGCTACGAATGACAAATGTATCTTTTTTGTTTTTACTTTTATTTTAAAAGAAGTACTAATCCACTGAAATTGTGAATTAGTCATTCTTCTGAGAGAGGCACCCTCCAGACACTCGTGAGGACCCATCCTTACGAATGGTCGTACGAGTTATCTCACACTCTTACAGACTAAACACCACCTAAGGACTGGTTTTAGCCGGGAAGGCTTTAAAGGCTTCATCGGAGGCAATCGCCCCGGAGCAAGCGGGGCGATGAAAACAAATCCATCTTTTTTTTTGTTGGCCCCTATGGGCAGTGACAAATCCATCTTTTTTTTTTTTTTTTTTTTTTATTTTCGCCCCAGAAAGTTGAAGCCCCACAAAGGAAGGACCAACCCACACCCGGGTGTGCATTGGTCATTCCTCCGTGAGGGGCACCCTCCGGAAAAAGGGAGGGAGGAGGTGAAATCTTTTAAAGATACCATTTCGTGAGAACGAACTGATTATGTCGGATTTCCACCGACTAAAACACCCCCTGGGACTGCCTCTAGCCGGGAAGGCTACAAAGGCTTCATCTGAAGCGATCACCCCTGGGGAACGGGGTGACGCAAGCGTCACTCTGATAAGAGCATACGCTTAGAGAAGGGTCGTCTTCCTCCTGAGGACGCCGACCCTGGACCCTATAAGCGGCTAACCGAGCGACCAGAAGGGTGCTCACATGGTGGAGGACTGTTGCCCTAAGGAGGCTTCGGCCGCTGCATAGCGGTCCAAAGCTCTCGAAATTTTATTTGGTTGATCTAAGAAGACACTACGTGGCCTGCGGTTTTGGTAGCGGGATAAAGGAGGCTGGGGCGGGCTGTAGGACGCAGCCTGCTGGATGAGTGGGTTGGGATGGGTCTCAGCGGTTTCGAAGAACCGCTTTGACAGGAGTTGGAAGTGTTGTTGGATAGATTGGAGTTGGAGGTCACGGTGGAGTTCAGCATTACGCTGAGCCCACTGAGCATTGGTGGCTCGACGACAAAAGACATTTTGGACTGACTGCAGCCTATTGATGGCTGCAGGACTGGCATGAGCGAACACCGGAGACGCGTACGACATCACCGGCCGTATACAAACCTTGTACAGGGTTCGCTTATTTCTGAGGGACATTTTGCTGTGCCTTCCCAGCATAGGGCTGAGTCGGTTCAGGTAAAATCTGGCGGTACTAGCTACCTTTCTAATATGTGGGACAAAGGAGAGTCTGGAGTCGAGAGTGACTCCGAGATACTTCGCCGTGCGTTTCCAGGGGACTGACGCCCCTAGCATACGCAGGCGAGGAGTATTGTGTGGGAGTTTGCGTCTCGCACAGAAGTGAACTGCGGAGCTTTTCTCCGGGTTCACCTCTATGCGCCATTTTCTGAACCATCTTCCTAACTCAGTAACTGAGGTTTGAAGTTTGGCTAACGCAGATGACACTTGCACGCTCTTTGAATAGAGGGCTGTATCGTCGGCAAAGAGCGAGAGCTCAACGCCTTTGGGAGGGGTGGGAATATCGTTGGTGTACGATATATACAGCAGGGGTGCCAAGACAGAGCCCTGTGGGACCCCAGCCTTGAGTGGGCGTGGGGTTGAGAGCACTCCTTCGTGTCTAAAACGAAAGGAGCGATGCTTGAGGTAGGAGGCCACTAAGCGGACAAGTCGGTCTGGGAAATTAAGCTTGTAAAGCTTGTATATAAGTCCTCCATGCCAGACTTTATCAAAAGCCTTGGCAACGTCAAAGAAGACAGCTACTGTCTTTTGACGCTTTGGATAAAAACCGCTCGAGATATACTCGACTATGCGGTGGACTTGCTGTGGGCAAGAGTGTTGGGAGCGAAAGCCGAACTGGTTGTCTATTATGAGACCATTTGAGAAGAGATGCTCTCTCAGTCGAGCGAGCATTACTCTCTCAAGAAGTTTCCCCATCGCCTTAAGTAGGCTGATGGGGCGGTGACTACTAGGGTTGTTGAGTGGTTTACCCGGTTTGGGTATACCAATGACCGTAGCATCTTTCCAGGCGGTTGGAAAGTGGCACAGGTCGAAGCAGGCGTTGAATATAAGGGCTAAGAGCGTCAGCACTTGGGCTGGGAAGTTCTTTAGCGCCTTATTTGAAATTCCATCAGCGCCTGGGGCTTTGTGGGGGTTTAGTCCTTTGATGAAAGAACTAATTTCATCATTGGACACTGTGATGGGGTCTGCAGTGAGAGGGAGTGAGCTCTTATGTAAGACCTCCTCCTCCACTGATTTGACGTGTGCAGCGTTGCATGGCTGCGTGCTGACAGAACATTGTGAAGCAATGCTGTCAGCGAAACATTCGGCTTTCTCTTCGTCCTCGAAGGCGATAGTGCCATCGGGACGGTGGAGTGGTGGGGTGTGAGTTATTACGTCACTACGCAGTGCTCTCGCTACTTTGTAGTACGCAACATGAGAGGGAGCTATATTCTCCATGAGGTCGCCCCATCGCTCTTCCCTCAGGTCGGAGAGAGAGGACCTCACTTGCCGCTGAAGGCGGTTCGCGAGCGTCCTGTTAGACGGGGTGGGATACAGCTTGGCTCTGCGGAGCGCTGCGTTTTTGGTTTTAATCAGGTCCCTGACAGCCTGCGGTAGTTTTCGGCGGTTATCCACCTTCACTACCCGCGAGTTGTCCTGAACAGCTGATTGAACCAGTTTGGTTAGAGAATCCACCGCACTGTCAATCTTGTCCGGACTATCGAAGTAGTCGGACGTGAGAGCGTACGGTGAATCTGGGGCATCAAAGGCTGCCTCTAGGGTGGCCTTAAAACCTTTCCAGTTGGTAAAGGTCTTGTTGGTGGAGGAGGGGTGGGGGTCCAACGGCCCCATTACCAGTGAGACTGGACGGTGGTCAGAGCCCAGATCATCGAGAGGCTCGATTGATCTGAGCTGAAGCGACACTCCTTTGACTAGCGCAAAGTCTAGTACGTCAGGAGTGGCGTCCACCCGATCAGGGTAGTGTGTGGGCGAGAAAGGACACAGGACGTCCAGATCTAGGGCTTGGGTAATCTCCAGTAGCTTCCTGCCACTGGAGTTAGAAGACTGACAGGTCCAGTCTGTATGTTTGGAGTTAAAGTCTCCAAAGAGAATGACAGACTTGCCTAATGCTAAGAGCGCTTCAAAGTCGCTTCTTAGTGGGATTGTCCCGCTCGGTATGTAGATGGACGCTATGAGTATGGACTGATGTCCTGTCATAGCCACCTTACATACTGTGGCCTCCATACTACTCAACGGAGGAGTATCTATAGTTGAGCAATGAAGTGCTCGTCTATAGTAGATAGCAGTACCGCCGCCTCTATGGTCGCGCGGCCTGTCATTCCGAACTAAAGTGTACTGGGGAATCGACAGCCCCTTCCGGTCAGTGGGTTTGAGCCACGTTTCCTGAAGGAGCAGCAGGTCAATGTCCCTACTACGTACAAATTCCTTCAGTTCTAGAATGTTAGGACGTAAACTACGCGTATTAAATGAAATAAGCGAGAGCCCTTTCGGTTTGGTCCGGCCCGGTGCCGCCGACGCGGCGGTGTTCGTGGCCGTGGGGTTTACTACCTCTGGGAGCATACTATTCGAAGGCTAGTATGAGGTGGTGGTATTGGGCTGCGAGAAGTAGCCGCTCAACAGACGTCGAGCAGCTTTTGTAGAGCCTCGCAAATTCGAGCACTTCAGTCATGTCAACCTTTGGGAAGCTTGAAAGCATCCCTAGGCCTGCTGAAGTGGCAGTGGGCGCGGTTTTGGCGGTTTGAGGCGCACCCGCTGGGGCCTGCTTGAAGGCAGGCTCCCTGCGGGGCCCCCAGGCCTGGGTTTTCGGCTGCACAGAGTCAGCCTTTTTTGGGCCCCACGCGGGCGTGGTGCCGGACTTGGCCGCCGTCGGTAGAGGCGGGAAGTGGGTCGCTGTGGGCGCCGGAGGCGCTTTGCGTCCACTTTGGGCCCCACCTCGGCCGTTGGCGGCCTTGCGGGACTGTTGGGAGGGGGACGGCCGAGGCGCGCGCGGGCAGCCTCTATAATTGGCCGGGTGACCAGACTGGCCACAAAGAACACACGCCGGGGGCGTGGAAGACTGCTGGTCGCGTGTGCGACCGCAGTCTTTGGTGAGGTGCGGCACCAGGCACTTTACGCACCTTGGTGCCGCCGTGCAGTTACGAGCTGCGTGCCCGTATAACTGGCAGCGGTGGCACTGGGCCGGCATGCCAGTCTTGCGGGGCGGCTCGACTGTAATATTGGAGATCCCGCACACCGTGCGGGTCTCTTTGAATATGGTCCTAGCCTCACTGTTGTTGGTTAATACCACCAACGCCAGTGGGTAGGTACGGCCTGAGCGGCTGTACATTTTATGTACAGCCTCTACTGGGAAACCCTGGCCAACTAAGTCAGCCCGGATTTCCTCGGCCGGGATTTCGTGCGGCACTCCTCTGAGCACCGCACGGACTTTACGCTCCTCTGTGAGGGCGTAAGTATGGTACGGGATACCATGCTGACCCAGCAGGCCTGACAAGCCTCTGTAGTCAGCGATGGTGGGGACCTCAATTTTGATAGCTACACCTGTGTTTGTAGCTTTGGTGTAACTGACCTTTTTGTCAGTACACAGTTTCGAGACTTCTACCCATCTCGCCTTATCCCGTAGGAATATAGGCGGCGGGGACTTAACTTTGGCCACCTCCGGCGCGCAGCGAGTCGCTGGCTTGGCGGTGGCGGAGGAGGAGGAGGAGGTGCCGCGGGCAGCGGCGGTGTCAAGCGCTGAAGGCGCTGGGACATCTATGCTCATTAGAGCCGGGATGGTGGGGCGCTGAAACGCGGCCGAGGATGCTCTCTGCGGCGAGGCAGAGCGAGCACGCCGGTTCTTTTTGGCGGAGGGCTTCTTTGGGCGGGTGTGAGTGACGACGGTGTAGCCTTGCTCATCGTCGTCACTGGGGGCTGGACGTTTGACGGTCCTTTGGGCGGGAGGGATGGAGCTATCAAGCTCCATGTCCGAGTTGTCGGACTCGGGAGAGGAAGGGGAGGCGGGGGAGGAAAGTACCTCCACGGCAGGAGAGGCGGGGGCGTCAGAAGACGCGGGGGAGGCTGGGACGCTGTGTGGGGCGGCTAGGGAGGCGAGGGAGGGGGCAGGGGAGGCGGGAGAGGACACAGGGGAGGCGGGGGAGTAGGCCTTGTATAAACCTTGCACTAAATCGCGAACATCGGTGCCGGGGTTGGAGTGCAGAGTCTGAGGGACTCGCTCAAAAAGATAGATGAATAGCTCTAACGTAGGGCCGTCGAGCTGTGCCATAGTGGCGAAGTGTGACCTTGAGCGATTATTATTATCCGCCGATATCGCCCAGAAAGGTCACTTGAAGGATTAAAATTGAATATTAGGGAACAAGTATATACTCTGCCCATTTTTTCTAAATCCATTCTGTGTAAGCATTTATAGGCTACGGTCACCGCTTTGCCGTGGTATGCCTGTATGCCTCCCGACGTTGTATTGACAAAAGCCCTAAGAACCGTCGAGCGTGCATGAAAAGAGCTATATATATGAATGTATGAAGAAGCGAGAGAGGTGTGTAAGAACCTCCTCTTAAAACGCTCGGTTCTCTCTGCCTACACCGCAAGAGACGCGGCGTGAAGATATTTCAGAAGTGACTAGTAGAAAGAAATGTAAAACAAGAATTATGTTTATGAGAAGAGAAACAAAATAAAAAAAGTAAAATTCAATGTCTTTATAATCATTTTCATTACTGCCGTTTTCGGTTGCTCTTTGTGCATTCCCTTGGTCCCCAAATCTATACAAATGTACAATTACAGAATTTATTTGTTTTGTTGTTTATTTGTTTGAGCACGCAAATCTCAGGGACTGACAGTCGGATATGAAAATATCTTCTTTTTTTGATAGCCCAATTCTTGAAGAAGATTGTAGGCAATTCAACATCACGATACAACACATAGAAACCGAAGGAAAGAAAAATTAAACTTTATTTCTGAAAGTAGAAAAAGCTAGTGTAGTATATTCCTAAGACTATAATTGCCCGACTGACGTAAAGTTTAACTTTTGTAGTTACCTCGCCAATCTGATTTCATAAAGTTCTTGCTATGTGCACAAACAAGCATGGTGCGCTAATAGGAGCGTAGTTCTCCTGGACAGTTAAAATACGACTTGTCTTGCACAGTGGGAGAACCGAGTAAAAATTATTACAAAGAAGAAAATTACTTAACGTAAGTTAAAAGTAAAATACGACAAAACACTGCAAAAATATTAACAAATAATATTTATATATATTGAGAGTGATATGAATGAAAATTGAGCAGAGAAGGAGAAAACATGAACAAACAAAAATAATACGAACTAGTTTTGCCTTAGTTCCGTAGTGGCAGCCGACTTGTCAGACAGCAACCAATATATAATGTACTTTATTTTTTTAAATTTAGTATCTCAAAATAAAGGAACCCTTATAAGGTTTTTAAGAATTATGTAGATATATAGTAGAGCAACTATGATAAATTTCAAAGGAGTATATCTAACTCTTTCTGAGATAAATTTCAGTGAGAGATTCACTGCAACTAAAAAGAACAATATTAAATTACAAAAAAATAATATTAAATAGTAAGGACTTACAAATAAAAAAGTATTATAAGTTATACTTTGAAAGAGATAATAAATGAATCTTCAATTGTCTCCGGAATTGACGTAGTGTAGTAGTATTAAGTGGAAGATGTAGTTGTCTCTGTTAGACACCAGAACTTCGTTATATTGGCGGCACATTCTGACTATGTGGTGGTAATGTGACGTTTTTTTCAAGAATAATTAAAGACAGAAAATATTGGAATTGCGATTACGAGTCCTAAATCGGATGTTAAAGTTTAATAGAGAAAGAAGATAGGGGGAATCTAACTGATAATGAATAATTTTATGGAGTAGCATTAGGTCATTTGTTGACATCGTACATATAGTGGGTCTAAATGACATTACCACAAGCGTTTATTGTGGGTTGTGGAGATCTGACGGCAGTTGTTCCATGTAAAAATCAGTATCTTCGCCGAATCCTTAGGCTTAGGCCTGAAAGTCCCGTCAAAATCGCTTTAGCCGTAAGCCGTAAGATAAGCCAGAACGAACGGACAGATCGACAAAAATTTTATGTGTTCATATTTTCGAAAATATCTTTTAAGGTTTCTAAATTAAAAATGGGTCTTCCAGTACAACAATAACAAATTTATTTAACACTATATATGTCGATATGTTTTACAAATAAACATAAAAAAAGACTGATTCAAAAGTTCTGCGCTGGGTCTGGCTTTAAGGACTCGCGTTGGAAGGGTCTAACCAAAGTTCACTGTGAGGTCCCGGACAGAGGTGGCCGGCAGCTCCCGGTCACGTTAGGATTTTATTTTTTAAACAATTAAATATATAAGTATTACAAATTTATTTTTCTGACAATTTTGGCAGACATTCCGAATGAAGGACCGCTATCAACATGTATTATGTTATAATATTCATATCCATTTACTAAAATTACTTACTTATAATAAATATATAATACTTATATATATATCACCTTCATTTATTTGTATGAATTTGAAAACAACATATATAAAAATTTTGTCCACACCTTTACTAATTATTTTCCAATGTTCCATGTTGAACTGTAAGATTGAGAGCTCTACTAAGTGTTCCCGTATCTTAACTTCACTTGCTAACTTCTCTAATAAATGCTGTTTGAATCCGTAAGACTTGCATTTCAACTACATTAAAATATAAAACTTTGCAATGAAGAAAGGCTTTGAAATAAAAAAAATAGGGGATAAGTGCGAGATAAAATCACATAGAGACAAAAGTAGTAAGTAAAGTAATAAGTAAGCTCTATAAGAAGAATATTTTTTATCTATTTAAATTAAGATTTAAAAGGTTACTGACTGGCAAATGCTATTATAATATAAATGAATACATGACTGATAAATTTTAGCTGATTAATTCTATAATATATTTTAATAAAACAAAATAATTTATTAACATTAATATTATCGTTGAAATGTGCTTTCTAATATACAGTAATGTATTGATATAGAATATTGATATTATTAATAAATCAATATGTCTTGTAGACAGAATACAGGATGAAAGAATGACGAAACAAATGTACAATGGGAAAGTGGACGGATGCAGAGCCGAGGACGACTAACACTAACCTACCATGACCAAATTGGTCGAAGAGACTACCAAACAGTTACCGTTACCTTTTTATTGGTAAGCTTTGCTTTAGTTGCTGGGGTCAGCCATTGCATTTTTCACTTACGGTTATCGTAAAGAATTCACTTTCACAATCGATCCAATATTCCTTAATTTCTGTAACAATTCGACTAGGCAATACAAGTTTCAACACGCGTTTCTTTTTGCAGATCAGTCAAATCATGAGGCACCCATTTTTCATATTTTTTTATCTTAATGATTTGATGCAAATGAATCAATATTGTAAGTAAGGTAACGTTAAACCATGCCGCTAATCCCTGGGTAGTTTGCCTTTGCACCTATATATCTATACATGTTACATATACCTACACATGTTTAAGCAAATAAATTATCTTATTTAAATGACCAAATATTTATTTTTTATTTGACTGTAATCTTATATATATATATTGTAATTAAGTTAATTTGTGTCTAACAACAAATTTGAATATTGATTTTTTTTTATATACAACGTCATACCCCTGATATAAAATGATTATCTCAGCCTATGAATTCTTGCAATACATTAAGTATGACTCGCAAGATGTTGTTGTTCTCGCTGATAAACACAACAATCCACCGGGTAGTTATTTGGCCGCGGTTTTGGTACGGTTACCGTACGCAAGAATGACGAAACAGATGTACAATACGAAAGAAGAAGTCAAGGAAGGTACCTTACATATCACTTCCAAATTGGTCGTGTTTTATCAGAGCCTGGAGTTAAATAGGAGCCCTAAACCAGGCCAGGGTATAAGAAACCAGTTGAGAATGCGCAAGCTTGCATTGCTAGAGGAACACCTGGCTCGTCAATTATATAACAATTTTTGTTTTTAATTTGTCGGCCATTTTGACCATGTTCCTTAAGAGATAGGAACGGTGTTCCTGAACATTCCTATTCTACTTTTTTATGCTGAATCCGAATCTGAAGTCAAAATTCGAATATTCGAAAAAAAAACGCACACACAGACAAACGCACAGACAAACATATAGATTTCACGGTGTTCCTGAAAAGATATAAACGTCAACAATACTAGCGACGTGAACAAAATTCGTAGCGCTCGGTTCTCTCTGCCTACCTCGCGAAGGACCCGGTGTAAATATATACATCGATTGATAAGTAAGGTGGGTAGTTGCGCTACGAGAAACCTAGAAAACTAGGACGCCATTTCTTCCACTTGCTGTGCTGCCCTCCGGGATTTATTTCGGACAAAATGTTCGCATAAATACTACAGTTTGTCGTTAGATTAGGTAGTTTGTAAGTAGATCACGAATCAGTGTGCGCTGCTCCAAGAACCCATACGTGATTCTGGAATATTCTATATTAGTAGAATTTCCATTTACTTGTACTTGTGAATGTGATTTTATATAACATCTGGAGGACTGGTTACTGTAGCCTATGTGCAATACAAGTAGTATTGCCAGCATTCATAGGCTACGGTAACCAGTTTTAAGAAGTAGTTTTTAAAAGTAACACAGCGCCTCCTTACGAGCATAGTGGTAACCCCTATATGAACATGGTATATGATATTAGCTGACCCAAAATGCGTTGTCCTGCCCGAAAATAAAAAAAATATCCTAGAACGCAATTGCAGCACCACCTACTGGGTCTAGTTGTAAATCTAACTATCTAGGAACCCATTCAAATATACATAATAAATTTCATTAAATTCAGTCCAGTCGTTTAGGAGGTGTTTAGAGGAGGTACATACGACACAGACAGAATATGACTTAGGAGTACACAGCTTCAGCACTACGCTTAGCGTATGCCGTCTAGCCAGCTAGACTTAGAATTAAGTGGAGGTGAGGATAAAACTATCACATATTTAATACCAACATGTTTGTCCTATCATCTTTAATGAGGATCTAGAATACCCCACTAACATAATGGCTCTTAGGCAAGGTTATGAAGCTTATATTAATGGTATATAAAAATAGGGGCCAATAGTCTAAATCGATTGTCTATGGAAATCGGACCAATACCTATGTGTAGAACGGGGTCGAGTAGTCCTGTCTTCAGACAATCGGATAAAATTCTGTTCAGTTACATCGTTACCCGATACCAATTTGAGTAAAGTAATCCTGGTACCCGACGCATAGATCATCGGGTACCAGGATTCGTGTAAAGTCTTTCTAGCATTCAAATGCGGGCTAAAGGCCAAGTGTAACTGAGCTGTTAGTTCTACATTCTCATATTAAAACAGCTGCTAGGAAATATCACAGACCTATATATACACAGGATAATATTTTTCTTGTGGAGCTATATGTAACTGAACTATGCCATTTTGTATTTTGTTTATATTTAGTCCTTGTTCTTTTATTTACACAGTCTATTGTTGCTTTAGTTGTTTGTTGTCTATGTACAACTGCGTGCCATTGAGTAAACATTATAGACTAAGTTATTGGTATTTACAAATAAAATATCAATTATCTTTATTATGAACACGAACGATTAAGTGGAAAAGTTTGTTGTACTGCCGATACTAATAATAATAATAAATAGTGAGTGGCGAGCCACCGCCTGCCGAAGTAACATCAGATATGATAGTTATGGCAGGTGTCCGTCCATCTTCTGTAATAGCCCAGTACTAATAATCCCTCCAGATCTCATTTCAATAGCTCAATTATTTCCGACACATTTGCAATAGTCCCAATAACTACCGTGACCTGTTCATTGGTATATCCTCCCATTGATATCCCTCAGAGCAAGTCACAGCTGGTATAATACATTACATCATTCTTTTAGAAGGGGCCTCTACGCGTTGGATTTATATCCCCGCGCACGCCTATCAAATGACCGGGATTAAAACCCGTGGCCGTCCAGAGAGGAGTCGATAGAGTATATTGCTCTAACAGGTGATATGCTCCAGAGGTGGAAGTGTTAAAGGGCATAACACCGCGAGTAACTTCGGAGAAAGCGCAGCACACCTCTCGACACCCCTGAGTCACTCACATCGGTGTTGCCCCCGGCCGACTTTCTCTGGCATTTCGGGTGTCCATCTAGTGAGTGGCGAGCCACCGCCTGCCGAAGTAACATCAGATAGGATAGTTATGGCAGGTGTCCGTCCATCTTCTGTAATAGCCCAGTACTAATAATTCCTCCAGATCTCATTTCAATAGCTCAATTATTTCCGACACATTTGCAATAGTCCCAATAACTACCATGACCTGTTCGTGGGTATATCCTCCTATTGATATCCCTTAGAGCAGGTCGCAGTTGGTATAATACATTACACCATTCTTTTCGCAGGGGCCTCTACGCGTTGGATTCATATTCCCGCGCACGCCTATCAAATCACCGGGATTAAAACCCGTGTAATAAGAGGAATAAATAATAAATAAATAAATATTGTCGGACAAATTACACAGCGCCGTCTAACCCCAAAGTAAGCGAAGCTTGTGTTATGGGTACTAGACAACTGATAAACATACGTAAATACATTTTTTTTGTAAATACATACTTAGTATACATAGAAAATACCCAGACCAAGACAAACAGACATGTTCATGCACACAAATGTTTGTACTGTGTGGGAATCGAACCCACGAGCGTTGGTGTCAAAGTAGCGTAACAGCGCGTTTCACTACTGCGCCACAGAGCTCGTCCAACATGAACAAGAACGCAAGAAAGTCTAATATCATAAACGTCAGATCATTTCCCAGCTACTTTCTCTGGCCAATTCAAGTTCTGTCCACAATTATATGTATGTACCTATCTGCCAGTTGGTTACGTAAGGGAGGGCAAACCCAGCGAACCCATGCGATATTTACTGGCGCGTGCTTCTGACAAGTTTACGATCTGCGTACCTCCCCTGCCTATTCGAACTGTGACAAAAACAACACAATAGTTAGTTACATGTTTTCTTTGCTTTTATTTTCACTAAAATATGTATCGATATGTTGCAAACATATTGAGCGGTTTCACCGTAATATGACACTTAATAACAGTGATACTCAAACTGTATATCTATATCTTAACTACAAGCTAAATTACAAAAGATTTATAGATATTATCAACATGCATATATATGTATTGCAACGAACAAAAAAAAAAGTTAGTTTGAAAGAACACTCATAGCCCAGTGGATGAACAACCAATTGACCAACGGATATCCGATTTGAATCCTGATCACTAAATTCCATGTACCACAATTTATAAAATTTGTGTGCTGTGAAGGAAGAACATCATGAGGAAAACCGGACGTCCAAGAAATTATATTTTGGAAGTCGTGTGACCTTACTTAATAATGATATGGTTTTACCATTTTTAATATGGAAGTCATTCGCTCCATGCAAAAATCAGTATCTACGCCATATTAGGAAACATGGTAACGTTAAGAAGAAGAAGGAGGTCTGAAAGAGTGTACTAATGTTAAAGAGTGTTAAAATAAGCATGCTCCGTTAGCTCAGACAAAAGCATAATGAAAGAATTACGAAACAGGTATACAATGCGAAAGTGGAAGGATATAGGAGGCGAAGGCAATGACTCACATATCACCACCAAAATTAGTTGTGTTTTATCAGAAGGTCATGTCCGGTCCTAGATGCCGGCGAGCGTACATAAATGTTAAAGAACGAACGAGATGTGAAGGGAACACGCCTTGTGGCGCTTTGCTCTCTCTGCCTATCCCGCTAGACATTATTGATAGATAGATATCATATTCATTCAAAATATCTATGCCCTATGTTTTTTGCAATATCATTTTTACTTTCGATTGAAAAAAGTATAGTCTATATTATATATATCTATAGCTTCACGCCAAATCCCTTGTGGGGTAGGCAGAGAGGATCCCGCACCACATCACTCGATACTTATGTATAAAAATGTATAGTTCAAGACATAAATGTATAAAACTAGAGTGTTGTTCTATTCATCATATTTTGTAAAGCATGCTAGCTATTACCAGCAGCATCACTCACATGGAGTTAGGATTTTCAAGTTTTTATAATAATAATATTTTTTTATTTATGGAACATAGGTAGTTATGTTTTTCTTTCATCATCATCATCATCAATCAGCCGAAAGATGTCCACTGCTAACAAAAGGCCTCGCCCTTAGGCTTCCACACCGATCGATCTTGTGCTGCTTGCATCCAACGGCTCCCTGCGATCTTCACAAGATCGTCGGTCCATCGTTTGTTGTAAGTATCCATTGCGTGAGTTTGCATTGCATTGAAGAGAAGCTTTACTTAATCATATATACCCACAAACATCTACCAAAATAAAACAAATGTTTTTAATGTAAGTCATCGCTTCAGAACATTAATTTCACTTCCCAAAAGTTGCTTAAGACTAATGTTAGCAAAACTGCAAATATTATCCTTCAAAACTTCTGTCACCACTATACAAATATCAAAACAATTTATCAGAAGACGTATATACGTAATAAATAATATATATTGCAGGAAACGTGCAGGTGTAGTGTAGGTTTTTTAACAGAATAGCAAATCATTTACTGCAGCGCTGCTGTCAGATCGCTTAACAGATTAACGAAATGTCATTATGTATACATTTTGAAACACGCCACGCAGCAGTGCAATTGCAGTTTTTTAGTAGAATTGGCCTACTAAACATCACATGGATTATCACATTCGGTTACGTTGAACTTATTCACTTATGGAATATTACACTATTTTATAGTATACTTGTAACAATTAACTTATGTCGGATTTTAATTTTGACCTATTTTGCACATCTATGAATACAGTTAGACATGTTGTGACCATGAGATATTTCAACATTGACGAATATTTGTCTAATTGTTTTTAAGTGCCTAACTAGTAAATAACAGCAAGCTGTGTAGGCAGAGCTGATATTTTTTAAATTTAAAAAATATTTAAATACTTTTTTTTTAATTTTTTAAAAATATATGGAATCCTGTACGACGTCTAGCGACGAGTGCTGTTACTTTTTCTGTTGATGGGAGTGCAGTGCAGACTCTGCACTGCAGAGTGGCCGGCCATACGTTTTCCAATATGTTTTTTTTTCTAATTGGAACGATTTTGGACCGTTCTTCCTCACCAACGAACATTTAAATTTCAAATTAAAGGATACAAAACTACAATATGTTAGCTATTAGTGTGTCGATTTTGGAGTTTCTCACTATTACCGTCTAAACGCTAGCTGGATGACATCAGGCTACCCCAAACGGCAATTTTGAGGGTAATGTGGCTCCGCTGGCTATCGCAGCTCTGCCAATTATTAGACTACTTGATTTGCCTTCATTATTGTTTAGTTATTGATCTAGTAGTTAACATTTTTTACAAGCGGAAATTTATCCTCTTCCTTGCATTACCCCGTTTTCGAATTCATTAGAATTGGCGGGATCCGCTACCTAAGCCTATAGACTTGGAGAAGATACTGATAAGCAGAAATTTATTATCAGTATCAATTAACACTATTACTGTTATTTATGATTTTGCCGTCTCACGATTCTTTATAGCTGCAATGTCTTCTTTGAATCTCTCTGCGATGGTATGCTTTGATGGCAAATTTATACCGCAACTGCAATCAATCTTGTACACACCCGGTGTCTGGTACGAAATCACATTCTTTGGTGTACGCAGGTGTTTTGCTATTTTGTAGAATGGAACATTCTGACTGATGCAGTCTTGATGGAGAATTTTCATATCTTGTTCTTTTTTAATTCAGCGCAGCATATTGCCTCCGCTTGGCCTCCAAATCGTAACGGCAACTGAGAAAAGACTACATAGTGTCTTGTCAGTTGACGCTGTCATACTGGCTCGCTAGATACTTCTTCACGCCTCATTTGAAGGATCCCATATTGTAGGAAGGAGAAAACACATGTGCAGGCAAGGCGTTCCACTTTTTGATGGTACGACAGAGATAGGAGTTGCCGAACTTTTGTATTTGAAAAAGAGGATATAGAGGATATTTACGTGCATGAAATGAGCTATGAATATGAAAGAAGCGAGTGAAGTGTGTAAGGACCGTGTCTTATGGCGCTCGGTTCGTAGAAAAAAAAAGTTATAATTTTTATGACAATTTTCTTTTGTCTACTATAAGTTTAAGTCACTTTGTTAATAAATTAAACCTTCTTAGCGTTGGGTTCAAGCTTTCACCGCTTAGAAGTTCGCCAACGCTCTGTTTACAATATTCCCAACTTTTACTCATCTTTCCACATCAGCAATGTAACTTTCGCTCCTGCCGAAAGTCCATCCGAGTTATGTATACAATCTTACCCAGTTACTCCAATGAAATATTATCAAGCGTAATCCTAGCGTTCATTCCGTAGGGCGATTCTACTAAAAAACTGCAACTGCACTACTGCGCGGCGTATGTCAAAATGTCAAGTGTATGTCAAGCGATCTGACAGCGACGTTGCAGCGCGGCGTATGTCAAACTCCGTGCTGCAGTGCAGTTGCAGTTTTTTAATAGAATCGCCCTACTGGTATCCTTTTTTACAAAGATGGTATTTGAAATACCATCTTTGTTTAGGTACATAATATATTTTTAGAGTAATTTATGTCTCTGATTTATTGAGAGGAAACAAAGATCATTCTCATATTGCTAGTGTATTAGCTTCGCCTTCGTAGCGTTATCCCGTTTTCTAATCCATCAGAATTGGCGGGGTCATCTGCCTAAGCATAAGGATTTGGCGAAGATACTGATTTTAACACGGAACGAATGTCGTCAGTCCTCCATAACCCAAAGGGAAAATCAGACCTTTATTAGGATAGGTCGCGCGTATTTCGAAATATAATTTTGTGAAGGTAAGCTCGCAAGGTTTTTCATCACCGCCGAACAAGTGATAATTACAAAGATATACATAAATTCGAAAACACGAATTAAATACATGCCAGGATTCGAACTGAAGACCAGTTGGTCAATTAAATAGGTCCGTTCTTTATCCACTGCTCTGTTAGTGTATTAAACTTAAGACTACAAAACAAGCATAGTACTCGTATAAATATGAATGTACGAGTATCACTTTTTTTATACAACGTCGGTAGGCATACGAGCATACGGCCCACCTAATGTAAAACGGTTACCGTAGCCTATGATCGCTTGCAAAATATTAAGTATCACTTGCGCGATGCCACTTCTGCTGCTAACACAGCTACACCTTAGGAGCTTACTGGTGACCTCACTCACACGCAGGAATACAACAACAGTCTAGAGAGTTGTTATTTGGCTGCGGTTTTCTGTGAAGTGGAGGTACTTCCCCAGACGGGCTGCTTTGATGCGCCCTACCTCTCTTAAAAACACGCAGACCAAGACAAACAGACATGTTCATACACACAAATTTTTATCCTATGTGGGAATCGAACCCACTAACGTTGGTGTCAATGTAACGTAACAATGCGTTTCACCACTGCGCCACCGAGCTCGTAAATATCATAATCTCAACAACCAAAATCCCCTGAGCGATACAAATTAATTTCTTTCATTCCCTCAGCATACAAAATCTAGATTTACCCCAGCTATTTCTGTAGGAGTTTGCGAATGCTGCGATACTATTTCCACGGCTTCAAAGGATCAATTGAAAATACATGGAGTGAGATCGGCTGCTTGTGGCTTCGAATCAAACGGTGCTCGATAAAACTGCACCAGCTAACGTCTAAAATACAAATGAACCTTTTTGAGTAACATCCCCTACTATGGTCTCGTTTTGAGGTGGCAAAGTATTTCTAATCAGTGCGAATTATACCACAGGGAGACTTTGTACAAAAGTCGTCCGCGTGGGTACCTATGTCTCACCTATGTCCACCGCCAAGTAGCTATATTTATACAGCTGTGTTCCGGTTTGAAGGGTGAGATATGGCAGAGAAATTACTGAGTACTGTGACGAAACAGTCACATAGGTCAAGATTGGCAGCGTGTGAGTAACACCCCCGTGGTGTTGCGAGCGTCAATAGGCTCCGGTGACCGCTTACCATCTAATGCGGGCCGCATGCTTGTTTGCCAATCTAGTTGCATAAAAAAAACGGGTTGCACTCCGGGAGTGCCGGCAGAAGTGAAAACTTGAACATGCGGACCAAACAGCGATGTTGATAAACTACGTTGAACGAAACGCGTAGGCGCCAAGAATTTCATGGCGCTTACAACGTTTTGGTCGCGAGAAAATAATGCCCTATGAACGATCTAGCGCTTCATGTTTTAATTGTTTAATTAGAGGTAACTAATCTTTTAGCGCTGCAGCGAACTTAAGTACTAATTCTCACCAAAATCTTACGAATTTTCGATCAGGGGCACGTGTTTTCTAACATTTTCTACTCATCCCAAAAAGTGCACAACGCCGCTAAAGAAGTTTTCACTTCATAAAATACAAACGAGCAATATGAACATGACGATTTCGATAACCAACGCATAGCTATAAAGCCCGTCACAGACGTAGCTTAATGATACGAGTATATGGTAAGATAAAATGCTGTCTCGCTCTAAACATATGAAATATGATGAATCTGTATTTAGCATTTACATAGCACACAGCACGTTATCTTATGATTTTTTTATATTTTAGATTTAGATTATAGCGACGTATATGGGGAAAACGTATACAAATTTACACGTTTCCAACTTTTGTTTTTTACTGTATCCGATTTTATTATTGATAACACTAAATATCATCAAAAGTCACTAATAAAAACGAAAAAAATGAAAATCTCTCGACAAACAAAGCAGAATACGAATCACCCTAAACGTTTCAATATTTGCTTATTATACTAATTATGCTTCATTGCATTTAAAATGATGGAAGACAAAAATATTATTGGGCGCACTCACACGATGAGATATGCTAATAATAAATAACACACCTAAGTTTGTTGACGTTATAAACTTCTAACCATACTAAATTTTAACTTTGTAACTCATATATACTTATTCCTTTTTAGGGTTCCGTACCCAAAGGGTAAAACGGAACCCTATTACTGAGACTTCGCTGTCCGTCCGTCCGTCCGTCTGTCCAGGTTGTATCTCACGAACCGTGATAGTTAGACAGTTGAAATTTTCACAGATGATGTATTTCTGTTGCCGCTATAACAACAAATACTAAAAAATAGAATAGCATAAATATTTAAGGGGGCTCCCATACAACAAACGTGATTTTTTTGCTCGATATTGATAACGGCAACAGGTAGACGCTTGAAATATTCACAGAATATTTGGTTATATATTCACTTTAAGAATAAATAATTAAATTAATATAAAACAATAATTTAAGGGGGGCTCCTATACAACAATTGATTTTTTTGCCGTTTTTATAGATAGTGGTACGGAACCCTTCGTGCGCGAGTCCGACTCGCACTTGACCGATTTTTTAATATGTGTAGGCTTTGTGCTACCTTTTTGCTTTAACTTTAATTTGGGTGCATGAGATTTTTGGTGTAAGTAGAAGAAAACAATAAAGGTGCTTACTGTTTTGTATTATAATTTATAATATACACGATCCATACAAATGAATGATCGTGGTACAATTTTCACTTTATATATCATATGCTTATATACAACGAATTACCCATTCTAACAAATACAAACAAAAAAGAGAAAAAAAAAGTAGCGAAAACACGACAGAAGACCAGAACATACAATAATATTTACATAAAGGTAATGACAAAATATATATATATATATATACATGACATTACATTATATTTACATGGAGACATAGTGAGATTTTACCATATTTTTAAATGAGGCTAAGGATTGTGCACTGCGCATAGAAATTGGCAAGGCATTCCAGAGTTGCACAGCTCGCACCGAGAAGGACTTAGACTAATATTGTTAAGAGTGAGATGGCGTTATTAGATGAAGGGAAAGAATACTGCGTGTACTGCGAGCACAACGATCCCGTGCCTCACTGAGATAAACAAAACGTTCCTTCAAGTAGCTGGGAGACGTAGGATTGAAGAGAATATAATAAAGAAGAGAGACAATGTGCCAGTTTCGACTTTATTTTTCGTTATTCTTTTTTTAATTTACCCTTTTGGAAATCATTTAAATTATATAACATTTATAAATCTGAAAGATAAACTTTTTATTATTTATTTTGAGCTAATTTCTGTTTACCAAGATTGGGCAGACAAAAAATATTAAGAATAACCTTGGTTTCTAGTAATAGGGTACAATCTTATTTGTATATAATATACACGATCGAGAGACATAAATAACTTTTTACAAATGTTGTAGTGTTTTCAAAAATTGGCATGCCAATATGCAACATGAAGGTAAAATTCCTGTACTGTATTCTGAGCAAATTCTATATGCAATGACTAAGCGGACCTAAAATACAACCACCATACAGGGAGTTGTTATTTGGGTGTGGTTTTATGTGAAGTGGAAGTACTTCCCCAGTCGGCCTGCTTTAATACGCTCTGCCTATGTTTAATCAATTTGTTAATTTTGATATGGCCGTCCGGTCTGCAACTCACTTCAGTTGGAATACCTATGGGCCAGCAACTCGACCTTGCGGGGGTGCACTGTCAGGCCTTCGCCGATGACGTCGTGCTGATGTTCGACGGCAACACTGCGCTGGATATAGAGAGACAGGCCAATGCCGCTCTCGAGCATGTGAGGACGTGGGGTGTTAAAAACCGGTTGAAGTTTGCGCCGCATAAGACCAGCGCTATGCTGGTCACGCGCATACTTAGGTATGATACTCCGCGGCTTACCATGGGCGGGATAGACATTGACATGTCTCGGCAGGTCAAGCTGCTGGGGTTGACGATTGACGCGGGTCTGACGTTCAATGCGCACGTGGCTACTGTCTGTAAAAGGGCAGTAGCCATATACGGGCGCCTTGCGCGTACGGCCCGCGTCAGTTGGGGGCTCAACCCTGAAGTAGTGAAGATCATATATTCAGCCGTAGTGGAACCTACGATATTGTACGCTGCCGCCGCATGGGCTCCAGCGGTCAATAAGCTGGGTATCCAGAAACAGCTCAACAGCGTTCAGCGGGGCGTCGCTCAGAAGATCTGCAGAGCCTACCGCACGGTCTCCCTGAACTCCGCACTGCTGCTGGCCGGGGTGCTGCCTCTTGACCTCAGAGTGCGCGAGGTCGCCTCTTTGTACGAGGCCAAGAGGGGGCTACCCCATCCGCTGCTCGGGGACAGGGAGATCGAGCGGATGGCCTCCAAGATCGAGGCCCCGCATCCCGCGGAGCTAGATAGCTTGGAGTTCGGCAGCTTGGTGGACGAGGAACAATGCAGGGCACACTCCAACTTTGCCCTGCGAATTTACACGGACGGCAGCAAGATTGAGGGCCGGGTTGGCGCCGCTGTATCCATATGGAACGGCGGCGCGGAAACCAAGGCCGTCAAACTTGCTTTGTCGACCTACTGTACCGTCTACCAGGCGGAACTCCTGGCTATCTGCACGGCGGCCGAGTACGCTTTGAGCTGCGATGGACCCAGTATCGGCATCTTCAGCGACTCCATGGCGGCGCTCCAGGCGGTGGCGAACGTCGAGCCCCTCCATCCCCTGGCGGTGCAGACACGGGACGCTCTTAAACTGTGCAAATGCCAGGGTAAGAGCGTCTCGTTGTTCTGGATCAAGGCACACGCGGGGTTGGAGGGGAACGAACGTGCCGATGAACTCGCCAGGAGCGCCGCACTGGGGTTGCGGAGGCGGCCAGATTATGACCGCTGCCCTGTCTCATTCGTCAAAGGTATGATCCGCAAGGGGACCATTGACGAATGGGACAGGAGATACAAATCGGGAACAACAGCTTCGACGACGAAACTGTTCTTCCCGAGTGCGGCGGAGGCGTACGGCATCGTGGGCAAAATGGTGCCGTCGAGCATCACCACGCAGGTCCTCTCGGGGCATGGTGGGTTCTCCGCGTACTTGCACAGGTTCAAGTGCGCGGATGACCCATCCTGCTTCTGCGAGCCCGGCGTGGACCAGACAGTGCAGCATATATTATTTCGGTGTCCCGCATTCTCCAAACTGAGGTACGATTTGTAGCAGGAGTTGGGAATGCGGGTCACCGAAACTACAGTCTCCGAAGTAGTTGTGGGGAGAAATAGGTCTAAATTTTTAAAATACTGCGTCGGTCTAGCCATGGCTGTCATAGATCGGAATAAGCAGAGCAGCTCCACCTAGGACTAATATTGTATACCTCGGCTATACTCAGTATAGCTGACGGAATCGCGGTGGCTAGGTGGAGCTGCGAAGCTCGCTATCGCCCGTGGTTGGACCGATGCAGTATGGGGAGGGAAGTTTGAAAATAGATGTAATTGTTTCACCGGCGTTCTAAAATGGGCAAAAACGAGATGATGAATGAAAGTTAGAATTACGGCATGAATGAGAATATGATGTATGAATGTGTTTTGGCTGGAAGAATACTATGATGATGATAGCCTTGCCCATGGCAGGGGTGCAAGTTTAAAAAGTAAAAAAAAATAAAAATACCTATGGGCCCATAACGATTAGATTTATACCACCTATACATTTTGGAAGTAGAAGACACACTTGAATTTGATTTTACACGTTCTCTGTGCGTTCAAAACAAAACTAGTTGAGAATGCGCAAGCTTGCATTGCCAGAGGAACACCTGGCTCGTCAATTATATAACAATTCAATTTTTTTTTTTTAAGGTGTCAGCCATTTTGTCCATGTTCCTTAAAAGATAGGAACGGTGTTCCTGAACATTCCTATTCTACTTTTTTATGCTGAATCTGAATCTGAAGTCAAAATTCAAATATTCGAAAAAAAAAAGCGACAGACAAACACACAGCCAAACATATAGATTTCATATAGGAACGGTGTTCCTGAAAACATTTGAATCATATATTTAATGAGGAAAGGCAGTATCCAAGGCATATATATATTATAATCAGGATGTCAACATCCGCTGTACATACTTACTGTTGTACTGTTTGCAATTGTTCCGCTAACGTAGAAATTTAATCACAAAGTTATTGTGTGCTAGACAGCCCCTTAACCTAAAAACGAGGTGTAGACATAGTACCAATTCTATAGCATTCTATATATTCTAATAGCAGGATCTGCTGCATGTTTACCCCTACTATTGGCATTCTCTCGTGTTTAAAATTCCTTCAAGAAAGCATATCAGTTAAAGTACTATATGAGTATTTCTGTAGGTATCCCAGCGCTAGTGCTAATTATTGACAATAAACAGATGTTTTTTTATACAACATCGGGAGGCATACCAACTTACGGTACACCCGATGTAAAGCGGTTACCGAATCCTATGAACGCTTGCTAAAGATTATGTACCACTCACGCGTTGCTACTTCTGCTGCTAATACACCAACTACTGAGGAACTGGTGACCTCACTCACTCGCAAGAACACGACAACTCTCCAGAGAGTTGTTACTTGACTGTGGTTTTCTGTGGAGGTGCTACCCCAGATGGGTTGTTTTGATGCGCCCTATCTGGTCTGGATAGTTTAAAGAGTTAAACTATCCAGACCGAAGACGAAGTGACATGTTCAAGAACACATAATTATGTTTGTCCCGTGTGGAGATCGAACTCAGAACATTTTTAAAAAGTGTATTGCAGAGTGGTTTCAGAACATGATTCAAGACAGTCTCTTTTCTCTCTGTCTGTTCTCGATATATTTTGAGTGAAGTCTTCACTCCTTTTTCACAAAAATGAAGCTTTATGACTCCCCCTGATAAGACACGCCCCACCAAATCATTACAGACGCAGGATGATGACCACGTTGTACCTTTCCAACCACTTGGGCGGCTTTTTCAGAACTATGTGCGTACACTTTGTCATTTTGCTTGTTGCAGTGCTCTTCTCTGCAGGATATTTCTGTGCCTTTCACCTGCGTATCGCGACAGAAGGCATTTTGGTCGATTCACTCTCTTCAACTGTGGGGGTTGATATAAAGCATGTCCTGTATATCGAAGATAAGCGCTGAGCTTCAGGTCTTATTATATTATACGCGACAGAGCCCTAGCGGGAATTTTCATTTCTCGCGATAGATTTTATATTTCCTAATTGAGTTTCGACGAATTCTGGCTATAACAGCTTTAAAAGCCTTTGTAGTTCTAACAGCATGCAGTCGCCTCGATCTTTTATGGTCTTCAACAGAGGAAGTGTTGGTATAACGTGTGGATAGTGCGATGTACGAACATACGGCTAATACCAAGCTTTTGAAGTGTCTTGAATATGACCGACATCTACATATCCTATTTTCTTTAAAACGGCGGGAATTCGAAAGAAGTCTTTAACATATTAAACGCGTTTCCTAAACCAGCTTAAGAAAGGTTTGGTTTTCTTTCTGGGTTGTGGTGATTGTGGTAATCTGAAGGCAGTCGCTCCATATAAAAATCAGTATCTTCGCCAAATACGTAGCTAAGCGGACCCCACCAATCCTAATGCACTAGGAAACGGGGTAACGCTAAGAAATAATGAGAGAAATTTTGTCTTAGAATTTGATTACCATCTAGCAAAGGAGTTTCAAAAGACCATACAATCATAGACGTGATAGTGAATCTAGAAAAATGTGACTTACGACGGTAATGTTTCATATTTTATCTCAAGTTAAATCATGTTTATTCTGAACTCTTGTAGTAAAACAATATCCCAGGATTGGCTAACGTTAGCAAAAGTAGTACAAAATGATATTTATTTAATCGTTGAATATGTTTGTAGTGCTTCAGCGCTGTATCAAAAGAATATAATTTACTATAGTAGTCTATTTGATATAAAGTGGATAAAGGTGTCTGTAATAGATTCAGGCAACTTTTCCTTAATAATCTACAATTCTACCACATGACACCATTATTATTGTACCAATATGCTGCCATAGATTAATTGTGGTATGTAATTGAAGATTTGAAAAGAGATGATATATATTAGTGGGGTATAAATTATGTCCTTTGTCGATGAGATGTTCGGCGAAGTGCGACCTTTCTGGGCGATTGTTTTTATACGCCGATACGTGTTCTTCTTACGATTAACGTCTACAACGCCTGATGATGCCTCCTGGACGACGCAGCGACGATCAGCCAGGCCAGTCGTGGCGGGCGACGGTGGTGGGGGCATGCGGTTTCTGTTCCAGATGGCGGACGACCGCAGCAGCCGAGGCAGAGACTACCGGAGCAGCCATGGCAGTGTCGGCATATTGCATCTACTAATAGTAGTGGGTGGGTGCCGGCCGGCGCTAGGCCGCATGAACTAATTGGTGGCGGAAGCACACAAAGCAGGTTAGATTAAATTGCATGTAGTACGTTCAAATATCCGTATAGTACGTTCGTGTACGAGTTAGATTCTCCTTAGCGGTACGAACATGCAGACAAAGTGAACGCGTTTCATGAAAAGCAACAAATTTGTTAGTTCCTGCGTACATGCTTTTATATGAAATTGCAAAGGGACGCTCCTGCACCGGATATGTAGAGTCCAGTTATTTTGAGTATTATTCAAGTTTACAACCGTTCATAAACTGCAGTAAATAGGTGGCGCATAAATATGTTTTGTTTCATTAAATCTTAGACATAACGAGATATGTGTACCTAATAGCCGATACAAGTCAAAATCTGAAAATTACACGCTCTGGAAATGACACGCGGAATATTCCAAACAAGAATTTCATTACCTGAAATAAGATTTATGTTTTATTTTGTAATATCTTTAATGTAATACTTGACAAATTATGTTTACTTATATAGAAAATCATCTAATTGCACGCTAGATTTAATTATACTTGCTAAGAGGGGAATACACCTGGCGACGACTCTATACTCAAAGTTAACAAAATTAAAGGACAATTTTGAATTTTGACTTTGACTTTAAATCAAACCACTTAAAAGTTACTCTTGCTATATGTTAGTAAATTTAACAAAAAATAATAATTAATTTGCCTAATTTCATAATTGATTCCGTAAGACATCCAAGTAAAATACCATAGGTAAGTAAATATTTGTATTTAGTTATTATCAATTCAGAAAAAAAGTTTGGCTCCATGTGACATATCAAATGAAAGTAAGATCTCAAATCTTATACTATATACCCCCAAATGTAGGTTAATTGATAGTGCTCATGGTAAAGGAGGTTATCGGAAATTGTACAAACAGTAAGTATCAAAACGTGACCTTATAGAAAGTGACGATATAGGTATGTGACTTTATCGGTATGTGACATTTTAAGAATGTGATATTGTCAAGAACAGAATACCTTGTGTGAGCTTTGGATCATCGACAATCTCCCTACTCGCCTTTGCACCAAATCACAAGGTCCCTGGATACCAGATACTTCCTCCCATAGGTAAATTATACTACTCCATTTGCTGTGTCTCTTGAAACTTATATAACAAGAGTCTTTGTCTCGAATTGAAGTATTATTTTACTGTACTTAACATACCAAGTTTCTTGGACTCTATCTTATTCTCAAGGTGACTTCCGAACTGAACTCGCCGAAGATCTAGACACCAAGAATCGCTATAATCTTGGCAATGGTAACCCGGCCCATTATTATATTCACGGCTCATCATTGAAAGGAAATCTAAGTCCTAGTCTGTTGCTCCTACCCAAAGCTGATAAAAGTTTGAAATCAGATTTATTTCTCTTAAAGCCTAGCTACCTATATTTATTTCTAGACGTAATTATGCACATTTTTGTATCTGAACGTTAGAGGACTCGGATAAGAAACGACCTTCATTGATCTGTTTAATGGATGAAAATGATTTTATGGTAAAAACATATCTCGAGTTGGTTGAGTTGGTTGGCTAAAAAATCCTGGATTAATGAAATTAATTCAAAATTTAATTTTTAGCATTACAATCATGCATTAAATATACAAATTATATACACATCGAAAGTATGAATTTCTTGAAGTTGGCAGGTATAAACAAGTTTTTTTTATAGCACTAAGTGCGAAACAAGCATACGACCTGCCTGATGGTAAGCAGTTACCGCAGCCTATGGACATTTGCAACACCACTCTTGCATTGCCGACCCTAAAACGAGTAAGTAATAGAAGTTATTTACACTCATCTGTTTAATAAATAAATCTTATATCAAAATAAAGAAAAAATTTAATCTGTCGCTATCCTTCTCAAATTTTGAATTCGTTATATTTTAGCCCACCCACTCGCAATATATTTTTTAACGTAATTAATTTCATATAAAATAATTTGACTCCATTAAACAGATTAGTGAAGGTAATTTTTTATTCAGATCTAAAACTAAATATAGTTCTTGAGTGTTATTATTACGTTACCAGTCACTATACCCTTCGCTTAACATTAATCAATGAGTGAGAGAGAAAGGAAAACCTATTGTGTGCTCGCCAATGTTTTGGCAGGGCCAAGAGCCGGTACTTGTTTCCCCGGGACCATTGATGTAAAAGAATAGACAACGTCCTTTAATATTTAGTTCTTTATGTGAAATTGATGTAGAGCAGGGAAGAAATATAATTAAAGCCAGTATACTTTTTAGGATGTTTCGATTCCTCGAATACCTATAATCCGATTGCCATTCTAATTTAATAAACGTTAAAAATAACTTTCTGTATCACGATAAATAAATCCCAAGGACAACTCTTAAAACTAGCAGAGATGCATTTAGGCACCTCATGCTTCTCACACGGTTAATTTTATGTGGGTTGCTCCGTTTCGAGTATCCAAAATTTACATGTGCTCGCCGAAAATAATCGGTCTTATAGTATCGTCTACAGAAGCATATTGTAATTGAAATGTGAAGTTGCTTAGGATTATAATACAACTACGATTATCGTATTTACGACTTAAGTAATTTGATTTCTTATTCCGGAAACGTACATCATAACTTCTGTAGGATGGCTATTTTTGTATATACATTGTTTATGTGTTGTATAAATTAATAAGTTAAAGCATGTGTCACTTTTATTTCGTGCAAATGCGCGGCTCCTGTGGAATAGATCTAGAGCGTAGAGAATCATAGAATTCATAGAGTCTAATATTAGAGGGGTTCGTACTATTATAAATGTAAAAGTGTATTTATTAGTCGGTTTATCCTTTTTATAAATTAAAACGGAGCGACGGATTGATGTGTTTTTTTTTGTATCGAGATTGATTTTTATTGAGGGCCCGACAGTGACAGAGAAAAATAGTTATTCATATGCATTTATTGATATACAAACATACTGAAGATTATCATTTCTTATTTCCTTGAACATTTTTTAAATCCAAATATGCAATGTTCGATATAGAAGAAACGAGTTGTAGAGTAACCTCTAAATATGTTATAACTGATTCTAATGTTTTATGTATATACGAATATGGTTGGAATCCTAATGAAACAGCACATGATCACACACTTTTCTATCTATAGACTTATGTCTATATATAACCTTCATGCCATTCCATGCCATGCCAGTGAGTAGGTAAAAAGAACCGAGTGCCACATGACTCCATCCTTACTCATCTCGAATGTTTTTAAAAGTAAATGTTGACGTTTGCGCCCCGCTTCCATCTTCAAGACGTCGTCGTGTTCATTACGAAAAGACGCAATGCGGCCTCGAGGTGATATACAAAGTAAAAACCGAGCACATGCATTTGAATGCGTTGAATTGGGCGCTCAATTCGTGAAAGCAAACAGGGGCCGTAGGCAGTGTTTATAAGTACAGTTTAGCTTTGATAGAATCTGTTAATAATAAAGGCAATTTAAAATTAATAGATTTATTTAATCGATACAAAATTTTATAATAGCACATTAATGGGTTTTACAAAGCAAAGCTCGATATATAATTAGACCAAGACACCTTGCCTTCATCACTCATATAATAGATTTACCCATTATGTGGGCATTTGGACTAGCTGAGCAATGACAGCCCAGTGGATAAGGAACCAGCCTATTAAGCCACAGTTCACCGGTTCGAATCCTGGAATATACCACTAAATTCGTGTTTTAGGAACTATGTACATATTTGTAACTAGCTGTGCCCGCGACTTCGTCTGCGTGGAATATTATTTATTTATATTTACAAAAATAAATAAAATTTCTAAAATAAAAGTAGCCTAAGTTACTCCTTATTACATCAGCTATCTCCCGTCAAAATCGATACAGCCGTTTCTGAGATTAGCCGGAACAGACAGACAGACAGACAAAAATTATAAAAATATTCATTTTGGTATCTAATATGTCTACTATATTAGATGTTATGTATTGATTTTTAAATAATACTAATAATATGTTAACTTCCTTCTTAGAGTAATTTAAAAGAGAAGTTTTCATTTTACTTCAAGGGGAACTCGATGGCGGAATGGTTATCAATGTTATTTTAACACTAACGCTCGTGGTTTCGATTCCCACACAGGTCTTGGTCTGAATTTCAAGAGAGGTAGTCTGCATCAATGCAGCCAGACTGGGAAGTACCTTCACTTTACGGTAATCGTTTTACGTCAGGTAGGCCATATGCTTACATGCCTCCCGACATTGCATAAAAAAATCAAAAAGTAGTCTATATTTTTATTGTACAAGATCAATGGTTATCACGCCGAAAAAGTATTTATCTCGGGCTGAACGGACGGCTGGACTTTGACAGATCGTCCTTGTGTTTTGCTAAATAAGTCAAGATTCACTGGTGACGCTGTTTGCCCACTTTTTGCCCACTCCCACTCTATTTTCCTTCTCACGTCGCGTCGTTTGCCTCCAATTTGTTAGGTGTCGTTTTTTGTCCTACTTTTTCTGATAGCGCGTAGAGATGACTACGCGATTACGTCAGTTTTTGAGATGTTTATTAGCTTTATTTGAGTAAATGATTGAAACGTATCTATATATGCGGATTTTCCGCCAGTACTTTTTATCTTTTTTTTTATACAATGTCTGGAGGCATACAAGCCCCCCTGATATGTTTGGAGTGGATTAGAGATTATGAACGCCTGTAATTTAAGTATCACTCGAGTATTGCCACTCTCGCTGCACAGTGAATCTTCAGGATCTTACTGGTAACCGTATTCACTCGCAGGAACACAACAATTGCCCAGGGAGTTGTTATTTGGCTGCGGTGTTCTGTGAGGTGGAGGTATTTCTCAGTCGGGTTGAGCCTTATATCTCCTCTTTGACACAACAGTCTTTGATTCTCAATCACTGTCATTTATCGAAAGCTGAAAGTTTAACGTGCCCTCTGAAGGAACTCGAGACGATTAAATCCATCCATAGACAGGCTGCAATCGACGTTGCTTATCTTGCATGATCGATTAAGACCGACACGCGCATTGACGCCATCGACCTGCTAGTTTCTGTCAATGTTACCACTAAACCTAATCTCAACAGAGGGAGACTTTGTACAAAAGTCGTCTGTGTGGGTACTCTGTCTCACCTATTTCTACCGCCAAGCAGCTATATTTATATAGCTGTGTTCTGATTTGAAGGGTGACATATGGCAGAAAAATTACTGGGTACTGTGACGAAACATCCTTAGGTCACAAGATTGGCAGCGCGCGAGTAACATCCCCGTGGTGTTGCGAGCGTCAATAGGCTGCGGTGATCGCTTACCTTCTAATGCAGGCCGCATGCTTGTTTGCCAATCTAGTTGTATAAAAAAAAGCTTACCAAATTCTGATTCCAAACATATAAACTTCGACCTGATAGAAGACTTTTCTTCTTCTTAGCCTTATCCCGTTACCTAGTCCATTAAGATTGGTGGGAACCGCTACCTAAGCCTAAGGAATTGGCCAAGATACCGATTTTGACACGCGCTCTATGTCAAAATCTAACGTCAAACATCCACAACCTAGAGCAAAAATCAGTTTTCTCTTAGATCAGGCCACACAGGTCTTTCGATGAATTTTTCTTGGACTTGCGTATCTCCTCACAATATTTTCCTTCATCGCCTAATAAGTGACGATTACAAATATGTATGTAAGGACAACGATATGTTATGTATGCGTATGTAAGGATGGTCAAGATACTGCTTTTAACATGGAACGACTGCCTTCAGACCTCTATAACCCAGAGGGAATAACCAGACCTATCTTAGGTTAGGTCATACGTTTTCGAAACATAATTTCTTGGACGTGCGGGTTTCTTAACGATGTATTCCTTCACCGCCGAGCAAGTGATAATTACCAAAATATATTTAAATTCGAAAACACGAATATAGTGGTGCATGTCAGGATTAGAACCTGGGACCAGTTGTTCAACAGGCCGTTTCCTTATCTACTAGGCTATTACTGCTCTTATATTCTATATAATAATAGTCTAAATAAATAGGAAATTTTTAGGATAGGAGAGGTAGGGCGCATCAAAGCAGCCCGTCTGGGGAAGTACCTCCACCTCACAGAAAACCGCAGCCAAATAACAACTTCGTAGAGGGTTGTTGTGTTCCTGTGTGTGAGTGAGGACACCAGTAAGCTCTCAAGGAGTTGCTGTGTAAGCAGCAGAGGAGGCATCGCCCGAGTGATACTTAATATATCTCAAGCGTTAATAGGATACAGTACCCGCTTTACATCAGGCGGGCCGTATGCTTGTATGCCTCCCGACGTAGTATAAAAAGGTCCGAGAAACGCTATTGTATACATATGTATGAGCGTTGACTAATCACTGTATTGATTGTCATTTTTTTCTAGCGTTATGCTCTTTCCTAATTCATTAGGATTGGTGGGGTCCGCTAGTTACGTCAAAGAGTTTTGCCAGTGTACTAATTTTAACATTGTATGACAATAGTCACACGACATTTGTATGTTCTTGCATACACTCGTCAAAGAATTTGAATATATTTTGTCATACTTAGAGCATGTTCAACAGTAGATTAGCGGAGGTCATGATCCCGAGAGACTACAGCAAGAGATAGTTAAAAAGCATTAAGCGGCTTTTACAAGAACGGCAAAACACGATCCTAATACGAGTATAGCAAGTGTCCATATGCCACTGTTTAATATAAGGCTGTCCGGATAGCAGTTGCTAGTTTCCTCTTATATAAAAAAACGTCCTGTGTGATGGTAAACAGTTACCGTAATCAATGTATCTAAAATTACAACTCCAGAATCATCACTCGAGCATTGCCGATCTTGTAAAATTCACCCATCTATGAAGAACCTCATTCTGTAGTTACTGACAGAGTCCTGGGTAAGTTACATTTAAATAGTAGTCCAACTGGGATAATAGTTTAAGTCGGACTCAAGACCGTCGCTAAATAACAATTCCCTGAAGCGTTGTGGTGTCGTTACGCGTATTATTCTAACCGAACACACATGTTAAGGAACGTCGACCGCAGCCTGTCTATGGATGGGTTTATCTATCTCGAATTTCTCCGTGCTCGGAGGGCACGTTAAGCCGTCGGTCCCGGCTGTTGTCGATAGGTGACAGTCGTTAAGCTAAGTCAGTGGCCCTCGGGCGGCTTGAAAACACTGGCCTCCGCCAATCCGCATTTCAGCAGCGTGGTGGAGTATGCTCTAAACCTCTTCGGTAGAAGGGAGACCCGCATTCCTACATTGGGATGACTAAGGGTTGATGTGGGTTGTGGTAACCCTATTATTAACTTACTTGTTCTTCTTATTCTGTTTCTTAATCCATTATGATTGGCGGGGTCCGCTACCAGAACCTAGGGCTTTGCCGAAGGTACAGATTTTGACATAGAGCGACTGCTATCAGACATATACAAGTGGAAAATTAGACTTTTTTCAGGTTGGATAACACCTTAAAAACCTTGGGATCGCGGTGGCTAGGTGGAGCTGCGAAGCTCGCTGTCGCCCGTGGCTGGACTGACGCATTATGGCGAGGGAAGTTTGGAAACAGCCATTATCGTTTCACCGACGTTCTAAAATGGGCAAAATCTAATTTTTTTAGGAAATAAAACTGAAAGACGATGAATGGAAGAATGAATTGCGGAATGAAAGAGAGGATGATGTATGAATGTGTTTATATATGTTGTAATGATTTTTAAAAATGTGTGCAATCAATATCTATTGTTGCAAAAAGCGCCTTGCTCACGGCAGGGGTGTAAGATTAAAAAAAAAAACACCTTATACCAACATAAATTACATTTGCTAGAAAATAGGTTTCTAAGTTTTAATGTAGGGTAAATATATAAGTTGGGTAAATATTCTAGAAGCTACTGCCGTTGAATAATACATATAAAATTGAAAAGTACACTTCACTACAAAAAAAGTATTAAAAAATGTTTATTGTTGTCTATCAATGTCATATCGTTTGCAGTCGTCGTCTTCGTTTTACCAGATTACGGCGAAGACAAAAGGAAGGTAATAATTTTATGGCATACTATCTGCGCCCGCGACTTCGTCCGCGCGGAATAGTTATTTTTTTATTTATTTATATAAAAAAAATTAATGAAATTTGTAAAATAAAAGTAGCCTAGTTACTCCTTATTACATCAGCTATCTGCCAGTGAAAGTCCCGTCAAAATCGGTCCAGCCGATTCAGAGATTAACCGGAACAAACAGACAGACAAAAATTGTAAAAAGAAATATTTTGGTATATGTACCGTGTATACATCCATGTGCATTTAATAAAAAGCGGTCAGTCTATATGTCACAAAGGAAATATGGAGAATCGATGACACCGATTTTTCGTAGTAACTCAATTCACCGCTACGGGTCGGGGGGTAAAGTAGAACGCGCTGCTCTTATTGCTTAGTTCGCGAATCAACATCGCGGCACTTGCCGGCTTATTGGTCAGTAGGCTCAAATAGCTGAGATATTTAGGCGCTAAATCACAACGTATTTGTGAGCGCGGTGTGCCTTCGTGCGCAGAGAACCAATTTAATGGTTTGTACTAAATATATATGTATTTTATACGCCTAAATCCTTCGTCATATTGACAAATGAAGTATCATTTGAAACGTCTGTACACTTATTGATTAATACACAAAAACATAATTAAATAATCGTAAATCATGTTTTGTGTCTAATAAAAAATCTTATTTTTTTTGAAAATATAAATATATATCTAATTATACATAAACACGAAAAATACGCCTAAGGCAAACGTAATAACCTTCTAATAAAATTTGCATAGGATGAGATGAAATCACGGGCAAACTTACCGACTTTATGCATAATTAATCTACTAATTTGAATAAATTAATTTAAAAACCCGACTACGACATAATTGCTCAATAATAAATACTAGTAACGTATAGTCTTTTATTAAAATGTTAAATAATTATAAAAATAATCTTAGATTACTTACACGATTACATTATATTAAAAATAGACAGCCATACGTTATTTGTATTTATATTCTTACATACACTTTAATTTAAATCATTTTAAAATATTTTAATTATAATAAATATTGTCGGACAAATTACACAGCGCCACCTAGTCCCAAAGTAAGCGAAGCTTTTGTCATGGGTACTAGACAACTGATAAACATACGTAAATACATTTTTTTTTGTAAATACATTCTTATTATACCTACATAGCATAGCCAGACCAATACAAACAGACATGTTCAGGCACACAAATATTTGTACTGTGTGGGGATCGAACCCACGATCGTTGGTGTCAAAGTAGCGCAAGCGCGTTTCACCACTGCGCCACCGAGCTCGTCATTCAGATTAACATTTTTATTTAAAACTAGCTGTGACCGCGACTTAGTCCGCGCGGAATTTAACAAAAAGTTATTGTTCAGTTATAATTTTATATATTTGATTTGATTATAAGTGCCTAAATAAGCAGAGTAAAACAGCGAACAGCAAAATAATAATAGATATGTATTATGTACTTCGTCTGCGCATATATAGGTGACCTACATACCAGGACCAAATTGATTGTATTTTATCAGAAGGTGAAATCAGCCTTAGATCTCGACGAGCGTGCATAAGAAGATCATTCAATGTTAAAGAAGCGAGTGAGGTTTGTAAGGATCGAGTCATGTGGCGTTCGATTGTCTCTGCCTACCCCGCAAGGGATTTGGCGTGAAGTTATAGATAAATATATAGGGGATGTGTTTTATAAAGTAGGTGCGTTTGACAACTTACCCTTAAGTAGACTTGTAAACTGTAGTTGCCCGCACGCCGTAGGTAGACTCATCCATTATTTCACACGCCAACTTGCACTAATTACCAAACACATTAATCACGTTGAAATCGAACCCGTCACCGGTGACATATTTAGTGATTCATTACGACTACTAAGGTGCTCTGTGTTTGTGTTCAAAGTAAGTTACGTAAGATAACAATATATCGATGTTTTAGTATTGAAATGAACTCTCAAATTAAGTTCACTGTTAGTTTTGCTAGTGGATTAAATAAAAAAATAATAACTGAGAGAATCGTCACTGCATATTATAAAACAAAGTCCCACGCCGCGTCTATTTGCCTGTCTGTTCGCGATAAACTCAAAAATTACTTAGCAGATTTTCATTCGGTTTCCACCAATAGACAGAGTGATTATTGAGGAAGGTTTACGTGTATAATTTGTAAAGGTTTTGTGTAAATAGATTGAAATATAATGATAAATGTTGAAAATGTCGGAAAAAATCGAGCCGCCTGGGAGCTTTGTCACCGATTCCGAAGGAGTTGATTTAATAGCAGCAGATGCAGCAAAATTAATATATTGCAAGAATTCGTAGGCTAACGGTAATGAATGAGATGATAAATAAAATATGAGGTGGGCCGTAAGCTTGTATGTCTACCGAACATGTATAAAAATGTTACTTTCTTCCAGAATGAAGGCGTATACTTTTTTAATCGGCATTGATTGACAGACTTTTAAAAAAGGTAGAGCGCATCAAAGCATCCCGTCTGGGGAAGTACCTCCACCTCACAGAATACTGCAGGCAAATAACAATTCTCTGTAGGGTTGTTGTGTTCCTGCGTGTGAGTGAGGACACCAGTAAGCTCCTGAGTTGCTGTGCTAGCAGCAGAGTGATACTTAATGTATTGCGAGCGTTTATAGGCTACAGTAACCGTTTTCTATCAGGTGGGCCGTATGATTGTATGCCACCCGACGTTGTATGAAATAACAACTTGATTTAGTGACTGAAGATATATATTTTTTCATGCATGATATAAATGGCTGTAATAGCAGGGAGTTCAGTCAGTCGTCAACTCTGGCTATGTACTATGCCTATTTATGGTTTTGTTTTTCATATTAACATTTTTAACTATGCAGACAACATCATCATCCCGCAGTCCCGCATCCCGAAGTCAATTCGAAAACTTCCTACTCTTACAAATTTCTTCTGATTAAATTCGTTGTGAGTTCCAAGGCAGCTGTAGTTTAACCCCCGGGACAGAAGTGTACTTCACTGTTCATTGCCTTATTGGTGGTCGCCGCTGTTAATTCTGTCTACACAGGACTCTTTCCACTCTGACCACTCATTCCCACCACTGTATCAGCGGTGGGAATGAGTGGTGGGCCTGTCCCATCATCATCCCGCTATTTTATGGCGAATAACCGCGAATGACGCTTCGGAGAAATTGAAATATTGAATTAATATTATAGGATCTAAATGCCTCAAACATACTTCCATTCAAACCATATTCATAGTAACAAACTACTAAAAAACAAAGCAAAACAGGAGAACACGAAAACAAACAATGCGATATAGTCTTAGAGCCAGTATCCGCGGGGATTAACTCGCTCCTTGTAAACAGCAATAAATACGGATGTGAGGTGGCGGGAAAAGGAGCTTATGTTTGTTTAAGCTGTATTATTGTGCTTCTCTTAGCCGCGAATGTTTTAGTGTTGAATTGTTTAACATTAATTTGACGATGCTGCAGCTAAGCAGTAATACTCTTTTGTAGTTCGTATAATTTATGAAATGGTAAATCAAATACTCACTGATGGCAATCCTCTCACCCTTTTCTTGTCGATGGTAATAACATGATGTTGAGGGTTGTTACTCATGTAAACCTGATGTATGCTTTCCATACATGAGCAATGAAATCATGGCAAGACGTTTCAACTCACATAATGATACAATCCTAACTCATCTTTATATTTCACATAAAAATGAAATCGGAAAGTATCAGCATGTGAGTATTACTGCGATATATTAAAGTATAATAAATGATTATTACGTACGCGTCTTCACTACTCAACCTAGTATTAACTAAATTTATCTTTGAGGCATGCCCCGTTGGTTCCGACATGTAGAAATAATGTAGGATGAAGGAAGGAAACAGATATACAAAGCGAAAGTGGAATGATATAGGAGCTGACGAAGATCAAAACAAGAAGTCAGGTCCTATATCTTCTTATACCATGATCAAATTGGTCGTATTTTATCAGAACTTTTGTCAGCAGCCCCAGGAACCGGCGAGCGTGCATGAAAAGAACTATGAACGTTAATGATATAAGGACCCCGTCTTAAGGCGCTCGATTTCCTCTGCCTACCCGGCAAGGGACCTGGCGTGAAGATATACATACATTCATGGTTTCCAAACATGAGTTTTAAAATCAACCATGGTAATGTTTTAATGTGAAATATGAAATCGTGCTGATACTTAATATATTACAAGCGTTAATAGACTACGGTAACTGCTTTACATCAGGTGACCCGTATGCTTATATGCCCCTCGACGTTGTATAAAAAAAATGACGGTGAGATTGGTCAGTATAGCATTACTGCGATATATTACAAAGTATCGTATATAATTATTTCGTATGTGTGTTCGCTACTCAATTTAATATGAACAAAAATTCTTTTTCATAATTTTATTATGTACGATAAGATATTATGTTAATGTTTAAATTCTTTGTGTACTATCCCCGAGTCTAACAAGTGTTGAAGAACTTATAGACGCCGTTGAAACTGTAGTTTGTTTGAAAAACAAAGGAATGGTTACGGAAACAACCGTAGCGAGCACTGCTACTGCGCTCTAGTTCAGTGCCCGCGCCCCGACGCCCACGGGTTACAAGTTTTGTTTCATTATGCGATAAAGATAAAAGATATTTAAAAAAAAACAATCTTCTCATAAAAAAATATAATTATTTCCTGGGTTAGTACCTATACTAAATTTATACATATATATATTTCTAATATTATAGGATAAATTACAACGCCATCTGCCCCCAAAGTGAGCGAAGCTTGTGTTACGAGTTTTAGACAACTGATAGACATACGTAAATATATATTTATTTCATAAATACATACTTATGATGCATAGAAAACACCCAGGCCAAGACAAGGAGACATTTTCATGCACACAAATGTTTGTCTTGTGTGGGAATCGCCGTAAAGAGTAGGAGGAGAAGTTTGTTCGTTTGATTGTTTGTTTGAACGCGCCAATATGGAACTGCCAGGCGGATTTGAAAAAATATTTTTGCATTCGATAGTCTAATTCTTAAGGAAGGTTATTTTATATAGTAGTAGCCGAGAAAAAAGAAAGTAAGAAAAGCGGCTCTCACGGAATACCGGGATACGAGCGCATAAAGTCGCGGGGTGCAGATACCAGGGGTTACCCGAGCGAGACTTTGGGACACAAGACTTGGGGTCACAAGATTGGTAGCGCGCGAGTGACATCCCCGTGGTATTGCGAGCGTCAATAGGCTGCGGTGACTGATTACCATCTGATGCGGGCTGCATGCTTGTTTGCCAATGTAGTTGTATAAAAAAAAGGTAGTAGTACTTATATGTAATATTAGATCGTATATTACAGGTATGGATAAAGACAGAAATGAGCCATCTAGTTCTAGTTCTAGAACAAACTATCATAGATTAATTTTTTTTCGGACAAATTACACAGCGCCATCTAGCCCCAATATAAGCGAAGCTTGTGTTATAGATATTAGACAACTGTAGTACATTTTTTTAGATAGACATATGTAATTACATTTTTTTTGTGACCACATCCTTATGATACATGATTTAATGGAGACGCATTACTGACACCTCTGGTGTTGCAAAAGTCCATGTTTAAATGCCACCTTAGTAGTATATAAAAAAAAAATACAGAAAACTCCCAGATCAAGGCAAACAGATATGTTCATGCACACAAATGTTTATCCTGTGTTTGCGTGGCTTATTGGTTTAATAAGTAGGCTTGCATAGCTGAGATATTTAGGCGCTAAAACACTATTTCGACGAGCTCGGTGGCTCATTCGTGAATGACGCGACTTTGACACCAACGCTCGTGGGTTCGATTCCCACACAAGGCAAACATTTGTGTGCATGAACATGTCCGTTTGTCTTGGTCTGGATGTTTTAAGAGAGGCCGCATCAAAGCAGCCCGTCTGGGGAAGTACCTCCACCTCACAGAAAACCGCTGCCAAATAATAACTCCCTAGAGGGTTGTTGTGTTTCTGCGTGTGAGTGAGGTCACCAGTAAGCTCCCAAGGAGTTGCTGTGGAAGCAGCAGAGGAGGCATTGCGCGAGTGATACTTAATATATCGCAAGCGTTAATCGCCTACGGTACCCGCTTTACATCAGGTGGGCCGTATGCTTGTATGCCTCCCGACGTAGTATAAAAAAAAACAGTGACTGCTCCGTCATGGAGTTTTAATATTTGTTAATGTTATCAATTTGTGGTTGCAGGTACTACTATATCTTCAGAGCACGCGCATTTTAAAATAATTATTAAAAAAAATATTGAAAATATAATCGTTTTTATAATTTGGTTTCTTCGATATCCGACGTATAATGTATACACGTTCGAAATGAAAATTAAAAGTGCTATTATTTTAATGTACTTTATTGTAGTACCCTACATTTCATCGCAACTTCATGAACATGATAATCGTGGTTAGTTTTTTTATTAGTATCTTAATAGTGCATGACTTCGAAACCGAATGAATTTAATAGATAGGTCAATGAGTGTGCTCTAATGTTCAGAATATAATATTATGCATTTTTTGTGTCTTTTTTTTTATTTATACTTAGTCGGGAGGTATACAAGCATACGGCCCACTTGATGTAAAGCGGGTACCGTAGCCTGTTAACGCTTGCGATATATCGATATATTAAGTATCACTCGCGCGATGCCTCCTCTGCAGCTCACACAACAACTCCTTGGGAGCTTACTGGTGACCTCACTCACACGCAAGAACACAACAACCCTCTAGGGAGTTGTTATTTGGCTGCGGTTTTCTGTGAGTGGAGGTTTCGGTGAGGTGGTACTTCCCCTGACGGGCTGTTTTGATGCGCCCTACCTCTCTTAAAATATAGAAGATACAACTATCCAAACCTTGAAACTTCCAAATTTTATATTTTTTATTCCATTGACTTGTAATTATACTAATTCAATAATGGATGACATTACAGATGTACCTGATTACATAAAGAAATCTTTAAAACTAAAGAACAGCTTTAAATTGGCGCAACCAGAGAAAAAGAGGTCTTTTGGTAACCTATCGCTGACACAAGTGGTCAATAAAATTAAAGTCATCACAAGATCATTAAATGAATATGCGAAGAGAAATGGTTATAAAGTGGATTATACACTTAGATTAGTGTAAGCCTAAGATATCATTTATTTTATAAGCGCATTATTGTAATCAATTTGGTATTTTGCTAATTGTAAATAAAAGTAATGGTAAAAATCTTTTAAATCTATTCATTATAATAGCAAATTCGCTTTAGTTTGATTTTTAAAATCGCAACTCATTTTTGAATACTCATATAATGTTTCAACTTATTAACCTGAGAATTATCTATCTATTTAACCCTAAAAATTAATGTGATACCTATTGTCACAACAGATAATCAACTGTTACAAAAAACAGTCAGATTTTTTGGACAGTAATTTTCATAGTGTGCGTAAGTGTGGCGGCTATAACAACAAATAAAAGTGGTTCCCTATACAAGAAACTTGTTTTTTACATTGTCCCCGTGATACAGAACTCATAATTAGTTGACGATCTAATTCAATATTAGCCAAAATTTATCACGAATATTAAGACGAAACTACAATTTCAACTTTCAAAGATGCTGTAATCTTAGAGGACGTCTTTATGTGAATTACAAAAAGCAATATTCTAATGAATTCATTAGTAAGAGCAAATATCAAAGTTTTTCCTTTATATTTAGAGTTTTCGAGCAACAAAATATACGAAATGAAACAAATGGTACTTATTTTTTTTTTTGGTAAGGGATAATATCTGGGGTACTGGTATATGGGATAATGTTGATGGAAAACCTTAGGTCATTATCCTAAGGTTTCCCTACAACATTCATAAATGACATAATTATACGACATAAACAACGAACATTAGATGTAATACGAACACAACGACGAACATTTATGCAGTTCGAAGGGATGTACGGTTTGAAAACACGCTTAGGGGGTTTTGTTCATTTCTGCGGGACGTTACCATGAAGGTTACAGGAGGTCACAGGAGTACGTTTTTGAGACGGGACGTACTTGAGGCCGACTTGTAGCGCGACTGTCTTATCCACGTTACCAGCCATTCGCCACAGGCCCAGCCTGGCAACAAGTCCAGCACCCGCTGTAGCCGTCTCGCTACGATCAGCGGTTTCCTGGAAGAAGTGAAATAGGCGCTGTCGTCCGCGTTTAGCGCCAATAATACACCTCTTTCCCCCTCGTGTAACTGAGGTATATCATTAGTGTACACCGCATACAGCACAAGTGACAAGCAACTACCCTCCGATACACCTGCGGTAATTGGGCGGGCCTGCAACTCAGTGTCCTCCACTGTAACTGTGAAAGAGCGGTCGCTAAGGAACGATGCCATCACTCGCACCACCTGTGGCGGAGTGTTTGTGTACTCCAGTAGCTTGTATATTAAGCCTTAGTGCCACACCCGGTCGAAAGCTCTCCGATCGTGGTACGGCCGAAGTCGCGATGTTCAGTGCAATACTGAAGCACACCGGCAAGTTGTAATGTAATGGAGTACTGCGCTCGGAATCCGAATGGCTTCTCCGTAAGACTCGGTCTTCGCCACAGTCAGTGTTTACGTGTACGCAATACTTTAATGTTGCACCTGAGAATCACATGGTAAATGAAAAATGAAAATATTTTTGTTGTGGTTACTTTTTTCTACTACATTAAAGATATCTTTTGAGATCCCCCTTTTCAGGGTTCTACACACTTGTAATCCAGCTCTTCTAAAAAATGATAATTTACTATAGGTAGTTTAATTCATATTTTATTTTCAAGTTTTAGGTAGTTGTTGCGTGTGTGTATGTAAGGCTTTCATTATTAGTGAGTTTTATCTGGGGTAACTCCGCGGACATTAACACCATCTTTTTATTGCAAAACAGAGCCATAAGAGCTATCTACAAACTTGGTCCCCGGGAGAGCCTTAGAGAAAAATTCAAAAAAATAAATATTTTAACAGTCGCATCGCAATATATCTATGAAAATCTTTTATATGTCCATAAAAACATAGACTCATTTTGTAAAAAGAGTGATACTCATAGCATAAATACTAGATATAAGCATAATCTTGTGTTACATGCAAGCCGTCTCCACAAAATAAGTAATTATTTTATGGGGCAATGTATACGGTTCTATAACAAACTTCCCAGCAATATAAGAGAATTGTCAATAAACAAATTTAAAACTACTATTAAAGCCAAATTGTGTAGCAGGGCATATTATAAAGTATCTGACTATATTAATGATAAAAATGCCTGGGAGTGAGTCGATCCAATTATAATGTAATTAATAAAATATGTAAATTTGTTTGGACACCAAAAGGGGGATGCCTGAGTTTTTTGGCAGTATTTTTATCAGTGCTCACCTAGTCATAAACTGCACGGTAGGGAAAAAAATTGTGACGATTCCAAACAAATGTAGCCATTTTTACGGAATAAAAAGATTTTGACTTTGACTTTGACTTTATCTTGAATCGCAATGGTAAAAATTCAAAGGCTTTGTATAATTTTCATCCATTTATTACATTTATTGTAACTTCATGAATCATCATGGTAGTTACTGAAGAAATTTCAAGAAATGCGTGAAAAGGCTTTTAGAGGGTCGGTAACGCATGAGTGACACCCCTGGTGTTGTAAATGTCTACTACGGTGACTGTTTACCATCAGATATGCCATATGCTTGATTGCCACCTTAGTAGTATAAAAAAAAATACAATAAATGTAATAAATGGATGAAAATTATACAAACCCTTTGCATCTTTACCCGTGCGGGAATTATTTTCCATTTGCCTCTGGAAATTGAAATATTGCGTTTGCATAGAGTATGACACACGTATAACGCTCTATGGTTTCGAAGTTTTTGTGTAATATTTCGGTAAACCCCGTGTACTTTAAACATAGCTACTGTTCCGTTTGATCACTTGTCTTCGACAATATTGTATCGTCCACTTTGTGATACAACACATTGTAGTATGAGTATGTGTATGAAAATGAAAATTATGTACATGCAGGTTAAGCAACGTCGATCGCAGCTTGTCTGTTAATGAGTTTTTCTATCTCGAGTTTATACGTGCTTCAGGGGGCACCTTAAGCCGTCATTAACAGCCCTTTGTAGTTCTAAGACCACGCGGTCGCCCCCGATCTTTTATGGTCTTCAACAGAGAAAGTGTTCGCATATCTGTCGATAGTACGATATACGACCACACGGCTGATACCAAGCTTTTGAAGTGTCTTGAATATGACCAACGGCTCCATACTCATTTAGTGCAGTCACTGCAATCCTATTTACTTTAACACCCCATTCCATATTTTATTTTGTTAATAAACATGAATAATATACGTCAAACGGCAAGAAATCGAAAGAAATTTTTAACATAATAAACGGGTTCCAAATTCAAAATAATTAAAGAGTTGGAAACTAGAAAAAATTCTAAGTAACAATATTTATGGCCAGACTAGTTATATAAAGCGTAAGAGCTTGTTTGTTTGCACGCACTAATCTTTGGAACTACTAATCAAATTTGAAAAATTCCTTTTGCATTTGAAAGCCCACTTCTTGGAGACGGTTATAGACTATTCGACGTCAGATATGTCCCTCAGAAATTGAAGAAAAAGTAAGAAAATAGCGGCTCCCGAGAGATACGCGCGGACAAAGTCGCCGGCCGCTGCTAGTTGTTCAATAATTTGACAAAAAAATGTGTAAATTCCGTAATAAGTGAACGCAGTGACTTGTGAACGCGGCCGTTTCTTGCCCGCTTCGATTTGTCAACGTCGCCGCTCATATTTTATCAAGCAGGGACAATGGAAACTAGGTTTTGATATCGCCGGCGCCTAGTTTTCAAACGTTTGATGGATTGCTGTGCGCCTTTTTTTCAATGTACTCCGAGATTGATGTATTGAGTTTGTAAATAGTGATGAGGTGGCTTTATCGTGTTTGTTGATTTATAGTTTTCGCCTTTTTATTGTTGCGACGGTTATGTTAAAGTCAGTCAACGTCAGAATTTACACGGCAATTTTCCACCTACCTCTTCTTCTTAGAATTATCCAGTTTCCTAATCCTAATGGATTGGCGGGGTCCGCTAAGCCTAAGGGTTTGGCGAAAATACTAATTTTAATATGGAGCGACTGCCGTTGACTCTCCATAACGCAAAAGCAAACACCAGACAGAAGTATTTCTTAGGTTAAGTCACACCATCTTTCGAAATATAATTTCTTGGACGTGCAAGCCGCTGAGCAAGTGATAATTAAAAATATGTACATAAAATCGTTAACAAGCATTTAGTTGTACATGCCAGGATTTCAATCGAGGACTGGTTGGTCAATGTACTGGTTCTTTATCTACTGGGCTATCACTGCTCCATGCTCTAATTTTCTATCTATTTATCTATAACTTCACGTCAAGTCCCTCCGGAACCGTACCCCAAATGACTCGGTTCCAAAATACCTGCTAATCTAATAAATCAAAAGCACTCACATGATGCCACTTCTGCTGCTAACTCTGCAACTCCTTAGGAGCTAACTGATGACCTCACTCACACGCAGGAATATATATATATATATATATATATATATATATATATATATATATATACGCAATGAGATAGGTCTACAAGTCTCCTGAAATACGTGTGAATTTGGTTTGTAAAAAACATGTTTTTATATACAGGACACAGTAGTGCTAGGCATCCAGTTTTTTTAAACAACTAGATTGGCAAACAAGCATGCGGCCGGCATTAGATGGTAAGCGATCACCGCAGCCTATTGCAACACCAATGGATGTTACTCGCGCGCTGCCCATCTTGTGACCTAAGGCTGTTTCGTCACAGTACTCTGCCATATCTCACCCTTCAAACTGGAACACAGCTATATAAATATAGCTGTTTGGCGGTAGAAATGGGTGAGACAGAGGTACCCACGCAGACGACTTTTGTACAAAGTGTCCCTCTGGTAATCTGATCCGTCAATCTGATTTAAGTACTATGTTAATGTGGAAATTGTATACTTTCCTTGTGTATAACACCTATATGTGGTATATACCACATACACGACACACAAAATAGAATGACGAAACAGATACACAAAGCCAAAATGGGAGGATACACCGGACGAAACCTGGTGTGAACATTATAAATCGATAGATAAAAGTATTTGCAACTTTACGCTTTATCGAGATCTCAGATACCAATTTAGCCTGAAAACTGACACAGACATTTTAAAATCTTTTTACAAGGCAGAAGTAATAACTGTAATTACGTAGACGAAGCCGTGATTAAAATCTAGTATTAAACATTAAAGAACGTTGAGAGACACAGCTGCGGCGGAAGGTGTTAAATGCGTTTTTATGGAAAATGGATGCATCATTAAAAGGCAGTTTACTCTAAAAGGATAGAACTTTTAATTGCTTTTTACAAACGTAGCCTCAGCAGTGTTTTCATCTCTCGTGATTGTTAAGTACGCATTTTATTATTTAAATGGTGGTTGGAATATAGCTTTTTTCTCCCTTGGTATGGAAGTATTTTTTATTGTTTCGTTCAGCGGCAAGAAATAATTTGGTACATGGTTGTGATTTGGAATTTAAAAACAACGGGGTTTCCAATTACAGAACATCGGAAGGCATACAAGCATACAGACCACCTGATGTAAAGCGGTTTCCATAGCCTATGAACGCTTGTAATATATTAAGCATCAATCGCGCGATATCTTCTTTGCTGCTAACACAACAAATCCACACAGGATCACAACAACCCTCTAGGGAGTTGTTATTTAGCTGCAGTTTTCTGTGAGGTGGAGGTACTTCCCCAGATGGGCTGCTTAGATGCGCCCTAGCTCTCTTAAAACACCCATATCAAGACAAACTGACACGTTCACGCATATAAATATTAATTTTGTATGGGAATCGAACCCACGAGCTTTGGTGTCAAAGTCGCGTCGTTCACGTTCCGTAAACTGTGACACACATTCTTGTCCAAATACCTCAACGCATGAAAAGTAAGGTCTTCGAACAGTGGGTGTTGCCATTGTGGGGCGATCTCCCATTTAGTGGGAGATCGTCCCACACTGGCAAGGACCTCAAGAGGTTTGTAGAGAATCGATGGATCCAGGTGGCACAGCATCGAGACTAGTGGCACTCTAGAGACGAAGACGAATACAGGCTGAAATGATGCTAATGATGATGATTTTACAGGGTTTTTCGAAAGGAACTGTGGGACATATTGCCGAGATATGGGATTGACGGTTCACTGCTCCGTGCTGTGCAGTCTACTTACAAGGATTGCTCAGCATGTGTTCTGATAGATCGTAGCATGTCACCCGGGTTTGATGCCAAAATTCGTGTCAAACAGGGTTGCATGCTATCTGGTAGGCTGTTTATTCTATATCTCGATTGTTGTCTGCAGAGAATAAGTTCGACGAACGTAGGATTGGCATGGTATAGGATAGGCATGGGTGACGTAGTGAACTGTCTGCTGTATGCAGGCGATGCCGTGATATTAGCAGAAACACCATCTGAACTGCAAACACTGGTCACAACGATGGAAGACGAATATATGGTGAAAGGCTTACTATTGCGAAAAAAATAAAGATAACGGTATTTTAAAGAGAAGAGCCAATGTAAGGATTACCGTTGATGATGAAATGTTGGAACAAGTGGATGTGGTTGTACATCTTGGATGCGCTTTCAGCAGGGATGGAAGGTACACCGCAGATGTGGAAAATCGAGTGAATGCTGGGTGTGATAGTGTGAATGGAGCGTTGGGAAAAAGAGAAAACTTCTTGGCAGTAAAAACTTGAGCCAGAAGGCACAGCTCGTTATACACAATGCAGTGCTGGCCCCAACGCTTACTTTGAACGCGAGAGCTGAGTATGGTAAAGAGAGCATGAAAGTAGGATAAACGCGGTCGAACTGCGAACGTTACGCAAAATATGTGGCGTAACGCTTGTAGACCGTATTCGCAATGATGATGTTAGAAACAGAGTTAGTCCGAAAGAAAGCGTCAGTGTTAAAATAAAAAGTGGCAAGCTCCGTTGGTTCGAACATATGGAAAGAATGCTGGACGAAGGAATGAGAAGCAAGAAGTCTTGGCCTTCCAGACTTACCTACCATGACCAAATTGTTCGTGTTCTATCAGAAGATGATGTCAGGAGCCTTTTGAAATCGGTGAGCGTGCATGAGATGAGCAATGAATGTTAAAGAAGCGAGTGAGGTGTGTAAGGATCGACTCTCTGTCACTGGCGCTCGTTCTCTCTGCTTAACCCGCAAGGGATTTGGCATCAATTTATAGATATATAGATAGCTTCTTTTTACCCCACAAAGTTCGGTTGACCCTTACGTTTTAACGAAGTTTTCTTAACTCTCAAGTTGTGGAATCAACTCTCAGCCGAGGTTTTCCTAAGGGACTACACCATGAGATTCTTCAAGAAAGGCGTGAAGAGGTTTTTACACGGTTTGCGACGCACGAGTGACTCCCCTAGTTTTGCAAATATCCACAGGCAACTTGCCATCAGGCAGGCCATACGCTTGTTTCTTTTATACTGTATTACGCTGCAGATGATCATATACGAGTATTAGAGTATTCGATAATCTTTATATAAGATATATTTGATAGAAGTGAGAAAAGTCCCTCCTTTCCTTTCGAGAACTGGTCCAAAAATAGCTGCAAATTGACTATCGATTTTACTTATTGAGTTACTTCTGGAAATTTACGAACGGGATGCTTCATGTATTACATTTCGCCATTGTCCCTGAAACTGGGATACGAATGAAGAAATAAAGTAGAGCGAACTTTATTTCAACTGTAGTAAAAGTTTCAGGAGAAATTGGTCAATTGAACTCTCCAACGATCGTTGCTGACAAAAAAAAGTACTTACGTTTACCAATAGGTCAAAATTTGCTTAGTTTGGAACTAGATGGCGCTGTATAATTTATCCGGGAAAATATTTTTTTATGACATATTGTAACATCCCTAGTCCTTAACCTTTTAATAAAATTATTGTAGTTTCACCTACTATGTTGTCTATGTTGTGTATGTCAAATAACCCAAAAGAAATGAAATCAACTAATTTTGGCCGAGAATCATAATTTTTCATGAACCCGTGTTGTGAAAACTTAGAATAATAGCAAATCGTGAAGAATGTAAGCGATGTTTAAAATACATTAGATTTCAAGAAGTAGGATACATAAATATGCCACTTAGCTTTGTTCAGCCGAGTTAAGAATTTGGCTCTCGCATGATGAAATGCAGGTACCGCCCTCGAATAACAGGCGCATGATCGCTGATACCGGCACGCAGTTGACGTTTTTTCAGGAACACCGTTCCTATATGAAATCTATATGTTTTTCTGTGTGTGCGTTTGTCTGTGCGTTTGTTTGTGTGTGCGTTTTTTTCGAATATTCGAATTGTGACTTCAGATTCGGATTCAGTATAAAAAAGTAGAAGTGTTCAGGAACACCGTTCCTATCTCTTAAGGAACATGGTCAAAATGGCCGACAAATTAAAAAAAAAATTGAATTGTAATAAGTAATTTTTTTTTTTTTTATATTGGCTCAGCATAGTGGCTCCTCTTCGCCTGTTGGTAAGCGAAAAGGGGAGCCCAAATTGCAGCGGCAACTGACAAAGGACTACGGTGTCCTGTCAGTTGACGCTACCATGCTGGCCCGCAAGGTGCTTCTTCACGCTTCGTTTGAAGGATCCCATGTTGTAGGAAGGAGGAAACACATGTGCAGGCAAGGCGTTCCACTTTTTAATAGTTCGACAAAGATAGGAGTTGCCGAACTTTTTAGTACGAGAACAAATGTCCTCAACAGTGGAATGATGACATCGCAAGCCTGCACGTGTGGTTCTATGACGGAAGGGAGAGGGTGGGATAAGGATATATAATTGACGAGCCAGGTGTTCCTCTGGCAATGCAAGCTTGCGCATTCTCAACTGGTTGAAATATAATTTCTTGGATGTACGGGCCTCGTCACGGATTTTACTTCCTCGCCGAGCAAGTGATAATTACAAACGTGTACATAAATCCGAAAACAAGAATTTAGTGGTACATGCCAGGATTCAAACCGAGGACCAGTTGGTGAATTGGCCTGTTCTTTATCCCCTGGGCTAACACTGCACTTATAAATACTATAATATTAACACACATAATAGTGTGGCATAAAATATATCCATTTAGTCCAGTTAGTTAGTATTATTTATTTAGTCTAGAGAGCTTATTCATTTTTTGTACAAAAGTATTTATTAATTAGTCTTAGAACATTTGCTACAGATTAGTGTATAATTTATTAGTCAGGAATATAGCGAAGTGTGACCGCGATGGCGCGATAGACCCTAGAATGAATGTCGCGAATTACGATAATATATTATGATAATGTGTCTAACGACTTGACGACGTGCTTTGTTTGCGATACACACCGTGTATATAGTTGAAAAACATTTCTATGTTACGAGGTGTGAAAATGGTGTAAAAGAAGAAATATGAATTGTAGACAAATACGCATGGGATTTGGAAAAAAGGTGGCAGATGGAAAAATGACAAGAGACAAGAATAAAGAAAATGATTGTCTTTCGAAGCCTCGAATAGTGAAGAACGAACAATGAATGCTAGACTGGATAATCAAGAGAGGTTATCTGGAAGATTTTGTACAATACCTAGTGATTGACTCTATTATCTACTTACTTTACATTGAAAACCATTATGTAAATATATTTCGGTATACAATAATAGTAAGAAAGTAACGATATTGATCAAACTGCAAAAATATGGTTGATAATATTAAGCGACGTAGTTATTTTTTTTTGTAATTGTAATGGCCTTTACTAAAGTCTAAAACATGTCAAATTGGACGCTATTTATATATATACCTATGAGTCTGTTGCTAAACTGGAAAATCATATTTGTATTGGGTTTAATATCAAACAATTTGGTAAAACGTAATTAAAACTTTATTTTATTATTATTATTTTTATTTAGTATTAATTCTAATCATGTTTCCCACAAGTTTTGTTGCGAAATATGTGAACATGTGCAATATATATTACAACAATAATGACAACGTCAAACTGTCACAAACTCTGCATTAGAGAAACACACAATTGAACCGGTAACATATTTGTCGAGATGTAACTATAACATTTGAATTTGTAAATAAATAGAATAATGGAGTTAATTTCCTGTTAGTACTTGCACAGTCGGATTGCTGTACCTCTCTTTCGCTAGACTTTTGTTACCCAGCTGGTATGGTATGCATATAGAATAGATTGGTTTTGCCTCCTAGGATGATGATAAGGTGATTACATCATCGAATTAATTGCATGCATTGCATCGAACCCTAGAATACGGCTACACTGTGCATCGTAGCCACAGTAAGTTATTATTATATAAAGATAATATATTTAATAGATTCCGGTATTATTTAACGATAGTCCAAAATATACAGGCAATTTGAACCAGCATCAGCCTGTACCCACACCCTGTGTCGATCGACGATAGTTCGCATGAACATATTGGTAACGTAAGCACAAAAAGTAGTTCAGATCATATCGCCTGATAAAATATTTTGTTCTGTTCAACATCCTCTACGCCCGTGTGTCTCAAATGTTAAGAAGGCAGCTGGTGACGATTGGACATTATACACCCTCTTTCGCTGCTAATCCACTTTTCCATGCAATTAATTCCATTATTATAGTAATACAGATTAAAATATAAAGCTTGTCTGTTTTTGTTAGGTGTCTTTGATATTTCTATCTGTTCCACAGAGGCAATAATAACAATTATGTTTTGCGTTTTTACTAAATTTATCCTTTTATGACTTTATAAAGTTAATTATTTCTATTCCTTTTATTTCTTTCCTGTACGAAATAAAATGATCAAGTGCGAGTTGGATTCGCAGTTCTTGGACATATAAATACACGCGACCGTCTTATTCCAAAAGTAAAAAAAAGGATATTTCTAAAAACCGTGTCGGTTAGAAACATCGTTCCTATTTTTTCTGTAATATTTGCATACACTTTTAACATCTGTAATTCTTCGGAGACAAGGGGGACAGGAAAAGTTTTGATAAATTTATTATCAGTTGAATATTTTACAACATAAATTAAAAACCTGTTTTGGGATTTGCAAGTGGACATCTTTCATATGAGAACAGACTCGAACTCACGCTTTGAAACTTCGACCCCTCATTTCCATCCGTTAATTTGCAAATTAACTATTTTTTTTATATGCAAAAAGCTTGGATTAACCCTTCGAAATCCGGGTGGTCGTATACGACCGCCAAATGTATGGGAAAATGTATATAACGGGTTCTGACTGCTCAACAAATCGATAGTATTAGTATTTTTTTTTATTAAAAATTCGGGAGTCATACAAGCATACAGCCCACCTGATGTAAAGCGCTTACCGTAGCTTATGAACGTTTGCAATAATTAAGCGTCACTCGGGCGATGCCACCTCTGCTGCTAAAACAGCTACTCCTTAGGATCTTACTGATGACCACACTCACTCGCAAGAACACAACAAGCCTCCAGCGAGTTATTATTTTCTGCGAGGTAGAAGTACTTCCCCAGATACTACTTACTTCCGTTTACCCGTCTACTAAGGCGTACGTTTTCACATGCAACTCCCGCCGTGTCGTGTGCCGTGTTTTTTAAATTATCCGTCGATTAAAAAGAGAAAAATATATTTAAAAAAAGCTCTAAAATGTATTTCAAAGGTACACCGTGATAAAATAATAGAGACGTCTTAAAATAGCTTTTCGGGGAGAGACCAATCAAATAGTGAAAGACAAAAGTGATTGGGTTGTATTTCATCCAGTTACGGAAAGGGAAGCTTGTCACTTCGTGTGATGCAGGTACCGGTTTACACGGGCGCTTGCAAAATGGACCATTCTTTACCTTGGCCCATATTTCATTTGGACTATTTGCGGATATTTTGCTGAGTTAGTTTCGGAGTTGGTATATTCTGACATACTACTAACCTAGTCTAATAATGGACGAAGGTTAGGTTCAATTTATGTCATTGTTAACTCACTTTGTAAATAACTATTTGTAAAAAACTTAGCAAACAAGGACAGATACGGTCTGAATGATTAAAGATTGCAATATAATGGGACGGTACCACTTGAATGAGGAGGCAAATAAGCATACTTTAAAGTTCTATACAAACGCTTGCGAAACAAGAAGCAATGCAATTCAGCTTGCCGCTGCTAACATAGAACTCTTCAGAAGCCAGCTCCCGGTCGAGCCTGGTAAGTGCCCAACGCGGGAACCGGCTCCGCCGCCGGGACGAAATCGCCGGACCCCCGGGGGCTCGGGACATCTCGAACCTGATGTAACGGTGGTCCGAGAGTGTCTCTATCCCCGTCTCCACCCTCCAATCTTCAACACGGCACGCGGTGGACGCGGTGGCGAAGGACAGATCCACCAGCGACCCTCCATTCCACCGCACGCACGTGTGGACCGTCCCCCTATTTAACAGGGACAGTCCCGCGGCCAGCGCCCACTCCTCCACCTTCCGCCCTTTGGCTTCCGTGGCCGGGTTGCCCCACGCCGTGGATTTGGCGATGAAGTGAAGTGAAGGGCGCTAGCCGCCTCACTGCCAGCCCAAAAGCGTCGAGCAGCCGCTCCAAGGCAAGACTGTTAACCTCACTTCCAGGAACACAATAACTCACCAGGTATTTGTCGTTCTTCAACTTCCCAAGAGGGCAATTTTACCAAATTACTTTATTAATATCTCCACTTCGATAAATCTCATGCCATTCTTTAAGACTTATTTTAAAATCAGAATCAAAATTACCTCAATAGTATTTATAAAGACAAACATCACATACCAACGTGCTAAAAGGATGACATCGACGATTGAAAGCCTGAATACTGCAAACAACCATTTTTTTCATATATTAAATAATTAAAAAATAAATCACATATTAGGACAACAGTTTATCTTGTAGCAATCTTTTCGAGTGATCGAAAAAACAGAAAAAAATATTTTAATTTTGACAGAAATATACTACCTACTGATGAAACTTAAAAAAGATAAAATGTCACCAGTATTTATATCACGTATAATGTAGAATACAACAGTACAATACCGGCAATTTATACCGAAGAACTATAAAGATCCCAACGGATTATACACGCGAATTCATCGGATTCGCTTAGCAGTAAAATTGTATAGAAGAAATGATGAGTAACGAACAAGATGGGAGAGAAAGGGTGAAGATATAAGGAGATACATTGATATTCTGAAAAGATTACACATTAAAGATGTAAAAGTTCAACGATGATATAGGTTTCGGCATTCTAGATACCTTAAGTCATATTACGAATGTCTATTCGTCCAATGTTAAGAAAAATTGAATATGTGAATGGAAAAACAAGTAGTTAGACAAGGATGGTCCTGGAACGTTGATGAGAAAAGAGCAAAACCTAGAACGATGCGTGGAGTATGAATGTAGGTCGATGCACAATGAAACTACAGAAATGACAGACATATTATATAATTCAATTTTGAAAGAAGTTGACGTGAATATCATTATAACAGGAAACAAAAAAAAAATCGGCCAAGTGCGAGTCGGACTCGCGCACGAAGGGTTCCGTACCATTATCTATAAAAACAGCAAAAAAAAAAATCACGTTTGTTGTATGGGAGCCCCCTTAAATATTTATTTTATTCTATTTTTTTGTATTTGTTGTTATAGCGGCAACAGAAATACATCATCTGTGAAAATTTCAACTGTCTAACTATCACGGTTCAAGAGATACAGCCTGGTGACAGACGGACGGACGGACGGACGGACGGACAGCGGAGCCTCAGTAATAGGGTTCCGTTTTACCCTTAGGTACGGAACCCTAAAAACGGCGAAAAAAATCACGTTTGTTGTATGGGAGCCCCCCTTAAATATTTGTTTTATTTTAATTTAATTATTTATTCTTAAAGTGAATATATAACTAAATATTTTATGAATATTTCAAGCGTCTACCTATTGCGGTTATCAATATCGAGCAAAAAAGAGCAAAAAAATCACGTTTGTTATATGGGAGCCCCCTTAAATATTTATTTTATTCTATTTTTTAGTATTTGTTGTTATAGCGGCAACAGAAATACATCATCTGTGAAAATTTCAACTGTCTAACTATCACGGTTCATGAGATACAGCCTGGTGACAGACGGACGGACGGACGGACGGACAGCGGAGCCTCAGTAATAGGGTTCCGTTTTACCCTTTTGGTACGGAACCCTAAAAACGAGCATACTTTAGACCACACGACTGAAGTAAAACGTCTTTAGCTCCATAGTGCGATACAGACAATAGGCCTGCACTGTGTCTTATATATACGAAACTTAACTCGCTATGAGATAAAGAAAATGTGTGCTCGCACCTCTCTTTCTTGCCCCTACAGTAATATACGAAACGTAACTCTCTCTCTCTTTCTATCTTCACTAGCTTATATCTCCCTCTCGACTTCCGTTCGCCTCGCCCGATCAGACTTTTCGTAACGCTCTCGTCACGCATTCACCAGCTTACTCCCCAAGTCAAGTGTACGTAAAGAAGTTTTACTTCAAAAATGTTGTATAACAATCATCATCTCTAGTGATAGATGTGTTCATAAGTTATATCTGTGTTTCATAAACTGACCACAGAGTCCCTACTGTATGGTCGCTAGGTTTTACTTGAAAATTGGTCTCAAAAAATGACACAATTTTGTAAACACTGCCGTAACATAAAGAAACTAGAGTCGGGATACAATATGTAACTAAAGTTGTTTCTTGTTTTGTCCTGTAAGAGTCAAGGACGTTCTGCATCTGTTGAATACTGTTTCGCCCCAAATTTATATAGCTATTTTTTACCAAACGGCTATGATCTGAAGTTTATCTCTACATTTTAACTTTTATTTCTATATACAACATAATATTGATATATTCGCCTTTAAAATTGTTACAATGTGATCAAAAAAGTGATAAATAAAAAATAAATAAACAAGTGATAAATGTAAGCATAAAGTAACCTGAGGACATGAAACTATTGAATTGAATTTTAAATAATATAATAATTTAATTGGAAACAATGTGTGGTCTTATCGTAAGATATTGTTTTCATATCTAATACAAGTCATTGGTATGGCAATTTAATTTAATTATGTAAATCATACATTTTATGTATGTAAATTTACAAATATATTTAAATTCTTTAGTAGGTACGAAAACTATCAAAACAATGTATATAAATATCAACTTGTCTATGCTTTCACGAATAGCTTCTAGGATACATAAAGATAGCAAAGTCAATATATTCAACATTTTGAATAGAGGTTTGCACGAATCCATTGAATGGGCATTGCAAATTGCTCGATCGTATATTTTTTGTGTGTTGAAAGCTTTATAGCAAGGGTAAAGTTACTCCATAAGAGCACTCCACAGCTGAACACTGAGCTTGTAATAGGCAATCAACCATGTGTTTTCACATGTACCTACATAGTTTTGCAATAAACTAGTTATTTGTTTACATACAATCATTATTTATATGTTGTTTCTAGTAACCATTTACTATCTAAGATATTTTATTTTGTATGCAACCGTGTTTTGGTAATATATTTATATATTGACATAATAGATATATAACTTCAAGCCAAATCCCGTGCGGTGTAGGCAGCGAGAACCGAGCGCCATAAGACGCGGTCCTTACACACTTCACTCGCTTCTTTAACATTCATAACTCTTTTCATGCACGCCCCCCGGTTTCTTGGACTCTTGACATCACCTTCTGATAAAACACGACCAATTTGGTCATGGTAGATTAGTCTCGGTCTTCCTCGGCTCCTACATCCTTCCACTTTTGCATTGTATATCTGTTTCGTCATTCTTTCATCCTGCATTCTTTCTACATGTCCGAACCGACAGAGCATGCCTTTTCTTATCTTAACACCGACACTTTCTTTCAGACCAACTCTCTTACGTCATCATTACGAACGCGATCAGCAAGCGTTATGCCACAAATTTTGCGCAATGCTCTCAGCTCGACCGCATTTATTTTACTTTCATGCTCTCTCCACCATACCGCACCGCGTTGTGTACAGTGAGCTGTGCCTTAATATGTATTTATTTTGTTTATTTACAAGATATATTTGTCACAGCCGGAGGACCCAAAAAAAACCAAAATTATTTTAACTAATTTAATTAATATCAAAATTACAATTATAACTTAGTCTAGTTCTGATCGATGTTAGAAACAGAATGAATTCGAAAAATAACATTTACTTAAAACTATGCATTGCGCGGATTGCGCAAGGCGCCCGGCGAGGTGGCGTAATGCGTCGTCAGCACTCGTGGTGATCGCGTTTCACCGAAGCCGGTCACACGGCGATGTTGCAATGTATCTAGTTCGGTGCATGCTTGCATTTTCCATAATGTAGTATACTATGACATACATAATATGTATTTATTTTGTTTATTTACATAATATGTATTTTTTTATTATTCAAAAGTAACTTGTGCAATAGCAGTTTCATTTTATTAATATTGTCTCCATACTATCTGATTCAGATAAAACATAATCACCTATTTACAAATAATAAAAAATATTGTTTCTATTATGAGACTTGAGCAAAAATTGACAGAATACTAAAAATCCATGACAACTAAAAAACTGTGTTTCATAAGATTTTTTTATTATAAACATAATTTGTTTCCAACGTTGACTTTAGGCTTACAAACTAAAACCAATCGTAAGGGACTAGGAAATGGAATAAGGCTAGGAAGAAAAAATCGTTGACAGACAGGTACTGTCTCACCTATTTCTACCGCCAAGCAGCTATATTTATGAAGCTGCGTTCCGGTTTGAAGGGTGAGATATGGCGGAGAAATTACTGGGTACTGTGACGAAACATCTTTAGGTCACAAGATTAGCAGCGCGCGAGTAACATCCCCGTGATGTTGCGAGCATCAACAGGCAGCGGTGACCGCTTACCATCTAATGTGAACCGCATGCTTGTTTGCCGATCTAGTTGTATATAAAAATATATACTCATGAATAGATGCTGGAACTATTGTAATATGTATGACGTGGTTCTCTGCCTTTTCGCAGAAAATTATTGGCCGATTATCACTTGCCAACTAACGTTTCAAAGAATTTTATTTAGCGAAATAATCATTTGTCAACTTTTCGTATAATTTTGTATTATTTCCCAACCTCACAGTTGCCAACTGTATGTTTGGTCTGCTTTTTGTAATGAAACTTTTCAAAATGGCAACGATTCGCTTCTGGCACTTAGCCGGTCGCTGCCGCGGCACTCTCGCTTCGCTCGCTCGGCTCGTGCGTTGTTTGTCATACTCTAACCTAACGTAACCTAACCAACTGAGATTTGTGTTGCTATACTTATTACAAAATTTTTATTTGTTTAAAAGATTTGACAAACGATAAATGCCCCAAACGATTTATGTCATTTTAATAATCAGCTTAACAACAATTCTACCAAATGAAAAGTTGTCATACAAAAATTTGATAATCGTTAGTCAAATATCAAAGTGAAAAATAGGCGAAACGTTGGTTGGCAAGTGATAATCGGCCAAACAATTTTCGGCGAAAAGGCAGGATACCGTATGACGTATTAATCAAAGTCAAAGTCAAAATCTTTTTATTCCGTAAAAATGGCTACATTTGTTTGGAATCGTCACAAGTTTTTTCCCTACCGTGCAGTTCATGACTAGGTGGGCACTGATAAAAATACTGCCAAAAAACTCAGGCAATGGTACCACGGATCCGGATAGATCATTGATATTGGGCTATTACGGAAGAGGGACGTCTATCGTAACTATCAATGACTTTTATAGGTAAACAGTAGCTTGCCCCTAACTGGAGAGTCTCCCCAATTACCAGTAAAGGTCAATGAAGAAATAACAGGATACGAGATCTGGATTATGTACGATAACGTGTTCAGTAGTCAATTAACACTTTCAACACCGGTGGTGTCGCTCGTGCGTTGCCAATAAAAAAACTCTTCACTTCTTTTTTAAAGAACCTCATACTGGATCGTTAAGGAAACCCTTGTCAAGGAGTTCATTCCACAACAGTATGTGCTTTTTGTAATATGTGTTAAGTTTGTCATTGACGTAAAATGTGTAGGTATTTAATGGTATTCTTAGACATATTTTAAAATGTTTATACTTGTATACCTCTAAGTAGCTGTATTTATATAATGACGAGATCGGTGGCGCAGCGGTTAATAACGCGACTTTGAGACCAACGCTCGTGGGTTCGATTTCCACACAGATCAAACATTTGTGTGTATGAACATGTCTGCTTGTCTTGGTGTGGGTGTTTTTAGAGAGGTAGGGCGCATCAAAGCAGCCCGTTTGGGGAAGTACCTCCACCTCACAGAACGACAATCAAATGTTTTCCTAGAGAGTTGTTGTGTTCCTGCGGGGTGAGTGAGATCACCAGTAAGCTCCTAAAGAGTTGCTGTGTACCAGCAAGCGTTTATAGGCTATGGTAACAGCTATACAACAGGTGGACTGTATGCTTGTTGCCTCCAGACGTTGTACCAAAACATGCAGGTACATTATATAAAATTAATCTATATTAATACATTGGGCACGTTAAGCCGGTCCCGGCTGTTGTCGACAGATGACAGACGTTTAGCTAAGTCAGTGGCCCTCGGACGGCTTGAAGACACTGGCATCTGCCAATCCGCATTTGAGCAGAGTGGTGGAGTATGCTCTAAACCCCTTCGGTTGAAGGGAGACCCGTATCCCTGTAGTGGGATGAGTAAGGATTGATGTGATGATGACTCGTGCAATTTCTCATATGTTATATTATACATTAAATGTTTTATTTATATATTTTTTATTTATTAAAAAATATTATGCAGAATGGCTCAATCTTTATTTTTTCGGTGGTAAAAATAACGTGGCTTTGTTTATCGAATCACTTTCTAGGTTTCAAAAGGATGCAGCTTCTCGGTCTTACTTCTAGTACTATTTTAAACACAGCATGTAAACAAAATGACGGTATATCAGTTATCATTAATATTTCTTCCTTGTTCTGTCAGCCATGGAGCAATTACTTTCAAAAAATTATAAATATAGGTATATATATAGTGTAAGAGTTTTATCGTAGAATCTATCAATATCACAAAAGAGAACCAGTGACCTGATATATGTCGAGTAGGAGAAGGGTATTAGTAAATAGGATAAACTAAGTAAAATAAAAATAGTAAAATTGCTCTTATTTTTTATTTAATGTCTTAGCCTACGGGCCCCTAAAACGAACTCACATTGATTGAAACAAAGTAAGCCGAAACAATATCCGAATCGAGTTAATATGAGGATGATAGTAAATTTCTCTATGCTTTGCTATAGTTATACGAATTCGCTGTATTCGGTCAATGCAAAGGATATCTTAGGCTGCTGTAGATAAGATCGAGAATGTGTTGTTTGGTTGTTTATACAGGGTGCTACTATATGTATTAAGGAATCCAAGTCAGCGGACATTGTTGATAAGGGTCGCAGTACCTAAGGCGACGGTGTCCTATCGAGCTTTACTCCCACTTAAGATAAAGACACAAGTTACAAGAGCTAGCGAAATCGTAATTTGTGATATGAAATTAATTATTTAACTGCATATAACAATGACATATATCTTTTTCATTTAACGTGATGATTATTAGATTTTTTCGCTCAAAAATTATAAATTATATATATAATCTACTACAACTTTTTTTTTCTTTTGTTTTTACAACTTTTAATTTTTACAGCTTATGATTATGTAAGATTATTATAAATGAAGGAAAGTAAAGCATTGGGAATCCTGCATTTAGTTTATATATATTCTTTAATATGGTTAACATCTCTTTCTTGTACAAAGATACAGATTTTTACATTTTTAGATGAAGCGACTGGCGTTAAACCATCACAACCAGAGGGAAAACAAGACCTTTCATAGGTTACGTCACATTTCTTTCGAAATGTAATTTCTTTCGAAATATAATTTCTTGGGTCACGACGTTTTCCAACACGAATTCAGTAGTTGAACCTGGGTAGAAATGCACCTTTGCCACGAATGCTTTCTAGCTATAATAAAATCAACAACTCATGTGATTTGGACATTAATCATGACTCACTTTTAAAGTTTAAGCGAAAGGTTCAGTTGTTTCATGGCGCTTGTTAATTGTTATGGGATTGTCGTAATTTTTTGACAATTGATACTGTTATATTTGTTACTTTTTAAATTTTTTTATTTTGTTAATTTCATGTGAAAGTTGTGTTCACCTATGGGTTGCATGCTGGGCCCAGATTTGTACAATTACTTATATTGAATGCAATCATGTAACCTGTTGGTGTACCTTAATAAATAAATAAATAAAAATACATGCCAGCATTCGAACCGAGTAGCAGCAGCACTGTGTATGAGGATTCAAAAGATGATACAATAGACTTAATATAGTTTAGGTAATATGTTATAGCTAAGTTTATGAGTTATATCTTATAATTATGACATAGTAGTAGTGTTCACGAAAATATAACTTTCATAATATAATTTTGACGAGCTCGGTGGCTCAGTCGTGAATGACGCGACTTTGATACCAATGCTCGTGGGTTCGATTCCCACATAAGGCAAATATTTGTGTGCATGAACATATCTGTTTGTCTTAGTCTGGATGTTTTCAGAGAGGTAGGACGCATCAAAGCAGCCCGTCTGAGGAAATACCTCCACCTCACAGAAAACAGCAGCCAAATAACTCCCCAGAGGGTTGTTGTGTTCCTGCGTGTGAGTGAGGTCACCAGTAAGCTCCCAAGGAGTTGCTGTGTAAGCAGCAGAGGAGGCATCGCACGAGTGATACTTAATATATCGCTTGCGTTAATAGGCTACGGCACCCGCTTTACATCAGGTGGGCCGTATGCTTGTACGCATCCTAACGTAGTATAAAAAAAAATTGTCACCAACCCATATATGATTATGCATAAGCAAAACGCATTGTGGTGCTGTGTGACTTAGTAGCACTCAAGACTGGTAAATGGTTACTCGTTGACTTGACCCCAACTATTGTAACCTGTGACTTATTGCGTTTCGTTTTTATATTATCCCGATATACAGCAATGGCAACAGCGATGGCAACGTTGCAAATGCATAACGTCACGTAATGATGATTGTATCACCAACTAGCTGCTGCCCGCGTGGAGTCAAATAACGTAGCCTATGTGTTATTCCAGATCACAATCTATCTACGTGCCAAATTTCATTCAAATTCGTTTAGCCGTTTAAGCGTTAAAGAGCAACAAACATCCATCCATACACACAAACTTTCGCATTTATAATATTAGTAGGATATAGTCATCTCGTTTGAACGTCTACAATATAAAGCCAAAGCTGAAAACATTTTTAGGTGGTAAACATTTTTTTACAAATGAAGAGGTCATAGCCGCCGTGGACGCTTATTTTGAGGAGTTAGACGAAGATTTTTTTAAAACGAGTATCGAAGCCTTACCGGGTCGATAGAAGAAGTGTTTTGAGCTCGGAGGAGAGTATGTTGAAAAATAAAAATAAACTCAAAATCGTGTGGTTTCATTGAGTATGTTAGGCTAAGAACTTTTCAAATGACCCTCATATGAAGAAAATAATAAAACCAATCGCGGTAAGTTCATATTTAAAATGGTGTAAACAGCCGTCAAGGTTTAAAGGGGGTTTTGTTATTAAAGTCAAAACTTTTTAAGCACGCTGGTTACTTTTGGGATGGGAAACAAGCACTGAACTCGCATGACCATCACGCTCAGATACATACACATAGATGTGCGGGAAAAATTGGCTTGTGGTTATTAAATTTTATAAAAATCATATATGAAGTTTGTATACTATCTATAACTTCACGCCAAATCCCTTGCGGGGTAGGCAGAGAGAACCGAATGCTACGTGACTCGATGCTTACACACCTCACTCGCTTCTTTAACATTCATTAAGCCGCCAATGTCTAATTGTTTCGTAATTCTTTCATCCTTCATTCTTTCCACATATCCGAATCAACGGAGCATGCCTGTTGTTTGTAATATGTAGATAATTATTATTATTTTTCTTGTAAATAACGCGATAAATGAAAAATTTATTAAAAAATATTTTCTAAATAATTTTTTTTTAACAGCTCAAAATGTTTATAAGTTTATGAAGCTAAGAAGTTTGCACTTCTGACGTGTAGTCCTACGACTAACGACCTTTTTTATACTTGTTATGTATATTATAGAGTAACTTTTCATAGCTTTTGCAACAAGGGCACCTAATAGCCTAAACCTTTACAATTGAAGTCCTGCAAGTATATAAATAAATAAATAATAATAAATAAATATTGTCGGACAAATTACACAGCGCCATCTAGCCCCAAAGTAAGCGAAGCTTGTGTTATGGGTACTAGACAACTGATAAACATACGTAAATACATTTTTTTTTTGTAAATACATACTTATTATACATAGAAAATACCCAGACCAAGACAAACAGACATGTTCATGCACACAAATGTTTGTACTGTGTGGGAATCGAACCCACGGGCGTTGGTGTCAAAGTAGCGTAACAGCGCGTTTCACCACTGCGCCACCATGCTCGTAATTATTCTTAATAGAAATTGAAATCATAATCCACGGTATGAAACCGAACTGTTTGCCGTCATTCATCAGTGTTGCAAAATACACACGCCGCTAAAAATCGCTAACCGTTCATTACTTGCACAAACAAGGAAGTCTTCGGTAACAAATTGAGTTTACAACATTGGATTAGGAGCTAAATTAGATCATATTTCTCAGGGCAGTTTGTGTTACTATAACTTGCACTTAATATTTAGGTACTACCATATATTGTGTTTGTGTTATTTTTTGTAACTAAAGTGGTAAGTAATAAACAAACGTAAGACCTTCTGAGATAGTAAGTAAGCACAATCAACCGGTTATTGTAATAGATGCTTTCAATAGTCCATAGTTGACGATGATGAAAGTGCTGGTTATACATATATTGTTATGTTATTCTAAAATAGACGTGCATCCATAATTACAAAATTCTAAAAAATGATACTCGTAATTAAATTAAAAACGAACTATTTGGTGTTAATTAATTAGTCATTGTAAGAATATTGCAGTAAAATAAAAAAATATGTAAGGAAATTAGGCTGTAATTTAGGTTCAATGCTGATTAATAATGTAAATGGCAAAATCCCTTTATGCCATATGCAATCAACAGCTGAATAATACAACATGTATCTCATTTGACATGCTGTCATAGTATCATTTTTCGTATTTTTAATACTAATAATTTATTTTTTTATTTTTATTAGTCAAATGATACATTCTCATAAAGAAATCTATAAATGAGACTGACTATAATATTAATGATTGCATGAAGAAAGGCTTACAATTGAATGTGAAGAAAACCAAGATAATGGTATTTGAAAGAGAGACAACCAGAACGAACACTAGAATTACGGTTGATGACGTAGTGTTAGAGCAAGTGAATGAGATTGTATATCTTGGAAGTAAATTTTAGTAGCAATGGAAGGTACACAGCTGATGTAGAGAGACGAGTGCAGGGAATAGGGTGAATGGAGCGTTGGGTAAACTTCTAGGCAGTCGAAATCTAAGCTGGAAGGCACAGCTCGCTATACATAACGCGGTGATAATCCCAACGATAACTTAGATGGGTTTGGCAGAGAGAGTATGAAAGTAGAATAAATGCGGTCGAGATGAGAGCGTTGGGCAAAATTTGTGGCATAACGCTTGCTGACCGCGTTCGTAATGAAGATGTGAGAGAAAGAGTTGGTCTGAAAGAGAATGTCAGTATTAAGATAAGAAAAGGCATGCTCTGTCGGTTCGGACATGTAGAAAGAATGCAGGACAAAAGAATGACGAAACAGATATACAATGCAAAAGTGGAAGGATGTAGGAGCTGAGGAAGACCGAGACTAATCTATCATGACCAAATTGGTCGTGTTTTATCAGAAGGTGATGTCAGGAGCCCCAGGAACCGGCGAGCGTGCATGAAAAGAGCTATGAAAGTTACAGAAGCGAGTGAAGTAGGTAAGGACCGCGTCTTATGGCGCTCGGTTTTCTCTGCCTACCCCGCAAGGGACCTGGCGTGAAGATATACATACATACATAATAAATGGAATAAATTGCAAACGACAAAATAATTACATGAATTTCACTGTATAATTAAAGCGCTCATTTATGAGAGAGTATTATTAAATAGAAATAGTTGTATTAAAAAATGGCACGAAGCCAAAACACGTATGGTTATTGAAGCAATTGTGTGCCGAATCAGATAATCTTCTTCTTCTTGGCGTTACCCCGTTTCCTAATCCATTAGGACGAACGGCGATTGGCTACTAAAACCTAAGAATTAGGCGAATATACTGACTTTTACATGAAGTCCTCCCTCCCTCTAACCTCCACTCACACAACTCGGAGGAAAAATCAGGTAACCTTTCTTAGGTAAAGTCACGCGTTTTTCGAAATATAATTTCATGTTTTCCTTCACCGCTCTTCCTTATTCATAATTTGCCTTTTACGCTTCTATTTCACTACAGCCTTGGTTTTATTCTTGCATAGAGGGTACATTTCTTTTTTCTTCTCTCTCATGTTTTCATTTAAGGGCAAAGATGATACATAATCCAGCCACGCTTTCCTCTTTTCTTGCAACAGCGGATTCAACCTCCGCATCCCACCAGGTATCTACTTTCAATATTTTATGCCTCTTTGAAAGAAGCACGTGGGGGGTGGGTGCCAGCCTGCGCTAGTTCGCATAAACGAATTGGTAGCGGAAGCACACAAAGTAGTTTATATCAAATTGCATGTAAATTTATTTTTTCCAAAATAATACCTGATCAATTAAGTAAATGATGTTGTTTCTGAAGAAAAAGATAAGTCATGAAATTATGACTACTCTATAAAACATATTAATCAACTGTGATCTTTGGTAAACAACTAGGTAGCAAATCTATTTGTTAAATATTATCTCATGTTGCCACTGAGTTATTGAAAATAGTGTATTACCTTTTGTGGACTACAATATTTTTTTTTGTTTTATAGAAATTATCGGGAAGCATACAAGCATACGACCATTCTGATGTAGAGCAGTTACCGTAGTCTATGAGCGCTTGTAATACATTAAGTATCATTCGCGCGATGCCACCTCTGTTGCTAACACAACAACTCCTTGCACTTCAATTTACTCATATTCACGCAAGACAAATAATCTATCTATCTATCTATAACTTCACGCCTAATCCCTTACGGGGTAGGCAGAGAGGACCGAGCGCCACGTGACTCGATCCTTACATACCTCACTCGCTTCTTTAACATTCATTGCTCTTTTCATGCACGCTCGGTTTCTAGGGCTCCTGACATCACCTTCTGATAGAACACAACCAATTTGATCATGGTAGGTAAGTCTTAGCCTCCCTCGGCTCCTACATCCTTCCACTTTTGCATTGTACGAGTATATCTGCTTCGTCATTCTTTCATCCTGCATTCTTTCTACATGTCCGAACCAACGGGGCATGCGTCTTCTTATTTTAACTAAATAATTAAAACTTATAAACAGTTTAAAAGTTCGGACGATGATTGTGGAATGCCAATTGAAGTATTCCATTGTACTATTGAGGCAATGGCTGCACACACAGTACTTATGTTTACTCGATGTATATAATATGTCAGGTAGAGCTTTTATATATTTTAGTAAATAGATTCCAATAATCAAGTCAAGTGTAAAGAGGGAACTGAGGAATTACGGGCCCATATTTGCCAGTATGGAGTAAAATATTCGAAATGATCTTTAATAAAATTATGTATAGATATATGTAATTTATTTTATTGCTAGATATCTACTGTATTTCTTGTAATTGAGATTCCTCTAAATAGCATAGTTGATGAAGAATGATTCTATTAACGGACTAGTCTCAGGTTCAAATCCCAGACAGGATATCTGTTACCAAATCGAATCGAATTTTGGAATATATGTACTTACTAGCTGTGCCCGCGACTTCGTCCGCGTGGAATATTATTTATTTATATTAATAAAAATAAATAAAATTTCTAAAATAAAAGTAGCCTAAGTTACTCTTTATTACATCAGCTCTCTGTCAGTGAAAGTCCTGTCAAAATCGGCCCAGCCATTTCAGAGATTAGCCGGAACAAACAGACAGACAGACAGACAGAAATTATAAAAATATTCATTTTGGTATATGTACCGTGTATACATCCATATGCATTTAGTAAAAAGCGGTTATTTTAATATTACAAACAGACACTCCAATTTTTTTATCTGTATAGATTTGTCGTTGTCACTAGCTCGACAGTGTAGGAAACGAATCGTGAAGAAACCCGCAAAGAAAAAATATTTTGCAAGACATGTGACTTAAACAAAGAAATGTTTGGTTTTCCCTCTACGCTGGCGAGACATGGAGGTCAGACGACAATCGTAGTCTATCTTAAAAATATAGCCACTCGCTATATTTATAACACAGACTCCAGTGGTTCCCGTAGGGAACTGTTCAAAGAAACAAATGTCTCTACAGTTACCTATCAACATAAATATGATAACAATTCCTTTTCGAAATTCAGTGAAAATCTTTGAACCAAAAATTTACAGCGTAAGCCGGTACTTCTTCCTAGCGTGATCCCGTTTCGTAATCCATTAGGATAAGCCTAAAGATTTGGCGAAGATACTGATTTTGGATGCGATGATGGATGCAGGGAGCGACTGCCGTCCGAACTCCATAACCCAGAGAGAAAACCTGACCTTGTGTTAGATCACACGTCTTTCAAAATATAATTTTACGATCTCGGTGGCACAGTGATGAATCACGCTGTTACGTTACTTTGACACCAACGCTCGTCAGTTCGATTCCCACACAGGACAAACATTTGTGTGCATGAACATGTTTGTCTTGGTCTGGGTATTTTCTGTGTATCATAAGCATGTATTTAAAAAAAAAATGTATTTATGTTTATCAGTTGTCTAGTACCCATAACGCAAGCTTCGCTTACTTTGGGGCTGGATGGCGCTGTGTAATTTGTCCTACAAAATTTACTATTTTATTTATTTATTTTAATTTCTTGGACGTGTGGGTTTCATCACATTTTTTTTCCTTCACCGCCGAGCAAGTGCTAAATCCGAAAACACGAATTTAGTGATACTTGTCCTCGCCAGGATTGGAACCTGGGAGCAGTTGGTCAACAGGGCGGTTCCTTATCCACAAGGCTATCACTGCTCAAACTGCGTAAGCCAGTATATCACCTTGATAAAATAGGTTGATCTTTAGTTTTTATGTTTTGTCCAATCCACATATAAAAGAAAAGACTCTGCAAGAAAGCTCACTATATAATTGACGAATATCTAATTGACAAAGAAACCTGTAAATAATTCAACACACGTATTAATGCATTAACATTTATTTATTTTTACACATTTTTGAAGTTATACTTCTTTAGGCGCGTTATGAAAAAATGATGAGAGTGAAATTTTAAGATGCGCGCGCATTACTAGGTAACACAAAAGTAACAGGTTGAAGCTGCTAAATGTTTCACGGTATTACCGGTAGATAGCGCTATAGCTAAAATGTATAACATTTGTACTTGACATAAATTTGACTTGTATGTAATACTTATTATGTTGAACCTGACGTTTCGAACGCTTTGCAGCGACCGTGGTCTTCCGATACTTCCGTTAAAAATTGTTTAACTCATTGTGTAACAATAGCGAAAACCTAAGACAATACTTGTATGTAATACATTCCATAAACATCGCCGCTACTACTTGGAAGATGTTTTTAATTTTACTTCTATTTATCTATAACTTCACGCCAAATCCCTTGCGGGGTAGGCAGAGAGAACCGAGCGCCACGTGACTCGATCCTTACATATCTCACTCGCTTCTTTAACATTCATTGCTCTTCTCATGCGCGCTCGCCGGTTTCTAGGGCTCCTGACATCACCTTCTAATAGAACACGACCAATTTGGTCATGGTAGGTAAGTCTTGGCCTTCCTCGGCTCCTACATCCTTCCACTTTTCCATTGTATATCCGCTTCGCCATTCGTCATTTTTTTATTTTATTTGTTTTAATATTAATTGACGATTTGAAAAAAAGGCCTATATTGCTAATTTCTTTCGGATTATATACAATACTGATTCTTGCTACCTTTGATTCGTTCCTTGTTTCGTGCCTTCAAAATCTCTGTATTCGATTTATATTAAAATCAGGGCTTCACAAATATGATTATGTTTCCAAACTTTACACTTAGCTCAGTTGGCTCACTCAGTTATAATGTTAGAAACAGAATTCAAATATTAAGAGGCATGCTGCGTTGGTTCGGACATGTAGAAAGAATGCAGTAAGAAAAATTTACAAACAGATACATACAATCCGAAAGTAGAAGGAGCCGAGGAAGGCCAAGACTTACCTATGCTATGAATGTTAATGTAGCGAGCTTTTGTGATATATAAGGACCGAGTCGTCAGCTCATGTCAGAGTCATGGGCGGGCTCGGTCCTCTCTGCCTAGCCCGCAAGTGACTTGGCGTGAAGTTACATGGATAGATGAAAACATTTACTATTTTCTGATGGCTGGCTAAAGCCGCCGAGGGAAACTTTTGTCAATCGTCCATGCCACGATTGCAGAAACTGGATGGCAGTCTGCCCTATAGTGCTAAAAAGAAAGCCGATTTACTCGGTAATCTCATTGCCTCTAATTCGACTTTGAATGACGGGGGAGCTGTGCCACCTTCCATCCCGAGGTGCAGTAGCTCATTACCGGAATTATTAATAAGAGGAATAAAACAGTGTATTCGTTCACAAGTGTCGAAGCTATCAACGCTATGCAATACAATCACTGTCATCGACACACACCCATATTTTTCCAATCATATAAAAATGGCGGATGTAGAGATTTAAAATTTTGTATTGCGAATCACAAACGCGCGAGTTGATTTAGCAGTATCTATCTATAGAGATTTGTAGGAATAAACACAAAAGAATTTTTATTTGATAGCTACATACAGGCAATAAATCAATGTCAGATGTGTTACTAAAACGTTCAAATAAGAGACAAATGACACTGTCGATAAAATTGATCGCATTAAATCACGCAGTAACGCACAAATTACATACTTAAAGTGAGATTGCAAACAGAAAATTCACGCGCCACGAATAACAATGCAAATATAAAAAGCAAAGTATTTGGTGCGTAACACCATTGTATATTCATTTATTCGCGTAAAAATAATTGGCACACATAAATTGGCCGATATATATGGCGTTGCGCGGCATACAATTTGCAAAAAGCAATTGCAGCTATGTGTCACTGTCTTATCGCCGGATCTGACCGTCGATTATCGCTGTGGATTTGACGCCATGTTGAAGTACGCGGTCGTGGTATTTTAGTATATTTTTCAATGATTTTATCTAGATTTACGTTTACTTTTTTTGTTTTTATGTTAACTTTTATGTTTTGTGGAGCGAACTCACTGCCCAGATATTATAATAGGTCTTATGTTATAAACTGCAGTATACCTCAGGGTATGAATAATTAGCCTACAGTTCCTGGTTCGTTTCTTCAGATTTTTGTACATATTTGTAATTATTACTTGCTCTGTGGTGAAGGAAAACATCGTCCAAGAAATAATATTCAAAAGTCTAAACCCTGTGAGTTATGGAGGTCTAATTGCAGACGCTCCATGTTAAAGTCAGTATCTTCGCTAAATACTTAAGCTTAGGTATTAGCTTTTTGCTATAAAAACATCGGAGACAAACAAGGACAGGGCCTATGGGGAAGTAGCAAGGCCGCAGCCAAATAAAAAATGTCTATAGGATAGCACTAAACTACGAGTACTTCATATCAGGTGTTATACATTTTTATCTCCTGACGGTGTATAACAATCATAAGTAAATAAACAGTTTGAAATTTGTCAATTAAATAAGATGTAACCAATTTATGAGATGCTCCTTTAACTCCTTAGTGATTTAAAAGTTCTGGATGATCGAAGCAATCAAAAGCTTTGAAGCGAACAAAAAACACGCTGATGGTATCTTGTCATTCCTCTAAAGCATTTAAGAAAAGTTATTGAGAACGTGAAGTCATATAGTTTGTGACATATAATGTGGCTAGACTTTTATTCAAATACACTCACATTTCCTTTCAAATATTTTACTTAAAATTGACAATATGGATATTGGCCTATTATATTCTATTCTATTCGATGACTCGACTTCAATAAAGGCTTCTATATGCTATGTTATATTAAATTTGGTAAAATAGTAAGATCGATGGCATGAAAGATATGGGTCAGGTGTGGAAATATGGCATCCTCTTACACAGTAAATTATATTGACCGACAGTCTAAAATTATCTTGCAAATTTTCCATATTCCGTTGTATAAAAGTGTCAGTTTTTTCTTCAAGGTACATCTCTTTAAATTGAATAGATTATTTTATAGCACTAAGGTGGAAAACAAGATTACGGCATTTTTGACGGTAAGCATAATGGACATTTGCGATACCAGGGACGTGTCTCTTGTGTTTTAGAATCTTAAAAAAACATCTTCACGGCTTTCTTGAGAAAACCTCGGATGATAAGCTCGTCGCCATTGCCGTTCCAGCGTGTGCGGAAGAATAGCATAGCAAGGACATCATATCGAACAAGTCTTCGGAACACAACCCATTTTATAATCGGTAGAACACATAAAGGAAGGCAAAATCTGTTCTAAAATTCAAGGGATTATTAATATTTAGTTTAGCTAATTTACTAATGTTTAGCTAAGAATTGTTGACTATTCTTACAGCTCGTTTCTAAATCGAAGTACAAAATAATAATTGTTACTATTGGTAACCGCTTTACTTCATGTCGGCCGTATGGTTGCATACCTGCCGACGTAGTTAAAAAAAATTGTGAATTAAAAAAACGAAAATTGTGTTCTATCCTTAAAAAATAAACCTAAGATTAATATATATATTTGAACATCAAAGGATTCGTCTTAGTCATATACTGTAGATACAATTTAAGGAAACGCTAAACATTATTGTATTAAACAGTGCAGTGTCATTTTATTTTAAATAAATTAATAGATACTGTTGTAGAATCTTCTAAGATCTATTTTGAAATCCCTTTATATTTTCACTTCACGATATTGTTACAACAAATTTCCTTTGTTCGTTTTGATAACGTCATAGCCATTGACATCTCAATCATCAAAGTATAATTAGTACTTCAGAATTTAGTAATGAAACACGCATAAATACATACATATACGTGCCTGGTTTAAATAATGCTATCAACTCGTCTAATGTATTGTATGTCATTGTATATGTTAAATTGAATTGTATATTTGCTTGTTTTTTTTTAATTCTTTTTATCCCTGAGGGGAAAGGCAAATGGAGCTAGCCCATACAGCCAAGTCTTTTCAAGAACCATTTGAAAACCTTAATTATATATTCCAGCTTCAGGAACTGTGCTGTCAACGATTTTTTCTTCCTAGCCTTTTTTTTATAATATATGGCAATAGTGTTGCTACTTTATGCCAGTGTCAAAGTATTCAGTTTAGAACCATTTGAAAATCTTAATTCTATGTTCCAGCTTCAGGAACTGTGCTGAAAAAATACTTAATACATACCTAGACCCAATCAACCCAGTTTAAATACCACCCGTAAAACGATAGTGATTTTTACAAGGTTTCTTGATTAACTTATCCACGTCTTCCAAAAAGTGCATAAACGTGTTATATTTGAGTTTTATCATTACTGTATAATTTCACTGCACTTATGTTACAAAATACTATCGAAATTGTCACACAAAACTAATTTTATACTGAATTGTAAAAAATTCAAGTATAACAACAATGTCACTCGTCAAAAGCGCGGGAAGAAATCTTGCATATTTGCTTCAGTGTGACGTATAAAGACGTTAAATAATATAGGGTGCGACATATTCTAACGTAAAATTGGACTGCAAAAATTAGAACGACATAAATATTATAAATAAAAAAAAAATACATAGGCTACTTAAATCATAACCGATTTTTTTTAAAGGAATTAATTTAAGGAATTATTTAATTAATTTTAAGGAACCTTATCTTAATCTAGTAACAATAATACTATGTAATTACATTTCACACTATTGCTGAAACACCGCCCTACAATTCAACGAAACCGACATAACCTCCACGCCAATCACCAAAAGCAGTTACGACACTTACGACCAACAAAAAATGTAAAACCAATAGTTCCGTTACACTAAATCGTTATTACTCACCATAGAAGGTCGTGGACTTATAGAAAATTCGGCGTTCACGTAAAACGGAACGGCTGAGGCGGAATCCCCCTTCCGTTCACCCTTCTGCAGAGGAAATTGCCACCATACATCGGAGCTTATCTCTAGATCTATTTACATCACAGGAACGTCGCAGAGTCTTGGTTCCTTCCGCTTGGGACGCCAAAAAGTATTTCGTGTGAATGAACGTATATAGACATGCAGTAATTTCACGCTCTCGTACAATCGTTTATTTCTTCGACAAATAGTATGCGCGATCGGAAGCGTGAGTATTTACATAGAGCTCGAGATATTGCGTGGCTGGTGATTTTGGAAAGATTTGACCTACATTATAATAAAGTTAGTTTTGTTGCGAATTCGGAGGGGCCGACCTATTTGACACGGTAAACATGTTATGGTCCTAGATATACGGTTCGGGAAGTGAGTGTAATGCAAATATTACATCGATAAATATACATCGACTCAGAAGTCGAAAGGTTTTTAGAATTTCCTGATAAATACATATGAAATTTTATTCTCGTAGGCTCTTAAATTACCGGTCATGATTATGGTCGTAAGATATACTAAATTAAAAAAAAAAGAAATTAAATCTTTGTCTTGTGCATAACCATGAGAAGAATCATGTATATGTAATATCATATTTATTTTCTTTAACTAGACTCACGGTTACTGTTGGCAACCACCAGCGTAAGTAAACCTTTTCGGCCATCAATTTTAAATTCTCAGTTCTTATTCTTTTTTATATTCCAAATCATTGTCAAAAAACAACAGTCTCTCAAATAAATCGTACCAACAACACGTATTGATAATAATTTTCCTCATTTTCCTTTGCCATCCTCAACATTGTGGTGTCAGAAGTAATTTGGTAAAAAAAAATGCCTATGCAAACTAGAGCTCGTTCATTAGAAATGAAAAGGAAAAGGAATATTTGCGAGTTACCATCAAATACAGTGCCTTGTGATAGTGCTCTACATCAAGATAGCGCCTCTATTTCTGGTGCCCAAGTACCTGCGTTGTCTAGCATACCTCACACCATTGCACCGAATTTGCCTCTCGCCTCAAACGTGTTGTCGGATAAAGTAGACCGAAACAGAACAGCTGCGCATACAAATGTGACGAGATCATTTACGAAATCAAGCGCATGCTCAAGAAGTACGGTAAAAGCTCGAGAATTGGCTGCCAGAGTTGAGCATGCTCGACTACTGGTAAATATTGAAAAACTAGCGCTAGAGAAAGAAAAGGCACTCGCAGATCTAGAACTCGAAGCTAAGCTAGCAGCTATTGCCTGCAGCTCCTCAGGGACCTCTAAAATGGATAGCATTGACAATTGGTTAGTTACTTCTCATGATAATAATGTAGAGTCAGAACACTTTAATCCAGTACATCCCTTTGACAGGGCTACAAGAATTAATGCGAACCCTGGCGACGCATGCCAGATACCCGCGACAGCGTTGCGTTTTCCGCCTCAAGATTCTGCATTTGCTATTCCGGAGGCCAGAGGCGTCACCGTGCCCAAAGCCGGAGATGTAGCCACGGCGCAAGTGTCAGATCCATATTGTGGCGGTGAACTACAAAACACTACTTTACATGCACCAGGGTTAGGTACACAATACTATAATGAGAATTCTAATTTATACAGAAATAAAAGTCATGAGCAAACTGTAGGTACACAAGATAACTTTATTTTACTCGCCAACGCCATCGCGGACCTGAGTAAGAAAAATACAAGGGTAAGTGATCTTCCTAAGTTTGACGGCAGCATTCTGAACTGGCTTCCCTTCAAGAAAGCCTATGATCACTCCAAAGGGAATTTCTCTACGAGTGACAACATGGCAAGGATCGCCACCGCCGTTCAAGGCCCGGCGAGGGAGGCAGTCGCGATGCTTCTTATATCCGCCGCAGACCCGGAGCATGTCATCCAGGCTCTTGAAACAAGGTTCGCTCAACCCGAGTATATTGTGCTCCAGCAATTAGCACTTGTACGTAGTCTTCCGAGGCTCGCTGCATATGAGGCCCCGCGGGAGCTCAATGTTTTTGCTTGCCGCATTCGTAATTGCGTAGAAGTAATTCGACTTCTTAACCTACCAGAATATCTAGCAGCCCCTGAACTAGTCAATACAATAATTGGCAAATTAACACCACTTCTCAGGTCTAGGTGGGCTGACTTTGCTGCAACAAGAATCGGTTGTGGTAAATTTAAGTTGGAAATTTTGTCCGAGTTTCTTGAATACGAGGCAAATTTACAAATTAAATTCGGTTTTATTTTGTCAGAGTCGACATATTTACATGTCAATAAAAATCAACAAAGTCAATCTGTCCAACCGACCAAAGATAAAATTTATGCAACCACCTCTTCAGATTCGCCTACTAAACAAAAAAGTTCTAATGTATGCAAGTACTGTAATTTAGGCAAACATGAAATAAGCGATTGCAAAAATTTTCAATCTCTCTCTTTGGACGACCGTTGGCAGTGGGCTATAGACAACAAAGTTTGCCGTAAATGTTTAAAGAAAGGTTTGCATCAGTATAAAACCTGCAAGAATAGGTGTGGAGTGGTAGGATGTGTTGCAGATAGGCAGCACCATACACTTTTACATAGAGATCAGCCTACAATTATTTCTCACGTTGAGGTACACCAAGCCTCATCGATTTCATCCGAGACCAACGAACACTCGGAAACGGAAATTTGTAACAATCCGAAACAGAGTACGTCTTCGGAACAACGTTCTGCCACGGTTGCTCACAACTCCGCTCCCATGAATCTATCAAGTTTAAAGCCATTTCTGAAGGTGATAGCGGTTACTGTAAGCGGGCCCCTAGGAAGCATAAACACTTATGCTCTTCTTGATGATGGGAGTTCCGTAACACTTTTAGATCAGTCGGTAGCTGACTTGATAGGAGCCAAGGGTCCGAAATGCACATTAAATATTGATTGCGTTAATGGCCTACAAAGACAGACTGAAGTGAGTTATGTCGATATAAAAGTAAAGGGTCGTCATAGTGATGAAACCTTCGATATTAGAGCGCGATCTATTTCTAGTTTAGGAATAAATAGTCAATCGGCACGTTTAGATGATATTGCCCAATATAAATATTTGTCGGATTTAGCGAACGTCTTATGTTACGACAACGCGAAGCCCATGCTATTGATAGGAGCTGATAATTGGCAAGTTATGCTTCCTAAAATAGTTCGTCATGGCACTCGTACACAACCTGCCGCCGTTCACACAGCGCTAGGCTGGGTCCTTTTCGGATATGTGTCACATGCTCGTAGATCAAATTTTGATTCGATTAATCATATTTCAACGGCCGATGATACAAACGGTTGTTCTTTAGATACGTTGATTAAAGATTATTTCAAACTGGACTCTATAGGGATAGTGAAGGTAGATCACCGTAGCGCTAGCGAGGAGCGTGCCCTAAAAATTCTAGAGGAGACTACCAAACGTTTAGATTCGGGGAGATACGAAACGGGCCTGTTGTGGCGTGATAATATTACCTTTGTACCGGAGAGCCGCGAGTTAGCTTTAGCCAGATTTTCTAGCCTTGAGCGCAAAATGTCCAAAGATAAGTCATATGCCGATGTCTACAAAAATAATATTCACGGTATGATTAATAAGGAATACGCTGAGTTATGCACCGGGCCTCCCACGGGACAGATTCCATGGTATCTACCTCACTTTGGTGTTATTCATCCTAATAAGAAAAAATTGCGAGTTGTTCATGATGCAGCAGCGAAATGCGCTGGAGTTAGTCTCAATTCTTTGCTTCTGATTGGACCTGATCTTCTTCAGCCACTGCTCAGTATCGTGATGCGATTTAGGGAAGGCCCAGTTGCCTTAACTGGGGATATCAGAGAGATGTTCCCACAAGTTAAAATCAGACCTGAGGACAGAGACTCCCAACGTTTCTTGTGGAGAGACAGCCCTGACTTACCGCTACAAGAATTTCGTATGTCCTCGATGATATTTGGGGCAGCTTCCAGTCCGTGTACTGCTCTATGGATTAAAAATGTAAATGCTAACCAGTTTCAGCTGCAATATTCGGAAGCTGTAAAATTTATCATCGAAGACCATTATATGGACGATTTTTTAGGTAGTTTTAACAGCGTAAAGGAGGCTGCTCAGCGAGCATCTGAAATAGTTTCCATTCATAAAGCTGCTTCTTTCGAGATGCGATCTTGGGTCTCGAACCATAAAGAAGCTTTGACTCTGATTCCTGCCGAATTACATGCGACAGATACCAACGAAGTTAGCTTAGGCCCAACTTCTCCTTCGCAAATTCGTGTCTTAGGTCTCACCTGGAATGTCAGTGAGGATAAACTTCACTTCGTCAAATCTCTTCCGAAAACACCAGCTAAATTTACTAAGCGATCTGTTTTATCATTATTAATGTCCATATATGATCCGTTAGGGTTATTGACGCCTATTATTATGAAAGGTCGTGTATTATTTCAAAGAACTTGGAAGTTAGGTATTGACTGGGATCATGATTTACCCAGTACTCTAATTAATAATTGGAAAGATTGGTTCCTTGAAATACAAAGCTTATATAATAGTGCTATTCCTCGATGCTACATAAATAGCACCGGTATAATAAATAATATTCAACTTCATATCTTCGCCGACGCGAGTGAACGAGCCTATGCCTGTGTAGCATACTGGCGTTTCACTTACGTGGATGGTAGCATTAACTTATCTCTAATTGGAGGAAAAGGTCGGCTTGCACCTTTGAAACCTGTTTCTATCCCTAGATTAGAACTACAAGCCGCCCTTATCGCCTCTCGTTTTGGCACATATATAATCGATGCGCACAGACGAAAACCCAATCAAACCTTTTACTGGACTGATTCTCTAACCATACTAAAATGGCTTCGTAGTGATGCCTGTTCGTTTAAAGCTTTCGTTTCTTTTCGTGTAGGCGAAATAGCTGAAACAACCAATACCCAAAATTGGAAGTACGTTCCTACAGCTTTAAATATCGCAGACGATGCTACTCGAAATTGCCATAACTTCACGATTTCATCACGATGGTTCCCTGGCCCATCATTTCTTTTATCGCCTCAATCAGAGTGGCCACGTGAACCAACGTGCAACGTACCTTTGATAACTGAAGAGTTTAAACGAGATTCAGAATCAGTGGGACACGTTACAGAAACACCGCATCAACTTCCTTCACCGGTAGTTGCGGACCACCAACGATTTAGTACGTGGTTACGTTTGCTTCGCGCTACAGCTCGAATACATCAATGTATGAGAGTCTTTTTGTCTATATTACGTCCAAATTCAAAATTTCCTTCTAATTCTCTTCGCGATAATAGTAATTTACTTTTGCTCACTATTCAAGATCTCAACGTTGCAGAGATCAGCTTATTTCAAAAGGTACAGTTAGATTCGTTTTCCGATGAATTGATTCGCGTTCAAGCAGCACGTCCTGTTTCAAATGATAGTAGGCTGAGAAACGTTTCTCTTTTATATAGCAAAGACAACCTACTTCGACTTTCTGGACGAACTGCCGCTGCTGAAGGCATAGAATCTAATCCAATTGTACTAGATGGGAAACATCGGATTACTAATTTGTTAATATATTCCTACCACATCAAATTCGCTCATGGTAATAATGAGTTGGTAGTCAACGAATTACGCCAGAAGTATTTCATCCTCAGTCTGAGACCAACCGTGAGAGGAATATCACAGAGATGTCAATTTTGCCGGAATCGTAAAGTTAAACCTGCAACACCACCATTAGGAGATCTTCCTCACGCAAGATTGGCGCATCATCAGCGTCCCTTTAGTCACGTGGGTCTCGACTACTTCGGGCCACTAAATGTTTCTATTTGCAGACGCACCGCCAAAAGATGGATAGCCCTGTTTACTTGCATGACTGTGAGGGCGGTACATCTTGAAATAGTAGAGAACCTTTCTTCAGATTCTGCCATGATGGCTATTAGACGTTTTATTGCGAGACGAGGTTGCCCAACACATATTTATTCCGATAATGGGACTTCTTTCATTGGTGCAGCAAAAATGTTACCACAGCTGTTTGACTTCTGTGCTAATACAAAGATTGAGTGGAAGTTTATACCACCTTCAGCGCCGTTCTTCGGAGGTTGCTGGGAACGACTAGTCCGCTCTATAAAGTCTGCTCTCTCCATAACCTTAAAGGACCGAACGCCGAAGGAAGAGTTGCTACATACGCTGCTCCTTGAGGCTGAATGTGTGATCAATTCTAGACCTCTTACTCATGTCTCGGTAGATATTGATTGTGAGTACGCTATTACCCCGTTCTCCTTTTTAATCGGGATTTCGAGCAATGAGCCGGCTATGAAAGAATTCGACGACAGCGATCTGCACAGACGAGTAGACTGGAGGAAAGCGCAGCGACTTGCCGACCATTTTTGGCAACGTTTTGTAAAGGAGTACTTGCCAACTCTAACCCCGCGCAAAAAGATTCCTCAAAAGGATCGGTTCAAAGTTGGTGACGTAGTTTTTATCGCCGATGGAACACTACCAAGATCATGCTGGCCTCGTGGGCGAATAGTGGCAGTATATCCAGGCAAGGACGGCATAGTTCGTGTAGTAGACGTCTCTACAAAAGGGGGCGTGCTGCGTCGACCTACTCGTAAGGTGGCGCTGCTGGTTGCCGGCCAATAATATTGGGTGCTTCTCACCGTCGGGGGCCATGTTGGCAACCACCAGCGTAAGTAAACCTTTTCGGCCATCAATTTTAAATTCTCAGTTCTTATTCTTTTTTATATTCCAAATCATTGTCAAAAAACAACAGTCTCTCAAATAAATCGTACCAACAACACGTATTGATAATAATTTTCCTCATTTTCCTTTGCCATCCTCAACAGTTACCATTTATGATACTTAACCACTGTTGAACATGAAGTCGAAATTATCATTTTTTGACGGGGTGTTCAACAGTGGTTAAGTATGAAATGATTTGTTAATGTGAGACCAAGTAATGAAAATAAATATGATATTGATACACAGAAAGGGATCATTCTGTTTATCATTATGCACAGTTATTGAAACTAGGCACAGTAGCAATTGGTCACGTTACTTGTCATTTACAGGTGAAAATTTTTAAACAACTGAGTACGATTTAGCTGAAAATCTATCTTGAGGTAAGACCTTCAGAATGGCCGTGTCTACTAACTACTAATACTGTGGAGATATTTAAATAGTTCACTTAGGGATATATTCAGGGAAATGATTAAATTAAAATTAAAGAAATAAATACCCCTACTGTTACCTATCAGTATATGTATATCTTCGCACCAGGGTCCTTGTGGGGTAGGCAGGGAGAACTGAGCACCATAAAACGCAGTCTTTATAGACCTCATTTGCGTCTTAAACTTCATAGCTCTTTCTTTCATTCCGTGATGACTACGCTTATCTGGTAGATCAAGGATTACAGTTGGTTGGATTAATTGCTAGAAGTACGAAAGGTTTTAAAAAGTCGAACAGCTTTCTTGCACTACCGCGTACTACAGCATTGTACGTAGTGTATTATGAAATGTTAGTGTCATCTGGTCCCCATATTATGTAGTCCACTCTGAAAGCCTTAAACCTGTAAAGAAGAAATTAAAAAAAAAAAATATATACTCGTAGCTACTTCTATATATGTGGATCTGGGCGAAGTTTTAGTAGCTACGAAGAAAGGCTTGCAAAATTTAGAGTTATTTCGTTGGAGATACGTCATAAGCAGCAGGATCTCATGTATTAATAGAAACTGATCCATTATAAACTAGACTGCTCATATTTATTAGGACTAATTAATGTTAATATATCGCGCAATTCTCGTAAAACAGAGACATTTAGCTTACGAGTAACTAAAAACAATACATCCTACTATAACTGTGATATAGTTTATGTAAATTTATTAATTATTAAGTATTTGAAAGAGAAGAATCCAGAACTAATGTAAGGATTACGATTGATGATGAAGTGTTGGAACAAGTAGATGAGTTTGTATATCTTGGATGCGCTTTCAGCAGGGATGGAATGTACACCGCAGATGTGGAAAGCCGAGTGAGTGCTGGGAATAGTGTGAATGGAGCGTTGGGAAAACTTCTTGGCAGTAAAATCGTGAGCCAGAAGGCACAACTTATGGAACTTATGGAACGCTAACTTATGGAAGCGAGAGCTGGGTATGGCAGAAAGAGCACGAAAGTAGAATAAACGTGGTCGAAATGCGAGCGCTGCGCAAAATTTGTGGCTTGTAGACCGTATTCGCAATGATGATGTTAGAAACAGAGTTGGTCTGAAAGAGAGCGTCGGTGTTAAAATAAGAACAGGCATGCTCCGTTGGTTCGGACATGTAGAAAGAATGCAAGATGAAAGAATGACGAAGCAGATGTACAATGCAAAAGTGGAAGGATGTAGGAACCGGGGAAGGCCAAGACTTATCTACCATGACCAAATTGGTCGTGTTCTATCAGAAGGTCGGTTCTCTCTGCCTACCCCGCAAGGGATTTGGCGTGAAGTTATAGAAGTTATTAATTTGAATATTATATGATAATATTAATTGTGATCATATTTTTCAATATGTAATTTATAAAATATAATTGTAACAAATAATATATAAAAGGTATATTATGTATCTTTATGTATTATATTTAGAAAAAAAAAATTGCTCAGATATATTTTTTACAGAACCTGACTGGCACTTGACGGCTTTTCATCTTTGTCTTCAACAAGTACTTATTTATATGGTTTACAATGGAGGGTACCGTACCAGTAGGACGAAACGGTCACTCTACTGCTAGCTGCTTCTAATATCGGTTTTTTTTTTTTTTTACTTATTCGGTGCTAATCCCAACGCTAAGTTATGGAAGTGAGAGCTGGGTATGGCAGAAAGAGCATGAAAGTAGAATAAATGCGGTGGAGATGCGAGCACTGCGAAAAATTTGTGGCATGGCATAACGCTTGCTGACCGAGTTCGAAATGATGACGTACGAAAGAGAGTTGGACTGAAAGAGAGTGTCGGTGTTAAGATAAGAAAGGGCATGCTCTGTTGGTTCGGACATGTAGAAAGAATGCAAGATTAAAGATGACGAAACAGATATACGATGCGAAAGTGGAAGGATGTAGGAGCCGAGGAAGACCAATACTAACCTACCATGACCAAATTGGTCGTGGTTTATCAGAAGGTGTTATCATGAGCCTTAGGAACCGGCGAGCGTGCATGAAAAGAGCTATGAATGTGAAAGAAGCAAGTGAAGTGTATAAGGACCCCGTCTTATGGCGCTCGGTTCTCTCTGCCTACCCCGCAAGGGACCTGGCGTGAAGATATACGTACATTTTTTTTTATACTACGTCGGGAGGTATACAAGCATACGGCCCACCTTATGTAAAGCGGGCACCGTAGCCTTTAACGCTTGCGATATATTAAGTATCACTCGCGCGATGCCTCCTCTGCTATAAGCAACTCCTTGGGAGCTTTCTGGTGACCTCACTCACACGCAGGAACACAACAACCCTCTAGGGAGTTGTTATTTGCTGCGGTTTTCTATGAGGTGGAGTTACTTCCCCAGACGGGACGGAACGGGACCAATACAGACAGACATGTTCATGCACACAAATGTTTGCCTTGTGTGGGAATCGAACCCACGAGCGTTAGTGTCAAAGTCGCGCCATTCACGACTGAGCCACCAAGCTCGTCAAACATACTCATTCAAAAAAATCAAATTGACCGAAAAAAAAAATCAGGGTGGACACCGTGAGTTTTACGTGAATACGTCTTCGTAACGGAAATTACGATGCAGAGAACGGATCCCTAAATGACGGTGCTTTCCTCCCTCAATATCACAGTTCTCACTCAACGAATTATTTGATTCTCTAGGTATCAAGTGGTGTAATAAAAATGTTGATGTAAAATATATATATGTAGCTACAACACAAACTGTATCCATCGATTTTTTTTTCATCAGTTTTCTTGTTTGCCTCGCACTACGTACGCAAATTTAAAGAAACACAAAAGACATATTGGTTTAGTAGTTTACTATAAAGTATCAGGGTAATTGCTTCACGAGTTCGGAAGGAAATTGAGCGCATAACTTTGTGCATGTATCGTCGAATGTAGACATACTACATTAGCCAATTAGAACAATTCACTGGGCTTTCAATGAAGAATAACAATTTTTGATTTTTGGGGTGATTAACAATGCTTGCAATACATTGAGTATAATTCCCGTGATGTCACCTCAGCCGCTAACAGCAACTTCTTAGGAGCTTACTGGTGACAAGAACCCTCCAGGGACTTGTTATTTGGCTGCGGTTTTCTGTGACGTGGAGGTACTTAAACAGACGGGCTGCTTTGATGTGCGCCCTAACTTTGTCCTCTGTGGGAATCGAACCCACGAGCGGAGGTGTCAATGTAGCGTTATTAAACGCTGCGCCACCGAGCTCATCAAAGCTTCCCGTAAAATGAAAGGCTATGCAATCATTTCTATATAAATGTCAACAATTTCGCTTTAAAATCTGAAAACACGGAATTGAACCAGTAACCAGCCATGCAATTCTGTAAGAGCAAACGTCCTTACATCCTCGGAAACATCGGCTGTCACAGCCTTGAACACAAAATTGCAATTCTTTGGGTGTCGCTTTTCATGGTTGTGCGACACTAGCGCCGCAAGGCTGCGTGTGGAATTGGAATTCTACAAGGTAAACAGCCTCGCGTACGCTTACAGCCTTATAGAATACCGAATAATTTAGCCGTGATCGCAGTAGACGATGTCAAAGCTGTGACATCTGTGATCACAGCGACGCACACAGCCATTACGAGTCGCTTAGAGAATTGCATGGCAGTTCGTTAATAGAGTTGGTGTACTCTTAAATAGGTAGAGGTGAATTTCACGTTGATGGCTAATTATTTTTGACGTGAAACGTCGTTCGTCTCAGTCAAGAGTGAGGTTGCTTGAAAAAACATATGTAAGGAAATATTTTACGACAAGTTCGCATATAACTTTGAAACTTTTAATTAATCTAATTTTAAGCCTAGTTCGGTTTATTATCGGTTCATTGTAATGTAATAATAAAACACTTAGAAGTCGTTTGCAATTACCACATTTATAAGTAACAGGCAACATAAGCGTTGTATTTAGTTGGATTAGATAACTTGCTCTAATTCTGATCCACACTATTTGACTAATTCTTGCTTATTATAAAAACATCTAATTATATATTTAAATTTATATATAAATTTCATATAAGTACTCACTGTTTTTAATAGATTCAATTTAATTTGTTTAAAAAGCATTTATATTAATAAGTTTTGTTTGTTTCACGGTAAAAAGTTGAGTGTATCAAGTGTATGATATGAATGAATGATAGACTAGAAGAATGAGTATTATAGTTTTAATTATTTCCTGTATTGTCTGGATACAAGTTTTATTTAGCCAAAGTTAAAGAAAAAGAAATGGTTGTTGTAATTAATTTGATCTGCTTTGTGCTTGTTTGTCTGTCCGTGGTGTCACAAACCAGGTCTTATCTGAAAATCAGCGCCTTATTTGGGCTGCCACACAGCACTTTTGTTGTATCTATTGTGTATTGTTTATATGTGTATAGTGTTTGTGTTACGTCCAAATAAACGTTTTCTTTCTTTCTTTTCTTTAAAACTACGGCACATACCTCCTTTATTTACCATTCATCAGAAGCCATCACTCGATGGTGTATATGCCGCTGGTGTCAATGGCGTTGTAAACACTTTTAGGAACTAATTTTGCTAGGACTTCTTCCCGCGCTTTTGACGAATGACATTGTTGTTATGCTTGAAATTTTTACAATTCAGTATAAAATTAGTTTTATGTGACAATTTCGATAGTATGTTGTAACATAAGTGCTAGCGAAATTATGCAGTAATGAAAAAACTCAAATATAGCACGTTTATGCACTTTTTGGAAAACGTGAACAGTTCATCAAGAAAACCTTGTAAAATCACTATCGTTTTACGGGTGGTATTTAAATTGGGTTGTTTGGGTCTAGGTACCCTTTCCAAGTTTTTTTTCAGCACAGTTCCTGAAGCTGGAACATATAATTAAGATTTTCAAATGGTTCTAAACTGAAGACGTGGCTGTATGGGCTAGATCCCTTTGCCTTCCCCCTGGGGGTTAAAAATACCAACTAATTTTGCTATCGCGCGTTGTGACAATATTGATATACTCAGCTGTACATAGATCCATTCGAGGGGGAGTGGTTGTGTTTGACAGACGACGCTATATAATATGTACACGTCATACTCGCGCCATTACATACTCACATAATATACGAAATTCATAATTTTCTTATCAGTAATTCTTTTTCTATCGAGGCAGTGCGACTACGGAATGCTTTGCTATTCAATATACGGAATGCTCAATCACTTTGATTATTCAAACATCTCTATGTACTCTCTCTTTACTAATCTCTCTTTTAACTTTACGCAATCAGCTTATTTTTCTTCCTTTTTCTCCTCAGTCCCATTAGTTCCATTTACTGTGTGTATAATTATTTAATGTATATATTAGTTTAATTAATCATGCGATATTGGGTATGTATCTACTTCTGGGCTTACCACCATAAATCTAATCTTTATTTCTTTACAGCTTCTGTGTTACATTTTATGTTACTCGTATTTAACTAATTACCGTTTACGATAGGCATTCATTGCGAAGATTACTTTTTATATTTAATTAATATTGTGTAGATTCAATCATTATAACATTCTTTGTACTTGTTGCTTACCATTACGTATATTTTTTATTACTAATTACTTGGATAACGGATCTTCAATCAGATTTTAATTAAGAATACTGATAGAAACAATCATTACTATCAGGTTAACCGATTCCGACTAGCAATGTGGTGTTATGTTTTATATTTATGTATATATAAGTAGGTAGTAATTGTAACCTTGCAAAAATATTTTTTTTCCTTTAACCGACTTGGCCCAAGTAAAGTAATATTTCTAAACAGTTTTTATTCTTATTTTAAATCATAATAATCTTTTTAAGCTCTTCAAGCGACAACCAGAACTAATCAAATTTTATTAATATTCTACTTTATTTTACCAGTCCGGTTGCTAGTGCAGTAATTTCTTAGGAGCTTACTGGTAACCTCACGCGCACAACCCACCAGTAAGTTGTTATTTGGCTGCGGTTCTCTGAGAGGTGAAAGTACTTACCACAGATGGAATGCTTTGATGTTCCTACCTCTCCTAAAATGACCTAGATCAAAACAAGCAGACATGGCACTCTAAATTACTAATTTACTAAATTTGTCCTGTATGGGAATCGAACCTACGAGCGCCGGTGTCAAAGTAGCGTTACTAACCACTGCGCTAGTTACTGGTAACAGCACAGTCACACTCGTAGTTCACGGTCCCATTCGTAGTAACAACCCTTTAGTGAGATGTTATTTGATTTCCTTCAAAACCGAGCAAGAGATAATTACAAATCCTACTATAATATTATAAATGTGAATGTCCGTTTGTTTGTTACGCTTTCACACGAAAACTACTGAACCGATCATCATAAAACTTTGTACACATATTCTTGGAGGTATCAGAAGTAAAATAGGATACTTTTTATTAAAAAAAAATATATATTTTTTATCAATGCGAGCGAAGCCGCGGGTAAAAGCTAGTATGTACATAAATCTTGAAAAGGATCACGGTTGATGATGATGTGTTGGAAAAAGTGGATGAGATTGTATATCTTGGATGCGCTTTCAGCAGGGATGGGAAGGTACACCGCTGATGTGGAAACACGAGTGAGTGGCAAGAAGTTTTCCACACGTTCCATTCACACTATTGTGATGGAATGGAAAACACTTCTTCACAGTAAAAGCTTGAGCCAGAAGACACAACCCTCTATACACAGTGCAGTGCTGGTCCCAACGTTTACTTATGAAAGCGAGAGATAGGTGTGGCAGAGAGGGCATGAAAGTAGGATCAACGCGGTCGAAATGCGAGCGTTACGCAAAATTTGTGACGTAACGCTGGTAATGACGATATTAGGAACAGAGTTGGTCTGAAGTGTCGGTGTTAAATAAGAAGAGGCATGCTCCGTTAGTTCGGACATGTAGAAACAATGCTGGAGGAAAGAATTACGAAACAGATATACAACGCGAAAGTAGAAGGTTACAGGAGCCGAGGAAGACCGAGACTTACCTACCATGACTAAATTAATCGTGTTTTATCAGAATGTGATATCAGGACACCTCCGAGCGTGCATGAGAAAAGAAGCACTTTTAAAGAAGCGAGTGAGTAAGGATGCAGCGCTCGGATCTCTCTGCCCACCCTGCAAGGGATTTGGCGTGAAGTTATATATAGATATGTAACACCAACTACTATACATCATTAATATAGCAACACTAACATGTAGCGTTAATAGGGTACTTGAAGTTATTTTAATGGCAACACCGGAGTACGGGCTAGTAGTGGGATGGATCAAATGGGGAGAAAGATAACCTATTTAAGACCATTGCGGTACTAAATACGGGCAGAGACATTCGAGTGATTCCAGTGCCCACCCATCAAGACGTATCCAGTTTTTTAAAGTATGTTTAATGTTTGGTGTAATAGTTTGTGTTAAATAATATCGCATTATAAATTGCCGCCTTTCTTTTATTTCGATCCCGCATTTTACAGATAGATACATAAATCCATAAAAAAAAAATATATACCAGGATGCGAACCGGGGACCTATAGCTCAATAGGCCGGTTCCTTGTCCACTCAGATCACTGCTCACACTGTTATATCATCTATCCGGTTGTTTTTACAAAACTATTCGTAATAATGTTACATATTTTACTGGAAACAGATATACAATGCTAAAGTGGAAGGATGTAGGAGCCGAGGAAGACCGAGACTAACCTATTATGACCAAATTGGTCGTGTTTTATCAGAAGGTGTCAGGAGCCTCAATAACCGGCGAGCGTGCATGAAAAGAGCAATGAATGTCACAGAAGCGAGTAAAGTATGTAAGGACCGCGTCGTATGGCGCTCGGTTCTCTCTGCCTACCCCGCAAGGGACTTGGCGTGAAGATATACATGCATATTATTATTAGACAGCTCGGTGGCGCAGTGGTGAAGCGCGTTGTTACACTACTTTGACACCAACGCTCGTGGGTTCGATTCCCACACAGTACAAACATTTGTGTGCATGAACATGTCTGTTTGTATTGGTCTGGGTATTTTCTATGTATGAATGATAAGTATGTATTTACAAAAAAAATGTATTTCCGTATGTTTATCAGTTGTCTAGTACCCATAACACAAGCTTCGCTTACTTTGGGGCTAGATGGCGCTGTGTAATTTGTCCGACAATATTTATTTATTTATTATTTATTTATTTACATTTTACTGTAGTACGGAACCCTTGCTGTACGAAGCTGCTACGCTTTTGTTAAACAAAACGATTCGTGATTACATCTAAAATTTAGGTGTGTCGAAGAAAATTGGATATCCAGACGCCTAATTTCGGGACTAACAACACAATTATAATGTTAAGTAATTAGGTGTTAATTGTTAAACGTAAAATTAACATTTGCAATTAGCAATTTTGCGATAAATAGTTAATAATAATATTTAGTTGCAAATTATTAAGTTTCGTGTGTAATGGAATTTTATAATTATATGGTATCTACTTCTATGATAGTCCTATAGATAGTAGTGGCTAAGGAACCGGCCTATTGGCAAACTGCTCCCCGGTTCGAATCTTGACTGGGACGGGTACCACTAAATTCGTGATTTGCCTATTTATGTAAATACTAGCTGACCCGGCGAACTTCGTGCCACCTCAGGATCAATAAATGGTGTATTAACTTATTAGATGGTATAAATTCTTTTAATACTTATTATCCTATTTCCGACGAAGACACATCCAAAAACACAAAAATCATAAAAATCGGTCCAGCCGTTCTTGAGTTATAAATGGTGTAACAAACACGACTTTGTTTTATATACCTAGTCATGTCTTAAGTTCTGTCATAAACTTTTGATGTAATTAATGATAGACTTTTTGATAATTATGTAAATGTTATATATAAAAAGAAAGGTAATTAAATGTACAATAAAATTTTGCCTACACTATTCGAAATGCCCTCCTCCATTTTGAATACATACCCTTATCGACGCGGCCAGTCATCGATCGCAGCACGCACCACATTTATATCTATTTCTACCGCTGCTTTAACCAGAGATGCTCGGAGAGATTCCAAATCCTGATGAGGTATAGCGCAGACTTTCTCCTCCATATGTTGTGATATCTTGTTGTCCAGTGGGTTTAAATCTGGGCTAGAAGAAGGCCAGTCTTCATGCCCGATGAAGTCAATTCCACGGGCGGTCAACCAGCTTTGAGTGCTTCGTGCCTTATGAGCTGGTGCAGAGTCCTATTGGAATATCCAGTGTCTGTTTTTGAAGATTGCACTGGTTTTCACACCTTTTTCACAGAAAAACACATCAGTTAAGCTTGAATATGAGACTTCAAGCCAAACCATGATTGATGAAGGATAATGCTCTCGCTGGACCCTCGGAATACGCGCGCTCGCTTCTTCATAACTGTGTGCATAGACCTTATCATTTTGTTTGTTGTAACTTTCTTCGATGGTAAAAACTTTTTCATCCGAAAACAATTTTTTTCTGTGGCCTTCCTTTGCGTGCCGCTTTAATAGTTGTTTCGATTTTATCACCCTATTCTTTTTTAAATTATAAGTTAAGAAATGACCAGTACGTGTCTTATAAGCTGCAAGTCCTAAGTCATCTTTTAAACGACGCGACATGGTTCTAGGTCCTATCTTCATCTCCCGAGATAAAATCTTTTGCTTTCGGTCAGGATTTCTTCGAATTCTTTCCCTTACTGATTTGACCACCTTTTTCGTACGAACACTACGTGGACGGCCAGATCTTTTTCTGTCACAAACAGAGGAGGTCTCATTGTCCCTATTAATAGCCCGGTACACAAACATTTTACTAATACCAAGCGTATGGAGAGTTTTAAAAATTGCATTTGGCTCCATACCTACTTTGTGTAATGCAATCACAGTGATTAGGTTCTACTTATCACCCCACTCCATTTTAATATCGCAAAATATTGTACAATGTATTGGCGCCAAAATGAGAAAACCCAATGAACAATCATATAAAAATGACTAATTTCAAATTCAAACGTAATATTTTGTTTATTTTTAATTGTAACAGTATTTATGGCCAGACTAAGTACATATATAGATATTCCAATTCGTACTTGAGATGTCATAAAAAATGAATTTCATATAAAATGTATGAGAAATGTAATTTACTTTATTTTTTTGTTATTTTTTCCATGTTTTAATACTTATTATCCTATTCCCGACGAAGACAAATCCAAAATCACTAAAATCATAAAAATCGGTCCAGCTGTTCTTGAGTTATAAATGGTGTAACTAACACGACTTTGTTTTATATATATAGATTTATCACTTGATCGGAGGGGAAGGAGAACTTTGTGAGGAAACCCACGCGTCGAAGAAATTATATTTCCAAAAGCGTATGACCTAGCCTCAGGAAAACCTCTTTCTTTTTCTTTTCATTGTTTTCTTTTGGGATATGGAAGCTTAGCGGCAGTTTTTCGATTCGAATTCGATTTATGATAGATAGATGGATCTTGTTACCAAGTGATCCTATAAGGTTCTTTTGTCGAATTTGGTAACGAACCCTGAAAAGCGTACAAAGATCAAACGGATAATCACAATTGTTTAGCGCCTTCAAATATGTGCTCAATGTTCCTAATTGGCTTAAGAGATCAGAAAATGCCGCGATAGTAACCTTTATTTGAATAAACATAACATTTGTTTGTTTGCTATGTGTATTCTCCACATTATAAGTATTTGTTTGAAAACCAACATGTATGTCAGTTGATAAATAATCAACACATGCTCGGCCAAGAAAATCTTTTATGATCCAAATATTTATTGTCCATACAAATACGAGTACATATTAGAACAATAAGGTCTATTACAACTTGCACTTTTACAATAGTACAATTACTTGTCCTCTCTTGATATTGTAAATGCCGTGACAATCACTGAAGTATCCCCATACATGGGTGATACACGATATGTCTTAAGATTTTTTGTTAAGGTGTCCTGGAACCAATTTTATATAGAACTAACGTATACCCGGCATGTATACGTTATTTATACTATGGTAAAAAAAGAAATACATTTTGTTTATTTGTTGGAAAAAAAGGAAATTATGTGTATTTATTAACTTTTTTATTTTAATGCTAACGGATACACAATATTTTGAGTTTTTTTTTTTCAGTAGGTGTGTAGACATAAAGATTTTTCGACGTTCCAACTCTGGAGCAAGCAACATATATAGTTGGCCGTGCGAAAAGCAGCAATTTTCTATGTTCAAACCAGCAACACTTAATGATTGGCCTTGAGTCTTGTTGATGGTTATGGCAAAAGCCAGACGCACTGGAAACTGTAATCGCTTGAAATCCAAGGGCAAATTAGTTTAAATCATTGGAATTGATGGTATCAGTACATCTTCTCTTTTACATTTGCCGCTGATGATTGTGGCGTGAATTAAATTTGGCGATAGTTTTTAACAGCAAGTCTTGTTCCATTGCACAGTTTAGGTGGATCTAAGTTCTGAATGAGCATCAACGGTGAACCAACTTTTAAAGTTAAGATGTGTGGTGGCATCCCAAATGGTTCCAAAGAGTTAATGGAACAATCTAAGTGTTATCAATGTCAATATGAACGTTTCTCACTGTAATGGTGTTGGTGAATCCTCCATCTTCTGGCTTTCATCATCTGTATTTCGGATATCCATCCTCACCAGTTTGAGTTTCATCAGTAAAATCGGGCGAATATCTTTTTGTGCATTATGTTATCTGTCATGCAAGGCAAATTCATATTCATTCAGGATTTCATGATCTTGAGGAGTTTCAGCAGCTCTTGCTGTAGTAGTCGTATGTAAAATGAATGTACGCAGAATTGAGACAGTCTCATTGTATGTTTATTTCTAAATAAATACTTATAACACACGTAGCCCAAGACCAACAGTTATATCCATACAGACAAATGTTTGTTGTGTACACGAATCGAACCCACGTCCCTTCTTGATAAAGTAGCCATCACCTGTTATTCTAACACCGAGCGCATCGTTGAATTGCTAATGTCTTGAATATTCACGGTATCAATTCAATTAATCTATATTAGATACAATAGAATTAATTCATCAGATGCGTAAAGATAGTTACTTTACATAAACCTTGCTCTGCATAATGGACCGGTCGCCATTTATCTGAAATGTATTTAGATATTTTTTTTATAGTTCCGTATCCAGACGCGTACATAAATCTCTGGGTCTGGGTGTCTTTAAGAGAGGTAGGGTGCATTAAAGCAGGCCGTTTTCGGAAGTTTTTTTTTTAAATATTGCCGAACAAATTACACAGCTCCACCTAGCCCCAAAAAAAGCGAAGCTTGTGTTATGGGTACTAGATAACTGATAAACATACGTAAATACATTTTTTTTTGTAAATACATACTTATTATACATAGAAAATACCCAGACCAATACAAACAGACATGTTCATGCACACAAATGTTTGTACTGTGTGGGAATCGAACCCACGAGCGTTGGTGTCAAAGTAGCGTAACAGCGCGTTTCACCACTGCGCCACCGAGCTCGTCAAGTTACCTCCACCTCACAGAAAACCGCAGCCAAATAACAACTTCCTGGGGGGTTGCTCTGTTATTGTTCCAACGCCGTCCTGGCGGTGATCGCCGATAGACTTGATTGCCCCTACATTCGGCATTGTTGTGGCAGACACGTCCCACTGTGTAGGATGAGGAGGCAATTATAGTTTCCATGTATTTTATGTTATATTCTATTTTATTTTAATTTAATTTAGTGTGTATTTCTATGGGTACTAAACCAGAAAAAAAAAAAATTAAAAAATACATGACTTCCTTTTTTTATTGTAGGGCCTTTTGTTTATTATAACTGTGACAAGTGCTGGAGTTCGCGCTTCGCGCAAATCCCACCACTACTTTTACAAAATGTACTTTTTTAAATACTTCCGGTTATCAAATTAACTCCATTTTGATACCATTAGAAAGATGCAATTTAGTTTGACTTTCTGGTGAAAACCGCATCTCAATCGCATTTATAGTTTTATTTCTAGAGGCCAAAATGTCAGTGCAGAGAAATAGAGGGAGAAACTGTACTATTTTATGGGTTAGGGATATCTTAATCTTTTATTTCTAATGTAAATAAAAACCTAAAACGCTTACTTATGCGAGAGCTGGTGCTCTCCGCGACAGCGCCCTCCGTTCCCGCTCAATATCTGCATGGCCCCTGAGGTCCGCGGTAACAACATGCCCCAAATATGTGAATTGGTTCACTCTTTTCAGAGGAATACCATTGAGAAGAACTGGTGGCACGTTTGCTGGACACTAAGCTGCCTCAAAGAACATATATTGACTTTTGGTCATGTTATACTTTAAGCCGTGGCCACCCGCATATTCTTCACATATTCGTATAAGGTGTCGCAGACCACAGACCGACGCACTCAGGAGCACCATGTCATCAGCGTAACTCAGGTTGTTGACGCACACGCTATCTACTTAGTCTGACCATAAATACTGTTACAATCAAAAATAAACAAAATATTACGAGTACATTTGAATTTGGAATCTGTCATTTTTATATGATTGTTCATTGAATTTTGGCGCTAATACATTGTACAATAGATGATATTAAAATGCAGTGGGGTGATAGAGAGAACCGAATCGCTGTGATGGCATTACACAAAGTAGGTATGGAGCCAAATGCAATTTTTAAAACTCTCCATACGCTTGGTATTAGTAAAATGTATACCGGGCTATTAATAGATACAATGAGACCACCTCTGTTTGTGACAGAAAAAGATCTGCCCGTCCACGTAGTGTTCGTACGAAAAAGGTGGTTAAATCAGTAAGGGAAAGAATTCGAAGAAATCTTGTCAGAAAGCAAAATATTTTATCTCGGGAGATGAAGATAGTACGTAGAACCATGTCGTGTATTTTAAAATATGACTTAGGACTTGCAGCCTATATGAGACGTACTGGTCATGTCTTAACTGATAATTTAAAAAAGAATAAGGTGGTAAAATCGAAACAACTACTAAAGCGGTACGCAAAGGGAGGTCACAGAAAAATTTTGTTTACGGGTGAGAACATTTTTACAATTGAGCAACATTTAAACAACCAAAATGACCGTATTTATGCTCAAAGCACTAAGAAAGCTTCCCAATTAGTCGATAGAGTCTAACCTGGGCATTATCCGACTTCAGTGATGGTTTGGTGGGGTATTAGCTATGAAGGAGTGACTGAGCCATACTTTTGTGAAAAGGTATCAAAACATCGGCACAAGTGTATCAAGATACCATTCTTGAGAAGGTAGTGAAGCCCCTTAACAACACCATGTTCAATAACCAAGAATGATACTTCCAGCAAGACTCGGCGCCGGGTCATAAAGCTCGGTCTACGCAGTCTTGGTTGGAAACAAACGTTTCGGACTTCATCAGAGCTGAAGACTGGCCGTCGTCTAGTCCCGATCTTAATCCGCTGGAATATGATTTGTGGTCAGTTTTAGAGAGTACGGCTTGCTCTAAACGCCATGATAATTTGGAGTCACTAAAACAATCCGTACGATTGGCAGACGAAGAATTTTCCCATGGAAAGAGTGCGTGCTTCTATTGATAACTGGCCTCAACGTTTAAAGGACTGTATGGCAGTCAATGGAGACCACTTCGAATAAGCTTTTTATATTTTAAATTGTTTTATATTTATGTATACTAACACACTGTAAAAGTAATAAATGTTATTTGCAATAGTTTTTTTTCTTTTTTAGTATTTATGGCAAGACTAGGTATATGACAGCCGACATACTGACTGCTGAGCGCGGCGATCAGTGTATCCATATACAAATTAAATAGAGAAGGTGAAGTTAAGCCTCCCTGTCTCACTCCACACTGCAGCCTGTAAGGCTCCGACATTGTCCCCGCCCATCTGACGTTGTTGATCTGGTGCGTATACCAGTACTTTAAAATATAAATAAGTTCGCGAGGTAAATTAATGCTCTTCAGCTTCTTCCACATAATGTCATACGCTACCAAATCGAAGGAAAAGGAAAATATTACCTTGATTACCTTAATTATTTTCAATTTACTTGCACAAACTTGAAAATGAGTTGTTTGCTGGCTATTGACGCGATTCTTAGCTTCAGTTTTAAATTGATTGAAAACAGAATCACAGATTCACGTATAATTAACATCAGTCATATCTAATTATCTTGTTCCTAGCGTTCTTTTGTTTCCTAATAAATTAGGATTGTCAGTGGCGAAGATACTGATTTTATCATGGAGCGACTGCTGTCAGATCTCCTCAACCCAGCGGGCAACATGCATTTTTAAGTAAGGTCAAACGTCTTCTGAAATACTTATGTATCTATGACTTTATGACAAGTCCCTTGTGAGGTAGGTTCCTGATGTCCCCATCTGATAATACACAACCTATTTGATCGTGGTAGATAAGTCTAGGCCTTCCTAGTCACCTACATCCTCCTACTTCTACGTTGTATATTTATTTCGTTAATTTTTAGGGTTCCGTACCCACGGAACGGAACCCTATTACTGAGACTTCGCTGTCCGTCCGTCCGTCCGTCCGTCTGTCACCAGGCTGTATCTCACGAACCGTAATAGTTAGACAGTTGAAATTTTCACAGATGATGTATTTCTGTTGCCGCTATAAGAACAAATACTAAAAAATAGAATAACATAAATATTTAAGGGGGCTCCCATATAACAAACGTGATTTTTTGCTCGTTTTTACTCGATATTGATAACGGCAACAGGTAGACGCTTGAAATATTCACAGAATATTTAGTTATATATTCACTTTAAGAATAAATATTTAAATTAAAATAAAACAAATATTTAAGGTGGGCTCCCATACAACAAACGTGATTTTTTGCTCGTTTTTACTCGATATTGATAACGGCAACAGGTAGACGCTTGAAATATTCACAGAATATTTAGTTATATATTCACTTTAAGAATAAATATTTAAATTAAAATAAAACAAATATTTAAGGGGGCTCCCATACAACAAACGTGATTTTTTTTGCCGTTTTTATAGATAATTGTACGAAACCCTTCGTGCGCGAGTCCGACTCGCACTTGGCCGATTTTTGCTCGATATTGATAACGGTAACAAGTAGACGCTTGAAATATTCACAGAATATTTAGTTATATATTTACTTTAAGAATAAATAATTAAATTGAAATAAAACAAATATTTAAGGGGGGCTCCCATACAACAAACGTGTTTTTTTTTTTGCCGTTTTTATAGATAATGGTACGGAACCCTTCGTGCGCGAGTCCAACTCGCACTTGGCCGATTTTTCTATTACATTTCTACATGTTCAAACCAACGGAGCATGCCCTTCTTACATGAACACTGTTACTCTCTTTCTTATATCTACATTGCGACGTCGGTCTATAAGCGTTAAGCGGCAGATATTGCGCAACGCTCGCATCTCGACGGCGTTTATCCTACGTTCATGCTCAATCTGCCAAATCCAGCTTTCGCTCTTTACATCAGTCGACTCACATATATAGTAAACCACACACACTACTATACCGTTAAAGTATAATGTTAAAGAAGCGAGTGAAGTGTATAAGGACCGCGTCTTATGGCGCTCGGTTCTCTCTGCCTACCCCGCAAGAGACCTGACGCGAAGATATATATATATATATACACTAGTATACCAATCGCATTGTGGAGAGTTCCCTAAGGTAAGACAAGGTACCCCAACAAGTTAATAATCATATCAATCAAGCTTATTGTCTATATATATATGTCTATGATTATTAACTTTTGGGGTACAAGTCTGCGCAGTCACCAAAACGTAGGACTTTTCCGTCTAAATATCTTAGCAATTTGAGCCTGCCGTCCAATGGGTGGATGTTTTAACCAATAATCCGACAAGTGACGCGAAGTTGATCCATGAACTAGCCAATAAGAGCTCCGCGTTCTATTTTATCATGCCATTCCACTAATTCCGAACAAATATGAGGAAAAATAATGGTCCTACTAATATAAATATTTAATGAGCTTGCCTGTTCACACAAATACCCCAGACCGCACAAAATAATTTGTTCAGATAAACGCACACACCGTAAAGACGGTCAACCATTATATACCCGTGCTATAATGAGATGGTTGATTAAATATACGAATTTTGTTTCCTAATTATTTTGTTGGCGTTCTCCTATTAATTTTCTGTTGAATCTGACATAGCAATGTACTTGTACGGTGGTCGGTTTGTTTTTAATATGATTACGACTGGAAATATTATTTTTTCGTTTTAAAAGGGATCAAATAAGTGAGTGTATGAACTTATTGTTAAATAACTTGAGGAAACTCAACAAATTTGACGTAATAACGTCTTATAAATCGATGAACACCGACTGCATGCACGAAAAAGTGTCACGTTCACGTCAAAATCATGTCAAAATTGTTGAGTTTTCTCAAGTTATTTAACAATAAGTTCATACACTCACTTATTTGATATTAATGCTGGCGTCACACAGGGCTTGTCAATCGACAGCATTCATTGTTATGCGGACGACAGCACCGGGGCACTTATTATACAGGCCGTGCAAACATCCCTCGTTCCCTTGTAGAGGAAAGCCGCGATAAACTTGTGTCTGAAATGGAGGGTACATTGTCTGAAGTATCTGACTGGGGGCGATTGAACCTAGTCCAATTCAACCCTACCAAGACACAAGTTTGCGCGTTCATCGCTCAGAAAACCCTATTTGCTGTGGTTCCCCAATTCCAGAACACGCCGCTTGCAATTACTAAGAGCATTGTTTCACAATCGCACAGCTCGCCGGCGGCTGGGAGTTCATCTGCACACACTGGAACCGCAATGGTCGCGTACTGTGCGCTTCACGAGAAGTTTTCTACCGAGAACTATTAAGTTGTGGAATGAGCTCCCTGCCGAGGTTTTCCTAAGGGACTACAGTATGGGATTCTTCAAGAAAGGCGTGAAGAGGTTCATACAGGGTTGGCAACGCAAGAGTTGGCACCCCTGGTGTTGCAAATGCCCATAGGCTACGGTAACTGCTTACCATCAGGTAGGCTGTACGCTTGTTTGCCACCTTAGTGGTATAAAAAGAAAACGTTCCGCCTGAGTCTAGCGTGCAAGCGAGAGCGCGGAAGAAGCGATAGAGAGGCACGATCGGCCTAAGCGTTCGGCTTGTGACGCATCCATCTCTCTACCACTCCATCGGCCGATGCGTCCGAGTAGAAGAGAGACAGCGGCAGCACACAACCTACACGTGAACTGTTGAATGTTTTCTTATGACGTTATCACGTAAAATTATCGCCCGTAGACCGACTTTACAGACAACCAATTTTTTTTTTTATTAATATCATATAATAACACATTTTGAGGCTTGACGAGCTCGGTGGCGCAGTCGTGAATGACGCGGCTTTGACATCAACGATGGTGGGCCTGATTCTCACGCAGGACAAAAATTTGGGTACATGAACATGTCTTATTGTCTTGGTCTGGGTGTTATTAAGAGGGTGTTTGATGCAACCTACCTGGGTGCATCACAGCAGCCCGACCGGGGAAGTACCTCCACCTCACAGAAAACCGTAACCAATTAACAAGTCCCTAGAGGGTTGTTGTATTCCTGCGTGTGAGTGAGGTCACCAGTAAGCTCCTACGTGTATCGACGAGCTCGAAGTGGCGTAGTGGTGAAATGCGCTGTTACGTTACTTTGATACCGACGCTTGTGGGTTCGATTCCCACACAGGACAAATGTTTGCATGAATATGTCTGTTTCTCTTGGTCTGGATGTCTTTATGAGAGGTAGAGGGCATCAAAGCAACCCGTCTGGTGAAGTACCTCCACCTCACAGAAAACCGCACTCAAATAACAACTCCCTAGATAGTTATTATGTTGTTAATAGATTCAGGCGTTATTTTGCGAAAGTCAATTTACATGCAATTTGATCTAACCTGCTTTGTGTACTTCCGCCACCAATTAGTTCATGCGGCCTAGCGCCGGCCGGCACCCACCCACTACTGTTAGTAAGTGCAACATGCCGACGCTGCCTTGGCTGCTCCGGTAGTCTCTGCCTCGGCTGCTGCGGTCGTCCGCCATCTGGTTGTTGTTGCTATGTTCTTGCATGTAAGTGAGGTCGCTAGTAAGCTCCTAAGGCGTTGCTGTGTTAGCAGCAGGTGGCATCGCGCGAGTGACACTTAATATATTGCAAGCGTTCAGGCTATAACCGCTTTACATCAGGTAGGTTCATGCTTGTATCCCTCCCGACGTTATATAAAAAAAAATCGGCCAAGTGCGAGTCGGACTCGCACACGATGGGTTCCGTACCATTATCTATAAAAACGGCAAAAAAAACATGTTTGTTGTATGGGAGCCCCCTTAAATATTTGTTTTATTTTAATTTAATTAAAGTGAATATATAACTAAATATTCTGTGAATATTTCAAGCGTTTAGCCGTTGCCGCTATCAATATCGAGCAAAAATGAGCAAAAAAATCACATTTGTTGTATGGGAGCCCCCGTAATATTGATTTGATTCTATTTTTTAGTATTTGTTGTTATAGCGGCAACAGAAATACATCATCTGTGAAAATTTCAACTGTCTAACTATCACGGTTCATGAGATGCAGCCTGGTGACAGACGGACGGACGGACAGCGGAGCCTCAGTAATAGGGTTCCGTTTTACCCTTTGGGTAAGGAACCCTAAAAAAGAGTAGATTGTATAGATACAGAAAACCTGTAAGCTCCTTTTTATTCCTATAACAGGTTACATCGCGTGCAGGTGAGATGGTGTTCGACTCTATTAGGCTCAGGCAAATGATCATGAGCCATTCGTGTACTTAGTAACTGAGCGACCGAGCCTTGCTCAGCGTTTGTTTTTGTTTAAAATTGTAAAGATATTTGTACATATAAATTTAAAAAGCAAAACTTTATCTCAATACAAAACAATTACTTGAACTAAAATTAAACTGTCGTACCCGGCTGCATGCCAAGAGCAATGAATGTTAAAGAAGCGAGTGAGATGTGTAAGGATTGAGTCATGTGGCACTTGATTCTCTCCGCCTACCCCGCAAATGCTTTGGCGTCAAGTAATGGATAGATTTACTCGTACTTAAAGATACAGTAAGATCCTATGTCCTATCCTACTGTTAAATAACATAATTATATATATGTAACTTCAGGGATGTGAAACTTCAATAGTGACCTAACATATTTAAGGTTTGAAAATTATGTTTTTCGATTAAGATCAAAATGTAATGTTTGAAATTTATTCATTTATACAAACATTTCTTTTAATTTTTTTTCGTGATGATTGAAATGACTACGTACGAATTGAAATTAAACTATTTTTAACGGAAGTATCGCGTGTTTTATTTATTTTGTTGAAACCTGACGTTTCGAACGCTTTGCAGCGTCCGTGGTCGCAGGAAAGACTAAGGTGGTATTTGTCTTACATTAGTTATTCAATTATTACATCTACCGACATGGATGGATTAATTATACATGTTCCGATTCACACAAAAATCGCTCACAGTGTCCGAACATTTTTTAGTAGATCTTTGGATTTGTGACTTGATTATTTTTAGGACTGGATCCCAAGCAGGTGGTACTTGCCAACCATCTTCTCTATTGAAATTGCGGTGTTTTCTTATTTCAATCAGGTCAGGTTTCAACAAAATAAATAAAACACGCGATACTTCCGTTAAAAATAGTTTAATTTCAATGTGTAACAATCGCGAAAACCTAAGACAATACTACTACGTACGAACTTAACCATTACCTACATATCTACATAAAGTCACAACACTTGCAGTAAAGGGATAATTGAATATACATCTTTGTATTCCACTCAATAAGTTCGAATTTCTCCCGCTCAGCATTAGAACCATAGAACAGATAGTTCGGATCTTACATAAAATAGTTTTGCAGCATATAGGTGACGCTGTGTGCGTCCAACTGCAAGGTACACTCGCAGCGAGTCGCAAATATATTGCGTGTGCAGGCGACCGGTTGCGATATAAAACAGGCAAAGAATAATTCAGAAGCGTCACTTATAATCCTATGATTTTTTTTTTACTAGAAAGAAATAACACCGACTTCAAATACATCTGTCGACGATACAAACAGGACAAATTTGGTCACGGTAGGTTAGTCTTGGTCTTCCTCGGCTCCTACATCCTTCCACTTTTTCACTGTACATCTGTTTCATCATTCTTTCATCGTGCATTATTTCTACATGTCCGAACCAACGGAGCATGTTTTTTTTTATCTTAACACCAATACTCTCTTACAGCCCAAATCTCTTTCTTACGTCGTCATTACGAACGCGGTCAGCAAGCACTACATCACAAATTTTGCGCATTGTAATTAATGTGAAATTAAATTCGAAATAAAATGAACATGTTACAACATGTTATGTATCGTGGGTATCTATACGAATTGCCTGAAGTTTACCTCGGATTTCCAAATCTCTGATTTTCAAACTCTCCTCAAATAATAATACTGTTACTATAACAATAATACTGGTTAATACACATTATCCTACAACAACTGCATGAAGCCTTAATGACGAACTCGATGGCGTCGTTGAGCATGTGTCTCTAATTGAACAGACAGGTTAAACAGCGTCGACTGCAACGATCCGTCGATGGGTTTATATACGTGAAGCATCTTCATACTTTCAAGGGTAGATTAAACTGCGGTACCCAACTGCAGTCGACAGATGACAGTCATTAAGTCAGTGGCCTCTAATACCCTCGCCTTAATCAATACACAATAGAGCTCCGTAGCGAAGTGTTTCACATAACTTCTCGTTTATTCTCCCTCTACTCTCTCCTCTGCTAATGCCATCCTATTTCTCGCTGTTGCCCTCAGACTATTCTAACTTCAATCAACTTTCTAGCTATATTCCTGTCTACTTTTAACCTAAGATGTTTTTATAGTTATAGATACGTCGTACATGCGCTAGAATAGCAATAAGAAAGTAAGGTAATTGCCCAACTCGCATTCAGTTGGATGCGCTCTCGCATCGCGTCGATACGTATTTCACCACAAAACATAAATATCATAAGATTTTTTATTCATCTCTTTCTAACGACAGGTATGCCCTATCTAACGACAGGTATGCTCTCTTTGTTAAAGCAAAGTGTCATAATAAATAACTGTACGTAAATATAGTACAACGTGCCATTTTAAAATACAATAATGTTGGTGTATAACGTGTCTACCTTTTGAAACGTCGTTGCTTTTAACCCACTATCTTGAAGAGCTATTAAAGAAACCTATCGGTGAGATACGGTTACCGAGGCAATGTAAAAAAAAATCCTTCTTCTCTACTCCTCCTTCTCTTATCAACGTTTTCTTCCTTTTCGTCATGTTTTCCTTTATATTTCTTATGTTTCTTCATCAGTCATATAACCTTATTTGCTAAATTTCATTATTTCCTCTTAATGTCTACTCCAGTCTTTATTACCTGCTCTCGTCATCACTTTCCTCTCTCCTCTTGATTTCATCTTCATTCTTCCATACCTATTACCTTACATCTAGCTCATTAGTTTCGATTTTATGTTTGTGAACTTTGTATCCCCATCCTTTTCTCTTAGGGTTTGATAATAAATAATTCAATAATTTGTGGAACAGGTGTTCGGTTATTTGGTTAGTGAATTTTTTACATCAAGTTTCGTTCTATCGGTCGATGGAATATTTGTTTATTTATTTATTACACCAGTTTACATAAACATTTTATAAAAACAATATTAATGCATTTTATAAACCACTGAGGTTTGACGCAAATACAATGATATCACTACATCAAGACTAAGTCATGTAATAATTACCTACAATAGAAAATAAGAATAGGATAGAATAGTGCGTACTTAACTACAACAACGAGATTCATCGGTGACCGGGCAAGTACGTTCGAAGACATATATTAGGATATAAGTGAGTAGCATAAATAATACATACACATACCTACAATAAGCAACTAAATATACGGTAAATATGAATTATAATTTAATTAAGATTTACTTTATTGCAGGTAATAACAATAATCATGTAGTATAATTAGTTTGTTTTCAAGTTCTTAAGTGAAATTAAATTGTTTTGACTACTTAAATTGTCCAAAAGGTATTTTTTTAATTTATATTTTATATTATTAATATTTTTTTTTTTTTTTATTATATCCCCATCCAAATATTGACCCTTTGAGATCCGTTATTATTAGGTTATTACTTATCTAGGCAAAATATACACTTGTTAGTTTCGTTTCCGATGATAACTATAATACATCGTAAATATTGGGTAAAATAAAATCGGCTGCTATTATCATAGTCAAAGTGAAATGTCAATCAAAGTTAAGTATGGACATATACGTCAAAATTTCGATTACAAAGCTGCTGTCTATAGTGACACGGGGAAAAATCTGAAACCCTCATCTTAGTTTGACTTTATACGTCAGTTGTAAAAAAGAAAACACACAAAGCACTGAATATTGTCAATTGTATTTAGTATTTCCAACCAAAATTGGACGAATTTGATACTTACGCAGGGTTCTATAACTCAAGAGCTCAAGTTCATGCCTCCATCGAGTGTATTCCGGGGAATACAAACACCAGTGGGGCTTTGCACGCTCGCCTGAGCTCTCGCCGGACAGGTATTCTTCGGACATTTGTGTCAGGAAATGTCTGAATCATTAAATCATTGTACGGTGGATATTTTTCTGGCATGGCATGGATCTATGAACGTCATTTTTTTAATTGTGTAAGGAACGAAAATTGTTTTTTTAATTGAGTAAGTCAACTACACCTGCATATGGTGCTATCTGCTAATGAACAAAGAGGCTCTAGTGAAAGGCAGGTAAGGCGTATAAAGCAACCCGACAGGCGACGTATCTTCATCTGGTCTGGATGTTTCAAGAGAGGTAGGGCGCATCAAAGCAGCCCGTCTGGGGAAGTACCTTCACCTCACAGAAAGCCGCAGCCAAATAACAACTCCCTAGAGGGTTGTTGTGTTCCTGCGTGTGAGTGAGGTCACCAGTAAGCTCCCAAGGAGTGGCTGTGTAAGCAGCAGAGGAGGCATCGTGCGAGTACTGATTAATATATCGCAAGCGTTAATAGGCTACGGTACCCGCTTTACATCAGGTGGGCCGTATGCTTGTATCCCTCCCGACGTAGTATAAAAAAATTAGTCTTTGTCATTTTTGTTCCATCTGTACTGATTCATCTTTGCAATGTAATGTTTACACAGCTAGCTGCAGCTTGTAGGCAGCGATCTCTGCCAATCCTTTGTTATAGTAACTCGTTGGAGTTTATGTACATTGTGGTTCTTTATTGATACTACAGTACGAGCTGTAAAATAAACTATAGTATTAGGTAAACGCAATTTTCATACTACATGGTAAACATAGCACCTCTTTGATGGCTCATAATTAATGTATGCTTGAAACACAATAAGCATACGGGTTATCACACTCATTCGCAGAAATGTAATAGAGCTTTACTACATTTATCATTTGATTGTTTTCAGTAAGATGAGGGTATATAGAAATATACGTCCATTTTGAATTTTCAAATGAGGGAGGTTTTATGTCCACCGCCCTATGTACTATGAACATTATATCTCTATTATATACATTGCTTTTACGTATGAAACTATACATGTGTAATGATTAGGTAGTTTTCAAAGCAACAATACATATAAGTAAACATCATCTAATTATAGTTTTGACAATTTCTCAAGGTTTCGGTACGTGATTAATTTTACTAATAGAATTTTATATAGATTGGTGTTTTTATTAATTCATTTTAGTTTTGATAAGTTTCATATCAAGTTTTATATGAGTGTACAATAATTCCCGGCTTTTTTAGCGATCAATGCGCGAAAAAAACATATTCCTAGTATTATTTTGTTTTCCAATCCATTAGCATTAGTGGAGTCTGGGCTTATTATATCTGTTAGTAGTAGTAGATTCTACTTCGTCTTGGTGAACAATACGAATCACGATTATTCTACATATTTCATACTCTAACCGAACTCGGTGGCTCAGTCGTGAATGACGCGACTTTGACACCAAAGCTCGTGGGTTCGATTCCCACACAAGGCAAACATTTGTGTGCATGAACATGTCTGTTTGTCTTGGTCTGGATGTTTTAAGAGAGGTTATTAAAGCATAATATTATTTCTGTTTAGTTAACCAAGTATAAGCTTTGTGGTCGAAAATATTAGTAATAAGTAGCGTTGATCTCGTCTCTAGTGTAATGTTTATGTCATGGATACATGTTATCAATACCATTATGTTATTTATTTTGTTTTATGGTTCAAGAGATATTATTGTTTTTGTTTATTTAGTTGTTTGTTGTAGTAGTAGTTTAATTTCTTTAGTTTGACTTGTATGATAGAAACTAAATAATATTGCTGTTGTTTTCATTTCTGTTAAAAAGCATTTTATCTTTTAATTTATGAGATTATCTATAAGAAATTATCTTTCTAGTCTATAAATATTTTTTTTTCTTGTTTAATTCCAGTTTTCTATACTGGACAAGGAACTACTATTCACCAACAAAGCCGTAAAATAGAGATGGTGGGCGGCACGGGTTATATTTTACCCGTATTTTAAATAGTCCATATTTTCGCTCTTTGCCAAGAAGATCGTAGAAGGATTTTGGGACGGCTACGAAATATGACAAAGGAATATGTTGTCTGTATAATCTTAAAAAAACTATGCCGAAATTCGGTTTATTCATATAGGATTTCAAAAGTTGACAGTAGTACGGGAAGTATATCGGCCATAACGCATCAAACTTTATTAGATGTTGCCGCATTGAAGGTTTGAAGCAATGTCGACTGCAGCCTGTCTATATATGAGTTAACTACTTCGAGCTCTTCATATTTTAGATGGCACTTTAAGTCGTTCGGTCCGTTTCGACCATCATTGATAGATGACAGTCGTTATACTAAGTCAGTGACGTTCGAATAGTTTATAAATATTTGCCACCGCCAATTCTCAGCAGCGTGGCAGAGTATGTTCTGAACCTCATCGGCCGAAAGGAGACCCGGGCAAGATTATGTGTACCGAGAGGCAATCTCAGCATACATTCTGTATCTTGCCTACGTTCTGCATGATTATTCTCAGCTATATAGCAGCAATCGCCACTCAAAATTATTGTTAGCTGCTTCTTGCCAAGCAAGATCACATGATTATTTTTAGTTGCATTTTGCCCAACTGCCCTGCCTGATTACCATTTGACCTTGCCTAACTGCCCTATATGATTAACATTAGCTACATTTTACCCAATCGCCTCTCATCATTATCGTTTGCCGCATGCTATCTAATCGCCACGCATGATTATTGTTAGCTGTATCTTGCCAAACCAACTCAGATGATTATTTTTAGTTGCATTTTGCCCAACTATTACCGTCTGATCTTACTTAATCGCCCTATATGATTAACGTTAGCTACATTTTACCTAATCGTCCCACATGATTATCGTTCGCTGCATGATTATTTTTAGTTGCATTTTGCCCAACTGCCCTGATTACCGTCTGATCTTGCCTAACCACCCTATATGATTAACGTTAGCTACATTTTACCTAATCGCTACACATGATTATCGTTCGCTGCATGTTGTCTAACTGCCACTCATGATTATTGTTAGCTGTACCTTGCCAGCATCGCATGATAACTACAACCGGCCGGCAACACTAAAGATAAAATCCCGCCCAATAAAAAATCCGGCGTCTATAAGCTGTACTGCGATGAATGTGAACACGTTTATATCGGTCAAATTGGTCGTAACTTTCAAACACGAACACGTATCGGCGTATAAAAACAATCGCCCAGAAAGGGCACACTTCGCCGAGCGTCTCATAGACAAAGGACATAATTTATCATCCACTAATACATATCAAATCGTAATAAACATAAAAATTCTAAAATTACTCTCATGAACAAACAGACTGACGTAAACAATTCCCCACTATTAAATATCTTTTCGCTCACACCATCCACCCCCACCCTCAATTCAATATAAGAGACGGCACTGCGATGGATTTGTCACTTGTAGCATGTTATTCTTACGATTAACGTCTACAACGCCTGATGATGCCTCGTGGAGAGGCGAAACACGTGTCGCAGCGACGACCAGGGCAGTCGTGGCAGCGACGGTGGTGGTGGGGACATGCGGATTCTGTTCCAGATGGCGGACGACCGCAGCAGCTGAGGCAGAGACTACAGGAGCAGGGTGGGTGCCGGCCGGCGCTAGGCCGCACTAATTGGTGGCAGAAGCACACAAAGCAGGTTAGATCAAATTGCATACAACTAACAACTACTTGGATGGTTGTTGTGATTCTGCGACTTAGTATAGTTGCTGTGTTACGAGTAGCAGCAGAGGTGAAAAGGCGCAAGAAATACTTTTTGTACTGCAAGCGTTCATAAGCTTTTGTAACTACTTTACAGCAGGTGAGCCGTATGATTGTTAGCTACCTGAAGTTGTATTAAAAAAATCGATCAATCGGCATTATTTAACATGTCCACACCTTTGCTATTTGTGAATGTCTATATATTTTTATACATCAAGTAACAGTAACCTGGCAGACTCTGTCCTGCGAGAATGAAAAATCTAGAACTCAATTGCAGCGCTACCTACCGTGTCAAATTGTAAATCTAAACCATCCAGAGACATACTCAAATACAGACACAAATTAATCAAAATCGGTCCAGTCATATTGGAGGAGTTCAGTGACATACACGCGCATAGAAAAAAAATATATATGAAGATAAACTATAATAAAGCCGTCAAGTGTGAGTCCGACTTAAAAAATATTTTCGCTAATTATTTTTTCAATAGAAATATTTTTTCATGTTTTAACTACAAATTTACGGTTTTAGGAATTTTTCCTTTACTTATGCTATATGTCATTGCTTCTCACAAAATTTCATGATTCTAGGGCAACGTGAAGTACCCTAGGTTTTGATTCCCTTACGAGTGCCAAAATATGCGCATAAACGAGGCATAAACAGCCATATCTTTTGATAGCGCTGACTTAGAAGTTTGCTTTTTTCACTGCTCGAAGGAATTGCATACCTGTGTATTTGATATTAATTTCAGCTTGATAGCTTCCCCCTCCCCCCACATCCCTGAGAAGAAGTGTCTTGACAAACGGACGACATACAGACAGACGGACAACAAAGTGATCCTATAAGGGTTCCGTTTTTCCTTTTGAGGTACGGAACCCTAAAACTAACTCTAGCAAAAAGATACATATAATATAAAAGGTTATGTACTAATTAAAACTGTGTCGATTGTTACGCAAGTACTCCAGGCTCCAAACAACCATGGCTCTAATCTCGTTAAAACATTGAAAACGGAAAGTACCCACTACGTTTTTCCCCGCAGCGACGGGTATTTTTTAACCGCAACTACATTTTTCTTGCAAATTATTTCAAGAGTCAAGTTTCATAAAAGTAGTTAAAATAGAAATTCTCATTTACAAAGAACAAGGTGATTCTAACCAGGGTACTCAAAGTGAAACATAACAGAACTTGCAATCCGTTTCTCAGCCAACTGAGGAAAAGTTTTAATATTATTTATTTCTACTTCATTCCCGGCAAGAAGTTCAGTTTCTTTATAATATTGTGGGCGGCGTTTCAGAAATCCAGGTTCAGAAATTTTTATTGACACTGGACTGTGGTTGGATTAGATTGGTAGACACCTACCATGTAATAACTATATGGGTATCGAGTGTTCCAGAAGGTTAATCAGATCCTTCGCCTCGCGTGTGCCTTCGTCGGTTCGAGTAAACCCAAGAAGGCCGGCAAAACTATCAGATCTGGCTTACCTTCATTGGCTGTTCAGAGAGAAGATACAGATTTTACATCCAGATAAAAAATTAGTATCTTCGCCAAATACTTGGGTTTAGGTAATGGACCCCGCCTATCTTAATGGATTAGGAAACAGCATAACACGATGAAGATGAAGAAGAAATATATGACAAACAAACAGAATCTATACCAACATTAATTATTCGGATTTCGTATCGTAATCGTAATTATTCGGATATCACTGACACGAACCGCGAAGCGCATCCATCTACAAGGACGCGGATTCTACGCTCATGCAGGAAGCCAACAATTCATTTACAGTATCGTCTAATCTTAGCAGTATGCTCCTTGATTTTATCTCGTTACATGGCCTTCAGCAGTTTAATATGATGGGGAATGGTGACAGTAGGTTTCTTGACCTGATGCTGAGCAATCTTCTTTCTCCATCTTGTAATCTTATATCAGGACAGAGCAGGCTATGCAGGAGTTTTTAAGAATTCCTATCATCCTCCGTTCATTACTCATGTGGTTAGACAAGTTACTTTCATTGTAAATAAAAAAATAACTAAAAAAGATTTTTTTTTAATCTACTTACACGACAATAAATAGGGTAGGGATGAGGTTGACTGGGATATATTACTGAACGAAAGTGATTGGTTGATCTCATGGTTGGCTTTTTTTTGATACTCGTACTTTAAATCATTGGAAAGAACGTGCCTAAAGTTATCGATCGCGGCATGGTCAGTTTCCCGTCTGATATACCAAGGCTCGTGAGAGTGTTGAGAGGAAAACCCAAAAGATGCGCATGAGATTCTACTGCTTAGTCCGAAGTACCATTAAAGCATGGATTATCTTAAATCTATTATGAGTGGGTTCACGATGAATAATCTGTGGGCTTACTGGTTATTTGTGTGCAATAAACGTGTATAATGCAGTTATTTGCCTAGCAAACTGTATTTTATCGAAAGGAATTAACAACATCTAAATCCATAAGTAACGTTTTTGCAGACCATTTTGCTTCAATGTATTCAATTTCACTTGACACCAGAGCGTCACCTCCTCTGCCCGATTTTGATAGCGACGATCTTTGTCAGAACACCCTAGTGATAAATCCAGGGGCGATCGAGAAAACATTGAGGGATATAATAAGGACAATCTCAATAAGAGGAATGAGATTGCCTTCCTGTGATGTTGCTGTCGAATTATTCTAGAGCCATATTTCACGTCCTCTATGTCATCTTTCGCGCTTCTAGCAGAACCTGTTTTTCTCCGTCATTAGAAATGGACGACGGAATATACGATAGACGGAAAATTGTGAACATGATACCTATACATAAGGGTGGCGATAGAACAATATACTGAACAATAGGCCTATTTAATTAGTTTCGACAGTAGCCAGAGTTGTTGAGACTATGTACCAATCTAACATATTTCCTCAATCCTGTGACGATATCAGAGCAGCATGGATTTCAAGGGCGAATACCAACATCTGCGAATCTGACTGTTTTCCCCCGCTCTCACACATGCCCTCTTAATTCGGAAGCTTCTTCGGAACTTTAGCGTTATTGTTTGAGTGTTACTTTCATGACTTTCTTCGTAATTGATATGTAGATCACAAAGAGTCTCAGTGTATATGAGGTATTTTCGGATCTGCAGTCCCTCAAGGTTCACATCTGGGGCCTATTCTCTTCCTAGCGTTCATAATTGATGTTCCTTTATATTGGATCCTACGAATTCCTACTCTTTTGAAGATGACCTTGACCTAGTAAGCTCAGCTCTACAGTTATATCAATTAGATAATTAACGGATGTGGCTACTGCGCGCTTAGTCTATTTCAGCTACTTTTACAGTATTCTGTTGTATTGGATATACTGATGTGGAGAAAAGTGGCTGACATTGAAACTATTTTTATTTTACAAACGAGGGCCATCCGCTTTATTGATAAGTATATATAAGTGATTTTCTAAAGCCCATGTTATAAACATGGGCTTTAGGAAATCATTTGAAAACCAATATGCTCGCGGGGAGTTGTGTATTAGCAGCAGGGATAGCAACGCCCGGGCGGTACTCCTTGCATTGTAGCGTTCATAGGCTCCTTCTTCTTCCTGGCGTAGTACCGTTTCCCAAGGCGATTAGTTTGCCAGGCTCCGCTACCTAAGAAGTCTGAGGATTCGGCGAATATACTGATTTTTATATAGAGCGATTGATAGGCGTGCGCGGGGATAAGGATCCAACGCGTAGAGGCCCCTTCGAAAAGAGTATGTAATGTTGTACACCCGCCGTGAATCACTCCAGGGGATATCAATGGGATAATATACCAATGAACAGGTCACGGCAGGTATTGGGACTATTGGAAATATGTCGGAAAAAAGAGGGCTATTAAAATGAAATTTGGAGGTATTATTAGAACCGGGCTATTGCAGAAGAGGGACGGACGCCTGCCATAACTATCATATCTGATGTTACTTTCGGCAGGCAGATTATTATTATCAGTGGTCTAAGTATTCGTAGGTTAATAAATAATAACTTCTTAAAGTCAGCATGTTTGTTTCGCAACTCGATGTCAAAAGAATTGATGTTATAAAATAGTTAATAGATTCAGGCGTTATTTTGCGAAAGTCAAATTTACATGCAATTTGATCTAACCTGCTTTGTGTGCTTCCGCCACCAATTAGTTCATGCGGCCTAGCGCCGGCCGGCACCCACCCACTACTGTTAGTACGTAGTGCTACAATTGTAGCATGTTATTCTTACGATTAACGTCTACAACGCCTGATGATGCCTCGTGGAGAGGCGAAACAAATTGATGTCATAATTATGGAATACTTGCATGGTGTTATAAAAAATCTGAGTTATTGATTGTTTGAACTAATGAAGTTTAGTAAGGAGTTATTAAGTTAAATAAGTTTAATTTCTTTAGAAGTGACTGATGCCGGAATGACTGAGTCATGAGGCGCTCGTTTATCTCTACCTACCACCTAAAGATTTGGAGTAAAGCTATATAAATAGATATATGTTTAATTTCCGTAACTTCATTTGTACTTATAATACTTGTAAATAAGTGAGAAAGGGTAGTGATAAAGAACCGGCCTAATGACGAACTGGACCTCTGTTCGAATTCTGGCATGTACCACTGAAATTCATGTTTTCGGATTTGTACACATGTTTGTAATATTTTTTGAAGGATGTAGGAGCCGAGGAAGGCCAAGACTTACCTATCATGATCAGATTGGTCGTGTTCTATCAGAAGGTGATGTCAGGAGCCCTAGAAACCGGCGAGCGTGCATGAAAAGAGCAATGAATGTGAAAGAAGCGAGTGAGGTATGTAAGGATCGAGTCGCGTGGCGCTCGGTTCTCTCTGCCTACCCCGTAAGGGATTTGGCGTGAAGTTATAGATAGATAGATAGATAGTTTGTAATTATCACATGCTCGGCGCTTAAAGAAAAATATCGTAAGGAATCCGCACGTTCAACAAATTATATTTCAAAAGACGTACGACCTAATCTAAGAAGGGTCTGGTTTTCCTTCTGGATTCCGAAAGTCTGACGGCAGTCGTTCCATATAGGAATCAGTATCTTCACCAAGTCCTACGACTTAGGTAGCGGACCCCGGCAATCCTAGTGGATTAGGAAACGGGATACCGCCAAGAAGAAGTCACGTAGGATGTATGTCTCCTAATAAAGAGAGAGGTAGGTAGGGCGCATCAAAGCGGGCTGCTGTCTGGGGAAGTACCTCCACCTCACAGAATACCGCAGTCAAATAACAACTCCCTAAAGGGTTGTTATATTCCTGCGTGTGAGTGAGGTCACCAGTAAGCTCCCAAGGAGTTGCTGTGTAAGCAGCAGAGGAGGCATCGCGCGAGTGATACATTACTTTACATCAGGTAGGCCGTATGCTTGTATGCCTCCCGACGTAGTATAAAAAAAAACCGAATTGATGTCACAATTACGGGACACATGCATAGTATAAAGAAATATTTGAACCATTGATTGTTTAAACAAATTTTCAGTAAGAAGTTGATTAAGCTTCTTCTCCATAACTTCATTTGTGCTTATAATAAATAAGATAATGTCCAACTTTCCTTTTTATTCTCTGTCTGTAATAAACTCGTATCTTAAGTATTTATTTCAGCTCAAACGATTTCAAACGCACCCAAGATCTGTTTGAAAATACCCACTGAAATAAATATATCGACAAAGACGGCTGCTTCGCAGTAAATATAGTCACTGACAACGGACAAACAAAACGAGTGATAATAAATTGCGATATTCGTGTGCAGCGACTGTTCCTTGCTGTTCACGTTCTCAAACACAGACGGCAAATGTTACATGCCTTAGGATATTTTGGCTATAAATATCTTATGCAAAATAACCGGGAGTATTATTTGCCAGTATTTCTTCGAAATTATAAAATAAACTTTATTTATACAACGTCGAGAGGCATACAAGCATAGGCTGTACCAGATCTGTTTGACGAGATCGGTGGCGCAGCGGTTAATAACGCGACTTTGTCACCGACGTTCGTGGGTTCGATTTCCACACATGACAAACATTTGTGTGCATGAACATGTCTGTTTGTCTTGATCTGGATGTTTTAAGAGAGCTAGAGTGCATCAGCCCGTCTGGAGAAGTACCTCCACCCCACAGAAAACCGCAGCCCAATAACAACTCTCTAGAGAGTTGTTGTGTTACTGCGTGTGAGTGAGGTCACCAGTAAGCACCTAAGGAGTTGCAGTGTGTAATGTTACAACCTTATTTAATGATTTATATAGAATCTTTTCTTTGCATGCTCTGTTTAGTCTATGACAATTTGTCGAAAACTGCCCCTGAAAGCAACAGTGTTATGCTTGTATGCCGCTAAAGGTGCCCGCGCGGCGCTGGGTACACCTGATCCATACAGCTTGTGAAATTTTGAGAAATTTAGTTTAGCATGGAGATATGGTGGATTTTCGAATTTCACAAGGTCATAGATCAGGGTTGCCATATGCATTTTTCTGCGTGACTCCATATTAAGCATTGAAGCACTATTTATAAAAGGAGATATATGAGCACGCGGGGGAATATCAAAACAGAAACGGCAACAGGCGTTCTGTATATGCTGAATCAACCGCCGAGTTCTTGACTGTAGGCGCGGCCCATAAACTAAGTCACCGTAGTTAAGTATGGATAGTATTAGCGCCTCGCAGAGGGTTATGCGTGTTTGTTCAGTGAGGTAATTACGAATTTTATACAGCAATTATAGCCTATAAAAGCAACTCCTCACTAGACCCAAAGTACTAGTTCATTTGAAAGGATCTACTAACTCTGTACTTTATTCCCCCCCACAAGAATAAAGTACAGAGTTAGTAGATCCTTTCAAATGAACTAGTACTTCAGATTGAAGTTCAGCTTTTCTAGGTTCGTAAGAAATAGGTCAGCCATTATTAAAGAATATCAAAATAAGATAAATAAAAAAAAATATAAGAATTATTAAGTTACTAATATGATTTAGCAATATATTTAGTTTTCTATAAATTAATAATGGGTCCAAAAATGAAAATGATTATTTAAAAGATTTAAAAAAATATGAAGTCGCAGAGTTCTTAAAAACGTAGCCGGAGAAAAGAATATATATATGAATTTATTAAGAGAAAAATTAAAATAGCCCTTGATATGTGGTTGATGTACAATAGTGGAGAAATTTAAAGCAAGTAGGTCTCTTGAGTCCGCCCACCCAGGCTAGTCGAGTAGGATACTCTGCTGGTTAGGAAGACTACAAGAGTGTCGAAGAGGAGTACTGTATATTGTACAGCAACATCCCAGAATGTCCAGTCAAAGACTTATACTAGTTGGATGCTATTGACTGGTTTGAGTAGTTGTATGTAGGTATGTATGTGTGTAACTAACTACTGATTGAGTACCTACACTGTGAAAGAAAGATTAATGAAAGATGAAACCGAAAAGAAACCGAAAGAGAGAAACTGATACACTTGAGGAAGTGGGTTTTAGAATTTAGAGAAAACTAAATATATTGCTAAATCATATTAGTAACTTAATAATTCTTATATTTTTTTTTATTTATCTTATTTTGATATTCTTTAATAATGGCTGACCTATTTTCTTACGAACCTAGAAAAGCTGAACTTCAATCTGAAGTACTAGTTCATTTGAAAGGATCTACTAACTCTGTACTTTAACTAAAATGTAATATTTTAAAATTTTGAATTACAAATCAATATTTTTGACAAATTGTCATAGACTAAACAGAGCATGCAAAGAAAAGATTCTATATAAATCATTAAATAAGGTTGTAACATTACAAGTGTTAACACCAGATGTGGCATGTCGTGATTGATACTTAATGTATTGCAAGCGTTCATAGGCTACGGTAACCGCTTTACATCAGGTGAGCCCTATGCTTGTATGACTCCCGACATGTATAAAAAAAATACAGCTCATCAGATGTGAAGAGTCGGCCGTAGGTTACGCTTGCAGTAAAAGTATGATTCGTACGTTGCTGCCACACCGTGGAAGCTTAGTGGTAACCCCATCACTCGCTGGAACACAATAACCGCCCAGAGAGTTATTTGGCTGGGGTTTCCTGTGAGGCGGAGGTACTTCCCCAGCGGAGCTGATTTATACTAACTATGTAATTAAAATAATATTTCAATAACAACCAATTTTATTTTCTACTAAAGTTATATTATAATGACAGTTTGTGTCAACATGGCAATAAACAACAAGTCCTATATAAGTACAAATGACAAATATAATGTTTAGCAGTTACTATAGTGGGGGATTAAGTAGTTCCCGGATTTGAGGATCACCGTGTCCTCGCTCTGTCTACGAACTTCGGACAGTCGTATTATATCCCAATGCAACTTGCTTAGTTCCTCTTCCAGCTCATTGTGGTGGTAGCCGAAACATCGGAGCCTTTCTTAGTACTTCTGTCGCCGCCGATATTCTGACCGCTACTGGAGCCAGGATCAGCGGGGATGCCGATGACCAGGGCCCGTCTTCGTGTCGTACTCATGTTTTTGAGGGGATTTTTCCATAGTTGCCATGCTTGGCTGGCGGGTTGGCAAACGCAGTAAGTTATTAAAGTATAAATAAAGTATTAAAATAAGAGGGCGCTGCTGTCCGTCTCGTGGATAATTTCCTTAGTTGCCTTTTACGGCGCCCACGGTTTGAGATCGGGTGGCCTGTTCCCCGTCTCCTGGATATTTCCCTTAGTCGCCTTTTGCGGCACCCACGGTGTGAGATGGGGTAGCTTTTTCTTACGCCGAGGCCTCACGGCATATGACCTATGTGGTAGGCACAAGGTAATCAGCTTATAAAGGACCATCAAAACAAATCATGTAAAATGTATGCTGCCCAAATAAAGGGTATTGTTATTATTATTATAACATTTATCTTGTAGACTCAAAGTAAATAAAAAAGATGCCACCCAATATTTATTTCGAAAAAACCTTTGAGAAACTATATCTTTTATCAATACCCCAAATTTTCCCACAGCGTAACTAAAAATATTGTAGGCATAGAAAAATGTTCTTGTATTTATAGACCAGGCAATAAAGTCAGCAACACGAGCCTTTAAGGGACAACCCTCTTCATTTCAATGTCCATTTAGTAGATTTATGACCATCCAAAGTAGAAGAGATGGCCGATGACAGACATTGAAATATACAAAAAGAATGCATATTTCTCAGTTAAGTACCAGATGGTGCTACTTCATAAGAAAAATTGGTATTATATTGTAAAGGAATTTATTGAATAGTATAATATTTATATACATACAACCTTTAGTGTTGTCTTTGTACACAGCGATTCACCACAATGTAATACTTCAATTCAAGCTTTTTAGGGTTCCGTACCCAAAGGGTAAAACGGATCCTATTACTGAGACTCCGCTGTCCGTCCGTCTGTCTTCAGGCTGTATCTCGTGAACCGTGATAGTGAGACAGTTGAAATTTTCACAGATGATGTATTTCAGTTGCCGCTATAACAACAAATACTAAAAAGTAGAATATAATAAATACTTAAGGGGACTCCCATACAACAAACGTGATTATTTTGCTCGTTTTTGATATCGGCAACAGGTAGACGCTTGAAATATTCACAGAATATTTTGTTATATATCCACTTTAAAAATAAATATTTCTCTCGTATATATTAACATTATAATAGTAGTTGAAGGGTCACTTAAGTTTTATTAATTGCATAAGTGCTCGATGACGTCGGTGCGTGTGTCATTCTAACACGAATACGCAGGTTAAGCAACGTCGATCGCAACCTGTCTGTGGATGGGTTTATCTATCGCAAGCTACTCCGCGGTGGGCACGTTAATCCGTGAGTCTCGACTGTTGTCGATAGATGACAGTCGTTCAGCTAAGTGGCATTCGGCCGGCTTGAGAACACTGGCCTCCGCCAATCCGCAGTAAAGCAGAGTGGTGGAGTATGCTCTACACCCCTGCCGTTGAAGGGAGCCCTGTATCCCTGCAGTGGGATAAGTTAGAGATGGTGTATATGCAGTATTCGAAGACGGTAGTTAAGGTGTACTACGCATACATTTTCAGGAACACCGTTCCTATATGAAATCTATAGGTATGTTTGAGTGTGCGTTTGTCTCGCTTTTTTTTTCGAATATGCGAATTTTGCCTTCAGATTCGGATTCAGCATAAAAAAGTATAATGGGAATGTTCAGGAACACCGTTCCTATCTCTTAAGGAACATGGTCAAAATTGCCGACAAAAAAAAATAAAAAAATTGAATTGTTATATATATAATTGACGAGCCAGTGGCAATGCAAGCTTGCGCATTCTCAACTGGTTTTTTATACAACGTCGGAAGGCATACCCTATGAACGGCGTAGCCTATGAACGCAACGCATTGAATATTGGTAATTAAGGATCGTTCACGTCATATTATTTCTGCTGTTCACACAGCAACTCCTTAAGAGAGGTAACCTCACTCACTCGCAGGATTACACAGCAATCCTTCATCGAATTGTTATTTGGCTGTAATTTTCTGTAAGGTAGAGGTGTCCTGTCCGAAAATAAATATAATTATACATCCCTGAAACCCGATTAGAAAGACACCTACCGGCTCCAGTCATGATTCACACACACACAAAAAAATCAACAAAATCGGTCTAACCGTTTAACAGAATATCAGGGCATACGCACGGACAGAAGAGTTATATATATTATATATATGATGAATCGAGGTTGTGGTCACAGGAGTCCCTTACAGTTGGATATATCATTGGCTGATCAGTCGCACTCTGCTACATATCATCCTAATGATACTGAGCATAACAAAACAATTGAGTCGACCGACCTGCAGTCGCTTGTGATGGAGTTGCGGTTGTTTAGAACGGAGATGAAGGATGAGATGAAGACCACCAGACTGCAATTAGCATCAATAGGCGAGTCATTAATCACCCTCTCAGGCAGAGTCCTCGCTTGCGAAAACCGTATCGACCGCATTGAGGAGCGGTTTACTGCCCTTGAGGGTAACTCCAGTGTCTATACTGATGGGTCCCTCGTAGCAACTGTGGCGGAATTGCGAATGGAATTAAATGACCGAGATCAGGATATCCTACTAAACGATGTAGAGATATCATGCGTCCCCGAGGAGAAAGGGGAAAATCCGTCCCATATAGTCGCGACCCTCGCCAGTAAACTGGGTGTTAGTCTAGCCGACCAGGATATAATGAGTGCGATGCGAGTGGGTCGCGTCATGTCGGAGTCGTCGGAGCGCCGCCCTCGGCCTATCGTGGTGCGGCTGGCACGGCGCGCCATGCGCGATCAGCTGCTGCAGGCGGCGCGGGTTCGGCGCGGTGCAACTACGGAGGGCATGGGGCTGCCGGGGTCGCCGCGTACCTTCTACGTTAACGAGCGCCTGACTAAAATCAACCGGCAATTGTTCCGTCGCGCACGTGACTTAGCCAAACTTACGAATTGGAAGTTTATATGGACAAAAGACGGCCGCATATTCGCTCGGCAATTTAATGTTAGGGACAGTCCGAGCTTCCGATTAAAGACCGAAAACGATCTTTCTCGGGTTTTTGGAGCAGATGCTGTTCGCTCTCTCAATACTTAATATTTTTTATTCTGTTTCAGTTGTTATATTTAACTTTGCACAATTTTGTCTTTTTATATTTGTTTCGTAAATACACATACTACATTAGTTTTATAAGGAAACCACGCGGAGATTGTGAACAATGGTCTCCTATTTTACTTGTAATCTATGAAACACTTTTAATTCCTATTATTAAACACATATATTATGCTTGCTACTCTATATTAAATGTGTACTCCAATCCCTTAACGGAGGCCGGTATTGTTGCTGGAATCTGTGTTGTTTATAATAGTAACAAGAGCATAAAAAAATATATACGTGTACTTTTCCTGTCCTGTTCTGTATTGCTTCTCAAGACTGCAAGTTTATATTTTGTTTATTTTTGTAATTCTCTTATCGTACTTGTGATGCCATGCGCTGTGATACAAACAACATTATTTATTATTTTATATAATATCCCACTCGTTCGTCGGTACTGTGCCATACATTTTAAATTCAATATTACGTTGGCTTCAATTTCCATATGCATCTTAACAATTATATTCAAATGTTTTCAAACAAATTATATTAAGTACACACACTATATTATTTCACAATATTTTGCATTTAAAATAAATGATACTATATTATATACGTGCAATTACTATAATTATTGCGATAAATTTAATGTCGTCATACATATACACACTACCACTCACTTTATTGATGTGTACTCCAATCCCTTAACGGAGGCCGGTATTGTTGCTGGAATCTGTGTTGTTTATAATAGTAACAAGAGCATAAAAAAATATATACGTGTACTTTTCCTGTCGTGTTCTGTATTGCTTCTCAAGACTGCAAGTTTATATTTTGTTTATTTTTGTAATTCTCTTATCGTACTTGTGATGCCATGCGCTGTGATACAAACAACATTATTTATTATTTTATATAATATCCCACTCGTTCGTCGGTACTGTGCCATACATTTTAAATTCAATATTACGTTGGCTTCAATTTCCATATGCATCTTAACAATTATATTCAAATGTTTTCAAACAAATTATATTAAGTACACACACTATATTATTTCACAATATTTTGCATTTAAAATAAATGATACTATATTATATACGTGCAATTACTATAATTATTGCGATAAATTTAATGTCGTCATACATATACACACTACCACTCACTTTATTGATGACTAACAAGTCTAAACTTCTGAAGTTAACTCTTTATAATATAGGATCATTGAACACAGGTCATAATAACTTTCTAATTGCAATGAAGCAATATGAAGGTGATATAGTGGCAATCAATGAGACCTGGTTGCCTGCGGGACAGGAGGCATGCGCTCCCGCTGTGCCCGGCTACCGTCTGCATATGGTGCCGCGCCCGCGACACTTAAGGGGGGGAAGAGGGGGAGGTGTCGCTTTTTACGTAAAGCGAGATATTAATGTTCGCTTCATTAAACATCCAGCAAGTGATATCGAGCAATTGTGGCTATCAACAAAAGCGAACGGTTATCGAATAGCAATAGGAACTGCATATAGAGCACAATGGGTTAATGTAGACTCTTTCATCGATGCCCTTACGGAAACTGTTACGTGTTTCTCAAACTATGATTATATAGTATTACTGGGTGATTTTAATATCAATATGCATGATCATTCTAATCCCGACGTAGTCAAATTTAAACAGTTTTTGAGTTACTTAGATCTGCAACAGGTGGTGGGAGACTCCACGCACTTCACGAGTACTTCTGATACGCTGATAGATCTTGTGTGCACTAATTGCAAAGTGCATGATGTCTGTGTATCAAATGTTACGGGTTCTCTAGGGCACTCAATGGTAAATGTCACCCTCATGTTAAAAAAATCAAAGCTACCCCCTAGAATTTTCACACATAGGCGATTGCGAAGTATCAATTTTGCTGAATTCGAACGAGACCTTCTAGGTATGGATTGGAACGCCATATCAGGATTGACTTCAGTGGATAGTATGGTAGATAGATTCAACACTCTTCTTCTTTCCCTTTTTGACAAGCATGCTCCGTTGGTCACGACAAAATTCAGACATGATAAATCGTTACCATGGATCACCGATATGGTAAAATTTATGATTGAACTCCGGAACAAGGCTCATGTCAAATATCGTAAAAATAAATCAGCCATTAACAGGAAATATTATTTGGATCTGAAGAGTACCGTGAAGAATGCAATTAACAATGAGAAGCAAGCCTATTTCAATCACTATGTTAATTCAAGAGCTAGCAATAGTAAAGAATTTTGGAAGAACCTGAAAAAGAAAATTCTAGTTGATCCGACACGAAGTGATTGTCTTCCAGATTGTTTTAGTGACCCAAGCAAAATTAATGATCACTTTTTAAATGTACCGGGTCCCGAAACAGTTCCTATTTCACTCATGTCGTATTTTGAACATCACCAATTTGATAGCACAACACCTCCTTTGAAGTTAAAACTCATCAGTGAAGAAGAAGTAGCAAAGTACATACTTTCAATTAAATCGAATGCCACCGGATGTGATGGGATTAGTCGGGACATGATCTTGCTTACGCTGCCTTGGACTTTAACCGTTATTACTAATATAGTTAACTGTTCCATTTCCACCAGCAAATTCCCCTTTCAATGGACAAAAGGCCTAGTTACACCATTGCCTAAAGTTAATAACCCTAGCAATCTTAAAGATCTTAGACCAATTACTATTTTACCGTTCTTGTCCAAGGTTTTAGAAAAGGCCATTTATGATCAGCTAGTAAGGTATATCGAAAAAAATAATATACTGCCGTTACATCAGTCGGGCTTTAGAAAAGGCCGTGGCACCATTACTGCCCTACTCGATGTGACCGACAATATACTGGCTGATCAGGATGCAGGCATGGGTACTATACTAACACTTCTAGATTTCTCTCGTGCTTTTGAATGTTTAAATGTCCCGCTACTCCTGTCTAAGCTGTTGTACTATGGTTTTGATCATACATCAATTGAGTGGTTCCGTAGTTACCTCAGTCAACGTTATCAATCTGTAAAACTCTTGAAGGCGGATGGCACTCACTCGTTATCGGCTCCTAAACTGGTAAGGAGAGGAGTCCCACAAGGTTCTATACTTGGTCCTCTTCTATTTATTATATACAGTGCCGATCTTCCGGGTGTGATCAGGAGCGCGAGATACCATGTTTATGCCGATGACGTACAACTGTATTTATCGGGACCTTCTAATGACATAAGTACACTTGTGCAAAGGCTGAACGTGGATCTGGATGGTGTCGCTGCGTGGTCTACTGACAATGGTCTTGTGCTGAATCCAACAAAATCTAAATTTATGATTTTGGGCTCAAAAAAACAGTGCGATGAATTCCATCGTAGCAGTCCCACCGTGAAGATCCTCGGCACTCGTATTGAACAAGTTAGCGAAATAAAAAATCTGGGTGTCATATTTGATAGCCAATTACGCTTTGAGGGTCATGTCTTAAACTTAATTAAGAACTGTTTTTACAGGTTGAAAATATTGTACAAAATACGAAACTACCTTAGCGAAAAGACACGAATTGCATTATGCGAGGCGCTCATTCTGTCTAGGTTGAACTATGGCGATCTAGTATATGGGCCTCGCCTACTGAGTAAGTCGGCACGCTTGATTCAGCGTATACAGAATGCATGTTGTCGATTTTGCTTCAATATTCCTCCGCGCACCCATGTATCACCGTATTTGAACAGATTTTCATTGCTTAATATGGCTTCACGAAGGAAATACCATCTTGCAGCTTTGATGTTCGACCTCATGAAATACAAGAACCCGGAGTATCTTTACACTAAACTGAATTTCTCCAATTTTTATAACTTGTACGGTCCTGGTGTACCTCGTTCGATACGTCCGCCATTGGCGAATCAGAGGTTCAAAACTGTTGCCTTCACTGGTTGTTTCCGCTACCAAGCGACCAAATGTTGGAATAATATACCCCCTCCATTAAGAGCGTTAACTAATAGGTCAACTTTCAAAAAAAAAATGAAACGTTACTTGCTTGATGAGCAAATTTTGGGTTAACATTGGTCGCATTGGTGGTGGACGCGAACTTCGTTAAAAGGCTGCTTAAGTTGAGGGGATACAGCAGCATGCTACACTAATAGAATATTTGTTTGTGCTATATTTGGTTTTGGACTTTGGACTGTTAATTGATGTGTATCATAATTTGCTATTATGTGTATTACGGTGTGTCTTTTACATTCTGTTCTGTTTTACATATTTATTTATTTATAGGTATGTGTTGCACAAGTACAATTTAAAGTAAATTCTGGAACGTGTGTACCGCGGACGGCATTCTCCGTCTGCTCCGGGCAACTTCAGAATATCAGTGGTTTACTCCTCCGAGTAAACATCACATTGAGATGTTGCTCGTTTGTATCACTGCGGCATGCGCACGCATCTTTTATACTGAATATGTTCATTTCATTTATTGAGTGTATGTGTGTATGTCTAAGCTGATACAAATAAAGTTCTTATCTATCTATCTATCTATATATCATTATTAGACTTTAATGCAATTATCAACGCAATTCAATTCAAATAAGTTTTCATGTACGCTCTTAATAATATATAATGGTAATAAAAGATAAAAAGACTTTATTTGCCATTGGGCCCTCGCGGGCACTTAGACACGTCTTACATTTTTTGAAATATAATCTTATTGTATCTTATTTAAGTCCCTTATTTTACTTTTCCTTTGTTTAATCTACTAGCATTTCGGAAATGACCATTGGCGAAGAAGAAATGCCGAAAGAAACTTGCCAATATAGGTCTCTTTTAAAATTGTCAATCAGATATTACAATAAATTCACATCAGCATATTGGTACAATAATGCTATCAAATGGTAAAATTAAAGATTGTTAAGTATTCATAAGGACATTATTTAATATACTGATACCAACATTTAATATACTGATACAACTTAGCCCAATCAAAATATCCGGACTGTTGGAAACTTTCTAGAGTTACACCAATCCCCAAAGGAGACTCTAAAGCGAATGTATCATCATATAGACCAATTGCAGTGCTTTCAGTATTTGCTAAGATTTTTGAAACTATTATCAACTTCCACATCACCCGGCAAATCTGTAATTCGCTCCATAATGAACAACATGGTTTTCGTAGGGCTCGTTCTACTACCAGCAACTTAATAACCCTGACCGACTACGTGTTGGCAGAAATGGATTCTGGTCGTCAAGTTGATGCAGCGTACTTCGATTTTAAAAAAGCATTCGATCTTGTAAATAACGATATTTTATTACGTAAGCTGGCTTCAATAGGGTGCTCTCGCAATTTGCTTGATTTTTTTGCAAGTTATTTCGCAAATCGTATGCAATACGTCAAAATTAATGGGTACGAGTCCAACGAATATTACACAAGGTCAGGTGTAAGCCAGGGTAGCACTTTGGGTCCGACGCTTTTTCTGATAATGATAAACGATCTACCGGAAGTAGTGAGTGTAGCTGAATGCCTTCTGTTTGCTGATGATCTCAAATTGTACCTTAGAATTTGTGATGAGAAGGACGTTAGAGATTTACAGGCTGATATCGACGCCATATCATACTGGAGCCTCACGAATCATCTTCGACTCAATACAGAGAAATGCCATACGATTACTTACACGCGCAAACGTTGTCCAATAAAAACATCGTATAGTCTCTGTAATGCACCTTTAAATAAAGTAAACGACATTCGTGACCTTGGAGTAATCTTTGATAATAAGTTAGATTTCCACAAACACATAACAGATATATGCAAATCTGCTAACAAAGTCCTAGGATTTATAATTAGGACAGCGTCTGAATTTAATAATATAAATTTTGCAAAGGTATTATATAATGCTTATGTCCGCTCCAAGCTAGAGTATGGAGCTACAGTTTGGGATCCTCATGAGCATAAATATAGCATGATAGTGGAAAAAGTACAGCGCAAGTTTGCTCGTTGGTTGTATAAGAGAACCTATGGATACTACCCCTACTTGTACCCCTCTCTATTTGTCTCTGGAATGGTGGAAATTGAGACCCTTGCACTCAGGAGGAAACTACTTCTCGTAAAACATTACCTTTCTGTAATACATCACAGAATCGACAGTCCATCACTAATTGAGAAATTCACTCTGTTAGTTCCCTCGCGGATCCCGCGCGATGCTTCGGGAGCTGTGGCGCCGCGCCGCCGGCCGCGCTTGCTCCGCAGGCCTCTCACGCGCACGGTCCACGCTGGCCGCGCTTGCTCCGCAGGCCTCTCACGCGCACGGTCCACGCTGGCCGCGCTTGCTCCGCAGGCCTCTCACGCGCACGGTCCACGCTGGCCGCGCTTGCTCCGCAGGCCTCTCACGCGCACGGTCCACGCTGGCCGCGCTTGCTCCGCAGGCCTCTCACGCGCACGGTCCACGCTGGCCGCGCTTGCTCCGCAGGCCTCTCACGCGCACGGTCCACGCTGGCCGCGCTTGCTCCGCAGGCCTCTCACGCGCACGGTCCACGCTGGCCGCGCACCTACGATACGCGCTATTCTACTAATTGGGGACATACTTCTTCAGTATGAGGATTTAGATTTATTTGCTGACAGTGTTGACAGGTTGTGTATCGGGGCTGCAGAATTCCTCAATAGCAATTACAGTAATGGTGTAACATTTAAAATCTATTGACATATGTTATGAACTTGATTTGATTTTGTAATATGTAATTGTGTTGTATTTTAAATTGGTAAATTGTTGTATTTATGTAAAATCAATGTTAATTGTTCGTCCGTTGACATATTTGTATTCAATTTTTTTTTTCTTTATTTTGACTGGCAAATTTTTGTCTACAATTTTTAAAAATATTTAATGTTTGACTTGTTGGTGTGTTGGAGTTTATTGTACGGACTCTGTAAACTTGCATGGGATGAATAAATAATAAATAATAATAATAACATAATTTTTACACTAAACGCATAAACTAGTGTCGTAAATATTCGCAATGTGATGGAAATATATTTAACACTACGTACTTATTTTTCATAATAGTTTAAACGCCGAGGAAAGCACGTTCACAACACTTCAATTTATTTTCTCTACCTCGTCAGCGAGACTAAAAATTCTATTGCAATACACATAAGTTTAAAAAAATGGTCGCATACTGTGCGTTTCATGAGACGTTTTCTACCGAGAACTATTAAGTTGTGGAATGAGCTCCCTGCCGAGGTTTTCCCAAGGGACTACAGTATGGGGTTCTTCAAGAAAGGCGTGAAGAGGTTCCTATAGGGTCGGCAATGCAAAAGTGACATGCCCTGGTGTTGCAAATGTCCATAGGCTACGGTAACCGCTTACCATCAGGCAGATCGTATGCTTGTTTCCCATGTTAATGGTATAAAAAAAGTTTAATAACATAAAACCGCAATACAATTACAATAGAAATGTGGTACATATGCGAATGAATTATTTAGTCTCGTTTGCCAGAAGGATAATCGCATTACAGTTCGCAGACTTGAAGCAAACATTTGTCTTGTAAACACGAATGCTCCTTCGAAGCGAGGAAAGGTAGACAAATAACCGCCAGGTCAGACTATTATGTTGGTATTACTTGAAGTATATTATATCTTGATAGTCTGAAAGAACAAAACGAGCTCAGGAACAATAGTAGGGGAGGACAAAAGCAGTATCGTAAAATAGCTACTTTCAAACTAAACGTAAAACCGGGCTAAACTGATTATTGCTTTTTCTTTTTAATTCAACTGCCCCAAAAAAGGAGGTAATGTTGTCAGGGATCATGAATGTTTATAATTTTTTTATTCCACCGTGACTAATAAACGCCTTAATCGATTGAGATTTTGAAATATAATAAACTGTGTAATTTTTTTTTTTGCAATATCTTTCTTAAAAATTAATGAACGGACTAATAACACTTAACATGACCCTTCCTGGTGAGATCTACAATTGTTTCAATTCTAACCATATGGTGAACTACTTTTCGTTTTACTAGGCCCGATGCCGCTTCACTAATTTTCCGTGTCTCTGTCTTTGTGTACGAGCGAAGCGTTAATGCCATGCTACTGGCCACGATAATAAATAAATAAAAAGAGTCATATGCTTGTATGCTTCCCGACATTGAATAAAATAAATAATAAGAAGAAGAAATATCTCATTGCGTTTGTCTCCCGTTGTGGTAAAAAAAGATTATGGAATGCCAAGTGCGAGATGCTCTTGCTACTTTCACGCTCATAAACCTCTACAAGCATGCTCTTCGGTTTCGGTCGCTTTTGATTTGACCCCTTTTCAGCACATCAACTATTTGATGTACATGTGTATGCGTCTAGGGTGGCCCCTGCCGTTATTTCACTCTTGATCCATATACTTCCTTCGTAACTCTTTTGTCATTAATTCCTTCAAATATCAAAACCATCTCAGTATACCCTTTTCAATTTTTGTCACTACGTCATGTTTCATTCCATATTGTTTTCGTATCGTGCTATTTTTAATAAAAAAATATTACTTAAATAACTACACTTAGGCTTCTATAACTTCACGAGTGACATCTCTAATGCTACAAACATCTATATATCTATCTATATAGCTACCGTAACTGCTTATATACAGACAGGCTGTATGCTTGCTGGAAATAACGAACTGCGAATTGAGAGGTATGAACAAATAGAGCGTTTACACGAAAAATGTAGCGGGCTGGTCGCTCTTTACTTTTCTACACTGTGTACAATGTACGGGCTCTAATTGAAAGCTTTCTTTATTTTCTTCTATTCTACACATAGGTAACAAACCCTTTGTCAATCCATTAAACTTGGCAAACAACGTCAGTGTATCACCACGGGTCTGTAGCTGTAGAAAGACAAATGCGTTAAGTGCATTCGTACATAGATTGCCGTGTCGTGCCGTATTGGACGGTACGAGTCGAGATCTGTGCAGTGTTTGTTAAAATACTGATCCTTTGAAAGAATGAATTTTTTTTTATACAACGTCGGGTGACATACGGCCCACCTAATGTAAAGCGGTTGCCGTAGCCTATGAATGCTTGCAATTCATTAAGTATGACTCGCGCGATGCCACCTCTCCTGCTACAGAAACTTCTTATGTGCTTACTGGTGACTTCACTCACATGCATAAACACAACAACCTTTTAGGGAGTTGTTATTTGGTTGCCGTTTTGTGTGAGGTGGAGGTACTTCTCCAGACCGGGTGGTTTTGATGCGCCCTATCTCTTCTTTCATTTTTCCGGAGATTTTTAATCAGCAGTTACGTTTTTCGCTGGAATCGTATCGTTAACACACTATAACCTTACGCCAAGTCCCTTGTAGGGTAGGTAGAGAGAACCGAGCGCCATATGACGCTATTTGTCGAGCTTCATGGTGCAGTGGCTAATAACGTACTATTATTAATAAACATACTATTAATTTGTTTGTAATAGTTTGATTTTCCTTTAGACTGTTACAACTTAATAGTACATTTTCTGAATTTATGTAAAGTTTATAAACTTAGAGATCTACTACACAATGATTTATTTGAGCTCAGTGTATTGGTTAGTAACGCTACTTTGAGACTAACAATCGTGGGTTCGACTTCCACATAGTGCAAATATTTGTGTGCATGAACATGTCTGTTTGTCTAGGTCTGAGTACTTTTAGAAGAGGCAGGGCGCATCAAAGCACGCCGTCTGGGGAAGTACCAAAAGAATGCAGCCAAATAACAACTCCCTAGAAGATTGTCGGGTTCCGGCGTGCGAGTGAGGTCACCAGTAAGAACTTGCTATGTTAGCAGTGGAGGTGGCATCGTGCGAGTAATATTAAAAGTATCGCAACGTTTATAGGCTACGGTAAACGCTTTATATCAGGCGGGCCGGGCGGTATGCTTGTATCCCTCCCGAGGTTGTATGAAGAAAAATATTACTTAGCCGTTACACATCTCACATACCAGGGATAATAATGACCAGTACAACCCTGGTTATGGATACGGTATGCGTTGATTGCATACCTTTTCTCTCCTTAAGTGTGTCAAAGCCGATTATCAGCATGCGTTGCGTCAAGCCAAGCGATGGTTAGGCAGTCTTTTTATTCTGTACTAGCGATAAACCCCGGAGAGCTCGATGGCGTCGTTGCGCGTAACATTCTAACCAAACACGCAGGTTAAGCAACGTCGACCGCCTGTCTATGGATGGGTTTATCTATCTCGAGTTTCTCCGTTCTTCGGAGGGCACGTTAAGCCGTCGGTCCCGGCTGTTGTCGATAGATGACAGTCGTTAAATTAAGTCGGTGGCCCTCGGGCGGCTTGAAAACACTGGCATCCGCCAATCCGCATTTGAGCAGCGTGGAGTATGCTCTAAACCTCTTCGATTGAAGGGAGACCCGTAGGGTAAATGTGGGATAGACGCCACAAGGGTATAGATGCCTCAGTAAACATGCAGTAAACTTGCAAGAGTAGTACACTCTCAGTGTTTTGTTTAAATGTTAGCTTACCGCCCCCCGACCTTCAGTAGACGCCGTGCATTTCGAGTTAGTATGTGTGTCGTTAGTTCTGCAGTGACAAGCGTTTTACGCGGTGACGTAGTGGTGAATTTGGAATGCGCATCATTTTCGTGGGCCCAGAACTTTTGATATTTTAAGGTAAGTGGCTATATTTATGTATTTATAAACAATGCGTGTATCAAATTTAAATATTTATGTGATATTTGAGTATTTATAATCACGATTCTTTTATTAAGTAGAAGCACGTCTTCCATCCATAAAAAGGATAGATGCCCCAGATTTAGTGAGTGAGTGAGGCCCTATACTCACTAAATCTGGGGCACCTATCCCACATTGCATGAATTAACATAATTATTCATTTTCTTGTTTTCTAGGTATGCCACGCAAGTACTTGCGTATACTTGGTCATGATCACGAGGGTTGTGGACCGAAGACGCTCTAAAAAGTGCATTTGAAGAGTTGAGTGAAAACAGACACTCCATAAATGGAATATCTCGTCGTTATGGAATTCCACCGATTAATAATAAAAAACCATATTTGTTACCAAAGGTAAATTAATAAATAAATAAAAATAGTTGATTAAAGTTAAGAAAAATCTTTCTTTCTTTCATTTTTTCCTCAGGGCATCTATCCCACAAGTAAAAATATGAATGCCGCATCTAACCCACACCGTAGGCATCTATCCCCGTTCACAATGTTTGTTTATTTTGTTTTTTATTAATTAATTAAATATATACAACATAAATTTGCTTCATTATTTTCTTCATTGATAAATACATTATTGATCACAAAAGTGTAAGGTTAATAAATACTCATATAATCTGCGCTAATCGCACATTTCAAAAAGTTAGGCAACTATCCCACATTTACCCTATCCCTGCAGTGGGATGTAGTAAGGGTGGTGTGCGAATAAACCCCGGCTTCGCACGCGTGATCTGATTGGTACCAAAAGTCACAGTAGGACTGAAAGATGTTGCAAGCAGGTTACCTCAACTGGATGTCCTAAGCGAATAGCGTCTTCATTGCTTGTTCTCCCACAACTTAACTGGTACTTAGACACACCATATTTGTTTTAAACATAATCTAATCGTAACTTATTCAATTATCTTAGCTTATTTATATTTTTCTTTTTTAAAGACTAGCTTTTTTCTTCTTCTTCCAACTTCCAACCTTTTAGTTGACTGTTGTTTGCTTAATCGTTTGTTCAGTTAGACACCTAGGTTTTACGTGTACGAGGGGCACCGATACTTCAGAAATAAGCTAAAGGTAGTATGCCGTGACTGGTAGTACTTCTGCCTGCTATTTTTTAGCTTAAGCAAGAATTTCTTATTTTCATTTTTACTCGACTTCAAAAAGGAAAAGTTTCTATGCTGCCTCCCTTATCTCGCTTTACTTATTTTCAGGAACACCGTTCATATATGAAATCTATATGTTCGTCTGTGTGTGTTTTTTTCGAATATTCGAATTTTGACTTCAGATTCGGATTCAGCACAAAGTAGAATAGGAATGTTTAGAAACACCGTTCCTATTTCTTAAGGAACATGGTCAAAATGGCCGACAAATAAAAAAAAAATTGAATTGACGAGCCAGGTCTTCCTCTGGCAATGCAAGCTTGCGCATTCTCAACTGGTTAAATCTCTGTTATATTCGTTTGTCCATTGTTTCTTAAATTTTTATTGTGGCCAACTGTATGGTTGTGCATTTACATTGTCTTTCGGTTGTAGTTAACTCTAACTTCTAGTACTATAATTTTAGCTCTAAGCTACAAGAACAACAAACAATCGTACGTTGATGTACGATTGTTTGTTGTTCTTGAAGCGAAAACCCACAGGGGTGGGAAAAACGATCGCACCGCGCCGGATCGTGCGACAAGTTGCATACAAACACGAATAAAATTCCGTTCCAGATCGTTGCCGCTTTCTCGCTTTTTCCGCCCCTGCTGGTTTTGACTTTTAACAAAAAAACAAAAAAATAATTATTTATAATTTTAAAGTGAAAACTTCTTTAGCGGCGTTGTGCACTTTTTGGGATGAGTAAAAAATGCTAAACTCGCGTCAGGACACGTGACCCTGACCGTAGTAAAATCAAACAAGTAGGTTGTCTTCATAGCGCACCGCGTTCGGTTTGTATTGTGCGCGCCCGTACCATCCCGTACGTATGGCGACGCACACACAAAATTTATCGCTGCCAAAGGAACGCCAATACCGCACGCGCCCACGCATTCACCGCCGCTGCGCTCCCGCTCGTAATAATTTGTACGTGTACCTACTACTTGAACTACAAATTCGTAAATATGGCTAAAAAGTAAAAAGATTTTTTTTTGTATCAAATGTGTAATTTTGTTATAAAATCACAAATTTCCTATAGAAAAAAGTAGTTTTAATGCCTATCATTTTAGGCTATTGTAAAAATATTAGTGCACTTGTACATATGTGCCTGTACGCGCGTGAGAAGTTATACTTCTCTGGCATCATTAAATAACAAATCCCTGGAGGGATTTTGTGTTCATGCGAGTGAGTGACGTTAGCACCTCACAGGCAACTGCAGCCAAATAACAATTCCCTGGAGGGTTGTTGTGTTCATGCGAGTGAGTGTCGTTACTACCTCACGAAAAATATGCTCAAAACTGCAGCCGAATAACAATTCCCTGGAGGATTGTTGTGTTCATGCGAGTGAGTGACGTTAACGCCTCACAGAAATATGCAGCCAAATAACAATTCCTGGACGGTTGTTGTGTTCAGGCGAGTGAGTGACGTTACTACCTCACGGAAAACTGCAGCCAAATAACAATTCGCTGGACAGATGTTGCGTTCATGCGAGTGAGTGACGTTACTACCTCACGAAAAATATGCTCAAAACTGCAGCCGAATAACAATTCGCTGGACATATGTTGCGTTCATGGATATATACACGGTACATATACCAAAATGAATATTTTTACAATTTTTGTCTGTCTGTCTCTCTGTTTGTTCCGGCTAATCTCTGAAACGGCTGGACCGATTTTGACGGGACTTCCACTGGTAGGTACAGTTGAACAGTTTTTCATATTTTACGCAGGAACCCTAAATATTTACTGGATAAAAAGTACCCTATATTGTGCTCTGAACAGTCGTCTACCTACCAGTGAAAGTCCCGTCAAAATCGGTCCAGCCGTTTCAGAGATTAGCCGGAACAAACAGACAGACAGACAGACTAGACAAAAATTGTAAAAATATTCATTTTGGTATATGTACCGTGTATATATCCATATGCATTTAGTAAAAAGCGGTTATTTTAATATTACAAACAGACACTCTTATCTGTATGTATAGATAAGCGACATCCCTACGTGTTTAGGCTATTATCCTTCGCGCAGGGGTCAAGTTGGCCTACTTGTTTGATTTTACTATGTATGCCCTGACCGTAAGATTGTGGTGAGAATTACAACTTAAGTTCGCTGCAGCGCTAGAACATTAGTTACCTCTAATTAAACAATTAAAACATGAAGCGCTAGATCGTTCATAGGGCATTATTTTCTCGCGACCAAAACGTTGTAATGGAAGCGCCATGAAATTGTTGGCGTTTACGCGTTTCGTTTAACGTAGTTTATCAATATCGCTGTTTGGTTTAAGCGGCGCGGTGTGTTTGAGTTTTAGAGATTGACGATGATGATGCTGGTAATGATGATGGTGAAATTATGGATGAAAGTTGATTTTTCTGAGAGATAAACTTTTTAATGTAAAATAATTGTAATAGTTCTGAAGTGTTAAATTTTTAATGTAATATAAATAGTCATGTTTGTGTACGGTAGCGCAATAAATAAATATTGTATTTTACCACATACATGATAGTACATTTATACTGATAAATAAAGCAATTCGTGCGAAATTATTCCCTAACCATTCCAAAATATTCAAAAATGCACAACGTTAATGTTCAAGTTTTGATTCTGCCGGCACTCCCAGAGTGCAACCCGTTTTTTTTTATACTACGTCGTGAGGCATACAAGCATACGGCCCACCTGATGTATAGCGGGTACCGTGGCCTATTAATGCTTGCGATATATTAGTTATCACTCGCGCGATGCCTCCTCTGCTGCTTACACAGTAACTCCTTGAGAGCTTACTGGTGACCTCACTCACAAGCAGGTACACAACATCCCTCTAGGGAGTTGTTATTTGGCTGCGGTTTTCTGTGAGGTGGAGGTACTTCCCCAGACGAGCTGCTTTGATGCGCCCTACCTCTCTTAAAACATCCAGGCCAAGACAAACCGACATGTTCATGCACACAAATGTTTGCCTTGTGTGGGAATCGAAGCCACGAGCGTTGGTGTCAAAGTCGCGTCATTCACAACTGAGCCACCGAGCTCGTCAAAAGCTAAAGGTAGCTAATCAGTTATCATATGTTTGTACTGATAGAAAATATTTAGATACGCAGAAATAAATATAATAAAATTGCTTGACGCCGAACGGAGCCAAAAGCACTACAAGACGAATTCAGCCTGATACGCCATCTTTATACGAATTACAATTGTTGAGGATAATGAAAAGGTTTCTTTTATTTCTTCTTTCAATTTAGTTCTTTGACATTCACAGCGCTTTTTAAGCCCCATCGCAGTTCCTTATAAATAGACACGACCAATTTGGACGTGGTAGGTAGGTTTTGGTCTACCTCGGCTCCTACAAGACTACATCACTTTCTCATTATATATCTATTTCGCCGTTCTTTCCTTTTGCATTCTTTCTACACGTCCGAACCAAAGGAGCATGCCTTCTTTTTCTAACATAGTATTTCAGACCAAATCACTCTCTAATATCAGCATCCCGAAACCGATCTACGAAAGATTTTGCGCAACTCTAGTTTATTCTACATTTAAACTCGCCCTGCATTATTTCTTTGAATTTTCACGATTTTTTTGTATATTCTTTTCATAGAAATAAAAGTTCATACAAATACTTTTTTCTATTTTCCTTTTGATACGAACTTTTATCTCCGCATGTGCTTCCCTTCCTGCGAGCGTCTCCAAACATACTCGCCTTTCGAAACAAAGCTAGCTTTGTCTAACTTCATATTGACTTGAAGAAACAAAGATTTAGTGACGATGTACGAAATACGAAATATGAAAGTGTATCGGAGTACAAATAATAAAGTCGGATAGCAAATCGAGTGTCTTGAGTTATGTGGAAAGTTGGCCGATCTTGTACCGGCCGAATATTTTGTGACGCAGATGTGGTGATTAGTAGAGGTGACTAGGTGGAGTTTTTGAAGTAAAACATCTTTACGCACGCTTGACTTGGGGAGTAAGCTGATGAATGCGTGACGAGAGCGTTACGAAAGTGTGATCGGGTGAGGCGGACGGAAGTCGAGAGGGAGATATAAGTTAGTGAAGATAGAAAGAGAGAGAGTTACGTTTCGTATATTACTGTAGGGGCAAGAGAGAGAGGTGCCAGCACACATTTTCTTTCTCTCATAGCGAGTGAAGTTTCGTATATGTAAGACACAGTGCAGGCCTATTGTCTGTATTACACTATGGAGCTAAAGAAGTTTTACTTCAGTCGTGTGGTCTAAACAACACTCGTTTTTTTTTTAATTTTTACGACCGGAAAACCAATTTCTCGAATGGAGAATGGTAATTTTCCATACTTTGTTAGCTTAGGGATAATCCTATTATTTCAAATGAGGAATTCTTTTAATCAAATGTATAAAAATATATCTCGTGTTTACCAGAAAGAGCTGTAACGTACATACGAGTACATACAAATCATCACGCCTGTCTCCCATTGGGGTAGGCAGATACTATGGATCGCCAGGTGCACCGAACCAAACATACACCTACTGCTTCTTCCACACTCATCAACCTCTTCATGCATGCTCTTCGGTTTTGGGTACTTTTGATTTGGCCCTTTTTCAACACATCACCAATCAGCATGTCCTTTTTTTGTCACTACATCATTTTGATTCCATATAGTTCTCGTATCGTGCTATGTTTTACTCTATCAATCATTCTCACTTCACACTTACTCCTCAGCTCTAACGATTTGGATAAAAAAAATTGTATTTTGTTAAGGTTTTGCTTTTCTCTAAATACGTGCCTTTCCTGAAAAAAAAAACGCTATTTTAAATTAATTAACATAAAAAATTACGAGCTGAGCTCGCTCGCCTATATGCTCGACTATATAAAATGTATATAAAAAAAATGTTATTTGAATAGTTAGTATAATTATGAGAAATGATTTGAAGAATGCCAATTAATTTGATTACTTAATAATAAGAAACGGTTAATTTGCATAAATATAATTCAATAATTCAAATTACAGTTTTAGCAAAAAAAAAATAATAGTATACTATCAATTATGTAATTTGTAATTATATTATCTAAATGTATATATATATATATATATATATATATATATATATATATATGATTGCGTGGAATACTCCCAATATTTCACTACGTTACCTTTAAAGTAGAGAAATTAAGAAAAAAAAACATTACGCGACGAGCTCGGTGGCGCAGTGGTGAAACGCGCTGTTACGCTACTTTGACACCAACGCTCGTGGGTTCGATTCCCACACAGTACAAACATTTGTGTGCATGAACATGTCTGTTTGTCTTGGTTTAGGTATTTTCTATGTATAATAAGTATGTATTTACGTATGTTTATCAGTTGTCTAGTACCCATAACACAAGCTTCGCTTACTTTGGGGCTAGATGGCGCTATGTAATTTGTCAGTCAATTACAATTTATTATTACAGGCATTTATAAAATGACGCTACATACCAAATTTCATCAAGTTTCTCGATTTGACTACGGTTTTCTGTGAGGTGGATGTACTTCCACAAACGGGCTGCTTTTATGCACCTGTCTAGCACCCAAATCCAGAAAAGAGACATGTTCATCCACACAAATTTTTGTCCTGTGTGGGAATCGAACCCCTCGTTGGTGTAAAATCCGCGTTATTAACTGTTGCGCCACCGAGCTCATCAACGATTACTCTAACTTGAACAAATGATTGTAGGATCTCGTGGGAGCGCTGTCACGGGAGTTGAGTTCAGCCCAGAACAGCTTTTATTCTCGTAATATTTTGAGAGATTTATTTTGTTTATAGATTCAGGAGTTGAGAGCTCGGTTGCGCAGTGGTGAATGACGCGACTTTGACACCGATGCTCGTGGGTTCGATTTCCACACAGGACAAACATTGTGCATGAACATGGTTGTTTGTTTTGGTCTGGGTGTCTTTAAGAGAGGTAGGGCGCATCAATGCAGCCCGTCTGGGGAAGCACCACCACCTCAAAGTAAACCGCAGCCAAATAACAACTCCTTAGAGGGCTGTTGTATTCCTGCGTGTATATGAGGACACCAGTAAGCTCCTATGTAGTTGCTGTGTTAGCAACAGAGGTGGCATCGCGTGGTATTCGCTTTACATCAGGTGGGCCGTATTCTTGTATGCCTCCCGACGTTGTATATAAAATCCTTATGAAGTACTGAATAAAAGTAATATACTTCATACATTTTGTTGCCTTTAACTGGATTCTGAAAACACAATGTAAAAATCAATGACTACCCTCGCTTCTCCACGCAGTTACAAGAATACGGCCAACTTGATGTAAAGCGAATACGCGATGCCACCTCTGTTGCTAACACAGCAACTACACAGGAGCTTACCGGTGACACACAACACAACAACCCTCTAGGGAGTTGTTATTTGGCTGCGGTTTTCTGTGAGGTGAAGATACTTCCCCAGACGGACTGCATTGATGCGCATTGCCTCTCTTAAATGTAAACTTAAGAGCAGAGATAGCTTAGAGGATAAAAAACCATCTATTAATCGACTAGTTATAGTTCGTATCCTGTTGTTCATGAACCACCAAATTCGTGTCTTGGGATTGATATATATTTGTAATCACTTGCACAGCGGTGAAGGAAAACATCGTGAGAAAACCCGGTAAGGTAAGGTCTAGTATTCCTCTCTGGGTAGTCGAGGTCTGATGGCAATCTTACCAGGTCAAAACCAGTCTTCTTACTAAAGTTATTCCGTTTCCTAATCAATTAAGAATGGCGAGGTACACTACATAATGCGACTGCTGTCAGAACTCACCAAACCAGTGGGAAAACCAGACCTTCCTTAGGTTAGATTTTTTTATTTTATTGGGGACGCGGCATGTGACAGCCAGGGAATACTTGATGGGCTGCAGGACACTGGTGTCGAGGAATAGAAGCCACGAAATACCATGTACTTCATGTCGTCTCGTGGCGTCTACTATGCCGGCCTTGAAGGTGCCTCTTTATATTCCTCTTGAAGAACCCAATGTCGAACACGTGTGGAGTCGGAAACACATCGCCGGGAAGTTTATTCCACCGGTCAGCAGTTCGGCACAAAAAGGATTGACTAAACCTTTTTGTGCGAGGCAATGGGATAATATTCTCGACTGTGTGAGAATGTGCACTCTGTGATGGACGGTAGTTCCGGTACTTGAACGGGGAAGGAGGAATAAGGCTGTAGAGTTCCTCTGAGCATTCACCATGATACAGTCGGTAAAAGTGACTCAGCGCGGCGACTTCTCTGCGGAGTTCCAACGGCTCAAGAGATGAGATAGATTAGTGTAAAAATAAGTATCTTCGCCAAATCCTCAGTCTTAGGTAGCAGACCCCGTCAATCCTAATAGATTAGGAAGCAGGATAATGCTAAGAAGAGGACCTCTCTTAAATATCTTAAAGGAATCTGTAAAATTACAAGCAGATTCACACGTAGACTTTTCCCAACATTACCAAATTCTCTATATCTATGTAAGGAGTACATTCGCTGCCATAAATAATAAGTGAGAGACCGGAGGCGCCGCGGATCCGTACAAAAAGTAACAAACAGATCTCTTAAATAAAGAAAACACGGGCATATGTTAACATCTGTCGGTGGACGGGTACGGTACAGTCGCGCGGACAAGCGCTTCGACGGATAAATAAATATCCGACGCTTAACCGGTCGCGTAATATCCATGTTTTGGAAATGAATCCAAAATAGACGGTTGTTGTTTTGAGATGGGTATTATAATATCACGTTGTACTTGTGTATTCCTACGGGCTTGTTAACCCTTGAAACAACAAGGGTTATTTGATTTGAACTTGAGCGTTTATGTTAATTGAGTACAAAGAGCATGAAGTATTTTTGCAAGTGTTTTGACAATCATGACTAAGTATTTTTCTGAGAGCAATAAGTAAAAGTATTTTTTTTTTTGTAAAAAAAGAGAGTTCGATGGCTCACAGCTTGTCTATGTTTATCTATCTCGATGTTCTCCGTGGCTCGGAGGGTACGTTAAAACCGGTACCGCACGCACCCGCAAAATAAAAATTGTTTACGTAAAATGAAGACAGATTGCGGCTTATAAAATTTTTATAAGCCTTAGTATTTATAATATTTATTCGTACAGTGAGACATGTGTAATCTTTGTCAATTTTAATGAAAGAATGATGCACAAATTCGTTGCCGTTTAAAAGTAGATGCAAATTTTCTATCAAAAACGACGTCATTTTGCATTTTTTTTTCATCTAGTAGATAAACATGTATATTATAATTGTGTAGATAGAATGTTAACAAATAAAATACATTTTTGTCAAAGTTATATTGACATCAAAAAAAGTAACAAGCTTCCGAAAATGTGTATCGGCAAGCGATTCTTGTATGCGTCTTAATATTGGAAAACACTGATCTCCGTCAATTCCTAGTTCAGTAGCGTGGCGAAGTATGCTTTTAACCCCTTCTGCTTAATGGATACACGTATCACTGCAGTGGGATGAGTCAGGGTTGGTTGAGTACGTAAATATTTCTCAACAAATTACTCAGTACCATGCAGTCACAAATTATTGTTAATATATTTTAATACTCGGATCGAAATATTACCCTTTTATGAAGTCCGAAAACTCGGTTATCTCATACAAGTCTCAACTGTCGTCCTAAGTTGAAAATGAGGGTTACCTGATTGGGACAAGTATACAATGGATATTTCGCATATAAATAATATGAAATGTCATTTGTATGCGATGCGATGCAGTGTGTTACTTGTACGAGTATAATATTTAAATGGAAACCCGATTTACAATTGACTTTAAAATTTGTAACGTTAACTTCATATTCAGAAGTGTTTGATTTTGATTCGATATGGGCATAATTATTAATTTGTGTGTGATTTTACATGTGTATGTTCGTGCGTGCGTGTATTTTTAGTAAGCTATGTGAAAAATAAGTACTTAATTATTCTAAATATTAGATTTCCGAATATAAAGATTATAATTTTGATAAGTGTAGTAAATGAAAGAGTAAAAAATAGTTGTGTAAAAAAATGGGTGCGTGTACTTATGTACGCGCGTGAGAAGTTATACTTCTCTAGCATCATTAAATAACAAATCCCTGGAGGGATATTGTTGTGTTCATGCGAGTGAGTTACGTTACTACCTCACGGAAAACTGCAGCCAAATAACAATTCGCTGGACAGATGAGTGAGGTAGTAACGCCACTTACTCGCATGAACACAATAACCCTCCAGGGAATTGTTATATGGCTGCATTTTTCCGTGAGGTAGTAACGTAACTGACTCATCTGTGTTTTAAGCATATTTTTTGTGGCTTAATGAGCGGTTTAGCGGGCAGCTTTAACCTGTTAATTTTGTGTTACAGTATCTTAAAATTTCGCTCATCATTTTTTTCATAACGCGCCTAAAGAAGTATAACTTCAATACAATTTCATAATCATTTAAGTTTATTTGAATAAATACATGATTCAGTAAAGCCACGTTTGAATTAATCCTATTTCGACCGTAATTTTTCAAATCACTAAACATGTAACATGACGTATGTAATGAAAAAATTGTAGGCAGTTCCTGGTCTATGTACAAAAAATAATTAAGAAAAACTTTGTATTATAGATCCCTGATGATTCCCCTACAGGGGAAAATTGTTTTGTATATATAGATAGACTATGCATTTTTGACGATTGCATAAACTATAAGCGACATCCCTACGTGTTTAGGCTATTATCCTTCGCTCAGGGGTCGAGTCGACCTACTTATTTGATTTTACTATGCCATAATACACAGTTACGAAAAATGCTATTTCTAAACACAGGTACATATTAAAATATGTTACGTTTTGTAGAAGACTTAAATATTAGCCAAGTGTAGATAGGAATATTTTATGACGTTTCGACATAAAATAGACAGAAAATAAAGAAAAAAATATATACAGGATATTTGCGGATATTGAAAAACAATTTTCCACTCATCTGTAAGGCAACCTAATTGTACCTAATTAGAAATTTCCACATCTGCAGTTTTTCTCGTTTTCCGCAATTTCTTAATATACCTTATTTGAAATGGGTAAAGTTGAAATTCCAATAGGGTAGCTTAGGGAGCTCAGTGTTTACGTGAAACACAAATCAAAAAGCAATAAAAGTGCATTCTTACTTGTTCTATTTGGGATTTGTTTCCTTCAATAAATGTTTCGGACGTCGTTAAGAGTCGTGCACTGTTTGTTATACTTTGATATCCTTTCGTTTTCACTTGGTTCCGTATTTAGAACTCCTACTTACCTGCTTTATGTGTGTGTTTTTATTTTCTTACGTGCCGTGTATTTTAACTTCGGTACATAAAGTAACAAAATTAACTCGAAACACTTTACAGGAATAATGTGTTTGTGGTACAAATTACAAAACTATATAATTTTCTGTAGACAAGTGTGTCGCTAAAGGTCAATATCCAGTGGTTAACGGTCAGCTGAGCGTCAGCCACTCCATGGTCATTGACTTTTTGTGACGCGTTTATTTATTGAATTAATATGTTTTTCGTATTGCATACATTACTCCACTAAGGTTGTTTATGAATGAAGACGATGTGAAAAGATGACGCAGAGTTTATGACGAGCTCGGTGGCGGAGTAGATAACAAGGATACAAGGATATGCTACTTTAACCCTTCGAAACCCGGGTGGTCGTATACGACCGCGAAATGTATGGGAAAACGTATATAACGGGTTCTGACTGCTCAATACCGAGGCTCGTGAATTCAATCCTCACACAGGACAAACATTTGTGTACGAACACGTCTATTTGTCTTGGTTTGTGTTTTTCAGAAAGGTAAAGCGCAACTGGGGAAGTAAATTACAACTTCCAGGTGAATTTTTGTGTTCTTGCGAGTAAGTGGGGTTACCAGTAAGCTCCTAAAGAGTAGCTGTGTTAGCAGCAGGAATGAACGAACGTCTTGTATTGCAAGCGTTAAGTTATTATGAGTTATATTAAGTTAAGTTATTATAAGTTTATATTAAGTTAAGTTATTACGAGGCATAAGCCAAACTGCTTGTTTGGCTAACTAATATCAATTGTGAACCAATTTGTAAATTAATACATTTTCATAAAGAAAAACATACACACAACACACAACAACAGTGTTAGCAGCAGGAACGAACGAACGTCTTGTATTGCAAGCGTTTTTAGGCCACGGGAGCACGTTACATCAGGTCGGCCGTATCCTTGTATGCCTCCCAACGTTTTATGAAAAAAAGTATTTGACTAAAGTTTACCTGCTAACCACATGATATAATATCTATATGAGCTATGCATAGTATTAAACGCTTTCTATGGATGCTTGCGCCACAAAAAGTGTCGCTGGCCATTGGCGTTACTCCCAGGACGGTTTTAGTTGCCCGTTGGCTTTGAAGAACGGCAGCGCTTCCCTAGTTATAGTTTGATTGAAATTATAATGCATACATACATACATATCATCACGCCTGTCTCCCGTTGGGGTAGGCAGAGCCTACGGTACCGGTGCATCAATCCAGGCATACCTCTCTCGCCTGTTCCAAACTCATCAATCTCTTTAAGCATGTTCTTCGGTTTCGGATGCTTGATTTAGCCCTTTTTTCACACATCAGCTATTAGATCCATATGCGTGCGTCTAGGGTGGCCCCTGCCTATATCTTCGCTCACTCTTGCTTGATATACTTCTTTCGTAATTCTTTTCTCATTATTTTTTTCCAAATGTCTAAAGCATCTAAGCAGATCCTTTTGATTTTTTTGTTACTACCTCATCTTTTATTCCACATTGTTCTTATATCGCGCCAAACTCTTACTCCACCCATTTTTCTAACTCCACACAAATAAGATTATAAACGGAATATTTTTTTGTTAATGTAATAGTTATGCAGTTAAGTTTCAGTATTGAGGCATAAGCCAAACTGCTTGTTTGGCTAACAAGTATCAATTGTGAACCAATTTGTAAATTAATACATTTTCATAAAGAAAAATATCTATGTATCTCAGTAGCGTAGTGATTAGTAACGCAACTCTGACATCAATGCTCGTGGGGTCGCTCCCACAGAGGACAAACATTTATGTGCATGAAATATGCCTGTTTGTCTTGGTCTACGTGTTTTCTATGTATATATTTGACGAGCTCGGTGGCTCAGTCGTGAATGACGCGACTTTGACACTAATGCTCGTGGGCTCGATTCTCACACAAAGCAAACATTTGTGTGCTTGGACATATCTGTTCGTGTTGGTCTAGATGTTGTGATCAGTCAGAACCCGTTATATACGTTTTCCCATACATATCGCGGTCATATATGACCACCCGGGTTTCGGAGGGTTAAGAGAGGTAGGGCGCATCAAAGCAGCCCGTCTGGGGAAGTACATAACCTCACAGAAAACCGCAGCCAAATAACAACTCCCTAGAGGGTTGCTGTGTTCCTGCGTGTGAGTAAGGTCACCAGTATGCTCCCAAGGAGTTGCTGTGCAAGCAGCATAGTAGGCATCGCGCGAGTGATACTTAATATATTACAACCGTTAATAGGCTACGGTACCCGTTTTACATCAGGTGGGCCGTATGCTTGTATGCCTCCCCACGTAGTATAAAATAACATCTATTTACAAAAAAATATGTATTTACGTATGCTTATCAGTTGTTTAACACCCATAACCCAAGCTTTCCTTACTTTGTGACTAGATGGCTCTGTATAATTTGTCCAACAATATTTGTTTTATTTCTTATCTATAACTTCACGCCAAGCTCCAACAAAAAGAAAACGATTGTCAGAAAAATGTTTATCGAGGTTGTTGACACTTAAGTAACCGGCAGAACGTTATCTAGATTCCCCTACATCTAAGCCATTCAGAAACCGCCCACCAGAGAATGGAAATACTCTGTTGGGCGGGCAGTTATCAATTGAACGGTATATATACTTTCTTCTTGCTTCAACGTGATTTATTGCTTTTATTGTGCAAAGAGGCATATTTGAGTCAGTTTGAATAAGACAGCGTGTTTCACAGTTTTATATTAGTACGATCTCGTTTAGCTATGTGACTCTTTTCACTATGTATAGGTATACAAATTTTGGATTACTTACTTAATTTTTCTGCTTATATTGTACCGACAAATTTTTTACTTTGAGAATTGAATTTGTCTCAGTTATCTGCCTTTGCCTTGTGTTGTTTGCTAGATAGAATTCACTTAGTACTATGTTCGCCTTTGTTTAGAAAAAGAAATGTTATGTGTATAAAATGTTACTTTGACACCAACGCTCGTGGGTTTGATTCCCACACAGGACAAACATTTGTGTCCATGAATTCTCTTTGGCTTGGCCTGAGTGTTTTTAAGAGAAGTAGCGCGCACCAAAACAGCCGGTCTGGGGAAGTACAGAAAACCGCAGCTAAATAACAACTATTTAGAGGATTGTTGTGTTCCTGCGTATGAGTGAGGTCACCAGGTAAGCTCCTAAGGAGTTGCTATGTTAGCCGAAGAGATTGCATCGCGCGAGTGATACTTAATGTATTTCAAGCGTTCGTAGGCTACGGTAACCGCTTTACACCAGGCGGGCCGTATGCTTGTATGACCCCCGACGTTGTGTAAAAGAAAAAGACGTCCCTCTTTATTTTACCTCATCTCATGAAGAGTTTGGTGTATACGTCAGATGCGGTTCGAACCAAAGAACTCTGGAATGTCGATCGTATTGGCAATTTTGTCTACGTCTGTGCATTTTTAATGATAAAGAAATATAGATATCAATATACCCCTTTTTTCGTAAATTACGCGGACGGAGTATGAAATTTGGCACAGTTAAAGTTTATAATGGAGAAGAAGTGCAGGAAGCTATTTTTTATATATAATAATGCTTGGAAAATACATTAAATTAATAATGTACGATACTCGTACACACACTACCAAGGCTTTGAAACACAAGCACATGTCAACTTTAATATTCACCTACTCTTTTGTTTATAGTTACCTAGCTATCCGCCCCGGCTTCGCACGGGTGATATGATCGCTACCAATCACAGGATCACCTGCTGGGCTAACCTGAAGATTCACTGAAAATTTCATCAAAACCTGCCCAGCCGTTTTTGAGTCCATAGAGGACATACAGACAAACATTAATTATTATATATATATAGAAGTCTGCGATCAAACTGAGAAAGGTTAATATTTTTGGTCAATAATATTATTTGTCTAATAGTCTTACTATATATAGCATTATTTGCCTATAGTCAAAGTCAAAGTCAAAATCTTTTTATTCCGTAAAAATGGCTACATTTGTTTGGAATCGTCACAATTTTTTTCCCTACCGTGCAGTTTATGACTAGGTGAGCACTGATAAAAATACTGCCAAAAAACTCAGGCATCCCTCTTTTGGTATCCAAACAAATTTACATATTTTATTAATTACATTATAATTGGATCGACTCACTCCCAGGCATTTTTATCATTAATATAGTCAGATACTATATAATATGCCCTGCTACACAATTTGGCTTTAATAGTAATTTTAAATTTGTTAATTGACAATTCTCTTATATTGCTGGGAAGTTTGTTATAGAACCGTATACATTGCCCCATAAAAGAATTACTTATTTTGTGGAGACGGCTTGCATGTAAGACAAGATTATGCTTATATCTAGTATTTATGCTATGAGTATCACTCTTTTTACAAAATGAGTCTATGTTTTTGTGGACATACAAAAGATTTTCATAGATATATTGCGATGCGACTGTTAAAATATTTATTTCTTTGAATTTTTCTCTAAGGCTCTCCCGGGGACCAAGTTTGTAGATAGCTCTTATGGCTCTCTTTTGCAATAAAAAGATGGTGTTAATGTCCGCGGAGTTACCCCAGAGAAGAATTCCATATGACATAATACTATGAAAGTAGCTGAAATAAACCATTCTAGCCGTATCAATATCAGTGAGCCGTCTAATAGTTTTCACTGCATAGGCTGCAGAACTTAGTTTTCCTGATAATTTTTCAATTTGTGGGCCCCATTGTAGTCTGGAGTCAATTGTAATACCCAAGAACACAGTTGTCTCCACAGGGGCTAAATTAGTTCCATTAACATGTACATTGGTAGCCACCTGTCTTACATTAGGTGTACTCATACTATATATAAACTCGCTCGATATAAACTCGATAAACTCGCTGAATGTCAAAAATAATAATAATTATGATAATGTCATAGACATAGTTTGTCTAATAGTTTGTGCTTTATATACTAGTTATTTTAATATCAAACTTAAAAAATTAATGAATTACGGTCGAGTTTCGTTCACTAGTATAAATTAATTCGTGAAGAAAATCCTTTGTAACTCTTTTTAATAACATTGCGTGCACTCTACTATTTGGCATAGATAAAGTTCATATGGAGTGCAAGAAGATAAATTAATTTTATGTACAATATGTGTTACATATTAATTAAATATATAACGACCTTCATAATGTAAGCTCGTATTAAAAATATTTTGAGACACAGCACCATGTTGTCTTAAATTAATCGAAAGTTATTCTATGGGTATCAATGGCACCCAAAACTGAAAGCCATGCATGAATACATGAAGAGGTTAATGTATGTTGAAGAAGCGAGAGAGCTCTGTTGGGATCGGTGCACCTGGCGAGGTTGTAGAAACACAAAATACACATTAACAATGCGAATTAACTTCAGAGAAAATATCTAGAATCAGATAAAATAAAGTCAACATGGGAAAGGCGTAAATTTCCTTCTAAGATCCTTCTTTTTAAGCCCCAATGCGAATGACAGAAAGTGATATAAACAAAGGACAATACAAAGTAAAGACGCTCGTTAAAAAAAAACAGAAAGATAACGTTAAAAAGCTGAAACAAAGAAAGGGTAATGGTCCATAAAGTCAGGTGACTTCCGTTGGAAGTGATCGTTGTTAAAAAAGGAGATTTCAGTGTTCAGAAGCTAAAGGACCTGGACTCGAGACAGAATATCAGCCAAGTTCGGAAAAGAAAACGGTGACCAACCACTGGCCGACGTGTATATGAGATTTCGAACTACTTTCATAACTCATAAACTATTAGACGGTTTACTTGTAATTGAATATATCTAATGAACCTCCAATAAACATCAAATGTTCTAAATTTAATTGTTAACCTCTCGTTATTATGAAATCATTAAAGTCAAAAAAGGATTATTTAATCACTCATTTCAAAAAGCGTCCCGTTTTAATGACCCAAATGTTCCAAATTTGACATCTAAGTTGATAATTAACAAAAAATCAACATTGGTACCGAGGTCAAACCATAACAAGCATCACCTTAGTGTCATTAACAGATGGCGTTGTCACGAAGTTAGACCGCACTACCAGACCCAAAGCAGCAACTGAAAAAGACAAATATAATAATTATTGTTTTCTCTTGTGCAAACAAAAGAATAGGGAAGAAATAATATGCATATTATTTGTGTGTATAAATTCTTGTAATTTACATGATAACCTTGGATTTAGCTTACAAAAACGACAATCTGGAATGTCGTTTTTACCGAACTTGGCGCCTATTTAACATTTATGTTTTTGTAAGAATTTTTACCCGCGACGTTTAACATAAGGAACTGTCGGATATCCAACGTGCGTAGGAGGATAGTAATAGTTATTTATAACATAGTGGTATACATCCAGGGTTCTAGTTTTTATTAAATGTAGCTACGCCTTAGCTCTCTTGCTAGAGTGTCATTCACAAACTAGCCGAGTGCACCACGCGCAGGTAAGTTAGACGTTGAGTTTAAACGTCATTATGATAGATATGGCGTCTTTTTAATATTAATTATCAGTATTATCACTCTTTTTATACCACACGCAGGATTTTTTATACGACTAATGTAGCAAACAATCCGACGAGCATTCTGACGAACTTTGTGGCGCAGTAGTGAAACGAGCTGTACGTTACATTAAGACCAACGCTCGTGGGTTCGATTCCCACACTGTACAAACATTTGTGTGCGTGAACATGTCTGTGTTGGTCTGGAAGTTTTTAATTGCGGCAGGCCGCTGATGCGGCTTTGATAAGCAGTCCGCCTTGAGAAGTACGAGTACCTCTACCTCACAGAAAATCGCAGCCGAATAACAATTCCCAAGAGAGTATTTGTGTTTCTGTGTGTAAGTGAGGTCACCAGTAACCACCAGGCCTTGGCACAGGAGAGGTAGATCGTATCGAAATAGCCCTATCGCAGTATCTCCACCTCACAGAAGACCGCCATCAGATAACAATCTTTGAAACCATTAGTTTTCAATTCGTGGAAGTGACTGAGGTTACTCGTGAGCACCAGAGGAGTTGCTGTGTTAGCAGGAGGGATGGCATCATCAGCGATGTGACTTGTTAGCATTTATCGGTTACGGCAACGACTGAACATAAGGTGGTGTATATTTTTCTCGTTACGTTAAATAAAAAACAGGTGACAATATTAGTACTAGCCAATTGGATAAAGAACCAGTGGCGGCGCTAGGCGTAGGCGAAGACGGCCTAGCGTCTGTGAGGGCGTCGCAAAAAAGTATTTTTTATATTTTATTTTTTTATACTACGTCGGGAGGCATACAAGCATACGGCTCACCTGATTTAAAGCGGGTACCGTAGGGTATTAACGCCTGCGATATATTAAGTATCACTCGCGTGATGCCTCCTTTGCTGCTTACACAGCAACTCCTTGGGAGCTCACTGGTGACCTCACTTACACGCAGGTACACAACAACCTTCTAGGGAATTGTTATTTTGCTGCGGTTTTCTGTGAGATGGAGGTACTTCCCCAGACGGGCTGCTTCGATCCGTCCTTCCGCCCGAAAATGTAGTCAACCGAATTTTGTTTAAATATTTTCTATAATATAATGTTTTAATGCAAATTAATTAAAGTGATAATCTATAGATATAAATAAAACACCTAGGCTAAAACAAACGCTGATATGTTCATGCACAAAATGCTTCATGCTGGGTAGGAATTGAAACTACGAACCTTGATGTTAAAGTAGCCAATGATAACCACTAGCGCATTGGAGTTGTCAATACATTGCACTTACAGTAATTATATATAAATACTTGCTTACATATTGAATTAATACTTTGCATCTGTAAATTAAATCAATTTTATACATACATACACACTCTCAGCTAATCTTCATTAAGTTATTAAAGAAATAAATTGGTTTCCTCTTTCCATACATAAGTTCAGTTTGTAGAATAGACTGATGTTTGTATAATTATGTCGTTTATAACCAATAGGTTACTATATTATAGTCCACACCAACCCATACTCATCATTGCAGAGATACGGATCTCCCTTCAACCGAAGGGGTTTTGAGCATACACCACGCTGCCCAAATGTGGATTGGCGGAGGCCAGTATTTTCAAGCCGCCCGAGAACCACTGACGAACTAACGACTGTCATCTATCGACAACAGCCGGAACCGACGGCTTAATGTGTCCTCCGAAGTACGGAGAAACTCGAGATAGATAAACCCATTCATAGACAGGCTGCGGTCGACGTTGCTTAACTTGCGTGTTCGGTTAGGATGACTCGCGCAACGACGCCATCGAGCTTCTCACGCCGTGGAGCTACGTTGATTTCTATTACGAACTTGTTTCATGTGAAGTTGCAAGAGTTATGTATGTCTATTACCTTTGTATGTATCGTACGATTTATATGTATGTATATGTAATGTAAGTATATATATAAATATATATATATATATATTTAGCCGCAATCGTGAGTCTCTGCGCTTCCAAAAGTCGACTGGTAGAGAATGCAACTAGCATTAAGTCTGCCTATTGTACCAAAATGTAAAGTGGTCAATAAAGTTTTAAATAAATAAATAAATAAAACTTCTATGCAATCACATGTGCATCATATTCTACGCTCGCTGACTGTGTCTTTAAACAGATTTCACTATGTAGAACAGAGTTGAAACAGTTGATATAATTCAGCCAATATATACAATATTGGTTTCTCTGATATTTGTCAGAAGCACATATGAAATTATAATTACTACCATGACATTAGTATAAGCGTAATTCTCGACATCGACTTCTATTACAAACTTGTTTCATATAAACTTCTGTCCAATTACATCTATTCCAAGTCCCCCGCTCGCTGTAGGTACGTGTTTTTAAACAGATTTCCAAATCCGACTTATAAATACCCATGTCACTTTGTACCATTGAAGACAAATTCTACCTTAAATCCCGGTTCAGACAAGAACCAGAAATAAACACGTCCAATTTGGTATGTCGCATCAAATGGAGTCATTTTTAAAATCTCCCCTCGTGTCCTGCACTCAAATTTAGTTGGATGTTTCGCATTTGTCAAGATGTATAGATGGGTTTTAGTATAAATAAATTGCAAAGTTCGAAGTGTCTGACTAGACAGCTTCTGTATCTGGGGGCGTGAAACGAATATGAAAGTTGGATCGGTTTATTTCAAAAATATGTATTTTCAATTACTTTTTAAACTGTATAGTTTAATAGAAATATAAGCAATTGTGGTGATGTTTTGACAGCAGGAGTGAAATACCCTAGATTTTTCTATAATACACAAGTGTCCAATAAATACATAATCCATCTAATAGTAAGCTTTCATTTACTTATGTTTCAATTTACTTAATATTACTTTATAATAACAAAGGGGAAAATATTTAAATATTATAAGTTATTATGTATTCAATTACGTATATACATTAAATTTATTACATTGGTGACATTTGCTTAATGGCTAAATAGGCTCGAGGTTTATTTTACTATTACATCTATATATATTTTACCCTATTTAATGCAAATAAATTATTTTCATTTTGGTTATTTTTGGTTTTGAAGTAGCAAGGGTAGTAGTAAGGCTATAAGGTGCGAGCGATACTTCTTATGTTACAAGCGTTTATACAATACAGTAACCACGTTACATCACGTATGCCGTATGTCTACCGGTGTTCTGTATAAAAGGTTATTACATAATGCAAATATCACAGAACTCAAATATGGTTTTCGTAAATTAATAATTTCAGTTATTGTGAAATTCATTACTTTAACTGCAGTGAGAAATTTAAACTTGCTCTACTGAGTCATTTGCTAATTAGAAAGATATAGCACGTGCATATACAATTGTAATAAACATGTTGAAATGGTCTTGCATTAGCCCAAAATACACAACAAACTGACATAATAATATGTTTGATAAACCTTAATAAACATTTTAAAAATAAAATTCAGAATTCCAAATGGCGACGATAAATAAAATCCTTCATAACATTGAATGGATACAAATAAAACACGAAATCGAATTTACAGAAGCAATAAATCTTTATTCTAACTCAATTTCAAAAAGCTAATAACCGCCCTGGCTATTAAGAAATTTTATCTTTGAAAAGGCGTCCAAGAACGACAGTTAATTTCTTGTGACATAAATAAAAATGGAGGGCATTCCCTCGAAGGGAAAAAAATAACAAACATATCTCTCAAAGTAAGAAAACAAACAACGTATGTTAACATCTGTTGAGAAGCACGAGCGGTACTGTCGCGTTCACAATTCTATTGCGTCTATTAAAAAGAAATAAAGTTCTGCTCTTTGCGCTTTGACCGTGTACGCATAGACATACGTTTTCGTTTTTATCTTGTCCATAGACTAAAAGTCACAATACTTTTTTTCCATCACTAATATTACGATTACGATATATTACCTACGACTAAATGCATTCTTAATATTTTTGTTATTGTACCAAATACGTACGTAAGAGTAAGTAAGCTAATGTAATTATCTGCGCACGTTCGTCATATAAATAGTTTAATAATAAATAAGATACAATTTAAAGAAAAAATTATATGTTTATCTCTCCACAGGGTTCTGCCCGTGGAGAGATAAACATATAAATTTTATTATTATTTGTTATCTTCGTTCGTTATTATATTTCTTCGTCCGCTTTTTAATTTCTTACTTTTGCTTGGCTTCGAGCAGGTTACGTACCGTGACGTTGAACAGCTCATAACCATTTTTAAATATTGGTTTATAAGACGCAAAAACATTTTTCAAATTCAAATATTAAGATGCTTTAACAAACAAACTATTCCGTTTTATTGTATTCGTATAGATAAGCTTTATCTTATGCATGTAATGTATTGGATGAGATCAAATTCAATAGAGAATAGTTTAAAGTGAATATATACTTAGAAGCCCACAAAGGCAGCAAAAGTGGTAGTGGAATATGTGCTCAATCATTGACGACAGATAGTGGACCAGTGAGTCAGAGAGTGGAGGTCGCTTAAATAGTGACAAAAAGTTAGATCTAGATAGATTTATAAACATATACGAGCCGTCGGCAGTGGATGGATGCAAAGATAATGAAAGATTAACTAATATTAGTGAGAGAGAAGTTAAAAACTAAAGTTTTTTTCCACATAGAGGTATATGTTTTCAGAGTAAAAATATGGATGATATATCTAAATTCGATGCTAAATGTTTCGAGTACTGTTATTGAGTTTCTATTACGATATTTTTATTTATCTTAAAATATCTTCAGGTGCCTTGTGATCTAAGCAGAAAGAACCAATTTTGAGCAATATTCACATTTCTATCACGCTTATTCTTCTACTTTTATATACAGGGAGGAGCCAGTTCATGTTTTAATAAATAGCAATTGGAATTAGCACCGGGTTAATTATAACAGGCTGTGTCTTCTGTCTCGAGTCTTATTGCTTTGAAGTTTGGCCAAAACTCGATTCACATTATTCTTAGCAATCACAGACAGCGTACCTATCCCTGCTAAAATCGCCGACAAGTTATGTAATAAAAAAAAGTGGAGTGGACAAAGTGTAGTGTTTCGTGTAAATTATATGCAATTAAAACTAGACCCTAAAGTAACAAACTTAGACATAATGCTTACGTGCCATTTTGTAATTGATATCACAGAATTGTTATAAAAACATTCAAAACTACATGGCAACTTTTTACTTTTTAGACTTCCGTCTCCAAAGGGTACGAACGAGATCTTGTTACTAGGTTTTGTTTTGATTGACATACATTTTAATTATCAGTCCTATTTCTCAAATATGTGAATAGCTTTACTTTCACGATTTAAACCACGCGCGTCATTCACAACGAGCTCGGTGGCTCAGTCGTGAATGACGCGACTTTGACACCAACGCTTGTGGGTTCGATTCCCACACAAGGCAAACATTTGTGTGCATGAACATGTCTGTTTGTCTTGGTCTGGGTATTTTCTATGTATAATAGGTATGTATTTACAAAAAAAAAAATGTATTTACGTATGTTTATCAGTTGTCTAGTACCCATAACACAAGCTTCGCTTACTTTGGGCTGGATGGCGTTGTGTAATTTGTCCGACAATATTTATTTATTTATTTATAAATATTACATAGAGACTGGTCTTGTTGTATATTATATGTAAATAACAACTTTACGTCTTTATTCTTTTTCGTCTTCGTCTTAGGGTCATTTCCTAATCCATTAGGATTGGCGGGATCCTCTACCTAAACCTAAGGATTTAGCGAAGGCAATCCAGAGGGAAAACCATATCATTCTTAGGTACACACGTCTTTAGTAATATATTTTTTTGGATGTGTGAGTTTCCTCACGATGTTTTCCTTCATTCGCCAAGCAAGTGATAATTACAAAAATGTACATACATCCGAAAACAAGAATTTAGTGGTACATGGCGGGATTCGAACCGTGGACCTCTTGGTCTGTAGGCCAGTTATTTATCTACTGGGCTATCACTGCTCAGTACATTTACTAGTAGTTATATATGATCACAGAATGTTGGTACTTTCGAATATTTTAATAAGGGGTTCCCTACAGATCCACTAGCGCCACTCAATTAAATACAAGCAAAAAGTAGTTTCTGGCACATTTTGTTTCAAAAATACATAGAAGTTTTATTAAGATTACATTACTTCATAAAAAAATAAATGCATATTTATTTGTAGCAGAACCTATGATTTGACTAGGCATATACGTTAATAATACTACGAAGAATACAAGTCATTTATAACCTACTTTACAATCTATTTACTGAAGCAAGGGACTTAAAATTTCAGATTTCCTCCTTATGCAGTTCAAAAATAAAGATAAATATGAAAAAGATTAGGTATGTAATGTGAGAAAGCTATCCCTGTTTTTTACAACTCATTTCGCTCGAGTTGTTAAAGAAAAGTTCTTTCAATACCCGTATCTTTTAAAAGGATTATAAAGTTTATGACCTGTTTCTAAACTCTTTTACCGTTCATTTGGAAAATTCAAATAAATTATTAATGGCCGTAACTTTATGCACTTTCAGTGTTCATGTCAGTGATTTCACATTCGGAAGAACTTTGAAAAAATAATGTTACGGAATTAGAATGCACGGTAAAACATTACATTGTTTTCTTTTGTACCACTAAGGGGAAAACAACGGCTCACCTGTTGATAAGCAGTAAGATAAACATGGTAAGAGTAAGTTAGAAACAGTGAAATTTGGAACATTGTTGGAGCTGGATTCTTGGCCGTAGTTTCTTATCTTCCTTACCTTATTTTTGTTAATCCATCAATAACTTTACGCCAACTGCCTTGCGGGATAGACAGGTAGAACCGAGCGCCACTTGACTCGGTCCTTACATACCTCTAAGTTTCTTTAACATTCATAACTCTTCTCATATACGCTCGCCGGTTTTAATGATTCCTGGCAACACTTTCTGATAAAACACGTTCAATTTAATCATGGTAGGTAAGAAGGCCAACTTCCTCTGCTTCTACATCCTTCTGTTTTATAATGTATCTCTATTTCGCTCTTATCTATTTACGTCAGGTAGACTGTATGCTTGTATCTCTCGAGGTTGTATAAAAAATCAAACCAAAACGCAAATATCGCTCAGTTTAAATCAGCGTACAATGTAAGCGTACAGTGGTCATTCTATAATCATAAACAAAAACATTTAGAATACAAATAAGAATATAGGAAAGATTAGAACAAGAAATAATTTAATTTAGATTATCACTCTAGTCACTCGCACCCCGCTACCCATGCAGCAGTTCCTCAGGAGGGTACTGGTAGATTAAACTTTATATTTTGACGATTTTAAGTATTTTATTTTAACGAGCTCGGTAAATAATGATTAGTGACGCTACTTTGATAACACGCTCGTGGGTCCGATTACCACACAAGACAAACATTTGTGTACATGTTTGTTTGTCTTAGCCTGGGTGTTTTTAAGAGAGGTAGAGCGCTTCGAAGCTACGGATCTAGGGAAGAACCTCCATCTCACAGAAAACCGCAGCCTAATAATAACTCCCTAAAGGGCTGTACCTGAGAGTGAGATTACCAGTAAGCTCCAAAGGCGTAGGTAGGCGAGGTGGCACCGCGCGAATGATATTTAATATATTGCAAGCGTTCGTAGGCTACGGTAACCGTTGTACATGAGGTGGACTGTATGCTTGTATGCCTCCTGACTTATTAAACAAGAAAAAAAATGTTTTAACATTTTTGTTTTCGCTTGTACCGACATTCCAGAAATTCAATACGTCAGTGTTGATTGCAGTTAATTATAAATTCGTCTCCCTCCCATTGTTTGCTTTATTTTTAGTTGATTCCTGTTCATGTTCCCAATCTATTTGTGTCCTTATTTCACACTGCCTTTAGGTTTAAAATCTATTATAACTTTTAATAATAATTCAGTTCTTTAATCTGTTCCGATCTAAATCAAATCAAAATCAGTGTCTCAAGGCATCTCATCTCTTTGAGGATATTATTTCCGCCAATAAAATACTTTGCTTTGTCCAATCCAGTGCCATTGAACCGAAAAATCTGTTCTTTGGTAATGATCAAAACGTTTTGAATTTTGTTTACAATATCCTTTTGAATATAAATTGTACGAGTATAAGACCGTAAATTAATGAACTGTGAATTAATAAGCGATTCCAAGCGTATATCGTTTCGGATTTTGTCGGACAAATTACACGACGCCATCTAGTCCCAAAGTAAGCGAAGCTTATGTAATGGGTACTAGACAACTGATAAACATACGTAAATATATTTTTTTGTAAATACGTATTTATTATACATAGAAAATAGCCAGACCAAAGACAAACAAACATGTTCATGTACATAAATGTTTGTCCTGTGTGGGAATCGAACCCATGAACGCTAGTGTCAAAGTAGCGTAACAGCGCGTTTCACCACCCCACCACCGAGCTCGTCAGTATAATAATAATATTAATACAATTTGAACTAACCTGCTTTGTGTCTTTCACCGCCAAATGGTTTTCTCAAAAAAATGATGGCGGTAAAGTACATTGTGACCACCTGAATGTATCAACTATTTCATAAGACAAACGTATATTATTATACTATTATAATGAAATACTTAATAGATTCAGACGTTATTTTGTAAAAGACAAATTTACATGCAATTTTTGATCTAACCTGCTTCGCGTACTTCCACATTTGGTGGCAGAAGCACATTAAGCAGGTTACATCAAATTGAATGAAATATTTTAATAATATGTTAAATAATTTATTTGACAACTAGCTGAATATACGAAGAAAAAAATAAGTATATGTATATATTACATATATACTTCTGTATTCAAAGATTCGATGGCGTCGTTGCGCGCGTCATTGTAACCAAACGCGTAGGTTAAGCAACGTCTATCGAAGCGAAGACACTGATTTTTACATAGAGCCTACTGCCGTATGACATCCACAACCCAGAGCGAAAACCAGATCTTACTTAGATTAGGTGACACGCCTTTCGAAATATAATTTCTTGGACGTGTGGGTTTCCTCACCATGTTTTCCTTCACCGTTGAGCAAGTGATAAATACGTACGTAAATCCGACAACACGAATTCAGCTGTACATGCCAACGCTAAGATTCGAACCGGGAAGCAAGTGATCAATGGGCCGGTTCCTTATCCATTGAGCTAATACTGCTATCATTTCTTTAGCTGAAAATACGATATTAATATTTACTGAATATTACAGTTATTCCTTTTAAAAGCCACGAGACTGGCAAAGTACCAGACGGCTCACATTTATAATATTCTTCCCCCTCTTTTAAGTAGGGGGTTCAAATCACGCTAATTAAAGCACCGGTCAAAAGTTACCAAAGCATCTTACTACATTTAATTTATCAAGATATAAATGATAATTAACTTTAACGGTAAAAGCATTTTTCCTTTTTGAGGATTTTTTAATCGAACGATCTATTTTTAGAAGCAGATATACAATGGAAAAGTGGAAGGATGTAGGAGCCGAGGAAGGGCAAGATTTACCTACCATGACCAAATTGGTCGTGTTCTATCAGAAGGTGATGTCAATGCCTAGAAACCGGCGAGCGTGCATGAGAAGAGCAATGAATGTTAAAGAAGCGAGTGAGTAAGGATCAAGACACGTGGCGCTCGGCTCTCTCTGCCTACCCCGCAAGGGATTTGGCGTGAAGTTATAGATAGATAGATAGATCTATTTTTTAGAGATGGGGAAAAATGATAATTTTTAGAGGTGAATTAGTTAAATCGAAATGGAAACATTAATCATATTTTTTGATATTAAATCCTGATTTAGAATTTTTCTTTTTTTATATACAATGCCGGGAGCATACAAGCATACGGCCCATCTGATGGAAAGTAGTTACCGTAGACTATGAACGCTTCCAATAAGTTAGTATCGCTCGCACGATGTCACCTCAGCTGCTGGCTCAGTAACTCCTTAGGAGGTTACTGGTGATCTCACTCACACGCAGGAACACAACAACCCTCTAGTAGAGTCTAGAGAGTAGTTGTTGTGGTTTTCCTGTGAGGTGGAAGTATTTCCCCAGACGGGCTGCTTTCATGCGCCCTACCTCTATTATAATAATCTGGTATAACATTTACTGCAGAATTATACTATGAAGAATTGCAAATGATGATAGACAAGCTCACTATCAAACATCCCATACTTGGCAAATTCTCCAGTCTATACCTTCTTCACGACAACGCCCATTCACACTCCGCACATCTGTCTCAAAACCGCTCCATCTTACATCATACTTACCAAATTTATTACAGGGGAATATTTAGATTTTGATGCCGATTCGAAAATGGCGTAAATAGTTCGATGATCGCAGTCTCCGGGTTTTAGCAGACGCTTGATATGTCAACAATGCCTCGATAATAGAACAAGAAGATATTGGAATTCAATTTACTTGTCACAAAAAATTTTTGGTCGTTTTTCTACAAGAACCGGATTTTTTATAGGCAAGGACCCTAATATTAAGTCTTAAATGTTTATGTTTGAATGTGTATTTTACAAATAAGCTTGTCATTTTTTGTGGAAACGAGAAACCCAAATTTAACCAAAATGTATGAGACAGCTTATAGTGCATTATTACGATAAATTGTTATAATGAAAATTCTTTTAGCTATTAAATTACATGTAGTCAAAACAGCAAAACTGGCAACATACAAAAGGATTTTTAGCATTAATTTAGAATATTTTTTACTGCATTGTATTATTAATAATATATATATAGTATAGGTATATACATGTATATATATATATATATAGTATAGGTATATACTCTATTTTATAAATTTCAATAAGATAACAATTGGCATTTTTATACTTAAACCTCTATTATTATAATTATACCGCTCATTTTCATTCCTGATTTCAAATCAATTATGTGTCACTACATATTATAAAACGAAGTCCCACGCCGCGTCTGTCTGTCTGTTCACGATAAACTCAAAAACTACTAAACAAATTTTTACGGTTTGTTAACGGTTTCCGCCAATAGACAGAGCGATTCTTGAGGAAGGTTTTGGTGTATAACTTGTTAAAGTTTAGTGCAAATCGGCTGAAGTATGACGTTGAAAGGGAAGAGCAATAATTATGTATTTCTGGTTATGAAATATAATATATTTCATTATGATATATATTTAATATATATCATAAATAATGAAAATAGCCGAAGAGTTTTCTCATATGTATATACAGAGACACCGTGATAATAGCGTTATATAAGAATATGTAACATTTCCAAATCCTTTTTAATAGAATCTAATATAAACATATCTATCTATAACTTCACGCCAAATCCCTTGCGGGGTAAACAGAGAGAACCGAGTGCCACAGGACTCGATTCTTATATACCTCACTTTAACATTCATTGCTCTTCTTATACACGCTCGCCGGTTTCTTAACTAGTATGCCAAATAATAGGCACAGATACGGTTAAAATATCCTTATGATTTAGGAAACAGAATAACGCTAAGTAAATGATTTGTATATTATACCATAAGCATACTAAAATATAAAACCAAAATACGTAACATTGTTTCCGTTAATTTGATGTCACATGATCGACAATTATATAAATCACAAATGTTATATGGAATTCTCTCACAAATTGTTGTAATCCCCCTATTATACGATTATGGCGGAATCAAAATTAATTGGGCCAGCAATTTCATAGCGTCATGGAAATTGGTTGTAGATTTTAGTTAAATAAAATCAATATGGTTTTCGTTATTTCAATTTTAAAATGTTCTCATAGTCGTTTTAATCGACTTCAAAACGAAAAGTCTTCAGTAGCTTGTAATTTGTGTGTGTGTGTGTGTTATGTTGTTGAGGTTAGTAGCAAAAGCATAGTTTCCAACTGGCTGTTTTTAGGGTTCCGTACCCAAAGGGTAAAACGGACCCTATTACTGAGACTCCGCTGTCCGTCCGTCCGTCCGTCCGTCCGTATGTCACCAGGCTGTATCTCATGAACTGTTATAGTTAGACAGTTGAAATTTCCACAGATGATGTATTTTTATTGCCGCTATAATAACAAATACTAAAAAACAGAATAAAATAAATATTTAAGGGGGCTCCCATACAACAAACGTGATTTTTTTTGCTCGTTTTTGTTCGATATTGATAACGGCAACAGATAGGCGCTTGAAATATTCACAGAATATTTAGTTATAATAAATTAAAATAAAACAAATATTTAAGGGGGGTTCCCATATAGCAGACATGACTTTTTTGTCGTTTTTATAGATAATGGTTCGGAACCCTTCGTGCGTGAGTCCGACTCGCACTTGGCCGGTTTTACTATATTCGTTGACAATTTTCTATTATTGAATAATTTCACTGTCTGATCTGATGGATGTCTCAATTGAATTATATTGATTTTGACTGCATATCTAATGTTTTTAATTTACGTGCAGAGAAATGCCTATTATTATGCACACTTACATTATGTTACGCGATATTTCTCCAATCGTAAGCTAGTATTGAAAATACTTTTTTTTTCGTATAATTTGTTAAACTTCATTTATTTCTATAATATGTACCACGCGATAAGACCGCCTTTGATGCTTTAATTTTAACTTGTCAGTTTAAAATGTATACTGTTGTACTCGTACCTATATGGTGCAATAAAGTGTAATGTATTTTATGTGCATTTTTTGATGTTTTTAGAGATAAGGATTAATGTTTTCAATTATTTTAGACGACATTAAAAAATATATATTTTATTAATCTTTTAATTCAAATACACTTTTAATAAGTGTAATTATTATTGCTTCGCTTTTGCTGTTCTTCTCATACTTCGGAAATAAATGGTACATTTTTATGACTATTAAAGCTACTATTTTTTGGAATAAAATCCAAAAAATACTATCTGCTCTTTTAGAAATTATTTTAAATTATCTAAAAAAGCTATTATAGAAATATCAATCTGTTTTTCTTGTAGTAATTACCGAGCCTTTCGAAAAAATTAGAAGCATTTATTACTAGATTTATTTTCAGAACACTAACTTACCGTTAACTAAGTCATCAACTGAAATTGCAAATCATAATTTTCCCTTTAAGAGTACGTTATCTACTTGATTAAACACTTATTAACTCGGTTGTATTCCTCTGAAAACGTATCTCTTTCGGATTTATGTACATTTTAATTGCTTCTTCACACAAGATTTCAGAGCTACGTTTCAAGACCACCGTTGAATGGGAAAATCTCTTCCATCCCTCTCCGTTTAAACCACACGCAATCTGCAACCCTTAACGAAAACTGTCTGCCATCCTTGTCGAACAGACGCCTGGCTGGCACGGGCGAAATCCCTTATGTAAGTCAGTGCTTCCCAAACGCTCCCGGCCGATGGACGCGCGCGGTATTCCTTCACACAACGAAAATGTCGAAGTTGAACGCTCGCTTTTTATGCAAACCGTGTAGTGTCAATACGTCAAATCACAAGAAATTCGTTTAAATACAAAAATATATAGCAGTGATCTAAGTGATACTGTGATTTATTCTGAACGGAAATGGGGTGTCAAAGCGAAAATTCTTTTAAACTTGCGCGCCGGGATTAAAACAAGATTTATCTCTGAAAACAACGAGGACTTCGGTTTATTTTAAAAGCTTCCTACTCATTATGTTCTATAGGGTGATCTTCAGTCTCGTTTGTGCTAAAGTCGTCTCTACTATGAACCACTTACGCGTAACTATCCCTTAGTATAATTAAAAATAGATATCTTAGTAGGAACTTTTAATGTATTGCGTGTCATTCATTTTAAAGGCTGAAGGTGTCATTTCGTTATTTGTCAACGAGTTAATTATGAACTAGAATAAATGTTGACAGATTTAGTGGAAACAGCTAGTGTTGTCGGAACAGACAATTAGTGAAGCGGTGCTCCTGGTCTTTTCGGTAATTAAGAGATAAAGGACGTTTCTTTCGAATTATAGTTTTATGCTAATTAGGAACTTAGTGTAAATAGTGACAATGATAAAAGGAAAGTGTCAAATTAAATATTGGTAATTATAACTGTGTGTAATATTTGAATTGAGATTCAAGCAAAAATGGCTGGAAATTCGAAGATAAAGAAACATTCATACATCCTGAACGCAGTGCTACTGTTTGTCACTATGATATACGGTGAGTGGAGACAGCGTCACAGTCGATTTACATTTAATTAATGTACACAGGGGTCAATTTGTAATATAACACTATGTATCATATTTTATATCTTTGAAGTGAGAATTAGGGATTTAATTACACAGAAATCGTTTTTTTATGTAGAAACCGAGAGGTAACTTCCATTTTTTTTATGCTGATGTTTTGAATAGATTTTGATTGATTCATATACTAGATTTTCTTCTAAACTTACGGCTATTAATCCCGGTCATTTGATATGCGTACATGGGGGCATGGATCCAACGCGAAAAGGCCTCTTAGAAAAGATGTAATGTAGTCGTGAGCTGCTCCAAGAGATATCACTGGTACAATATACCTACGAGCAGATCTCGGCAGGTATTGAGACTATTATTAATCTATTTTAAAGTAATCTGGAGTTATTATTGGTGCTGGACTATTACTGAAGAGAAACAAGTTTGCCATAACTATCGTATCACATTGTTACTTTCTTTATTAGTATTATTGTAAGCACTATTTAACGAAAGAATGCAGTACGAAAGAATGACGAAAAAGATATACAATGCAAAAGCGGAAGGATGTAGGAGCCGAGGAAGACCGAGGCGAACCTACCATGATCAAATCGGTCGTGTTTTATCAGAACGTGATCAGAGGTGTCAGGAGCCCCAGGAACCGGCGAGCGTGCATGAAAAGAGCTATGAATGTTAGAGAAGCGAGAGAAGTATGTAAGGACCGCGTCTTACGGCGTTCGGTTCTCTCTGCCTCTCCTGCAAGGGACCTGGCGTGAAGATATACATACATATTTAACACGCTTATTAAAAATGGCGATTTTCGAATATCCATCGAAGAGTATCTGAATGTAAAGTATAGTAGTAGGTACCTACTGATTTACGAGGTGATCTCACTTGATTATTGATAAGTTAAACAAAAACATAATGACGAGCCTATTGAAGGGTACAGGAAAGAACGGGTTCAATTAAAGATATAATTTGTTGAATTTTAAACTGGCCTTTCCTATGACATGTTTTACACAAACAAAAATAGTAGGTACATGGTCTGTGAAATCTATGTGACAAATTGGGTTAGATCATGTCCATTTCTACTGGAACCGGATAAATATCTGATACATTTTATATTTTAACTACATTAGACAGATGTGGTGTGAAATATATTATTAATTTATGATATTATCAGTTAATGATCATAATTTGACTTCTTCCTCCGAGTGTTATACCATTTCCCAATCCATTAGGACTGGCGGGATCTTCTACTTAAGCCAAAAGATTTGGCGAAGACACTGATTTTAACATCACGACTGCCGTCATATCTCCACAACCCAGAGGGAAACCTTCTCTTAGGTGACACGTCTATCAAAATATGATATCTTAAACGTGAGGGTTTCCTCATGATGTTTTCCGTCACCACCGAGAAAGTGATGATTACAAACATTAATATAAATCCAAAAACACGAATTTAGCGGTATATGGATTCGAACCGGGGACCTATTGGTAAATAGACCCTTATCCACTGGGCTATCACTGCTCCAATGATCATAATTGATATCTTACAAAATTGTATTAACATGCCCAAGAGTACTTTTTCCTCTCCCAGTCTTAATCAAATGGTGTTGCAAATGTCCATAGGCTACGGTGACTGTTTACCATCAGGCAGGCCGTATGCTTGATTGCCACCTTAGTGGTATAAAAAAAATCCCTCATATTTCCCCAACGCACAAAATGTTTATGAACCCCACATTCTTTCCCTCACTATCTTTTCTACCATTACATATTATGAACCTCTTGTTTTCGTGTACCCTTCACATATATCCCAAGTTATCGTAAATGATATGGGATAAGAAAACTTCATAGCTCATTAATAATAATATCGGTAAAACCTACACTGTTATTTATGAAGCTTTACGGAAACGATATGTTTATGATAACATGGGATATAAGTGCTTCACTATTACGCCATAAAATTAAAACCAACCTCATATGTATCTGTTAATCAATTAATATACCAGTCTGGCGCAAGCTACGTTTAAAAAGTGAGATATGTAAGGATATCATGTGGAGCTCAGTACTCTCTGCCTACCTCGCAAGGAAGTTGGCGTGAAGATATGAATAGATAAACAGATATATATTTATATACAATTTGTGTTAGAAGACTAATAATATTTATTCATTGAACTACATAAGTTTAGTAAATAATAAATTACATAAAGAACTAGTGTTAATGAACTGAGTAATGGTACCTAATCGTGCTAGTATGAGAAAAAAAAATGGATGTTTAATGTATAGGTTCCGCTATAAATATTTGGTCTATGTGACATATTGACAGATGAATGCACAGACAGTACAGCGATAATAATAGTGTTTATTCCATTTACCCGTTAGCTACGGAACTCCAAAAATGTACAATTACTTTTAAACCTAAAGTTTTATTTTCATTCTAATGTTTTATGGAGGAAATGGTTACTGTAGCCTATAAACGCTGGTAATACATTAAGTATCACTCGTGCGATGCCGCCTTTGCTGCTAACACAGCAAGTGCTTAGGAGCTTACTGGATACCTCACTGACACGCAGGAATACAACAACCCTCCACGGAATTTGTTATTTGACTGCGATTTTCAGTGAGGTACTTCCCCAGACGCCTGCTTTGATGCGCCCCATATCTCTTACAACACCCAGACCATACACGCAAATGTTTGTCTTGTGACCAGGAGGTCCCCGGTTTGAATCCCGGCCTGTACCACTAAATTCGTGTTTTCGGATTTATGTACATATTTGTGATTACCACCAGCTCGACGGTGAAAGAAAGCATCGTAAAGAAACCCGTACGTCCAAGAAATTATATTTCGAAAGACATGTGATCTTACCTAAGAATGATCTGGTTTTCCCTCTGGGATGTGGAGGTGTGATGCCAGTCGCTTCTTGTAAGAATCAATATCACCTCCAAATCCTTAGCCTTAGCTAACAGACCTCGTGAATCCTAATGGATTAGGAAAGGCGATATCACTAAAAAGAAGTATACATAGAAAGCAACCAGACCAAGACAAAGATATATGTTCATGTGCAGAAATGTCTGCTTTGTGCGGGAATCGAACCCACGAGCGTAGGTGCTAAAGATGCCATTGCTAGTTAATTCATTGCCGGGTTTACCAATCTAAATGGGGTATCTCGTTAATGTTAATTCTTGCACTTGTACAGATTCCAATCAGACTGATTGCACGGTACCGCCATATGTTACATAAAATACCTTGATAATGCCGTAAAGGCGTAACGGGTCGGTAAAAATTATTAATAAATAAAATTGTGAACTAGAATCTATACAAATGCAAGTATTAACATTAACGAGATGTCTTCAAAATGCCACCAAGCGCTTACAATCAACAGTATCAACATAATAAATGGGGTATATTGGGAATCTGTATAAATGAAGAGTAAAAAACTTTTTCAATCTATTCATTCGAAAACAATGATTAGTTTTTCATTAGTTTGGAGCAAATTAGGTCACGAGACTTTCATTTAGTATTTTCATTGTCAAGCTTTTGATTTAGGATAAGTGTATTGAGCAACGCTTCGCGAGAATAAGGAAGCAAGTGAAACTTTTTAAAACTTAAAGTTAAGTTGACTTGTTTCCAATTTTTGTATACATAACTTTTTTTATACAACGTCGGGAGGCGTACAAGCGTACGGCCCACCTGATGTATAGCCGTTACCATAGCCTATAAACGCTTGCAATACATTATGTACCACTCGCGCGATGCCACCTTTGCTGCTAACAATGAATGGTGACGTTACTCACACGCAGGAACACAACAACCCTCTAGGGAGTTGTTATTTCGCTGCCGCTTTGATGCGCCCTACTTCTCTTAAAAATACCCAGACCAAGACAAACAGAATGTTATTGTAGTTCATGCACAAAAATGTTTATCCTGTGTGGGAATCGAACCCAATAGCGTTGGTGTCAAAGTAACGTAACAACGCGTTTCGCCACTGAAATTTTCGTCAAAACTGACGTATAGTAGCCACGGTAGCCTATGAATGTTCACAATTCAAGAAGTATCACTACAGAATAATACCTTGGGAGCTTACTGGCAACCTAATGGTCATTTCCGAAATGCTAGTAAATAAAAAAAAAAAGAAAAATGGTAACATAAGAGAATTGAATAAGATATCATGAAATTATATTTAATGTTTTTTATCTCAATCTTTACAAACCAATAAACCGTTTGACGGCGCATAAAGACACTCCTCACTCGATAGACCGTAGAAATGTCTTAGCAATTTGAGCCCACTGACCAATGGGAATATATTTTAACCAATAAGACGATAAGGATGTTGTTGACCTGTGAATTAGCCAATAAAAGTTACGGTCCAACCAATCGGTTCTCCATAGGTCTCCTTCTTGTGGCGACCACAATCACTCGAAAAAACACAATAACCCTCCTGGGAGTTGTATTTAGCTGCGGTTTTCTTCAAAACGACATTGCTTTCTCAGTCAAACATTCTATTGTTTTAAATTTTATTTTTCTTTGGCATGAAAAATATAATTTCTTTTAGTAACACTTTCTGTATATTATACAGTATCCTTATAAATTCTTGTATATGTATGTTAAACTTTTATTATGTATTTTTTCATCAAATGAATTGTAATATTATTGAGAAAATAAATTCTTTTACCCTAAACCTAATATCAAATCTAGAAACTGTTAAAATTGTAACTATTAAATCAGAGCTGACTGTACATCCGTACAGTTTGGCTCTGGAAGCTTCAAACAGACATACGAACGAACATTGACGTGATGCTATATGTATTCCTATAAAAATACAAATAAATTTTCCAGCTACCTCGAATTTCCTCAATCTAAATATCTGTTCATAATGAAACAATTAAAACCTAACATCAAAAAAGCTAAGTTCAGTGAAAGATTCATAAACTAATCTCAATTCCAATATATCCCAGGCAAAGATAGACGAGAATTTGAAATTTCAATCTAGAACTCGCAGATTGAAAACTTCTACTAGTCGAAACCGAACAAAAGGCGAGTGATCCTGGTCTGGATTCATTACTCCTGTTGGTAATTACGGAACCACCCTCTGAGTATTTACATCCCTTCCGAAGATAAGCTTTTATTGTACCACTTCGTATAAATGGTCGTTACGCATTTTAAGATTAGCGCGTAAAATACTAATCTTAATTGAAAAAGTGGTCATAGAATGCACCCCAGGGAGACACTAGGTTACTTTCTTTATTAGTTTAATAACGTTTGACCTTTTTCTGCTTAATTAGGAGTAGCGTATTATTTGGTACTAAAAATCATTATTTTTTAAATCAATATGAATCTTATTTAGCTATTACTATTTACTTCGTCGTTTTTAGTTATATCTTTAACATATTTTATTGCAGCGAGATATACACTAGTTCTTAAGTCTACTGGGGGAGTGTAGAAAGGCCAAGACTGCCTTAATATGACCAAATTGGTCGTGTTTCATCACAAGATGTTAGGAGCCAAAGAATCGGCGTATATGAAAAGTGCCATGAATGTTAAAAATGTGCTATGTATTTCTAACTGTGATTGAATAAATAAAAATAATAAAACCTTAAACCTTAGAAACCGACGGGCGTGCTTAAGAAGAGCAATGAATGTTAAAGAGGTGTGTGTAAAAAGCGAGTCATGTGGTACTCTGTTCTCTTTGCCCCACTCCGAAAGGGACATGACATGAACTTAAAAATAAGTGTATTTGAAATTTTAAAACACTACGCTAGTAATATTATTTTGTTTTACCATATCTTTACCAGACTTAAGGACACTAAAACATGACTTAAACTTGATCTAAACCTGATGTACATTGACTTGAACCTCGAGGACAAGTGCGAATCGCCGCATATCTTTCCTAAACAGTCAATCGAAGTTGTATATTTATGACGGTTTTTTTTATACAACGTCTGAAGACATAAAGGTTACTTATATCCACACACATATTGGCATACAGTGGCCAGATATATGAACCATCTGATGAAAAGCGGTTATAGTAGTCTATGAACGCTTCCAATACATTAAGTATCACTCGAGCGATGCCACCTCTGCTGTCAATACGCAGCACTCCTTAGGATGTTTCTAGTGACATCTCTTATACGCAGGAGCACAACAACCTGCCGGGGAGTTTTTATTTTGTTATTTTTCTGTGAGGCGGAGGTACCAACAGATATGTCCATGCACTCAATTTTCAAATTCCCACTCTATGTGGGAATCGAACGTTGAACGTTGGAGTCGAACTAGCGTTATTAAACACTGCGCCACAGGACTCGTCAAAACTTTGATACCTGTTTAAAGACGTGTTAGAAACATTATTATATTGTAGACTAGCTGTGCCCGCGACTTCGTCCGCGTGGAATATTATTTATTTATATTAATAAAAATAAATAAAATTTCTAAAATAAAAGTAGCCTAAGTTATATCTTTATTACATCGGCTATCTGCCAGTGAAAGTATCCCGTCAAAATCGGTCCAGCCGTTTCAGAGATTAGCCGGAACAAACGACAGACACACAGACAAAAATTGTAAAAATATTCATTTGGTATATGTACCGTGATACATCCATATGCATTTAGTAAAAAGCGGTTATTTTAATATTACAAACAGACTCCAATTTTTTTTTATAAAAATATTGTATATGTATTAAATACCAAAACTTATGAGATGAAGTGGGAGGATATAGAGGGAATGACAGACATTTGACGGACGGATGCGTTGTGCGGTAACCCTAAAAACGAAGGCATGCGAAGTTCGACGAGTTGTTTTCAATTTTCCAAGTATATTTGCTTTAAATCGTATTTATTCCACCGAAATACCGAATATCGCGATAGCTTCCTTTTACACATCAAAGCACACACAGCCCGTCTGGGGAAGTACCTCCACCCAATGATATTGTATTAAAAAGAGGTAGATGTCGTACTAGCGCGCAAAAACTGAGGCAAAGAAATTAACCCAATTGGTCTAATATGCGCTATTCTATAATGCGCTGACGTATTTCAAGCGCAACTCTTGACAGATAGCTATCTCTCTCTATATCATGCGTTCCGTATTATCTATCCCCTTCTTAAGTAAGTAAGTACTATAATGTCGTAGTGGAACAATAACAAAACGACGCGCAGTATGAATATACGTCATCTTTAAATACAATATCATTGCCTCCACCTCAAAGAAAACCGCAGCCAAATAATAACTCGCAAGAGGGTTGTTGTATTCCTACGTGTGATTGAAGTCACCAGTAAGATCCTAAGGAGTTGCTGTTTCAGCAGCAAAGTTGTATCGCGCGAGTGATACTTAATGTATTGAAAGCAGTCACAGAGTACGGTAACCATTTTACACTAAGCGGGCCGTTTGCTTGTATGTCTCCCAACGTTGTTTAAAAAAAGATAGCCCAGGGGATAAAGAATTGATCTAATAACTGACTCCATTTGGAATCCTGGTGGTATGTACCACTAAATTTTGGGATTTCGGAAGGACAGCATCGTGGACAAACCCTCACGTCCCAGAAATATGTCGAAAAACGTGGGACCTAACGAAAGAAAGATCAGATTTCCCTCTGGGTTGTGGAAGTCTAACGACAATCGATGTAAAAATCAGTATAATATAATATAAATATTGTCGGACAAATTAGACAGCGCCATCTAGCCTCAAAGTAAGCGAAGCTTGTGTTATGAGTTCTAGACAACTGATAAACATACGAAAATTGGTTTTTTTTTGTAAATACTTACATATTATTCATAGAAAATACCCGGACCAAGACAAACGGACATATTCACACAAATGTTTGTCCTGTGTGGGAATCGAACCCACGAGCGTTGGTGTCAAAGTCGCGTCTTTCACGACTGAGCCACCGAGCTCGTCCAGACGTGTGCGTGTTAGATTGGAATAACACGCGCGACTGTGCCATCCAGCTCTCAATCTTTCGTATGTTTGTATTGGATAAACTCAAAAAATACGTATGTATGTATGTATTTATGTCAGGTCTCTTGCGGGCTAGACAGAGTGAACCGAGCACTATAAGACGCAGTCCTTACACACTTCACTCGCTTCTTTAACATTTATAGCTCTTTTCATGCACGCTCGCCTGTTCCTAGGACTCCTGACATCACCTTCTGATAAAACGCGACCAATTTAGTTATGGTAGGTTAGTCCCGTAATTATCCACAAAAAAAGTCGGCGAGGGATATGTCTAAATGTTATAGGTAAGTAATAAAAACAGTTTTTTGTTCGAAGTAATCAATCAAAACAGGGGTAAGGAATAAATAAGGCTACTTTATTTGCGAAAAAAAAATACATAACTGACTTAAAACTCTTTCAGAAATAGAAAGCCACATAATCATAAGGTAACCTTTTATTATCAAAAAAATTCGAGTAATTGTTTACAATAAGGGAAAAAATACAATAATGTTAGACAAGGTATCAAAAATTTCTACAAAGGTCTTTGTTATTTGACGTGTACTGCGAAAATAATTGATGATACATGAAATTATGTACCAAATCATTATATTGCTTATCATTATCCCCAAAAAAGTCGGCAAGGCATTATGTGTATGTTACAGTTAAGTAACGAGAACCATTTTTTGTTCAAAATAATCAATCAGAATAGGGGTAGAACGTACCGACTTTGATGGAACCTATACTGGCAGAAAGCTGATGTTAAAATGAATAACTTACGCTACTGTTATTTGAGAAAAAGAATAAGAGTTTCGCGGGAAAAAATAAAACTCATTAAATTGGAAACAAATTCCAAATCCACGCGGACGAAGTCCCTTTTGTGATTGATATGTGTGTAGTACGCATAACCTTTTTTCTTAAATCACTAAGGTGGTTAACATGCGTACGACCTACCTGATGGTAAGCAGTTACGGTATCCTATGGGCATTTACAACACCAGGGGTGTCACTCATGCGGTGTAAACCCTGTAAAAACCTCATCACGCCTAAGTTGAAGAACCCCATGCTGTAGTCTCTTGGGAAAACCTCGTCTGTGGTTTAATTCCACAACTTGGCAGTCCTCTGGAAGAAAACTTCTCTGGAACCGCACAATACGCAACCGTTGTGGTTCCAGTGTATAAGGGTGAACTTCCCACCATTGGCGAGCTGTCAGAATCACATCGAATAATTCTTCAGAATATAATCCATTGTAGTCGTACAATCTGTAGGTTTTAGGGTCGGCAACGCATGAGTGATGGCACCCCTCGTGTTGCAAATGTCTATAGGCACATACCATCGGGCAGACTTTAGGCTTGATTGCCATCTTAGTGGTATAAAAAAAAGGAACACACAAAGGGAAATCTAACCTTAGGTAAACTTAAGGGCTCAATACCGTCTGTATGCTTAGGGTCGCCAACAATTTTTTGACGAGCTCAGTGGCTCAGTCGTGAATGACGCGACTTTGACACCAACGCTCGTGGGTTCGATTCCCACACAAGGCAAACAGCAGCCCGTCTGGGGAAGTACCTCCACCTCACAGAAAACCGCAGCCAAATAACAACTGCCTAGTGGGTTATTGTGTTCCTGCGTGTGAGTGAGGTCACCAGTAAGCTCCCAAGGAGTTGATGTGTAAGCAGCAGAGGAGGCATCGCGCGAGTGATACTTAGTATATCGCAATCATTAATAGGCTACGGTGGGCCGTATGCCTGTATTGCTCCCGACTTAGTATAAAAAAAATCCATTGAACCCTTAAGTTTAAGGAGAGACTTTGCCTCCCTTTGTGTGTTCTACCGATTGTACAACGGGTTGTGTTCTAAAGAGTTGTTCGAAATGATGCCGACGGCTACTTTTTATAACCGCACCGCTCGCCGACGGCGGGGAGTTCACCCTCACACGCTTGAACCGCAATGGTCGCGTACTGTGCGGTTCCAGAGAAGTTTTCTTCCGAGAACACTCAAGCTGTGGAATGAGCTCCCAGCCGAGGTTTTTCCAAGGGACTTCAGCATGGAGTTCTTCAAGAAACGCGTGAAGAGGTTTTTAGAGGGTCGGCAACGCATGAGTGACGCCTCTGGTGTTGCAAATGTCCATAGACTACGGTGACTGTTTAACATCAGGCAGGCCGTATGCTTGATGTTAAACAGTCTTAGTGGTATAAAAAAAAATCTCACAGCTCGTCTCTGAACTAGCTGGTATCCAGGTGCGCCCGTACAAAGGTGACTACAGTACTTCATGTACGATCTGACTTGTGACTTGTATAAGCCTTAGTTCTACGCTGAAGTACTGTTTTAATCTGTTGAGCACTACAAGTTTCTTAGACGCCAGTTTGATACAAAGGTGACTACAGTACTTCATGTACCTACGATCTGACTTGTGACTTGTATAAGCCTTAGTTTTACGCTGAAGTACTGTTTTAATCTGTTGAGCACTACAAGTTTCTTAGACGCCAGTTTGATACAAAGGTGACTACAGTACTTCATGTACCTACGATCTGACTTGTGACTTGTATAAGCCTTAGTTCTACGCTGAAGTACTGTTTTAATCTGTTGAGCACTACAAGTTTCTTAGACGCCAGTTTGATACAAAGGTGACTACAGTACTTCATGTACGATCTGACTTGTGACTTGTATAAGCCTTAGTTCTACGCTGCAGTACTGTTTTAATCTGTTGAGCACTACAAGTTTCTTAGACGCCAGTTTGATACAAAGGTGACTACAGTACTTCATGTACCTACGATCTGACTTGTGACTTGTATAAGCCTTAGTTCTACGCTGAAGTACTGTTTTAATCTGTTGAGCACTACAAGTTTCTTAGACGCCAGTTTGATACAAAGGTGACTACAGTACTTCATGTACCTACGATCTGACTTGTGACTTGTATAAGCCTTAGTTCTACGCTGAAGTACTGTTTTAATCTGTTGAGCACTACAAGTTTCTTAGACGCTAGTTTGATACAAAGGTGACTACAGTACTTCATGTACCTACGATCTGACTTGTGACTTGTATAAGCCTTAGTTCTACGCTGAAGTACTGTTTTAATCTGTTGAGCACTACAAGTTTCTTAGACGCCAGTTTGATACAAAGGTGACTACAGTACTTCATGTACCTACGATCTGACTTGTGACTTGTATAAGCCTTAGTTCTACGCTGAAGTACTGTTTTAATCTGTTGAGCACTACAAGTTTCATAGACGCCAGTTTGACACAAAGGTGACTACAGTACTTCATGTACCTACGATCTGACTTTTGACTTGTATAAGCCTTAGTTCTACGCTGAAGTACTGTTTTAATCTGTTGAGCACTACAAGTTTCTTAGACGCCAGTTTGATACAAAGGTGACTACAGTACTTCATGTACCTACGATCTGACTTGTGACTTGTATAAGCCTTAGTTCTACGCTGAAGTACTGTTTTAATCTGTTGAGCACTACAAGTTTCTTAGACGCCAGTTTGATACAAAGGTGACTACAGTACTTCATGTACCTACGATCTGACTTGTGACTTGTATAAGCCTTAGTTCTACGCTGAAGTACTGTTTTAATCTCTTGAGCACTACAAGTTTCTTAGACGCCAGTTTGACTTTCTCCTCCGGGTGATTTCGGTATTGAACATAGCTGAAGATCTCGACACCGAGAATCCCAATGCTTGATGTACCAACACCAGAAAAGGCTCTGATTAATTTGTCCAAAACTTCGTCAATACTTACGAATATATTTCTCTGAAATTACGAGTAGTTTCCCGGTCATTTCTAATTGTGCGCGGAGTTAGCGATCTAACACGTAAAGGCTTCGACAGGACTGATGCACATCCGTACACGCATATTTATAGAATTGAAGGTGGTAACGAATACAAGGGATGACGCAACGATGGATTTTTTTACATGTAGCATGTTATTTTAACGACTAACATCTACAGCGCCTAAGCATGCTTCGTGGAGAGGCATGCTTAGGCGCTCATGCCTCGAAACACGTATCGCAGAGATGATCGGAGCAACCATTGCAGCAGCGGAGGGCATGCTGTTCCTGTTCCAGATGGCGGGCAACCGTTGGGGACAACCGCAACGGGCGAGGCAGAACGACCGAACCAACCATGTCAGCGACAGCATGCATCTAATAACGATAGTGGATAGGTACCGGCCGACGCTAGTTCCCGCGAACTAATTGGTGGCGAAGCACACAAAATAGGTTGGATTCAATTGCATGTAAATTTGACTGTCTCGAAATAATGCCTCAATCTATTAAGTTATCTCTTAGGCATACAAGTATACAGCCCACTTGTAAATGATTACCGAAGCCTATGAACGCTCCCAATGCAGAAAGTAACACCTACTCGTTGCCTCCCCTGCTGCTAATACAGCGACTTCATAGGAGATTACTTGTATCGTCACTCACCCGCAGGAACACTATAGCTCTCCAGAGACATGTAATATATATTAGTTGCTACTTATACAGACTGGTTCGATGCCCGTACCTTCTTTTATACTAGGCATACAAGCATACGGCCCACCTGATGTTTTTTTTTATACCACCAAGATGCCAAACAAGCATACGGCCTGCCTGATGGTAAACAGTCACCGTAGCCTATGGATATTTGCAACACCAGGGGTGTCACTCATGCGTTGTCGACCCTAAAAGCGGGTACGGGTATTTGCTTGTATGACTCGCGCAATGCCTCCTCTGTTGCTTACACAACAACTCCTTGGAAGTTTACTGGTGACCTTACTCACAGGCAGGAACACAACAACCCTTTAGGGAGTTGTTACTCGTATTTGCCAAAACCTCACTTAAAAATACCCTGTATAAGACATATACAGACATACAAATGTTTATAATGTGTGAGAATCGATCCCACGACCCTTGATCTTAACTTCATCATCATCATCATTTCAGCCCGTATTCGTCCACTGCTTAACATTGCTATACCCTCTGTAGAGCCATTCGTCTCAATTCACTGCCACCTGCATCCATTGACTCCCTACAAACCTCTTAAGGTCGTCCCACATTGTACGTGTATCCGTACGGAGAAGCCATTCGGGAACATTTTTCTCCAGTGGTTGTCGGTTCTACGAACTATGTGCTGCACTTCAGCTTGCTTATCCTTTGGGCTATGTCGGATACCTTAGTATTGCTGTGGATATTATCATTTCTGATCCTATCATACAGAGAAACTTTGAGTATAACTCTTTCCACAGCACGCTGAGCAACCTTGAGCTTCCCTATTCAGCCCGCTGTGAAGGGCCATGATCGGACCAGACAGTGCAGCACATATTGTTTCGGTGTCCCGTATTCTCCAAACAGAGGTACGATTTGGAGCAGGAGTTGGGAATGCGGGTCACCGAAACCACAGTCTCCGAAATAGTTTTGGGGGGAAACAGACCTAAATTTATAAAATACTGCGTCAGTCTAGCTACGGTTGTCATTGATCGCAACAAGCAGAGCAGCTCCACCTAGGACTAATGCTGTATACCTCGGCTATACTCCGTATAGCCGATGGGATCGCGGTGGCTAGGTGGAGCTGTGAAGCCCGCTGTCGCCCGTGGATGGACTGACGCAGTATGGGAAGGGAAGTTCGAAAATAATTGCAGTTATTTCACTGGCGTTCTAAAATAGGCAAAAACGAAAGATGATGAATGAAAATTAGAATTACGGAATGAATGAAAATATGATGTATGAATGTGTTTCGGCTGGGAGAATATTAAGATGATGATAGCCTTGCCCATGGCAGGGGTGAACGAATAAAAAAAAAAAAAAGAAGGGCCATGATCTTAAATTAGCCACTGTTAATATTCCTTCTGACCTTTCTATATTGACATACTGTCAATAGCCATCTTGTTTTGTACCTTTCCTACATCTCAATCTGATCCAATTTACGCACCAAACTGAAATGCTTTACACGTCTTATTCGTACAATAAAAGTTAGTTCCTTAACTCCCATTCCATTGCAAACTTCGAGAACTGCCTGCTAAGAATATAATTTTCCGGGATCTCAATTAAATGAAGGCTGAAGTATGTACTTTGTAGAAACTTTATGAAGAGGTTTTGTCTGATAATAATATAAATTGGGGGCGTAGCACGCTTCTATAATAAATTTGAAAGTAGCTACATCACTATTGTGAAAACGAAACCAGATAATCCAGAAATAATTACAGTCTTTCAATATTGATGTAAACAATCTGAAAATTTTGAATTACAAATACGACTCAGACGATATACTTTCAATTATTAAGATAAGATGATCTAAGTTAATTTACTTGCGAAAATAAGATACAAATGATGTTACTTAATTAGATAACCAACTTATTCTGTCCTGGCAGGAGCGTACAAATATTTTGGCAGTTAATAGTAACACAGGTCTAAACAATCTAAAAGTTCAACAAATGCTTTTAAAATTGTCAGACAAATGTTTTTTTTTTATTACCATGCAATGCATATTCGCGAATATAATTCAAGTCTCTGCTTAGGAACAACCAGGTATCTTTGTCTATTTCGGGTGATATGCAATTGCCATGTCTAGCAAATGGATATCAATAATTTTTCATAGATATACAACACACGCAAGAGGTTAATATATTCGCTATTTTGAACAGGTGTTTACAGCTATTCATTGCATCAACATTATAAATGCATCGAGCACATTTTTTGACAAACGAATGTTCTCGAAACGTCTACAAGTTTCCCCAGTTTACAGCGTAGTTTAGTGTAACCCAAAGAATAACTCCATACCTTAGTAACGACGACACATATCCATGGTAAGCCATTATTTTAATTACAGCACCATCCATTGATGCTATGGATAAAGATAAATAACACGTCTTACATTTTTTAATATAATAAATTAAATAAAAATTTTCTTATTGTATTTTTATAAAATTCTCTTATAATATAAAAATATATAAAAATAGTAACTATTTTTCTTTTCTAATGTGCTAGCATTTTGGAAATGAACATTAGCGAAGAATAATGTCGAAAGAAACTTGCCAATATAGGTATATTTTCAACTAGAGAATTAGATATTACAAGGTCTTCTGTGCTGAATTATTTCCAGGGTGCTTTGTCAGTTACATACTCATCAATTCTGTAATAAGCCTTTTATCAGAGAAATTTTTGGTGTGCTTTTGAATACATTGTCATGAAAGGACAGAACTGTTTCAGGCAATTTATTACAAAATCGAATACAATTTACAAGAAAAGATCTACCAGTGCTAGCAAGCCGATGTACCGGCAAACACAACTTATTTCTACTTCTAAGTTTTTCGCTGAAGTTAGGAAACGTCTTTAATTTTTTTCGGATATTACATTATGTTTTCATAAATACTTGTTTTTGTTTTCATAAATTATGTTTTCATAAATACTTTTGTTTTTGTGCAAGTGCAACCTGTCTACTGAAATTCTGAACCTACCTATCTTCATACTACTTTTAAATAGGACAGGGAAGTAAAATTTGTGAGCCGAGTGTAGAAACCAAAAATTAACTACCTAAAGCCAACAAGCAATGCTTCATATTGCATAACACGTTTCACAAATTAGTATAATATTCTATCTGTCTATAACTTCACGCCTAATCCCTGGCGGGGTAGGCAGAGACAACCGAGCGCCACGTGACTCGATCCTTACACACCTCACTCGCTTCATTGACATTCTTTGCTCTTCTCATACACGCTTGCCGGTTTCTAAGGCTCCTGACATCACCTTTTGATAGACACTACCAATTTGGTCATGGTAGGTAAGTCTTGGCCTACATCCCTCCACTTTTGCGTTGTATATCTGCTTCTGTCATTCTGCTGCTTGTCATTCTTTCCTCCTGCATTCTTTCTACATGTACGAACCAACGGAGCATCTTCTTATTTTAACACCGACGCTCTCTTTCAGACCAATTCTCTTTCTAACATCATCATTGTGAATACGGTCGACAAGCGTTACGCCACAAATTTTGCGCAACGCTCGCATTTCGACCGCGTTTATCCTACTTTCGTGCTCTCTCTGCCATACCCAGCTCAGGCTTCCATAAGTACGCTTTGTGACCAGCACTGCTTTGTGTATAGCGAGCTGTGGCTTCTGGCTTAAGTTTTTACCTCCAAGAAGTATTCCCAACGCTCCATTCACACTATTCTCAGCACTCAGTCGTCTTTCCACATCAGCGGTGTACCTTCCATCCCTGCTGAAGGTGCTATCCCATAGTTTAATATTGTACCTCGTAAACTTCATCACAAAGTATTTGCTTTTGTAGGACGGTAACGCTGTTTATTACACGGGGAAGCATTTTCATTATTATTAACTATGTTAATTACATTACAAAGTACGACCATCCTTTTGTTGCACGGTTCCTGGCTCAACTTGTTCCATGCGGGATTTAATTTGCCTTCACTTGCACAAAAGTATTAACTGAAGTTATTTTACATACCACTGGGGGGCGGAAAACAAGCTGTAGGGTAATCCTGCAGCTTTTTACTCGCCTTATCCTAATTCCAATGTCAATCCAATTCGAATGTGAATATAGGTTCATTATCAAACATAATATATAATAAAATAGGCCTCTTAATAAATTTTGGGAAAACAAAGGTGATGCAGCTCAGACCATATCTGAAGTCGGGGTTGACTCTAAATATAACTCTAAACGATCACAAAATAGACAGATAGAGACATATTTACTTTTGGGAATAGTAATAGACACGAGCTTGACCTGGAAACAACACGTAGCCACAGTGGTGAGCAAATTTAGCAGTTTCTCACATACGCTGCGTGAACTCCAGTAATACAAGGAAGGAATGTGCTCTCACCGCGTATCACAGCCACGCTGCATCTTGAATAAGATACGGAATTGTATTCTTGGGCAACTCTACTGATGTCAAGCTGTAGCTGTTTTGCAAAACTACGTCTACGGATTATCACCCTTACGGTGCCGAGAGTTTCTTGTCGAACGCTGTTCGTGAAACACAAGCTCCTTACAGTTACTGGCGTGTACATTTTTGAATTGTGTCGACTTGTAAGGAATCGTGCTAAATATTTCAAACGAATTGGAGATAAGCCGACCCGTTATGTTTCACGTCGCTGTAATAACCTACTACCACCCTCCACGCATCTCAGGGCAATTAAAACATATTACCGTTTACGTACTGCTTTGAAAGCTCACAAAGGTTGTAAATTTGAAAAAGAATTAAAAAAGCTCCAATTAGTAAAGCTTATTGTAACATCGAAGAATATTTTAAAGAAAAATTATGAAATTGCTTATTTCATTATAGGTAATCCACAGAACACCAATAATACTACTGATTAATTTTAAATATTATATTGACATTAGTTTATTGGGCTGTTTTGACGTTGTTTTAAATTATTTGTATTTTAACATATTACACTATATTTTACTTTGTATATTTTAAATATTAATACAATTATTATGGCTAGAAAGTTCACGAATGCCCTGATAAGGTAATTGAGTAGCATTTTTATATCATCCTGAACCCACTTTTGTGTATTAATACTTTTATGTAATTATTATACCGAATAAATGAATATTCAGCTATCGCTATATAATTATACGATTATAGAAACCTACGGAACATCTTTAGTATGACTGCTCCCAATTAAATGCCTTTTTTAGACCTAGTTTTCGCCAGTTTAAATGAACGTGCCTCACGAGCAGGTGAGATTGGCTTTGGCGCAGCGGATGATAGCGAACTGCCGGCACGTAATTTATTTTTAATAATTATAAACCACATATTGCTATTTTGCTTTCACCTGTCTGATTTTTCGCCACATGAATCGGTACTCATGCAATCTAGGGCTCCTGACATCATCTTCTGATAAAATACGATCATTTTGATCGCGGTAGTAACTCTTGACCTTCCTCGGTAACTACCTTCATTTCTTCGGTCCTTCTACTTTCGTTTCGTAATGACTTCTTCCTGCATTCTTTACTATAAATGTCGGAACTTTGACTACGTCTCCGACCTTTAATTCGGGCGCTATCTCTTTCCATTTGTTCCATTCGTTTTATGATAGATATAAAACGCCCTAAATATTCTTCAGACCAACACCTGCAAAAATCCTGCAACATGCGCTGACACAGTTGCCATCTACGTAAAGAACTTATTGTAGACCCTTCATATCCACGATTTTCACCTACCAAAAAGTGTAAGTGGAATAGAATCTCTTTGGTCTTGAATACATGATATTGCCCTCGATTTGAGACAGGCTCCAACTTGAACCAACACTATAGTAATCTCTTCAAATGTTAGAGTTGAGTTTCCCACGATATCACGAGTAGGCATACAAATATACAGGTATATATACCTAGTCTTGCCATAAATATTGAAACAAAAAAGAAATTCTATTGCAAATAACATTTATTACTTTTACAGTGTGTTAGTTTAATACATAAATATAAAACAATATAAAATATAAAAAGCTTATTCGAAGTGGTCTCCATTGGCTGCCATACAGTCCTTTAAACGTTGAGGCCAGTTATCAATAGAAGCACGCACTCTTTCCATGGGAAAATTCTTCACTGCCAATCGTACGGATTGTTTTAGGGACTCCAAATTATCATGGCGTTTAGAGCAAGCCGTACTCTCTAAAACTGACCATAAATCATAATCCAGCGGATTAAGATCGGGACTAGACGACGGCCAGTCTTCAGCTCTCATGAAGTCCGAAACGTTCGTTTTCAACCAAGACTGCGTAGACCGAGCTTTATGACCCGGCGCCGAGTGTTCCTGGAAGGACCATTCTTGATTATTGAACATGGTATTGTTAAGGGGCTTCACTACCTTCTCAAGAATGGTGTCTTGATACACTTGTGCCGATGTTTTGATACCTTTTTCACAAAAGTATGGCTCAGTGACTCCTTCATAGCTAATACCCCCACCAAACCATCACTGAAGTCGGATAGTGCCCACGTTGCACTCTGTCGATTAATTGGAAAGCTTCCTTATAGCTTTGAGCATAAATACGGTCATTTTGTTTGTTAAAATTTTGCTCAATTGTAAAATTTTTCTCATCCGTAAACAAAATTTTTCTGTGACCTCCCTTTGCGTACCGCTTCAGTAGTTGTTTCGATTTTACCACCCTAATCTTTTTTAAATTATCAGTTAAGAAATGACCAGTACGTCTCTTATAGGCTACAAGTCCTTAGTCATCTTTTAAAATACGCGACATAGTTCTAGGTGCTATCTTCATCTCTCGAGATAAAATCTTTTGCTTTCGGACAGGATTTCTTCGAATTCTTTCCCTTATTGCTTTGACCACCTTTTTCGTACGAACACTACGTGGACGGCCAGATCTTTTTCTGTCACAAACAGAGGAGGTCTCATTGTACATATTAATAGCCCAGTACACAAACATTTTACTAATACCAAGCGTATGGCGAGTTTTAAAAATTGCATTTGGCTCCATACCTACTTAGTGTAATGCAATCACAGCGATTCAGTTCTCTTTATCACCCCACACCATTTTAATATCGCAAAATATTGTACAATGTATTGCCGCCAAAATAAGGAATCTCAATGAACAATCATATAAAAATGACAGATTCCAAATTGAAATGTAATATTTTGTTTATTTTTAATTGTAACAGTATTTATGCCAGACTAAGTATATATATATATACCTTTTATATGACTTATTTCCCCGTGGTAATTAAGCCATTATTTGATTTTGTTTATCCGTTTTATGTCTAATGCATGTGACATTGTTACGTATATGATGTTTAATAAGCTTTTTGGCTCTCAGAATCCAAAATTTTGACCGAATATCTTTGAGCATTATTTAATTTTGTGGCCCTCCATCAAATGTTTAGAAGTGACCATCCGCTACTAAGAGATGAGCCAAATGTGATTCGTGAGGTATTATGATTGGATGCTTTTGATGTTCGTGAAATTCAGCATTCTGCAACCGCCCACCAACTCGGAGAAATCCGAATTTATCTAAGTAAAGATTGTACGATGTAAGTTTACTTATATTTTTTATAAATTTTCCATTTAAAATGATAAAAATGATTGACAATTTTTCCACTAACTTCTTGTTTTTAACATTTCTTTACTAAACTGTTAAGAGTGTTTTCTGGTGGCATGAACACTACACAGGCTAAAGCTGTAAATCTTCTCTTACGTAAAGTATAAATATGTGTATCTAATTATCTCCTTGCGCACTTTTGTGCAATAGGTTATGTAAAAGTGCGCCTTTTTGTGATTATAAGCAATTATATCCATAGATTATAAAAGTCGAAGTTCCTTGTTATAAGTTTTTTTATTACTAAATGCTAAGGGTATAAGACTAAGTAAGTAAGTTGATTTTTACAACTGTGATAGTTTCTATAAAACGTGCATTCTCACATCAGATGGGCATACGTCCCATGCGTTGTAAAAAAAAATGGTCTAATTCTCTATTTCCACAATATTCAGCGTAAATTGTCTATAGATGGGTTTATCTGTTTCGACCTTCTCCGTAGTTCTCCGTAGTCGGAGAGCACGTTAAGCTGTCGGTCCTGTTGTCGATGTGTAGAAGCTAAATTGGGCGACTTGAAAGCACTGGCTGTCAATCCGCAGTTGAGCATGCGTGGTGGAGTCTGTTCTAACCCTCTTCAGTTGAAAGGAGACCTGTATCCCTGCATTGGGATAAGTTAGAGTTGGTATAGAACAACCTTCCCTGAAGAAAAATAATTAAAGTGAAATTTCTTTAGAGATTTCAGAAACTAATTTTTGGAAGTGGGTATTATGGGTTCGCGTCACCAACATGCCCGCATTACCATGTTAATAGTGTATATATAGATATAGGTATCAGTTTTAAATTTTCACTTAAGCAATTCCAATTGATGAGCTCGGAGACTCAGTCGTGAATGACGCGACTTGACACCAACGCACGTGGGTTCGATTCCCACACAAGGCAAAACATTTTGTGTGCATGAACATGCCTGTTTCTGTTGGTCTGGATGTTTTAAGAGAGGTAGGGTGCATCAAAGCAGCACGTCTGGGGAAGTACCTCTACCTCACAGAAAACAGCCGCCAAATAACAACTCACTAGAGGGTTGTTGTATTTCTGCATGTGAGTCAGGTCACCAGTAAACTCCCAAGGTGTTGCTGTGTAAGCAGCAGAGGAGGCATCACGCAAGTGATATGAATATATTACAAGCGTTAATAGGCTACGGTACCCGATTTACATCAGGTGGGTCGTATGCTTGTATGCCTCCCGACGTAGTATAAAAAAAAATCCATGACTGGATGGAATCTTTGCTGATCGCGAACAGTGTAATCAATTAATATTTATTAACATAACACACATTCATTCGAACACTATGTCCGTCAATAATTAGAATTCCGCCGTTCACGAAGCGGAACTCTCCCGGACAATTCCATTAAATCCATTAACGGGTTACAACACTTCGGAACGATCGGGGTCACTGCATTACGAGTAATGTTACTGTTAAATACTTCAGTACTTTACCTACTGGAGCGAAATGCAAATGGAGATTTAGTTGAACACTCCATGGAGGTGTTATTTGGCTATGGTATTCTGTGACGTGTACTTTCCGATACCTCTCTAAATAACATACTAAGATAAACAGATATGTTCGTGCACAATTACGAAGGAAATAATCTATTAAGAAACTTATTTTGAAAGGTTATAGGTCCTAGACGAACTCGGTGGCTCAGTCGTGAATGATGCGACTTTGACACCAAGGCAATTCCCACACAAGGCAAACATTTGTGTGCATAAACATGTCTGTTTGTCTTGGTCTGGATGTTTTAAGAGAGGTAGGGCGCATCAAAGCAGCAGCAGCCCGCCAGGGGAAGTACGTCCACCTCACAGAAAACCGCAGCTAAATAACAACTCCCTAGAGGGTCGTTGTATTCCTGCGTGTGAGTGAGGTCACCAGTAAGTTCCCAAGGAGTTGCTGTGTAAGCAGCAGCGGAGGCATTGCGCGAGTGATACTTAATATATCGCAAGCGTTAATAGGCTACGGTATCCGCTTTACGTCAGGTGGGCCGTATCCTTGTATGACTCCCGACGTAGTATAAAAAAAAGGTATGGGGAGTACCTCCACCTCATAGAAAATCACAGCCGATCAACAACTCCCTTTAGGGTTGTTGTGTTGTGTTCTTGCGATAGAGTAAAGTCACCAGTAATTTCCTAGGAGTAGCTGTGTTAGCAGCAGAGGTGGCAACGCGCGAGTGATACTTAATATGTAACAAGCATTCATAGACTACAGTAACCGCTTTACCGGTGAACCCTATGCTTGTATGTCTCCTGACGTTGTATAAAAAACGATGAGACCGTTTTTACGTAGTAACTCAATTCACCAATACGGGTCAGTATAGTAGAACACGCAACTCCTATTCCCTGCTTCACTGATTAACATGTACGTATGTATATCTTCAAGCCAGGTCCCTTGCGGGGTAGGCAGAGAGAACCCAGCGCCATAAGACGCGACCCTTACATACTTCACTCGCTTCTGTGACATTCATAGCTCTTTTCATGCATGCTCGTCGGTTCCTGGGGCTCCTGACATCACCTTCTGATAAAACACGACTAATTTAGTCATAATAGGTTAGTCTCGGTCTTCCTCGGCTCCTACATCCTTCCACTTTTGCAAAGTATACCTGTTTCGTCATTCTTTCGTCCCGCATTCTTTCTACATATCCGAACCAACGGAGCATGCCTTTTCTTATCTTAACACCGACACTCTCTTTCAGACCAACTCTTTCTCTCACGTCTTCATTACGAAAATTATTAGTTATACTCATTCTGATTAACATCGCCGCAGTTATCGACTTGTTGGTTAAAATATCCCATTGGTCAGTAATATGGAATCACTGAAATCTTTAGGCGCTAAAATGCAACGTTAGTGTCAGTGTAGGGTACCTCCATGCGCAGTCTAGTGATTTATCGATTTGTAGTGCACACAAATGCTTGTCTTTTACGATAATCGAACCCGTTATGTTAACGTAGCTTTGCTAATCACTCCGCTATGGACTAAAAATCTTTAGTCGTTCAGTAGTCTAGTATAAATCATTGTTACACAATCACCATTTTATTACACGTAGCGTTTTAGGTGAAAACTTCTTGAAACTTGCCCGTTATTCCGGACCCTTCACACACGCGCGCCGGCGAGGAAACTTCTGCATTTTATGACACTCTCTCTTATGTCATTCTGTCTGACGATTGATTAACTTTTCCGCTTCAAAAACTATTTTATTTGATCTATAAAGAAGGAACAAAGACGAATCTCTTAATACACCAAATAATTGATGAGCTCGGTGACGCAGTCGTGAATGATGCGACTTTGACTTTTCGGGGGTTCAATTCCCATATAGGACACAAATTTGTGTGCATGAACATATTTTTTTTGTCTTGGTCTGGATTTAAGGGAGATAGGGCGCATCATTGAACATGTCTGCTTGTCTTCGTGTTATTTAGAGTGATATTTGTGTGATATATAGTGATACATGAAACGTAGACGTGGTATAAAAAAAATCTCTATTTTTGATGTCTTCCTCAATTTGTACAAATCTGTCTATAAACTTCACGTCAAATCTCTTGCGGGGTAGGCAGAGGGAACCGAGCGACACATCACTCAATCCTTACACACCTCACTCGCTTTTCTAGCGTTAATTGCTGTTCTCACGCACGCCCAGCAGTTTCTAAGGCTCCTGACATCACCTTCAATTTGGTCATGATGGGTAAGTCTTGGCCTTCCTCGGCTCTTGCTTCTACTTTCGCGTTGTATTTTTGTTTCGTAATTGTTTATGTTTGTACAAATATTTTGATAATTATTTTCAGGAACACCGTTCCTATATGAATTGTATATGTTTGCCTGCGCTTTTGTCTATCGCTTTTTTTCGAATATTCGAATTTTGACTTCAGATTCGGGTTTAGCATAAAAAGTAGAATAGTAATGTTCAGGAACACCGTTCCTATCTCTTAAGGAACATGGTCAAAATATCCGACAAATTAAAAAAAAAAAATTGAATTGTTATATAATTGACGAGCCAGGTGTTCCTCTGGCAATGCAAGCTTGCGCATTCTCAACTGGTTTATTATAAAGATGCTACCGTTCCTTCGGATTGGCCGTATAACAAAGCTCTTTATAGATTAAATAGAATATTTAGTCTATAAAGAATTATGCTTAAGCTTTTCACTGAATGTTAGTTTTTTGTTTATGGTATCTACCTCAATTATAAACATGGTTTTATAATTCATTTTTATTAGGAAGCCCTTGAGTTTGAGAAGAGGTTTTGCCTCCCTCTGCGTATTCTACCGATTGTATAACGGGTTGTGTTCTGAAGAGCTGTTCGACATCATGCCAACAGCCTCGTTTTACTATCGCGCAGGTCGCCGATGGCTGGGAGTTCATCCTCATACACTGCAACCGCAATGGTCACGTACTGTGAGGTTCCAGAGAAGTTTTCTACCGAGAACTATTAAGTTGTGGAATGAGTTCCCTGTCGTGGTTTTCCCTAGGGACTGCAGTATAGGGGTCAAGAAAGGCGTGAAGTAATGATACTACGTCGGGAGGCATATAAGCATACGGCCCACCTGATGTAAAGCTGGTACCGTAGCCTATTAACGCTTGTAATATGATAAGTATCACTCGCGCGATGCCCCCTCTGCTGCTTACATAGCAATTCCTTGGGAGCTTACTGATGGCCCCACTTACACGCAGGAATACAGCACCTTCTAGGTAGCTGTTATTTGGCTGCAGTTTTCTGTGAGGTGAAGGTACTTCCTCAGACGGGCTGCTTTGATGCGCCCTACCTCTCTTAAATACAGGTTCTTAGAGGTTCATACAGGGTCGGCAACGCAAGTAACCCCTAGTGTTACAAATGACCATAGGCTGAGGTAACTGCTTACTATCAGGCAGGCCGTATGCTTGTTTGACACCTTAGTGGTATAAAAAAGTCGCTATCGTCGAATTGTATGTATGTAAATTGTTTTATGCAACGGCGGGAAGTAAGGTATCGTTGTCTATAAACGCTCTAAATACAAGGGCTGTCGACCGCATGTTGCCACCCCATGCTGTTATCACTGCAACTCCTCAGGAGCTGACCAGTAACACACTCACCCACTCTCAAGAACATAACAACACTCCAGGGTTGTTATGTTATTGAGCGACTTTTGTGTGAATCGGAACATATATAATTAATCCATGCATGTCGGTAGATGCAATAAATGAATAACGAATGTAAGACAAATGTCACCTTAGTCTTCCTGCGACCACGGACGAAAAAGCAGACACGTTATACACCAAGATAATTGTATTTTAAAATAGCGCAATTAGTACTATATCTACGTACTATTATTTATTATGACACTTCGCTCTAAAAAAGAGACAGGAAAGAAAGAGATGAATATATATAGTAGTCTTAGGTTTTCGCTATTGTTATACATTGAATTAACAGCGTGGTCGCAGGGAGACTTCCTGCGACCACGGATGTTACAAAGCATTCGAAACGTCAGGCTCAACAAAATAAATAAAACACGCGATACTTCCGTTAAAAATTGTTTAACTCAACCCTCCAGGGAGTTGTTATTACATGTAATTTATTTGGCTGCGGTTTTCAGTGAGGTGAGACTTCCCCAGTAGGGCTGCTTGATGTGCCTCACCTTCCTTGCAACGCCGAAACGAAGAAAGTCATACTCGTGTACATAAAACATTTGTTCTTTGTGCAAATCGAACCCACGAATATTGGTGTTGAAGTGGTCATTACTAACCATTCGACTATCGGCCTTGTCAAATTCAGTGTCATCATCGTCATTTATTCAAAAACAAATTAATATTAGTTTGCGTAATAAAGTAATTACGACATATTGAAACTAATTACAACAGATATCTGTAAACAATACTTCATTTTAAAATCCAATAATCATTAATTTGAAATTTTATTACAATATACTCGTAATTTATCTGCCAATACTTGTTCAACAATGTTATCTATCTGAAATAATTAATCTGTGAAAGCTTTTACTGACTTTTTTTTTCATCGTGGAGAGGCGTTCAAGCATACGGTCCACCCGTTGTAAAGCGGTTACCGTAGCCTATGAACGGTTGCAATACATTAAGTATTACTCGCGCCATGCCACCTCTGCTGCAACTTTGGTAGGGCGCATCAAAGCAGCCCGTCTGGGGAAGTACCTACCATCTCACAGAAAACCGCAGTCAAATAACAACTACCCCAGAGGGTTGTTGTATTCGTGTGAGTGAGGTCACCAGTAAGTTCCCAAGGAGTTGCTGTGTAAGCAGCAGAGAAGACATCTGTCGAGTGATACTTAATATATCGCAAGCGTTAATAGGCTACGGTACCCGCTTTACACTAGGTAGGCCGTATGCTTGTATGCCACCCGACGTAGTATAAAAAAAAAACTCCTTAGGGGATTACTGGAGACCACACCTCACACCCAGGAACAAAACAACCATTGGCTATGGTAACAAGTCCCCTACGTCGCGTTGGTGTCAAAATTTCTTTATTAATCGCAGCGTCACTGAGCTCATCAAGAATAATCTATCTACAACTTCACGCCAAATCCCTTGTGGGGTAGGCAGACAGAACAGAGTGCCATAGGTCCTTACACACTTCACTAGCTCCTTGAACACTCATTGCTCTTCTCATGCACGCTCGCCGGTTTCTAAGGTTCCTGGCATCACCTTTTGAACACGAACATTGATCATGGTCAAGAATAATCCAAAAACTACATTATCCTTTAGAGATCTATCTCCTCTTTTTTGTGAAGGATTTCAGTGAAAAATTTAAAAACCAAACTCTGCGGGTAAAGCTGCGGGCAGCAACGTGTTTACGAATATGATCCATAAATCTCAAGTTATTAATGATCAATTTACTGGGAACTTTCAGATATTAGCTGTATCGGATATCCGATGAAACTTTATTATATTATTAAGTTACGGATTTGTTCGATCTGCCTTCTCAGAATTAATACCAACCTACAAATACAACCATATTTCTGTACACGTATTAAAACTGTAACAAATATGGTGGAGAGTTATCAGTAGGGTTACTAGTTTATTTTTAGGGTTCCGTACCTTAGAAGCAAAAACGGTACCCTTACAGGATCACTTCTTTGTTCGTCTGCCAAGAACATTTTCTTATTTACGAGTGAAGGCATCAAGTTGAAATCAATACTAAATATTCAAGTCCGCCATCTCTTGTAGCAGTGAAAAAATCAAACTTTTAAATTAATGTAATCAAAAGACAGGGTTGTTTATATCCTGTTTTTACCCCGTTCATGTCGCACATTTTGACACTCTCAAGGAAATAAATACCTATACTACTTCTCGTTGATATAGAATCGTGATATTTGGCAAAAAGTAACGTCATGTAGCACAGACTATTCTTACCCTCGTCATTGTTAAGGATCATAATTGAAAATCAGTGAACACTATAAAACTATAATACACTGAACAGTCTATTTGAGCATTGCGACGCACGCGCGCCTTAGTCAATGATGGTATTTTCGATAACAAAACTGTTTTACGTTTTGATGTATGTGTCGGAAGTACCAAATAAATGCGTTATATATCTATCTATGTCGTATAATTACCAATGTTCTCGTTCGAGCGCTAGAGTCGTTCCTTTACCGGAGCACGAACAAAGAGCGACGCAATGCAGCGAACATTAAATGTGACAAATCGTTTCGAATGATTAGTCGCGGTTGATTTGTCTGCGAGCTTAGAATTGTGTAGCGGTACCTATACCTTTGAGTACAAACATTTCGAATATTTCGTTGAAGTTATCCCACTGTTCATATCCATATAAGAATGAATGAATATTTATTTTCTTAAATGTGGTACAAAGATAATGATGTTAGGAAAACTTCAAAATTAGTTTCACACATTGAGTTATCGCTGCGACAGTCAATATATCAAAAACTATATTTAAAATTTATGTTCAAAATATTTAAATTGGCTGTTCATCATACAAGTGTACTGACATCAATGTCTGTCTGTGTAATAAATTAAAATATAATTACAATAATATTGTTTACAAAATGCGAGATAAAACAATATATATTTTTTATCGATTAAGTATTCACTTATATTACGAAAACACTTGCCCTACCAACCAGTCAATTAAATATATTAATTGCCACTGCATAGCAATTTGAATCAATAGCACTATCTTAATGAAGGTGGTGGTATTTGATTATGTGGATATATTATATTATCCTTAGTTTCCACATATAGTTGATACTGTACTGTATTGATAAGTACATCTCTACAAGTAAAGACAAATAGAGTACCTTTTTAAATGATCCTTTTGCATGTCTATATGTTTACACGCACATGGCGAGAACATTTCCGTTTAGTCCACTCGCGACCGCCTAAATCTAGACTTCATACTGCCAGCGTCCTAAACATAATCACATATTTTCTCTGAAATATTCATTCCACTGTTCTAATATTTTCTGAGTATTATATTCTGAATGTTATATTAAAATTATTATTTAATTAATATAGTCAATGAATATTTTTATTCATTTTTATCCGCGACGACCGGGAGACAGTATATTCGTTTGGGGTAAGAGGAGTCTCTGTTTGTGTCTGTTAACATTTTTCTCAAAAACAGCTACGCCAATTTTAAAACGATTTTCTGCTTTGTATAAGTCTTATTTCTGAGCATGTTTTTTACTAAGTCATGATGAGTATAGACTACCAAAGGGCGCCATAGTACACTTGTTTCTCCAAAACTGGATAAGCTTTTTTTATTCTATTATAAAAGGGATTATGAATGGAAACGTATGCTTTCATTTTTAAATGTAAATTAAACAGCCACAAAACGTGAATTAAAAATTTAAAATACTTACATTAAAGCGTCAATAGGCATCGTGCGTAACTTATTTTGTAGACATATTGACTAGTATATGCCAGTAGCTTTATTGTTAAATAATGTACAGTCTACAACACAGATTACGCTCGACAGCTATTAATAATATTCTATATAATAATCATGTTATGCTTTTATATCATGGGTTTTAGATTTTTTTATATATTTATTAATCTTTAATTTATTAATTTAAGTAGTATTTACTAAAAATACATCCTGTTATAAGCATATTTGCTGCGAGGGTGTCTAATGGGTTCAGTTAACGAAATCCAAAATCATGATGCTCGTAAAGTAAAGGACTTGGACATTAATCTCGAATGGAAAAGTAGGATTAAGACGAAATGGGAGTTGTTTGATTAAAGAAGATGGCTGCGAGTGTCGCGGAGATGTCGCGACTTGCATTGAAGGTACACTGGAGACTTTGGATTAAATAATTGAAAACGGAGTGCAGAGTAAGCTGAAATATTGAAGCTGACTGATACCAATATATATACCTTGCCTATCTATATTTTCACGTTAAGTCCGTTGCGAGGTAGGTAGACAGAACGCCACATGACTTAGTCCATACACTCCTCAATTGTTTCAGTATTGCTGGTTTCATACTCTCTCTCCGGCCCCTATCAAGACTATAACAGGAACTCTTTCTAAAACCATTTAAGTCGGCGAAGGAAATAATACAAAACTATCCACTTGTATTTAATGTGTATACCTAGTCCGGCCATAAGTTCTGTTACAATTGATTATACATTTATTTTGTTATGAAGTAATGAATTCTTAATAAAAGTCGTAATCTTAAAAAAAAATTGAAATCTCAACAAAAAATTAAAAAAAAAACATTTTATTCAAAATGACCACCTTTGGCTACAGGCCTTTAATTTATCTGGCCATGAATCTATGGATTTTACTCACTGTTTCCATGGGAAATTTAACCACTGCTCGCTGTAGAGATTTCTTAAGAGATACAATGTCGGCGTGTCGTTTCGAGCAAACCATGTCCTCTAAAACTGGCCATAAGTTGTAGTATAAGGGATTCAGATCTGAGCTAGACGAGGGCCAGTCTTCAGGTCTTTTAAAATAAAACCGAAACGTTGGTTGATAAGACACCCAAATCATTACAGATGCAAGATGATGACCATATTGTACCTTTCTGAGCACTTGAGCGCTTTTTTAGAGCTATGTGCGTACACTTTGTCATTTTGCTTGTTGCAGTGCTCTTCAATCGTGATTTCTTTTTATCAGTAAAGAGGATATTTCTGTGCCTTTTACCTGCATATCGGGACAGAAGGCGTTTTGATCGATTCACTCTCTTCAACTATAGGGATTGCTATAAAGCATATCCTGTATATCAACAATAAGCGCCGAGATTTTATATACTTAGATATAGAGAAACATTTATTTTACATTAAAAATATTAGTATTTTTTGCATATGTACATCGATTAAACATTAGGCCCAAAAGTACCTCCTTTAGCTGCACATAACAAGAGTATACAAAAGCTTTTAGAACAAAATCGCTCGAAACAAAATATTACTTACATTTTAACACCATCCGTGATATACTAAATGCATTTGGAATTCAAGGTAACGCCCCATACATCAGCAGTCCACGGCGTGCATTTACATATCATATACGTACTTATAAATATTTCATGTGTTATTCAAATTTTTCGGCTACACCAATTTCACCCGAGTACGTGATACATCAAAGTATTTTATTCACTTGTTTGTTAGCTGAAATTTTATTGTGACTTCCTTTCTTTGCTTTTTTTGCACAAGAATTTTGATTACTTGTTTCGTGCGGTTATGTAAGCGTTTAACTAGGATCCTATATGTATCTATGTATATTTGTAACTTTATTTATTCATCAGAACTACTAAATGCACTAACTAATTGAGATTTATAGAGAGATAGATATTGTTGGAAACGTAGCGTTATCACGGATAACGTAAGTTATGTGACGCTATAACCAAAATAATGTGGCGAATTTTGTACTCCATATAATGCAGTCTGCATTACCTACTTGATGTAAAGTGCAGATATAACAGTAACCATACTGACCTGCATTAGTTATTTGACTGCAGTCTTCTGTTAGGTGGAAGTACTTCTCCAGCCGGACAGCTTTGATAAACCATACCTCCTGTAGTCATCCTTGGGTGGAGGAATATGGATACCAGCTAGGATCTTGTGATTTCGTTTGACGAATAAATTATTGACTATTATAAGTTTCATCTTATATGCGACGTTGAGCCGTAAAATTTGAAGGGATACTTCGTATTCCTTTGTGTGTTCTACTTCTGTGCAACGGGTTGTGTTCCAAAAATATATTCAATATGCTACCAATAGCTTCATTCTGTAACCGCTCCGTTTGCCGATGAAGAAAAATTCTTACTCATATACTAACTATAATGTTTTCTTTCAAGAAATTTCAAATTGTGGAGTAGTTCATTCCTTCGCCGAGGTTTTCCCAAGAACTAACTACGTACATCATGAGGTCCTATATTTGATACCAAAAATAATTTACCGCTTACACCCAAACCATACTAATATAAACATAATATACAATACGTTAAATCCAATGACAAAAATATTAGAACACTATTTAATAAAAATCCTAAAAACTATGAATATATGTGTCATGACGGAGAGAACGCTGGCTGAGTTTGCTCACTGGATTGCAACACTAATTTTTTGAACGCCGAATAAACCAGAGGTATTGTACGTAAGCAACGTGCTGATTAGTACAACTGAGCGTACAGGGTTTCTTTAAAGCCTGTTTTAACACATTGCTAAGATTGTTAAAATATTGTCCCTCTTTCTTACGTCAAGCCTTCTTTACGTATGTATATAAATTTGTAATTACCATGGCTTCCCATACAAGAAATAAATAAGATGTGAATAGGGAAATACAAGCAAGCGTCAAATCCATTCTGACTCAAGTACATATATATATCTTATTCTACTTTACACATAATGTACTCGAATTCGTCAGTTCCGTACATGTACTGTGTAGTATAGAATGGTAATTTTAATAACTTATTTGGGTACTGTCAGTAGAGCATACATAAATATACTTAGTAATCTAATATGTTGTCAATGGAGACAAAAGGCGAAATGAACCCTTGCGACTGTGCTGTACAATGTCGACATCCATAAATGGACCCTAAAGAAACTTCGCTCTGGAAAGTTAACCGTGAATTTCATTGTGTCAAATAAGTCCCTAATCTGGCCCCTTTGTGACACTTTACATATTAAGCTGACACAAGTTTCCGTTCGCAACTTTCACGGAGACAACTTCTTGTCACAGAGTCGTTACTTTGTTGTACTTATGTATTTATGACCTTCTAAAACAGAGCGAAAATTTGCTGGGCATTTTCAGTAAATGAAAATAAACTACTTTTAATGTGTCGTAACCATGAAAAAAGAAAATGGAAAGCATATTCTGTCTGTCAATTTATGCGGCGTTATAAAACTCCGTTTAGAAATAATATTTCATCGCTCAAGAATAACCAGAGTCAGGAAAGAAGCAATATCTGCTGTCTCAACTTTTGAGTTACAAGATATTGACTCTTCTATCTCAAAAATTGATATAGAAGATATTGATTCATGTTATTGATATAAATAATATTGATATGATGACTTGAACGCAATAACTTGACATTTGAAAGCAAGGAGGAGTATATAAAAATAGTGTAGAAAACAAAATGAGTATAAAATTAAATTTAATACCGTTAAATACCGGTAAAATGAAAATGTTACATTAATATTCAATTATTTTTCTTATTGTATTAAATATAATCCGTTTTTTGCTATTTATTTATTTGAATTAATTCACATGTGATATATGATATTTTGGATTCTTACTAAGTTTATATAAATATTATTAAGTATATATATATATATATATACATACAACGTTGGGCAGCGTTTGAGCATATGATCTACACTGGTAATACATTAAGTATCACTCGCGTGATGCTACCTCCGCTGCAACACAGCATCTCCTTAGGAGCTTACTAGTGACTCACTCACACGCAGAAACACAACTACCCTTCTATTGACAAATGACAAGATTTAGTTTAGTCATCAATAAATAAACTTGGAAACATGCAAATTCGTAATTACATCTTCCTCAATTGTCAGTAATGATTATGATTGAATTTCGACTGCCTTAATCCAATACCTAACTATAACTTCACGCCAAATGTGATGTCAGGAGCCCTAGAAACCGGCGAGCGTACATGAGAAGACTAATGAATGTTTAAGAAGCGAGTGAGATATGTAAGGATCGAGTCACGTGGCGCTCGGTTCTCTCTGCATACCCCGCAAGGAATTTGGCGTAAAGTTATAGATAGATAGAACTTCACGCCAAATACATTATTTTTTTAACATTCAAAATTAAGTTACTGAGCATTGTCAAATATTGTAAGGGTTATACATACATTTAAAAATGGAGATGTGTCAGTAACTATTAAGTGCTAGTATAACTATTTTATTTACACTTTACTACTTATAACTACACTATATAAATAATGTCTAAATATCCAAACAAACTATCCAAAGGTATAATGCAAAGTGGAATTAAATCTACAATCATCCAGATCCAGAACGCATTAAACGCATAGACCCATGAATATAAAGCCAAGAAAACTCATCCCCACTTTAAGTGTAGGAGAAAATTTTTTTTTCAAGATTTTGTTCTACAACTTTTGTCAGCATAGTTAATATGTATAAGTACACGCCAAACTACAGCTTTCTAGTATCAAACGACTCTGAGCTAGGCCGCGGAGAGATGGACAGACAGACAGATATGGCGAAACTATAAGGGTTCCTTGTTGACTACGGAACCCAAAAAAGATGCTGCATTGCCGAAGGGCTTACTAATACAAGTGCAATGAACCCAGACTACACGGACTTATTAGCTTCTTGAATAAGTTAAATGAGCTCAGATTAAATAGACGATGGACTAGCACATTTTTTATGTTACTAAAGTAGCAAACAGGCGCACAAACTGCATAATGGTAAGTAGTTACCATAGCCTATGGGCACTTGCAACGCCTGCGTTGCCACTAGTGTGTTGTCTATAGAAATGTCTTCACGCCTTCTTTGAAGAATCGTATGTTATAGTACTTAGGAAAATCTAAGGAGGGAAATTGTTCCGCAACGTGAGAATTCTTGGTAGAAAACTTCTGTAGAATTGCACAGTACGCGACCATTACGGTTTCAGTATATATGGACGAATTCTCAGCCGTAGGCGAGCGGAGGTTTTTGTTACATTTTTCCCCATCTAGTATGGATTCGCTTTCCTTATTGTAATCGATTTGTCGTCTAGTAGCCTTTGGGCAATACAAAGTTTTAGACATTTGTCTATGGTTAACAGTAAAGGAAAGGAAGGTAATTAATCAATGAGGGGTCGCTATGGCTTTCTCCACCTTCCATCGAACTAGCTCCTTGGTACCATAACCATTGTGTAGTTATATGAACTACGAGTACACTCTAATGTAGAGATTATGATTGTAATTTCGATTTCAGCTGCATCTCCGAATTATGTCCAAATATAATTATATACAGATAGAAGGCTATCACCACATCAACCCTTACTACACTAAAAGTCTCTATTCAATAGAAGGGGTTTAATAATTAACGCAGTCTAGCATTTTCAAGCCGCTATAGGAGCACTTACTAAGTTTAACATCTGTCATCTATCGACAAGCCAGTACCGACAACTTAATGTGCCCTTCGGAGAAGCTTTAGATAGATAAAACCATCCGTAGACAGGCTGCGGTCGCGTTGCTTAACCAGTGTGTTTGGATTAGTGACGCGCGGGAACGCAGCTATCGAACTCCTCAATAATAGGGTAGAGCTAAGCAAAATCACTATTTCTTAAGTTCTGATTATATTATAATCAAAGCATCAGAAATATTAAGTTAAAGACAATCCAGTGAACTAAGCTGAAACTATGCGTGTAGTTTCATTAGACTAGAACAATTAGTGCATACCCCACTTCCATGAAGAGCATTCCCAATGGTCCAGTAATTACCTTAAAACGACAATTCACTTCTGCAATATCCATTTGCTTCCACTTTAATTTAAGTGCAGTTAGGATCTGAATATGAGAATTGGAATGAGTATCAGTTAATACCTTTTACATATTGGTGTGTATACCTACATAGGCTTACAAGACTGTGGAAACTTTATTGAAGTCATTGTGTTTTTGTCACAGTGATTTTTATCTATTTACATAACAAGTTATTGTTAGGTAGAGATAAAAATCTTTATTTGCCATTGGGCCCTTGTGGATATTTCACATTTTTTATACATAAACTTATTGTATCTTATCCAATTCCCTTGCGTTACTATTTTGCTTTTTTAATATGCTAAACATGCATACACAAGTTTCTTCTAATTCTAAGATTTTCACTGAAGTTTGAAGACGACTTTATTTTTTTATATATACATTAAACATTAAACTTTCATAAATACGAGTATATTGAGAAGTAGCTGTGATAATATTTATTTCTTTTTACAGTTCCCTAAGTGAGTGTCACTTAGTCACTAGAGTCTATGTTATGTTATAAATTGAGCGATTTTTTTCTTTTCTGATTCAATATCAGGCGCCGTTCCCCACAACAGCATACGACATAATGCTGTGAAGGTAGCTGAAATAAACTAAGTGTGCAGTAGCCACGTCTATCAATTGTCTGATTCTCCTAACCTAAAAGTTTATTTTTGTGGAGACCCCATTGTAATTTGGAGTCTACTGTAATTCCAAGAAACACAGTATTATTAAAAATTGACATTGATTATTAACAATGAGAACTTCTGTATTGACAGAATTTACATTTGGAAGACTAAATTCGATGCATTTATTTTTAGTCGAGTTTAGCAAAATATTGAAATTGAAGTATCATCAATCATAGGATTTGTATAAACAGCTCCAACACGAAACATTTACACAGCAGTATATACTGTATGGCACTGAAAATATATAATATAGTTTATTATATAAATATTATATAGTATATACAACATTAATGAGACAATTGCCGACTAACTTATTTAAATAAAAATAAACTAAATTACTATTAGAGAAATGTTATTATGCTAATTCAGATTTTCTCAATGATAAATTCTATTTTATTTAAAATGTGTCTTACGTTGACAATGTTGCATTGACATTATTTTCCCTTTGCAGTGTCTACAAAATTTGCGGGATAGATAGCAAAGGATAAGAAATTTGCCTTGTGCTAAAATTTATCCTACAAAATTTGTAGACACTGCTGGCACTGGCTAAATAATAAAGTGAATTCCATTTAATAACACGAAACCAAAATGCCATATTTTTTTTGTATATATCTTCACGCCAAGTCCCTTGCGGGGTAAGCAAAGAGAACCGAGCGCCATAAGACGTGGTCCTTGCATTCTTCACTCGCTTCTGTGACATTCATAGCTCTTTTCATGCACGCTCGCCGGTTCCTGTGATTCCTGACATCACCTTCTGATAAAACACGACCCATTTGGTCATGGTAGGTTAGTCTCGGCCTTCCTCGACTCCTACATCCTTCCACTTTTGCATTGTATATCTGTTTCGTCTTTCCTCCCGCATTCTTTCTACATGTCCGAACCAACGGAGCATGCCCTTTCTTATCTTAACACCGACACTCTCTTTTAGACCAACTCTTTCTCTCACGTCTTCATTAGAAAGAAAGAAAATTATTTATTACGAACAACAAAAAAAAAAAAAGTAATTATACATTACGAACGCGGTCAGCAAGCGTTATGCCACAAATTTCGCGCAATGTTCTCATCTCGACCATTTTTTTAATGATTTTTAATGTTTTACATTCCTTAAAATATATAAACTATTGTAGTTTTTTCTCGTTACAAGCTGCAGAGTCCATGGAGCCAAGCGCCACAGACAGATGGACGTACGGATCGACGAAGTTGCATAATATCGGTTCAGTTCTTATCCATTTCAACACGCAACTCTAATAATAACGCAAGCAGTTATTAAGAATCTCATTGTTTTAATCAACAATTCTCTGCTCAGTAGTTCGCAACAGCACGATACGATAATACATACTACCAAAGAACAAAGAAAAATAAGAAAAAAACTATAATAGTGCAGAAGATAATTATTTTCAAGTTTTCTTGAACAATGCTGCTTGCCCTATTAAAACTCCGATATATATAATAAAAGGGGTTCATTATTAACCGTGCAGGGGAGCTAGCGTGCTGGAATCCATTCAGGTTTTGTACTTAAACACGGTCTTCAGGGTTGGGAGATGCATTTAGGTATTAAGTTAATTTGCATAGAAATTGAGTCGACCGTTCATGTTATTTACTTTCACAGTTTGTTCGCGCATTGTTAATGGAAAGAACAAGTAATCCAGTCAAAATTAGAAGTCAGTTAAAGGCAACAAAATGAATGAAGTATATTACTTTTATTCAGTACTTCATAAGGATTTTATATACGAGTACAACGTCGGGAGACACACAAGCAAACGGCCCACCTGACGTAAACCTCGCAATACTAATAATACCGTAGCCTATGAACGCTGGCAACACATTAAGTATTCTACGAAGTACTTTCCAAGACAGGGTGCTGTGATGCGTCCTACCTCTCTTAAAAACACTCAAACCATGACAAATAGAAATAAATGTTCATGCACACAAATGTGTATTCTGTGTTGAATCGAACACACCAGCGTTGGTTTCAAAGTAGGGTTTATTAACCAAGTTCGTTATCTTTTATTAGTAGTTTTCAGGAGATAAATCTATACATCTATACATATAAATAAAATTAAAGTCTTTGATTTCAAAATAAAGCCTTTATCTTAAGCTCATATCATTATTTTCACGTTACCAAAGCCTAAAAATGCATTTTTTACTTTTTTGTCTGTCTGTTTGTTCGTCCAGGCTAATCTTCGAAATGGCTAAACCGATTTTGACGGGACTTTCACTGGTAGGTAGAGGACTGTTCAGAGCAGAATATAGGCTACTTTTTATTCCGTAATTTATTAGGGTTTCTGCGTAAAAAGTGAAAAACTGTTAAAATTAGGGGGAAATATCGGTAACTTTGCGATTTTATTTTTATTATTATTTTCACAGAATACTTTTTTTGTGACATAAAATAAGCATTTTTATGATATAAAAATAAAATAAATATACGTTGTCTCCCGTGCGTCAATAGATGGCGCTGTATAAAAATTGAATCGCTCTATGGTTGCATCTACGATCGTGAACTTCGTTTTTTTTAAACAGAAAGAATTGGAGGTCTGTAGAGAAATAAAGGTTATTAAAAGCCCAAATACCATGCGTGCGAAGCCGCGGGCTTCTGCTGGTCTACACATATAAATAAAATTAAAGTGTCTGTCTGTGATTTCAAAATAAAGCCTTTATTGTAAGCTCATATTATTATTTTCACGTTACCAAAGGCTAAATACGCATTTTTAAGTTTTTTGCCTGTCTTTCTGTCTGTTTGTTTGTCCGGGCTAATCTTCGAAATGGCTGAACAGATTTTGACGGGACTTTCACTGGTAGGTAGAGGACTGTTCAGAGCAGAATATAGGGTACTTTTTATCCCATAAATATTTAGGTTTCCTGCATAAAAATGAAAAACTGTTAAAATTAGGGGGAAATATCTTCCCCTTCGGGGAACTTTGTAATTTTATTTTTATTATTTACACAGAATACGTATTTTTTGTGACGTAAAATAACTACGCATTTTTAATATAATAAAAATAAAATAAATATACGTTGCCTCCTGTAAAGGTCAATAGATGGCGCTGTATGAAAATTGAATCGAAAGAATTTCAGGCCTGTAGAGAAATAAAGTCTACTAAAAGCCCAAATCTCATGCGTGCGAAGCCGCGGGCTTCAGCTAGTTTACTAATAAGAATCCCTAAATAGTAGGTGAGCAGCCTAGTGGATAACGAACCACCATTAAGGGACTGATCCTTGATTCGAATCCTGGTACCACTAAATTCGAGTTTTCGAACTTATGAACATTTTGTAATTATCGCTTGCAGCGGTGAAGGAAAATAATGTAAGGAAGAATTATACGCAGGGTTATGGAGGACGGCAGTCGCATCATGGCGAAATATGTGTATACGCTAAATCTCTAGGCGGCGCCCTTCAAATCTAATGGATTAGGAAACGGGATCAAGGAAAAAGAATTAGGTTTTTTTTTATACTACGTCAGGGGGCATAAAAGCATACGGCCCACCTGATGTAAAGCGGTTACCGTAGCCTATTAACGCTTGTGATATATTAAGTATCTCTCGCGCGATGCCTCCTCTGCTGTTTACACAGCAACTCCTTGGGAACTTACTGGTGACCTCACTCACACGCACACACACGTCACACTACAACCCTCTATGAAGTTGTTATTTGGCTGCGGTTTTCTGTGAGGTGGATTTCCCCAGACGAGCTGCTTTGATGCGCCCTACCTCTCTTAAAACATCCAGTCCAAGACAAACGTACATGTTCATGCACACAAATGTTTGCCTTGTATGGGAATCGAACCCACGAGCGTTGGTGTCAAAGTCGCGTCATTCCCAACTGAGCTCGTGTTCACTGGCTATGGTAAGCGCTTCATTTCAGACAATCGCAGAGACGACCACACAAGTCGAGATAGAGGTGACGAAAGCAGTCATGGTAGGGGGTATGTATCTACTCACGGTAATGGGTAGTTTATCGCTAGTGGATCAAATTTTTCAAGTCAACCCAATGGTCTTGTACCCAGATTTAGCCTCACCCTGATCCAGATCAGACGAGCTCTGTTCATAACGCTACTTTGTAACCAACGCTAGTGAATTCGATTTCCATACAGGTCAAACATTTGAGTACTTGATCATGTCTATTTGTCTTCATCTGAGTATTTTTAAGAGAGATAGGGCGCATCAAAGCCGCCCGTGTGAGGAAGTACCTACACCTCACAAAAAGCAGCCAAATAAACGTGGAGTGTTATTGTGTTCCTGCATGTGAGGTCATTAGTAAGCTCCTAAAGAGTTGCTATGTTAGCAGCCGATCAATACTATGAGTATCACTATATTGTTCTGAAGTTTTCATAAGCTACGGTAACCACTTTACATCAGATGAGCCGTATACTGGTATGCCTTCCGACGTTGCATAAAAACACGTGATTTTTAGGGTTCCGTACCCAAAGGGTAAAACGGAACCCTATTACTGAGGCTCCGCTGTCCGTCCGTCCGTCCGTCTGTCACCAGGCTGTATCTCATGAACCGTGATAGTTAGACAGTCAAATTTTCACAGATGACATATTTCTGTTGCCGCTATAACAGTAAATACTAAAAAATAGAATAAAATAAATATTTAAGGGGGCTCCCATATAACAAACGTGATTTTTTTTGCCGTTTTTATAAGTAATGGTACGGAACTCTTCATGCGCGAGTCCGACTCGCACTTGGCGCATTTTTTAATTTTGTTAGTCTACCTCTCTGGCGCTTACATCACAAGTACCTAACATGCGAACGTTTATTCTATTTTTCACCGAAAATTGTGAAAATAAGCTTCATTTGTGGATAGCTAAATTATCTTCTCGTGTACCACGCAGTATTTCAGCAGTCATCTTGCGTAGTAGGCTAAAGCATCCCAACATAAACCTTACTCACAACACTGATGAGTTGAAATTAGCCATTACGTATATCTTTATTGCGCGCATGGCAGGAGGCTGTCGCACGATTTATGAACGAGCGTTCGCCATTTGTATTAATAATTCACCGAAAATGTATACAACGCTGGTACGGTAATAGATTTTTTTTTTATTAATCAAGAGTGCTGCCTTTTAATTTAGTCATGCGCATAAATCACGGAGGAAATACCTTATGAAGAAGCGATGCGATCGATATTACGTAGTAACTCAATTCACCGCTACGGTGGGAGTTGTTGAATTTGTACTAGTCAAATATTTGAAAATTTTTGTAACAGGGTTGTATGTTGTACTGTATGTAATTTCTAAATAAAGTACATAATGCGACATATTGCATTTATTGAGAAGTCACATTAGTCTAGATATCCGGGATAGTTTAAGGATTCTAACGATACCCCATTCATCTAAATTGGTTGAGGGGTTTAGTTATGGTGAAGTAAAAAGCCTACAAACATACATATATTAATAGTGAAAATATTACATTCCCTTTTGGGGCGCTCGTTAAAAATAATTCGTAACTCTTGGACCGCGGATAGAAAACGTGACTCGCCCAATCAGATGCATTTAATTGAGAATATTGAAACAATACATATCATAATTTCCCATTCGATTTCAACTAATGGAATCTTTATCAGATAACTTTCCATTATTTAATTCCACGTTGAAAGGCAAAATAATATTTATCAATGTGCCAAACCGGGCGGAATGCTAAACGTATTAAAACAACATAAGTATGAGAAGCGATAGGAAAGAGACAAGGGTATCTTTCCACTGAGAAAAACTACATGAATGATTTTATTTATTCATTTTAGATAAGAAAGTAAGGTATTTTCAAAACCAATGGGATATTTCGTGTGCTGCTGATCCTGTAAAATCTCTACACGCCTTTATTGAAGAACCCCATGCGGATATACGTTGTTATGCTACTCTATGTATGATCTGGTTTTTATCATTAAGTATTTAGCAGTGATAACATATAATGATACTCGTATCATCATACCTGTCTTCCATTGGGGTAGGCAGAGACTGTGAAACATGAGTAGCGTATTAATATGTTATTTTATATATCGTTGACTTGCTGACCGCGTTCGTAATGAAGACGTGAGAGAAAGAGTTGGTCTAAAAGAGAGTGTCGGTGTTAAGATAAGAAAGGGCATGCTCCGTTGATTCGGATATGTAGAAAGAATGCGGGACGAAAGAATGACGAAACAGATATACAATGCAAAAGTGGAAGGATGTAGGAGCCGAGGAAGGCCGAGACTAACCTACCATGACCAAATTGGTCGTGTTTTATCAGAAGGTGATGTCAGAAGCCCCAGGAACCGGCGAGCGTGCATGAAAAGAGCTATGAATGTCACAGAAGCGAGTGAAGTATGCAAGGACTGCGTCTTATGGCGCTCGGTTCTCTCTGCCTACCCCGCAAGGGACTTGGCGTGAAGATATACATACATACATACATACATACATTATATATCGTATACGGACCACCTAATGTAAAGCGATTATCGTAGCCTATGAACGCTTATAATATATTAAGACAAGTATCAATCGCGCGATGCCGCCTCTGCTGCTAACTTCTTAGGAACTTACTGGTCACCTCGCCTGGGGAAGTAACTTACACAGAATTGCACCCAGGTGGCAACTCATTTTATGGTTGTTACATTCTAGCTCTGTCTCTTGGAGGGTGTGTTCCTGCGAATGATTTAGGTTACCAGTAAGATCCTATGTAGTTGCTGTGTGAGCAGCTTGGGTGGCATTGCGTGAGCAATACTGAAGCAATTCATAGGTAATTTACACCAGGTGGGCCAAGCCTGTTGTATAAAAGCCGAAAGTTGTATAAAAACCTGTTCAGTAATTTCACTTAAAATTGAATAAATTATGTACCTGATTGGTTTTTGTGTTTGATAATTGCTTTTTTACATTTTATGTCGTTTCTTTGCTTTTTTGTTAAAACATGAATACATACTTCTGAATATTAGCAAATTGAGTGAACATCTCTGTTAAGCAGTGGTAATCTAGTCGATAAAGATTGATATTGACCTACTGGTCCCCGGTTTGAATCCAGGCATGCACCACTAAATTCGTGTTTTCAGATTTACATAGATGTATATTTGTAATTATCACTTATCCGACGGTGATGAAAAACATCGTAAGTGACGTGTGACCAAACATGAGAAAAGTCAGTGTTTCCCTCTGGGTTGTGGTGATGTGTCGGCAGTTGCTACATATCAAGATCAGTATTTTAGCCTAAAGATATGGATCTTTAGGCTTAGGTAGCGGACCCTGCTAATCTAGTTGATTACACGGGACAAAACTAGGAAGATGGAGTTGAACAACTGGTACTCCGGAAACGTTGTTCAAATTGCATCAAAATCCGGTTTTAGGTACCAACCTATAATTTGTATACTACGCCGGGCGGCATACAAGCATACGGCCCACCTGATGTAAAACGGGTACCGTAGCCTATTAACGCTTGCGATATATTAATTATCACCCGCGCGATGCCTCCTCTGCTGCTTACACAGCTACTCCTTGGGAGCTTACTGGTTTTCTCACTCACACGCAGGAACACAACAACCCTCTAGGGAGTTGTTATTTGGCTGCGGTCTTCTGTGAGGTGGAGGTACTTCCCCAGACGGACTGCTTTGATGCGCTCTACCTCTCTTAAAACATTCAGACCAAGACAAACAGACATGTTCATGCACACAAACGCCTTGTGTGGGAATCGAACCCACGAGCGTTGGTGTCAAAGTTGCGTCATTCTTGACTGAGCCATCGAGTTCGTCAATCTTGATCCTCTTGAAGAACTTTTGGATAAGTTGGAAAGACTTCAATATCTTTGCATTCGATTTGCTTTTGATTTGAGTAAATTCGACTACTTTCCGGAGTTTCAACAACGTATCAAGTCGTTACTCAGGAACCGTATGAAGGTTTACATTTTCTGCTTACTTAAAATATACTATAGAATCTATTGGCATCTTCCTACTTAATCGAAGGAAAATAATTGCGTGACATGGACAGATGTTTACGTTCTCAGTACTCTCATTCTTGAGATTTCGTAGTATGGACCCCTTGATTTTTTATTACTCTAAAGAATCGAGGTATCTAGCTCCGCAGGGTACTCTACTTTTGTGTGGTTTAATTCAAACATATGCCTTCAGCAGGGTTTCTGATTTGGCGACTGTTGCGTTGCCTGTATAACTTAATTTAATTACTTGTATAGTGAATTATCCATTAACACTCCCGCTGCTGACCAACCTCACCCTTACGAGTACTGGATACCTCATTTACTTACACTCTAAAGCAGGATGTTATTGGCCTTAATTTCCTGTAAAGAAGGTCCATTACATTCTGTCTATTCAGACTAGCTTCATTTAATACAATTCACGCTACTATATTTTTATTTAGTTGTTGAGTGAATGATATATTATTTGATATATTCATGTTCAGATTCTGCTTGCTTGTAAGCTCAAGTGGTAATGGGCCGACCATGTAGTGGTCGACCTTGAAAGTGGTAGAGCCAAGCTATTGTCAATTAGTGGCCACTGCATGACTTCCGGCAGGTTGTGGCCTTTTAATGACAGTAGCTCGTAGTTGGGCCGGCTCATCTGGGGTAGTACCACTGTCTCACAGAAAACCGGCCTGAAGTATTGCCATGCTGATATTGCTGATACAGCATGCTATTGCGTTTCGTATCGTGAGTGAGAAATCCGGAGACCATTTCTCCAAATACGGCAGCGGTATTAGAAAAGATAATAACCTCAAGAGTGTACCGTCACCGTTGGTGAAGGAGAATCCCTCCTAAGTACTATCGCTCAGGCCGTCCGTCGTATTCTGGGGTGAGTACTATGCCGCTCTATATTTCTGCCAGCGGCAAGCGGAATAAGATGACACCGCCGCCTGTGCTTTCCGTTGAGATATGTAACATCAGGGGGCTTCACTCTAAATTCAATTCTATCCAACAGCACCTAGAGACAGCTAAGCCAGCCTTGTTCTTTTTAACGGAGACACAGATATCCTCTCCTAATGACGTCTCGTACTGTCGTATCTAGGATACAAAGTGGAATACAATTTTGTGCCACGAGCCGGTGTTTGCGCTTACATTCGTTAGGATATCTGTTACCGACGCCTTGACAGACTTGAAGAGAGGGACTTGTCAATTATATGGCTGCGCGTAGATTTCAGGGATCATATCCGTATGCGTATGCGTGCTTCTACATGTCCCATAGCAGTAACGCCAAAACGGAGTGCCTTGTGGAGTACATTTAAATGACGACTGATATTATACTCCAAAAGATCCCTTCCGCTGAAATAGTGGTTCTAGGCGATTTTAATGTCCACCACGTGGAATATCTCGGTTCACGTTCTACTGACCAAGCGGGAAGATCTTTTCATGACTTTGCCTTAGCATATGGTCTGACGCAACTGACTCACTAACACACCCTTTACTTAACTCGAATGTGGTTTAGTGCTTAGTGTAATAGAGCGTATACTGAGTAAGTGTCTCCACAGCGTCAGGACATGTATCTTCAAACTGTCCGAATATTACAACAAACCACGTGTGCATACAAGCATGGATTTAAAACTGTCCACAAACACGGCACGCCAACGTTGCTTGACTTGCGTCGTAAGACGTCCACTGAGATTATCTTCAAAAACCACAACAAAACAGCATTTAATTTGCAGCATATTATTTTTATATCTTAATTTGGTGGATAGTCAGCCTAAGGGTATAATTTGGTACAGAATATCTGAAGCTTAATTACACCCGTGTTTTTTTAATGCAAATTCATTAGATCACCTTTGGAAGCTGAAACGTGTTTTGAGAGATAATGTTGAAGCGACGCCGCCAGGCTTTCAGCGTCGGCCAATGATATCAATTAAATATAAATAGATGAGTTACGTGAACATACGCAGTAAGCACAACCTGTCGAAGTTTTCCCAAGGTATAAATCAGAAAAACCTCTATGGTTATTATACAAAACTAGGTTTTAAGAAGACCTATGTTGACAAACGTGTCATAGTATACTACATTATGGAAAATGCAAGCATGCACCTAACCACATACATTGCAACATTGCCGCGTGACCGGCTTCGGTTAAACGCGATCACCACGAGTGCTGACTACGCATCACTTTAAGTAAATGTTGTTTTTCATATCATTCTGTTTCTAATATCGATCAGAACTAGACTAAGTTATAATTGTAATTTTGATATTAATTAAATTAGTTAAAATAATTTTAGTTTTTTTGGGTCCTCCGGCTGTGACAAACATATCTAACGTGAATATTATATATATAATAATAATAATAAATTGAAGATTGGACATTCAAAAAATAATATTAACAGCACAATCGACATTCTCGAAAGGTAAAAACAATCTTCGCTATTGTTTAATGCAACTATTTTTTGTATTTGTAAAGCGGTTAACATAGCCTATGAAGCTTGCAATATTAAGCATCATTCGCATGGTGCCACATCTGCTGCTAAGATAGTAACTACTTAGAAACTTACTTGTGACCTCACTCACACGTAGAAACACAATAACCACCCTGGGAGTTGTTATTTTATAAGAATGAATAATATATATGGCTATTGTTATAGATGAACAGGTAACGCCCTGATTTGGCATAGGTCCTATGGTAACTTTTAACTTTTATGGTATTTTTTACCATTAGGTTTAACATACACGGGTTTCTCTTTTACGCGTCGTTTAAAGAATTACGAAGTATAACCTATCTATTCAATTTTTCTGCACATCATGTCTATCTGTCATCGGGCGTGTATTTTAACACTTAAATTACATTTTTGCGAGTCTCGTTTCGTGTTCGTTTTTTTTTATTCTACACCTCTAGTCGAATTGGCAAAGGTCAACAATTTTACGTTTTAAATTAATAAGTCGGCGTTAAAAGCTGCTATAAAAAATTAAATCTGGATATCTTGAGTATTATAATAACAACACATTCTCTTCGACAAATTCGACAAATTTAAATGTTTTTTCAACATGAAAACTGATATGTACATATTATTTTAAGTACACATTATACATAATAATCAAACGCCCAATGCGTTTTTAATACCGAAATTTAACTGTCTAAAGCTCTCAGGGGCAAATACTTAAAGTTAAATTGCTAGAGTTTAAACAATAGCGTACTATGAAATTATATACCCCGGGATAGAGACCGTCTATAGCAAAACTATTCGCCAAGCTTTCTTGCTATTAGCAGAGGTCATTTGAAAGTTTATAATTGGATTTTTTGTTTCTCAGCTGCCGGAGATGGAAAGTTTCTTTAATGATATTTTCGCAAGTCTTTAGATTCTTGGGGAAAGGCTCCTTACTTATTTTTGACTTTAGATATTGGATTTATGTTTATAAATTCATTTCTCATCTAAATTTTAATAACAAGTCGGTAGAGGAGGTAGTATGGAGCTGTTATATTGGAGATGTTATATTGAATCTTATACGTCAGCTTTTATGTTTCAGAATCCTTGGAATTTTTCTTAGTGTTTATTCCTTGAAACATACTTGACTTCTATAATATTTCATATTATCTTATAATTTAATGACGAGCTCGGTGGCGCGTGAATGATGCGACTTTGACACTAACGCTCGTGAGTTCGATTCCCACATGTTTGTCTTGGTCTGGATATTTTAAGAGAGGTAAGGCGCATCAAAGCTGTCCTTCTGGGGAAGTACCTCCACCTATCAGAAAACCGTACCTAAATAACAACTCCCTAGTGGGTTGTTGTGTACTTGCGTGTGAGTGAGGTCACCAGTAAGGTCCTAAGGAGTTGCTGCATTAGTAGCAGAGAAGGCATCGCGCGTATTACAAGCGTTCATAGGCTAAGGTAACCGTTTTGCATCAGGTGGGCCGTATGCTTGTATGCTTTCCGACGTTGTATAATATAAAAAAAAATTAAGCGAGCAATTCTTGTACAATAGATAAACATATTCCGTGTATCTCAAAAACTGCTCTAACGAATTGAAAAAACATGCAATTTGATCTAACCTGAAAAAAAAACGCTATTTTACTCAAATAGATATATCTTTGCCCATAGCAGGTTGAATTGGCAAAGGAGCTGCCAAAGTTTGCGAAGAGTTATCGCGTCAGCAGGCGAAGTTACAACTCGTCGAGATATACCTTTTTTTGTAATCGAATATATACTGTCGTAATAACTGTGCGCAATAACTGACACCAATGTAGTTTTTATACTACTAAGGTGATGAACAAGCATACAGCCTATCTACTGGTATGCAATTGCCGACCCTAAAAACGTCATCACGCCTTCTCTAAAAAAGCTGATTTTATTATCCCTGGAGAAAATAAAGAAAGTTAAATAATAATAAATAAATATTGTCGGACAAATTACACAGCGCCATCTAGCCCCAAAGTAAGCGAAGCTTGTGTTATGGGTACTAGACAACTGATAAACATACGTAAATACATTTTTTTTTTTTGTAAATACATACTTATTATACATAGAAAATACCCAGACCAAGACAAACAGACATGTTCATGCACACAAATGTTTGTACTGTGTGGGAATCGAACCCACGAGCGTTGGTCTCAAAGTCGCGTAACAGCGCGTTACACCACTGCGCCACCGAGCAGTGGTTGACTTTAAAATTATATCTTTGTAACGCGCGTAACGTTGTAACGCGCTGTTTCTTCTAACGAGAGAAGACAACTTCTACGCAACCCATGGAGGAAATTACCAATGGAGAACAACGCATCTAGATTGCTTTGCAACTCAACGCACTGCTGAAATCATGGATAAATATTCAGTCACTTACACTTATAGGTTAAAATACAGAGGGAGACTTTGTACAAAAGTCGTCTGCGTGGGTACCTCTGTCTCACCTGTTTTTACCGCCAACCAGCTATATTTATATAGCTGTTTTCCGGTTTGGAGGGTGAGATATGGCACAGCACCCAGCTGTAACGAAACAGCTATAGGTCACAAGATTGACAGCGCGCGAGTAACATCCCCGTTGTGTTGCGAGGGTCAATATGATGCGGTGACCGCTTACCATCTGATACCACATGCTTGCCAATCTAGTTGTATAAAAAAAAAACTCCTATTGGACCGAAGGCTCGTGTTGTTGAGACATTTAGTCGCCAAAACACTACGTTATTATGAGTGAGGGGTGCCTTTACGCGAAATCAAGTGTTTTATTGGTTCATGTTGGAACCTTGAGCAGTATGCGACCATTGTGATTCCAGTATGAGGTGATAAACTGAAGGTTAAAGAGATATAATTTTAAAGTCATTATCAATCTGTTTGCCTTCATTTAAAACCTCAAACGTGATTATGGTGTTGCTTAGTAACCTCTAATCCCAATGTAGTCATACCGCAAAGTTTATTTAGGTGATAGCCTAACGTAAGTGATTGCTGTGTCAAGATACACGATACATCTACAGACATGGTTAATACAGAGCAGGAAAGCGAACTAGCAAATCAGGCCTTGGTGGTAATTTGACATTGTGGTTTGAAATTGAGATCTTTGTGTGACCAATCTCACGTCACTATCGGTATATACATCTTACAAGTCAATTTCAGTGTCGACAGAGCGAACTGAGTGCAATAGTTCTCTTCATGAACATTCGACTTCATGTTTCTTCTCGAATTGATTTTGATACTTTGTTGTATATTTAGGGAGCAGTGCAAAATGTACTTTTGTATAAAAGGGCCGACCTCGAAGGCATCATACGGAATCTACTCATGAGACGCAAATAACTCAAATAAGTACTGATAGTATCTCCCTCTTTACGAATGGGTTTATTATAGAATTGACTGATATCTAACTGACAAATATGTTTTTTATCATTCAGCACGTACATTTACATTTCTTTAATTTTACCACTTGAAATACTTATTTTTTAACTCTTTACTGACTTAAATTTAAATTTATTGTAATATCAACTGACAATTTTAAGACCCTCATTTTCAAGTCCCAGTTGGGGTTTTTTCTTCTTAAATAGTAAAATCCGTAAAACAAAATAAAGAAAAATGATAACTATGAAAAATGAATAAAATGAAATAAGATTTTTATTTCAAAAACGTATATGCACCAGCACGGGGCTCGATGGCAAATAAAAAATTACTAACTGTTTTATCTCTAAAATCGGATGACAAACGACACCGTTCTTTTCGATTGAACACATGAACCAACGGCGAAGAAAGTATTTCAGTTTGACTTTTTATACGATCATCAAAGCTTCACCAAATTTATATGTGACTTATCTCTGGATCTACCTTAATAGAATACATTTATAACCAGACATACTCAAAGCGCCGCATTCCGTGTCTACTTTGCAGCCAAACTTTAACATGCGGCCTGAAACTTACCTTCGTGAATTCTCGGATGTACAGAAATAGAAGAATGTGAAAAATGTGTACAGACCTCGGTTTACTAAATAAATAAATATTGCCGGACAAATTACACAGCGCCATCTAGCCCCAAAGTAAGCGAAGCTTGTGTTATGGGTACTAGACAACTGATAAACATACGTAAATACATTTTTTTTTGTAAATACATACTTATTATACATAGAAAATACCCAGACCAAGACAAACAGACATGTTTATGCACACAAATGTTTAAGGATCGGCGAGTTCCGTCACCTACGCCTAAGGATTTGGCGATGACACTGATTTTGAAATGGGGCGACTGCTGTCTGACTCCACGACGCCAGGGGAAGACCTTTCTTAGATTAGGTCATACGTGTCTCGAAATATAATTTGTTGGGCGTGCGTGTTCCTTCACGACGCTATCCTTTACCGGTAAGTGAGTGACAATTACTAATGCGTATACAGTATGTGGGCAGTAATAGGTGCGGCGATATAGCCACTATTGTGGCAACATGTAAAGAACTGAGCTCTTCTTATTCTTGACTAGCTGTGCCCGCGACTTCGTCCGCGTGGAATTTAACAAAAAAAATATTGTTCAGTTCACAGAGTTTACTATAACTTATTAACCCTTCGAAACCCGGGTGGTCGTATACAACCGCGAAATTTTTGGGAAAACGTATATAACGGGTTCTGACTGCTCAATTCTGTATTTCGCGTATAGAAATACCTATGCTAATTTTAATGAAATTCTTCTATTTTGTAATTCGCACCCCCGAAGGGGAAGATATTTCTCCCTAATTTTAACAGTTTTTCATATTTTACGCAGGAACCCTAAATATTTACGGGATAAAAAGTACCCTATATTTGGCTCTGAACAGTCTTCTGTCAGTCGTCTACCTACCAGTGAAAGTCCCGTCAAAATCGGTCCAGTCGTTTCAGAGATTAGCCGGAACAAATAGACAGACAGACAAAAATTGTAAAAATATTCATTTTGGTATATGTACCGTGTATATATCCATATGCATTTAGTAAAAAGCGGTTATTTTAATATTACAAACAGACAATCCAATTTTATTTATCTGTATAGATGTATAGATGAATTATTTTTTAATCTGATACTCTAAACTAGATAACAAGGGTCTATACATGCAAAAATAATAAAGAGATTCTAACTTACTGTCTAGGAAGCTGATATTACTATTTAATTATAATATAATCAATATAATTTCCTTATTGCTAATGCGTCTAATCAATAAATTATTGTTAAATAAAAAAAAACTGCCTTCAAACTACACCCAGGAACTAAAAAGCGAAAAATAATTGGTTGGAGTCGGTGCCAATATACTGATATTATTAATTGATATTATGCCGCTGGCACTCCTCCAATTTTTTTTTTATTTTTATTTAAAGAGAAAAAAAATGACAAAAACCACAAACCATTATCTGTGATCATATTTTTGTTTTTATTGATTTTTTCAAAAAGAACTGAATCAATTTCGATAAAATTTATATGGGACCACCTCTGCAGTGTCATACTTCAGATTTGCCTCTACCAAACAAAAAAAGAGCCTCCTCCTTTTTTGAAGACGGTTAAAAAGGTAGGTACCGATCTAAGTTCAAGGTGGTTAGTACATACGTACGTACGTAGTATATTTATGATAGTGATCCCCATAACAGCCTAGTAGATAAGGAACCAACCTAATAACCAACCGGTCCTCATTCGAATCATGATGTGGGCATGAACCATTAAATTATTGTTTTCGAATTGAGAATTGCATCTAAAATAGATATTTCCTTTTTAATCAAAGGTTACAATTAAGTATAAATTATTGCAGTGGTCTGAAGTGGTTGTACCGCTTACATAGCACATGGGAGGAAGGTCTATTTGAGTTTGTTTAAACTATTAAATCCGTTAAAGTTATAAAATGTCTTTAACTTTATTTTGTCTGCCTTTTTATTTTTGCTATCATACGTTTATCTTTACCTCAGTGTCAAAATATTACATGCTACTTGTATATTTATTCCTATGAGGTTCAAATTCGTTGCAGACTCTATTTAAAGGTTATTAAGAGAGGTAGGGCGTATCAAAGCAGTTCGTTTGATTCCTCAGACGAACTGCTTTGATGCGCTCTACCTCACAGAAAACCGCAGCCAAATAATAACTCCCTAGAGGGTTGTTGTGTTCCTGCGTATGAGTGAGGTCACTAGTAAGCCCCCGAGGAGTTGCTGTGTAAGCAGCAGAGGAGGTATCGCGCGAGTGATACTTAATATACCGCGTTAATTGGCTACGGTACCCGCTTTACATCAGGCGGGCCATATGCTTGTATGCCTCCCGACGTAGTTTAAAAAAAAAGGTTTTAAATTTATATTATTGCAAGTTCGTAGAGAGATAATAGAGCTCAGTGGTTGGTTAAGTTCATCTGTTATGTTGACGGAGACCAAAAAAGATACCTCACTTATAAAGGGCATAATAATGAGGCCATAAAGGCAAGGTTACGACTGAATAATATATCAACACTCAGCCAAATCAATGATCCTTATATTACGAAAAGTAATATTTTTAGTGTGTTTAGGAGAAATTGGGAGAATATTTCTGAATAGCGTGAAATTCAGGTCAACAACTTCTATGAAAGATAAATATTCTGCCGGCAATTAATGTAAGCCAAGTAATATTCTCTATACGTAACGATCTGCCCGATAATTTCATGAAATAGACAATTCAATGATCTGAGATATATAATGAAGTTATTTGTTTGTAGACAGTTTTCCGCGAAAATTTGTACTCTTTTCTGAGTTCTTCCTGCTACATTACTTCGAAAAGTCACACGTTTGACTATTATTTCCTATTCTCTCTCGCTTTCTTCCTTAGCTCATGTCTCCTCAGGATCTCATATGAAGAAATAGTTGCGCTACAATTTTGCAGTGACAAACAATAAGGGAAAAACTAGACTAAGTGGTGGATTATGAAATTTCAATCACTTCTTTGTTTGAAAGGAACTTCTACAGTGATCTTTCACTAGCCATAAAATATAGTAAAACACCTAAACTACTTACTAATCACAAACTCTGTAAATCTTAACATAACTCAATTCCGTGTATATGTAATACCACTATCACACTCAAATGAATTGTAACTTAGACTACTTTTTTATAAGATCTACACGTATAATAATGTATATAATAAATTTGTGGCCATGTTAATATAATATAAATATATATGTTGGGTTCATAATTAGATAAGTACTAACATAATTTCATAATTATAAAATATTGTGAACTTGTTTGTGGTCCTTTAATAAATAAATAAAAAATAAATCTACTCACAGTCTAAACTACAAATACTAAAAACTCGACACTTGTTTTTTTAATATGTTATATATGTAAAACAACATGTCCTTCTAAACAATAATGTTTTTTAATTTTTGCGTCATTTAATTAAATTAAAGAAACCATGCACCAACAAAATTCCAGTACACGATTGACATAAAACTAGATGTTTACATCCTACAAAGTAAAGATATGATCTTACAACCTAAAAATACAAAATTAATATAACATTGTAAATACTGAAGCTAGTACGAAATAAAAGTAAATATGGAGGCGATAACGAAAAGTTATGGTGAAAAAGGCGAGTGTAAAAGAGAAAACATGTTTTTTTGCAGATAAGATGAGATGAGATGCGACAGAATGAAAAAGGAATAAACTATAATATTTCGTTAAAATTGGGGTTTCAATGTAGAAGTAGGACGAAAGAGTAGAAGATAGAAAGAGTTGTTTTTGCACAAAAAATGTTTTCTAGAAGAGGGTTTGAGGAAAATCTTTTTTAACAATAAGCTACACAAAATAGAGATAATACGAGTATATTGCAGCCGTAATATAGAGAAATACAGAATATGAAGTTGAAAATGAGATATTTATGACAGGTTGGAAAGTAATAGATAGAGATTACGACGAAATCGAGGCACTGATGCGTTGTATTACGTAATATAAACTTATTCACATAAATATACATCCCACATATGAATACACACCATTCAACTGTAATAGAGTAAAAAAGCAGCGTATCCTCATATACAATTCATCAAACATACATAATACATACGTAGCTATATTAACTATAGATCTTTATTGTTGTTATTTCCCTGTTTTTGTTACATCATTATGGACATATAATATATAAACATGTTTATCAATTTTTAGAAGAGCGAATGCCCCTGGCACAGGTATTCATTTACTTAATATGTGTGCAATTTGATCTAACCTGCTTTGTGTGCTTCCGCCACCAATTAGTTCATGCGGCCTAGCGCCGGCCGGCACCCACCCACTACTGTTAGTGCGTGCAACATGCCGACGTGGTTCGCCTCTCCACGAGGCATCATCAGGCGTTGTAGACGTTAATCGTAAGAATAACATGCTACAAGTGACAAATCCATCGCAGTGCGAAATACGTGTCGCAGCGACGACCAGGCCAGTCGTGGCAGCGACGGTGGTGGTGGGGGCATGCGGATTCTGTTCCAGATGGCGGACGACCGCAGCCGAGGCAGAGACTACCGGAGCAGCCATGGCAGCGTCGGCATGTTGCACGCACTAACAGTAGTGGGTTGGTGCCGGCCGGCGCTAGGCCGCATGAACTAATTGGTGGCGGAAGCACACAAAGCAGGTTAGATCAAATTGCATGTAGATTTGACTTTCGCAAAATAACGCCTGAATCTATTACTTAATATGTGTTTAATTGAAACGAATTATTTGTGTTTTGTTTCAGTAAACAAGTATATGGACTGCCTTACATAAAACAGTTGCCGTGTCATGCTTCTAATATGACAATTCCAGAGATAATAGAAAGTTCTTCTGTCGTGATTAGGATACAACAACCCTACAAAAGTTGTAGCACACGAAAGCAAAGTTTCCTTTTGAGATTTCCTTTGGCTAAAAGTCTCGTCTATCGACATTCAATTTATTGTAAAAAGAATGCTTAGAACAACTCCGTGACAACAAAAAAGGGGAGAAGTAATGAGGATAGAAAAGAAATAAAAGATATTACCTCAATTTGTAAAGTAGGCCGTTAATCCGTTAATTTTTGGGGACCTTCTAATGGTGTAATCTAAACAGATAAATAAAATTGGAGTGTCTGTTTGTAATATTAAAATAACCGCTTTTTATTAAATGCATATGGATGTATACGCGTTACATATACCAAATTATTTTATATATTTTTTACAATTTTTGTCTGTCTGTCTGTCTGTTTGTTCCGGGTAATCTCTGAAACGGCTGGACCGATTTTGACGGGACTTTCACTGGCAGATAGCTGATGTAATAAGGAGTAACTTAAGCTACTTTTATTTTAGAAATTTTATTTATTTTTATTAATATTAATAAATAATAAAAATAAATACTATTCCGCGCGGACGAAGTCGCGGGCACAGCTAGTCATAAAATAAGAAAGTCAGTAAGCCTTTCTTGGAAACCCATTTCCCAAGCCAACCAGTGCGAAAATAAAACTTGTTAGGAGAAATACTTCGATTGCAGATCGAAACGAAAAGTAGATATAAACATTCTATAATTCATAAATATACCACGTTGTTTGAGGAATTTCAGATAGTCAGATACCTCATCATCAGTCCTAAAGGGTGAATGGAAATAGTTTCCAACAACGAAACTACTGAAACTAGATATACTGAATTTAGAATTTCACGCTAACAAAGCCGCAGGTAACTGGGGGTATGTCATAGAGATCAGTTTGTAAGTTTTAAGGTACTCGATGGCGTCGATCCGCATATAATTTTAATCGAAAACGCAGGTTAAGCAACGTCTACCGCAGCCTGTCTATGGGTGTGTTAACAGTTTCTAGTTCCTCCGTTCTTTGTAAGGTCGCTTATAGTTATTCTCGAGATGATAGTTGTTACGTTAACCTACGCAATGCCGCCTGACAAAAAATCGCTTCCTAGTAATAAATCCCTCGAGAGTTGGTCTCTCTAGCAGTGGCGGTGGTAAGAGTACATTATATCATGTATGCTATATGCCCCTCTTTGTGTATAAAATATGATAATTGTGATAACTTACTACAAAAAAAGATTTCACTTTCATAATATCAATTGTTTTTCTATTTTCAGAGAAACTATTGATATATCTAAAAGAAAACAATACACAACGTACACAACTTTCTGCTGTAATATCAGACACAAAACAACAAGCATATAGCAAGAACATTTTAATACAAACTTAGCATATACGGCAAACAGTGGTGTGTATGTAACAAATATCTCGAGATAGGTTCCTTGCTAAACAGGAGAGAGAACCAAGCGTAACTTAGTTCTTACACAGCCCACTCGTTTCTATAATATTCATACTCACTCACCTTTCTTTTTGTATACTACGTCGGGAGGCATACAAGCATACGGCCCACCTGATGTAAAGCGGGTACCGTAGCCTATTAACGCTTGCGATATATTAATTATCTCGCGCGCTTACTGGTAACCTCACTTACACGCAGGAACACAACAACCCTCCAGGGAGTTGTTATTTGGCTGCGGTTTTCTGTGAGGTGGAGGTACTTTCCCAGATGGGCTGCTTTGATGCGCCCTACCTCTCTTAAAACATCCAGGCCAAGACAAACACAAATGTTTGCCTTGTGTGGGAATCGAACCCACGAGCGTTGGTGTCAAAGTCGCGTCATTCACGACTGAGCCACCAAGCTCGTCAAAATCACGATCCATGGTGAGTGAGTCACCCAATTTGGCGTTGCAAACCCATTTCGTATTAATTCCCCAGTATCCTTTCTATATATCCGAACCAACGTAGCATGCCTTTTTTATACAACGTCGAGGCATACAAACATACAGCGATCGGATGTAAAGCGGTTGCGCGGGTTAACTTTAGGTTGCGCCGTCAAAGCCTGTTCTGAACATTTTCATAATTTTGATTTAAATTGTTCAGGTGCAAAATATTAACAGGGTAATTATAAATAAATTTGTTCACAGTTTAAAGTGAGTTTTATGAAATGTTCTACCCGTAATAGGAAAATTTCAGCAAGCTAAATTAAAACGAAATGGCATCCTGGCCGGATAAATTCACAAAACAGTTTACCAGTACAGTTAACCAGACCAGTAACATTCACAGAAGTATAGTACTTTATTTTTTTAACTGCGTGACAGACAAGAATACTGTTATCGCTGATAAAAAATAATTACTATCGCAAATATTATCGCTTTAAAGTATAAAGCCCTCATTTACTTTCATATAGTATTCTGGTGATCTTGCTTACTTGCAGGAATACAAGAACCAGTTGTAATTTATCGACTATCATCTGTAAAGGGAAAATATTTTCCTCATCATCATTTCAGCGAAAGCACATCCACTGTTGAACATAGGCCTACTTAGACTTCCATGATATTCGATCCTATGCTTCTTGCATACATCGGTTAATCATCATGATCCTTTCTTTCTTTCTCACTGCTACTTCAGATTACTGTTCCATAAAGTCACATCGTAACTCTAGTTCTACTACGGATGTATTCATTCCAGAATCTATCAGGTAGAGGAAATTCCGAGTACGGCTCATTCCATCACACGCTATGCAACCTTGAGCTTTTATATAAGAGCCATAGTTAGAGACCACGACTCTGTGCTGTATGTTATCTCTGGCAAAAAAACAGGTCTAAAAGTTTCATCTTGAGACATTCAGGAATTCAGGACGAGATTTTTTTTTCGCAGTATTTGTAACTATTTTTATAATACGTAAGTAATAAAAGTAGTAAGTCTGCAGGGCAGTTTGGAGAGATTGTTGATGAGTAGTGATCATGGTACTCAGTGCTCTTGATAGATGATCACGACTTAGACTGAAGCGTATCTTTGTTGGTCGTGATGAAAACCAAAGAAAGCCCACATTTTTACTTGCCATGATTGGCCGTCAAGTCAGAAATTCTTGCGTTATATGCCGCAGGGATATTGTCCAAGCATAGATCACTACCCGCAATCTTGACCTTCTGTATGAGGCTTATAATCAGAAACCACATCTCTGTGCTGTATGTAATCACTGGCAATATGAACTACTCGAAGACTTTCATCTTAAGACATTGTGTTATTTTAGACTAGAAGATCTTTCACTATTTCCGAACGCTGCCCATCTGAGTCATATAATAGATAAATATATATTGATACGTCTACTTGCTCATTTAATTCAGAATCTCTGCACGTTTATCAGCTTCATGCAGCATTTACAGTCGAGTTCATCTTTACAGACAATTTGATCTACACTACTTTATGTCCACTTTGTGTATGTACGCGAAAGTAGAAGGATGTAGGAGCCGAGAAAGGCCAAGACTTACCTATCATGACCAAATTGATCGTGTTTACGTGTGTGTTAAATTAATTAGCAAGCAATTACAGTGGGGTGTGTAAGAATTGGGTCTCGCTCGGTTCTCTTTGCCTACCCCGCAAGGGATTTGGCGTGAAGGTAATACTCGTAGATAGAAACTTTGTGTGCATCCCTTTATCTTTGTCTTTATTTCTAAACTGACTGATCTGACGACATCCCGATATAACATAAGCAAAACACGCTGCTATATCGTAAGAAACTTAATAGTATCTCCACGAATATCAATTCAATCGAATACGCAAGTCAAGAAATGGTAAGCTATCTGTGGATGGACTCATTTATATTGAGCTTTTCCGTACTTTGGAGCCGTCAGTTGTGATTGTTGAGCTAACTGTTAGGGATGGCATCCACTAAAGCGGAAATGTGCGGAGAGATGTGGTTTCATATATATGATGCATATATTTGACCGGTGTAAAGCGGGCTTTTAAATGTATGCATACATTTATTTCCGCACATATCAGGTCTAATAGAAACTATGTAACTAGGTTTGAAAATACTAGCCCTTCCAATCCGCAATGAAGCAACAAACATTATATTGTCAAAGATGTATTCAGACAATACAAACTAACAAGATGGCTAGAGACAGATATCACGTACATTACTTTACTGGCGTGTTTGTATTCGTTTGACAAGCCTATAAAAACAGAAAAGCCAGCGGAGTAGTAAATACGATTTTGATTTTTTACTACTCAATGAACCACTACTCTAAACTCAGTTCACTGTACAGTTGGTAAAACAAACGAAGGCAGGCGAAATTATTTTAAAAAGAAAGATGGAGATAAATACGATGAAGAAAAAATATTTACGCAGACTCCTCACATTTTTTTAAAAATAAAAACTTATTGTATCTTATTCGTTACTCATATGTTCATAATAATTTTTCTAATATTATATGATGAGTTTTTACCCAATAATAACTTTCAGAGTAGCGACAGGATAGAGGGTCATATAACTGGGTCCTTGCATATCTCACTAGTTTATTTAATATACATAGTTAATATTGACCAAAATCACAGGCCCCTGTCTCTGTTGATTCCAACGGATCTCTTTTGTTCTATGGAACATGACGTCATCGGACAAAATGAGTTTAAATTTTCTCAAGTTTTCATTAAATATTAACTAGCATTTCAACAGAGTTCATTTTCAGTCACTTTATGCTAAATTGTTCCATACGATGTTTGATAAAAAAAAATATTTTTAATTGAATTTTCTGTTTAATTCAGTTAATTCAAATATGACTACGAACCTACCTATCAAAAACTAGTTACTTCCACTAGAGATACTATAAATAATTATTTCATAGAGCAACATGAGAATTTAAAGTATTACATGTTCTATAGGAAAAATATAAAAAAATTGGACTCATTTAGTACGATGACATCATATTTTATAGAACAAATCGATTCCTTTAAAAAACTTTATATGACAATATGCAAATACCTTTAGTACAACTTTGCTTCCATTGTGCAAAATAAAATCAACATCGATAACCCATCAGCAGGATAGTCCATTATTTTCATTCGGAAACCTCTCACAGGTACCCGCAAAAAGCATTTTTCGATAAATTGAATTCCGTTGTCTCTCGTAAATTCATTCAAATTGCCAGGCGTGCGGTCGCCCTACATCGACAGTTGAATAGTTGACTTTAGGGTCATCACGTACGTTTCTCTCTGAATGTATCGAGAGATCAATATATGATGGTTATATGGGGAACATTGAGGTAACAATTCTAGTAAGATCCCTTCGTCTTTACTCTACATTGCGTAGATAAATGAAAACTGTTTCTGCTCGAAAGATATTGTTGAAGGTAAGGCGCATTATTGGCAGGTGGGTGAAATTTCGGTAGGAAAATAGAAAGCAGAGGATTCAGGGATTCTATTTAGAATTTATTTGATTGTTAATAAACAAATTGTACTACAAACTCTAACTATCTATGTATAACTTTTCACCAAATCCTTTATGGGATACGCAGAGAGGTGCTAGCGCCACATGACTCGATTGTTATACATCTCACTCACTTCTTTAACATTCATTGCTCTTCTCATGCACGTTCACCGGTTTCTGAGGCTCTGACATCACCTCAATTCTAGTGTATGTAGTGAACAAAGGAGCGCTCTTAATCGACTGGTTCTAGGAATATACCACTAAATTTGTGTTTTCGGATTTATATACAAATTTGTAATTATCGATTACTTTATTGTTGTTAATAATTACTTCTTATTACCATAAATGTTAAAGAAGTAAGGATCGCGTCTTATTGCACTCTTATGGTTACATCTGCTTATCTTTTTATTTATTTATTTACTCAAGCAACTGTTGTGTTGCTTGAGTAAATAAATAAATAACCATCACAGTGAAATAACAGTTTGGAACAATTAACATATAGTTATTTATGATGTTGATTGCTATCCTGGGCGTGTTAGCATAAAGATTCGATCTAGTAAGTCAGTACACTGTACTAAGAAATAAAATAAGTAAATTATCAGAATTACAAAGATAGAAAAAACCTTGGAGTGAACTTAGTTGAAAACATGAAAGTAAATAAAAAAAGAAACACAGTTGATGATGGCGTTAATAACAGGAGGTAAAGCGGAGGATAATTTTAATATATTTCTTTTATTTTAATTTTATCCCGCAATAGACCTGGTGTGAAGATATTCATATATCAATTACTAGGTAGTAAAGAAAAATATCGTGAGGAAATTCGTACGAATGAGAATTTGTGACCTACCCGAAGAAAGCTCTGTTTTTTGCTCTGAACTAAAATTCTTAGGCGTAGGTAGTAGACGTCGCAAATTGTAATGAAATATGCTAAATTCTGATTAAATAGGAAACGAAATGACACTACGAAAAGGAAATTGATAAATAAGGTCCTGGTGAAATAGAGTACTTCCATCTCACAAAAGACTGCTGCTAATTAACAACAACCCCGGAAGATTGTCGTGTTCTTACAAGTGAGTAAAGTCATCAGAAAGTTCGTGAAAATGGTTTGTATTAGCAGACGGTGCAGTGATATACTTTGTGTTGCAAGTGTCATCTCTCTCTCTCTCTCTCTCGACGCTTATTCCCGATTCTTGATGTAAATATCTCTAGCAAATTTGAGTTTGGAAATCATCTGATACAGAATATCAAGCTAACTGATGCATATTTTAATGCAGGGCGCATTTACTGTTTTAGTTCATAAAAGTTTCAGATTATTAGGTAATCCGCAAACATAGAGACAGAAAGTCGATTATGGCATTTAACTAAAGTAGACAGGCCTGCTATCTGTATTGCGCTTGTGTTTTCACCACTGAAAAATTCAGATTCAGACTTTTATTTTAATTGATTTAGGTACAGCTTAATTATGGCATACATGAAACTGATTAACTTAAATACTTTTTACAGTTTTCTGCTCATTCATTTTAAGCGTGTGGGTTTTATCTCTACATCCATTCCAACTCTCTCTTTGACTGAGCTTAGCTCGATACACTTTTACATAGAATACAATTTTCTAGAAATTTTGGAAGTACCAATATTAGCAGCATCTGCAAATGTCTACAGTAATTACTTAATATCGGGTGATCTGTATGGGTGTTTCAATTCTTATATTTATATGCGTAAAATATGGACAATGTACAGTTAATCGTGGAGTTTAAGATATTCTGTTAGCGAAAAGTACAATCCACTTCATATATTTGATGTGCCCATACACGACTTTCTACGTCCCGCCTGGTACGTCGTTACGAGGCAGGTGGCGGCCGCCATCGTCGCACCTATATTCGCACCGACGGGAGCGGCTCTGTACACCTCGCCTCGGGGGACACCTTAACCCGCACTTTGCTGCAAATACATGCACATATGAAAATAAATAGAAAAATTACATTCAGATGGACTAGCTGAGAATTATCAATAAATATAATTTGTCAATGACTAATATATATATATATATATATATATATATATATATATATATATATATATATATATATATACTAGCTGACCCGGCGAACTTCGTACCGCCTCAGGATCAATAAATGATGTGTTAACTTATTAGATGGTATAAATTCTTTTAACACTTATTATCCTATTCCGGACGAAGACAAATCCAAAAACACAAAAATCATAAAAATCGGTCCAGCCGTTCTTGAGTTATAAATGGTGTAACTAACACGACTTTGTTTTATATATATAGATATGCCAATTCGTACTTGAGATATCATAAAAAAAGAATTTCATATAAAATGTATGAGAAATGTAATTTACTTCTTTTTTTTTGTTATTTTTTCCATGTTTTAATACTTATTATCCTATTCCCGATGAAGACAAATCCAAAAACACAGAAATCATAAAAATCGGTTCAGCCGCTCTTGAGTTATAAATGGTGTAACTAACACGACTTTGTTTTATATATATAGATATATATTAAAGTAATTTAAGTTGAATAACAGAAAATGAATAACACTGTACCGAAATATAAATTTTAGAATACATTATCTAACAAATCCTATATACGAACGAAACTATTTTTTAATTATGGCCGTGTGGCTGTTTACTTCCCAACGTTGTACAACACGTTGGGAGGCAAACACCCACACGGCCTACTTGATACAAAGCGGTTACATATGAGCGCTTCCAATGCAGGAAATATCACTCGCGCGTTACCACCCTTGCTACTTCTACAGCAATTCTTAAACAAACTGATAACCTCACTCGCTCATATAACGAAATGCACGGAATAACTTTTATTTCTGAATGTCGAAAATGCTAAGAAAATGTGTAGCAATCTCACATTTCTATGCGAATATTAAATTCTACAGAATCTTGAGGGAGCCATGAGATATGTACTTCATAGTAAATTCCAGTTTTGGATTGTAGAAATACTGAACCCAGAATGTATTATGAGGAACAAAACAATTCCGAATGAACCCGCTCGTGCGTTCTGCTAAATATAAAACATCTTTTCTGCGATTTACAATTCTCCGTATGACGGAAACTCCCTTTGCTACATCTGCCATTTCCATTTTCGTGGTATCTTTGACAGATCCATTAATATTTCTTTAATATATTGTGTTCTCCATGAAAATCTAAATAGAGAACACCACAACCAGCAGTTTGTTTTATTTTATGTTTCCGCCACCAGTTAGTTTATATAAACTAGCTCAGATCACTAACTAAAAGATGCAGGGAAATACTCGAACAGTCTTTTCTCTGTGGATGCTCAGCTACTGCAGTCGTCTCTGCTCGTTCCTTGCATCCTAAACAGGAAATGTTTGCAGCCAACAATAATCACTAATATTTATACCTAGTCTTTCCATAAATACTGAAACAAAGAAAAAAATGTTTTTCTATTGCAAATAACTACTATTACTTTTACAGTGTGTTAGGCGGGCTTATCCCTCTAAGGGATCTCTTCCAGCCAACCTTGAAGTATTAGAGAGGATTATAAATATACGAGGGTGGAATAAAATAATTATAGTGAAAAGAATAAGTCAATTTTAGATATTACACAATGGAAAATCACTAATGTATTGTCTGAAAACCAGTTATTAATGAGCTAACAGTTCGAAGTATTATCAAATAATATTTTTAACGCCGATTTGAAGGAAACCAATGTAGGCGACATTTTCATGTCCAGTGGTAAAGAGTTCCAGAGCTTAGCAGCAAAAATTGTGAAAGATTTGCCATCGGAGTGATGGTCATAGTAGGGGATATCCAAAGAAAGAAGTCCACAAGATAGCGTTATTCTGTTTCCTAATCAATTAAGCCTAAGGATTTGGCGAAGATACTACATACATATAATTACGCCTGTCTCCCATTGTGGTAAGCAGAGACAATGGAACGCCAGGTGCACCGATCCAAACATACCCCTCTCGCTTCTTCCACAATCATCAACCTCTTCATGCATGCTCTTCGGTTTTGGGTGCTTTTGATTTGGACCTTTTTCAACACATTACCAATTTAATCTATATGCGTATATATTATACATATGGCAACTGCCGTCAGATCTACACAACCCAGAGGGTAAGCCAGAACTTTATCAGGTTAATTCACACGTATTTCGATATATAATTCGTTGGGCGTGCGAGTTCCTTGACCATGTTTTGCATTACCGTCGAGCAAGTGATAATTGCATAGGTCTACATAAATCCAGTAACACGAATTTAGTGGAAAGAATAATGACATTTCTTTTTAGGGTTTCGTACCCAAAGGGTAAAACGGAACCCTATTACTGAGACTTCGCTGTCCGTCCATCCGTCCGTCTGTCACCAGGCTGTATCTCACGAACCGTGATAGTTAGACAGTTGAAATTTTCACAGATGGTGTATTTCTGTTGCCGCTATAACAACAAATACTAAAAAATAGAATAACATAAATATTTAAGGGGGTTCCCATACAACAAGCGTGATTTTTTTGCTCGATATTGATAACGGGAACAGGTAGACGCTTGAAATATTAACAGAATATTTAGTTATGTATTCACTTTAAGAATAAATAATTAAATTAAAATAAAACAAATATTTAAGGGGGGCTCCCATACAACAAACGTGTTTTTTTTTTTGCCGTTTTTATAGATAATGGTACGGAACCCTTCGTGCGTGAGTCCGACTCGCACTTGGTCGATTTTTTTTTATATATATGCTACGTCGGGAGGCATACAAGCATACGGCACACTTGATGTAAAGCGGGTACCGTAGCCTATGAACGCTTGTAATATATTAAATATCGCTCGCGCGATGCCTCCTATGCTGCTGACGCAGCAATTCCTCAGGCGCTTACTGGTGACCTCACTCACTCGCAACACAGCAACCCTCTAGGGAGTTGTTATTTGGCTGCGGTTTTCTGTAAAGTGGAGGTACTTCCCCAGACGGGCTGCTTTGATGCGTCCTACCTCTCTTAAAACATTCAGACCAAGACAAACAGACATGTTCATACACACAAATGTTTTCCTTGTGTGGGAATCGAACCCATGAGCGTTGGTGTCAAAGTCGCGTCATTCGCGACTGAGCCACCGAGCTCGTCAAGCCCTTTCCTAACCCTATAATAAATATATGAGGACGCATTTGTAAATACGAGTATACGGTATTGTGTTTACCGATACAGCAATATTTGTTGTTTACATGGCAAATGTAAAAAATCGGCCAAGTGCGAGTCGGACTCGCAAACGAAGGGTTCCGTACCATTATGTATAAAAACGGCAAAATAAATCACGTTTGTTGTATGGGAGCCCCCTTAAATATTTATTTTATTCTATTTTTTAGTATTTGTTGTTATAGCGGCAACAGAAATACATCATCTGTGAAAATTTCAACTGTCTAACTATCACGGTTCATGAGATACAGCCTGGTGACAGACGGACGGACGGACGGACGGACAGCGGAGCCTCAGTAATAGGGTTCCGTTTTACCCTTTGGGTACGGAACCCTAATAAAAAGTAAACATGTCTTTGAACGTAAATAGATTTTGGGCGTAAGGATCCAGTTATCTTAATAAATAAATTCATTAGATATAAAATTACATGGAATCGCAAATAGTGTGAGATGCCAATGAATAAATATCTTTAATTGTATAGGACAGAACGCGTATTCTGCTGTTCCGGAAGGTATTGTTTCTAGAACTGTTATGTTGTGGAATGAAGTTCCCGCCGGGGTTTTCCTAAGAGATTACAGCAAAAAAATGCATCGTGATTTAACAAGTTAAGTAACATACAAGGCACGTTATAAGCTCCGTTTACTACGGTAACTGCTCACCATCAGGCCGACTATATAAAAAGTAAAGATGCCTAGGATACAACGATATTTAAGTTTAAAAAACTTTATTTTTACTGTTGAGTATGGTTGCAATCACTCATATGTGAAGTATATAATCTAGACTATTTTGACATTGAAGATAAGGGTTAAGTTGTTAAATTTGACATATCTATGTCGATACGGGCGGAATAGCTACAGGAAGTATGTCTTGACTTGAATGGTACTTAATTAAAATTGACTGAGTTTTCCATTTTTTTATATAACGTAGCCTATTATCGCTTGATATACAGGAGCCTATGATCGCTTGATATACAAGACGTGTCGCTCTCGTGTAATGTTTCACAGGAATACAAAAACCTACCAGGGAGTCGTTATGTATGTATATTGTTGCGTTGCTGCGAGTAAGTTAGGTCACCAGTTAGTTCCTAAGGAGTTGCAATTAGCAGCAGATGTGGCATCATGTGGCATTCTATGGGTATGGTGACCACTTTACATCAGGTGAAACGTATACATGTGTGTCTCCCGACGTATAAAAAAATCCATCAAGTGCGAGTCCGACTCGCGCTCTGAGGGTTCCGTAAAATATTTTCGCGAAGTATTGTCGCAAAACAAGTATTTTTTTTTTTGTGACGGGTCTAAAAATTTCCGGCTTTCGGATTTTTTCCTTCACTTGTGCTACATGACATTGCTTCTTACCAACTTTCATGATTCTAGGTCAGCGGGAAGTACCTACCCTATCGGTTTTGATTCCCTTGCGAGAGTCAAAATAGGCGCATAAACGAGGCATAAAGAGCCGTATCTTTTGATTGCGTTGACTTAGAAGTTTGATTTTTCACTGCTCGAAGAGATTACAGCCCTGAGCATGTGACATTAATTTCAGCGTGATAGCTCCACCCGTTTCTAAGAAAAAGGGTGTTGACAGACATTTACAGACGTTGACGAGCTCGGTGGCTCAGTCGTGAAAGACGCGACTTTGACACCACGACACGACACGACACGAGTGATATATGTTACAAGCATTAATAGGCTACGGTAGCTGCTTGTACGCCTCCCGACGTTGTATAAAAAAAACAGACATGCGGACAACAAAGTGATCCCATAAGGGTTCCGTTTTTTCTTTTATGGTACAGAACCCTAAAAAGGGAATCTATGAGAGCGTAGCCATGAGTAGTAGCTGGTGTGTAATAGTGTCATAAAGTGTAAAGTAGAAAACGGCGAGGAATACAGCTCTGCCAGTGTACGCGAAACGTCTCGACGCCGAATGTGTTTTAGTCTACATACATATGCCTAGACATAACCAATGCTTCACTTTAGCATAGTATATACGTTTATCAGTATCTGACCTCTGTACAAAGTTGTCAAAAACTCTGTACGTTGAGAGACATACAAGCGTACGGCCCATTTGATGTAAAACGATTACCGTAACCTAGGAATGATTGCAATACATTAAGTATCACACGCGAGATACCACCTCGGCTGATAACACAGCAATTCCTTAGGTACTTTAGAGAATAGATGTACTTCCACAAACGGGCCGCTTTGATGCGCCCTACCTTTTTAAAATACCCTGTACAAGACAAATCATGCACACAAATGTTTGTGGGAAAATGGAACGCACGAGCGTTGTTGTCAAAGTGATATAACTAACGATTTAGCCACCAATCTCGTCTGTGATTTAATATAAGCTATAATAAATTTTACGTTCGGATACTGTATTACGTCACTACCTAAACGCAATTGAATCTGTTGCTATTGCCATAAATATTTCACATTTAAAACGGACTTAAAAAAATAAAATTCTATGTTCGTCGCGTACATTTTTAAAATGCGTAACTGATTAATACAGTTTAAATTTTATCAGTCTAAATGTAATTGCAGATTTGAATTCAATTTCATTTAAATTTGGAGAAGATTTTGTGATTGAAACTTTTTAATAAAAAATGAAAGCAACACAAAAAGCGACTATGTCGGATAGGCGTCGACTTCAAAATAAGATTTTTCACTTTTTTATTTCTGCCACTTTCAAGCATGACGCATTAAAGCAGCCCGTCTGGGGAAGTACCTCCACCTCACAGAAAACCGCAGCCAAATAACAACTCCCATAGAAGGTTGTTGTGCTCCTGCGTGTGAGTGAGGTCACCAGTAACCTCCCAAGGAGTTGCTGTGTAAGGAGCAGAGGAGGCATCACGCGACTGATACTTAATATATCGCAAGCGTTAATACGGTACCCGCTTTATATCAGGTGTGCCGTATGCTTGTATGTCTCCCGACGTAGTATATAAAAAAAAACGACTGTCAATCTACCCAATAAATTTCAGGCTCAATGAAATCAACATAAGACCATTCGATTCCTTAACATCAGTTCGTTCCAATCAAATCAACTTTATACACTGTCTCGTGTTGTTTATTGTGATTGTTGTCTGGCTATCTATAGCGCCACATCTCCGGCCTATATGCTTTCTCGTCCATTATATCATCCTTATCTTCTGGCTTAAGCCCAAAACATTAGGCTATTATAGTATTACTAGCTGTGGCCCCAACTTCGTTTATGTGGATTATCGAAAGAATGAAGGAGGCAGTGGTTAAATAATACAAGTTATTTATATTACCAAATTTGCCAATAGTTAATCGAACATAGATCAAAACAAATAATTTAATCGAAAGCACGATGTTTATTCTAGCATTCTTCTAAAGGTTATCCGGTTTCCTAATCTAAGGATTGGCCGGGTCCGCTACCTAAGCCTAAGGATTTGGCGAAGATACTGATACTATTAACAACTAATGATGATCCCGACGTAGTTTTCACTGTCCACCTCTGTCTTATAGTAATGTGTAATTTGTCTACTCGTACTATCACCATTTTGTTGTACATGCATGATGAAAAACGGAACAATATAAAGAAGATTAGATCACAAACACATCGGTGCCACTAAAAACTACTGGCTGAATTTGATGATATTTTACACGATGTAATGATGATATTTTACGTGGTAAAATTAACATTGCGGGTATTAAGCTATTTCTTTCAGGAAATATGAGCTAGCGGGACTATGGCGGTGGTGACACGAGCTCGGCACGATCAAATGCGTCGATTTATATGAAAGATTTTATGACTACAGTGGCGCAAAGATAGGCACACGCCTTCGCAACGCTCATAGATGGTTCTCGATGCCTAATGGCTTTGTGAAATACGCCTCGAGGGTTGGGGGATGAAATAAATTTATTACAATATTACAGCCTTGTAAAGTGGGCAGTGATAGCCCAGTGGAAACCGGCCTATTGAGCAACGGGTCCCCGGTTCGAGTCCTGGTCAAAGAGCAACGAAGTATATTTGCCTGTAGGAGTAAGATATTTTGCCGCGGTAAAAAGCAGCCTGTGTCACTATCGGGCCGGCCCTCCATACAAAATAAATCTCCATACAAAAAAAAGAAGTCAGCGCGTCGCACCGTTTTGATTTGAAATAGGACAAACCGACAAATAAATACACCTTTACATTCATAATTATACGAACCCCTCTAACATATTTGGACTCTACGAATTCTATGATTCTCTACGCTCTAGATATATTCCACAGGAGCCGTGCATTTGACCGAAATAAAAGTGGCACATGGTTTAACTTATCAATTTATGTATCACATGAATAATCTCTATACAAAAATAGCTATCCTACAGAAACAAATCCGTTCAGTCGTACGATAATCGTAGTTGATATCATAATTCTAAGCAACTTCACATTTCAATTACTATATGCTTCTGTAGGCGATATTATAAGACCGATTACTTTCGGCGAGCACATGCAAATCTTGGGCACTCGAAACTCGGGAGCAACCCACATAAAGTTGACCATGCGAGAAGCATGAGGTGCCTACTCATAAATGCATCCCTGCCACTTTTATGTTGCCACTTTTATGTTTAGCCATATATGATGAAAATTGTAGCCTTTTATTAAATTAGAATGGCAAATTGTTGGGGGTTATGGATATTCGAGTAATCAAAACTTCCTCCCCTTTGACTGTACCGGTCAGTATACTGGTTTTAATAACGTTTTTTCCCGGCTCTACAAAATCTAGCCTAGTGCCATTGCATAATTTGGGAGGATCGAAATTACGCATTTCCTTTGTGAAAGATTCGATTTTCGTTTTTCGTCATGATTAAAATACGGCTGCTCACCTGCGTTATCGGACTGAGCCGAATAGTAGTAAATAATAGAATTAGTGAGAAATTAATATAATTCTTATATATGAAGGATAACGCAACCATAGCGCCATGCACAAACATAATATTGCTACCTGTAAAAGACTTGTGTATAACTTGTAATGAATAATTAAAGCCTTTAGATAATTAAATAAATAACTTTATTAGGAGCCAACGCGCCTAGCTAGCCACAATCCATAGAGAAGAGAGAGAGCGGGGTTGCCACTCTATTAAAATATATTTATGTCATAGACACTACCTATTGACAATTTACAGTTAACAACTTCAAATCACCGGTATAAAAAGTAGCCTTTTTATCCCGGTGATACGTTCCTGTGCGATAATGTGGAATAGCCGGTCAAAAGCCGTTGATACGTAAAGGGAATTAAAACATCCACATTAAGTGAGATTCAAACATCCAAACTATCCCACGGAAACATATCACCGGGATAAAAAGTAGCAGATGTGTTAATCCACTACCTCATCTATCTATCTACTAAATTTCATCCAAATTCATTCAGCCGTTGAGGCGTGAAAACGGTACAAACATTCAAACATCCATACTTTCATATTTATAATATTAGTAGGATTTGTAATATCATTTGATCGTGAAGAAACTCGCACGTCCAAGAAATTATATTTCGAAAGACGTGTGTCCTATCCTAAGAAAGATCTAGTGTTCCCTCTGGGTTGTGAAGGTGATTATAGCATGATCGCTCCATGTGAAAATCAAAAGGAAGCGGACCCCGCCAATTCTAATAGATAACGCAAAGAAGAAGTATTACAGCTTTGTATAAACGTTGCAAAAGTTATTTATTATCCTATACATTAAACTCTCTTCTGAAGAGCTTAGTCTGGTGTTGAAAATAAATTTAAAAACACAATCACACAAAGAAGATCCAATTGGCACATTTCAATAAACAAGAATCGGGTCAATAAAAGGAAAAGCCTTTACGCAAGAAGTTTAGTGTCGCCATAAACAAAGGATGCCCGTTTGTCTATGCCAAAATGGCGGACAATATTTTTTCACGTGACAACTGTCAGTATATTTGGATGTCATTCGCAAAATACGTCGCTGTGTTTCAGATTTCGTTCGTATGTATTTCAGGCGTCCATTATATAATGTATTGTTTTTTAAACAAAGGGATGTCATTCCAATGGATTTTCATTGTGGGATACGCGGAATAGAAAAAATGATTTGATGTTTGATTTACAATTTTATTATCATTTACAACTCGGGTCGAACCTTGGGCTTCGATTCCCGCATAAAAAATGAAAAAAAACCTTGACCAGTATAAGAAATAAGAAGAACATACCATTTAATCACTTGACACAGCATAAAGGCACCCCTCACTCATGAAAACGTAATGCTTTATCGCCTAATTGTCTCACCGATTACCTGCAGACCATTAGTAGGATATTTTAACTAATAACCCGACAAATGATTCGATGTTGGCCCGAGAACTAGCCTATAATAATAAGAGATGCGAGTACTCATTTACCCCCCGACCCGAAGCGGTTAGTTTAGTTACTGATAGTTTTCCATATAAATATTTATTATTCCATATAAATTTTCAGTGAATCTTCAGGTTAGCACAGCAGGTGATCCTGTGAAGTTTGATAGCGATCATATCAGTAAATAATAATAAACTCACTTCTGAAGAGCAAGTATTTTTATTAATTTTCTGGTGTTGAAAATAAATTTAAAAACACAATCACACAAATAAGATTTATAATTAATATTATAATAGGTTCATTCCTTCATGATAAAAATGGCTTGACAAACATACTTTGTCTTTAATATGATTGTTATTCTAAGAATTTTTAAATAAAGTTGAGATACGCACAAGCTGATGTAAAGTGGTTACCGTGGCTGATGAACGCTTGCGTTGCAAGAAATATCGGAGTATGGCGTGAAAATATTTTTTTTATACTACGTCGGGAGGCAAGGAACACAACAACCCTCTAGTGAGTTGTTACATGGCTGCAAGAATATACATAATCTTCAGCATCATAATTAGCTTCAGCTCTGAAAATAATTGCTAGATCTATATATTAATATATGAAGCAAAGGGTTTGTTTGTATACGTTAATCTGTGAAAATACTTCTAAGATTAAAAAAAATACTCATCCTTTTGATAGCCCATTTCTCGAGGAAGATTTCTGGCTAAGTAACATTACAACACGACTCTTAGAAGCCGAAGTTAAATAGAAAATAGAATAATCAAAATTTTAACAAAAAAAAAAAATACCGCCTCCATCAGAACTGAATTGTATGATATGAAAAACAAAGGGACCAATCTGAAAGTATACTCTTTCAAATAAAAAAAGTTTTTTTCAAATCGGTTTATAAATGACGGAGTTATGAAGTAACAAACATTAAACAAAATACAGCCGAATTGAGAACCTCCTACTTTTTTTGAAGTCGGAGTTTCTACTAGATTCAGGTACGAAGTTACGGGTGAAGCTGGTCTACAATACTGTTGAAATTGAACCCGGTGACGAAGAGGCGAAACGCACTGTACTTTGACATCACGTTTGTGGGTTCGATTCGCATACAGAGCTAAGATTTGTGTGCATGAACATGTCTGTTTGTCTTGGTCTGGGTGTTTTTAATAGAGGTAGGGCGCATCAAAGCAGTCCGTCTGGGGAATATCTCCACCTCACAGAAAACCGTAGCCAAATAATAACTCCCTGGAGGGTTGTCGTATTCTCGCATGTGAGTGAGGTCACCAGTAAGCTCCTAAGGAGTTGCTGTGCCGTACAGTAGAGATGACATCGCGCGTGTGATACTTAATGTATTGCGCTCATAGGCTACGGTAACAGTTTTCCATCGGGTGGGCCATATGAGTGTATGTCTCTCGACGATGTATAAAAAAGTTACTTTTCGTATATAAATAACAATTGATTTCGTTAGTAAAAGCAAAGTATGTAGGTAAAGGCATCTATGTGCCTCATGCACTTTAGTATCGACTCTCTGCGCAAGTGTAAGTTTACCAACTTCAACAAGTAACTACGTAAAACGTTATCTTAGAAAGTTATCTGTTTGCAAGTTGTATAACGTACGGCGCCTGCAGTTGAGTTATTTTACCACAAAATTCACTGGGAACCTACATGCATTTCCGAAGTTGCAAGACACAAAATAGGTAGGCAAGATGGGTAGACATAATATATACATCCTTACCACAAATCAATCTTCTTCTTCGTCATCCCGTTATCCATTAGGATTGGCGAGGTCCGCTACCTAAGCCAAAGAATTTGGCGAACATACTAATTTTTACATGAAGCGACTACCGTTAGACCTCCACAACCCAGAGGGAAAACCGGACCTTGCTTAAGTTAGGTCACATGTCTTTTGAAATATTGTGGACGGGCAGGTTTCCTCGCGATGGTTTTCTTCACCGTCGAGCAAGAGATAATTACAAACATGTACGTAAATCCGAAGAGAGGCATTTAGTAACTTGACGAGCTCGGTGGCGCAGTAGTGAAACGCGCTGTTACGCTACTTTGACGCCGACGCTCGTGGGTTCGATTCTCACACAATACAAACATTTGTGTGCATGAACATGTCTGTTTGTCTTGGTCTGGGTATTTTCTATGTATAATAAGTATGTATTTACAAAAAAAATGTAATTACGTATGTTTATCAGTTGTCTAGTACCCATAACACAAGCTTCGCTTACTTTGGGGCTAGGTAGCGCTGTGTAATTTGTCGACAATATTTATTTATTTATTTATTATTATAGTAGTACATGGATTCAACCGAGGACCAGTTGGTCACTAGGCCGTTTCTATATCCACTGGGCTATCATCACTTCTCTATAAATTATTATCTTAATATATCTATAACTTCACGCCAAATCTCGTACGGGGTAGGCACAGAGAACCGAGCGCCACGTGACTCGATCCTTACATACCTCACTCGCTTCTTTAACATTCATTGCTCTTTTCATGCACGCTCGCCGGTTCCTAGGGCTCCTGACATCACCTTCTGATAGTACACGACCAATTTGATCATGGTATGTCTTGGCCTTCCTCGGCTCCTACATCCTTCCACTTTTGCATTGAAATCTGCTTCGTCATTCTTTCATCCTGCATTCTTTCTACATGTGCGAACCAACGGCGCATGCCTATTCTTATTTTAACACCGACGTTCTCTTTTAGACCGACTCTGCTTCTAACCTCATCATTGCGAATACGGTCTACAAGCGTTACGCCACAAATTTTGCGCAACACTCACATTTCAATCGCGTTTATACTATATTCATGCTTTCTCCGCCATACTCAGCTCTCGCTTCTATAAGTAATATATCACCTAATAAAGAATCGCAAAAAAAGAAAGGAAAAAAGATGGGAAAATCCAAAGATTGGCTAGCAACATCAATGTAAAGTATGAAGACCCCAAAACGGAAAGCGTACAAATCTCGGGGTTAAACCCGCCGACGTTGGTAATCCTATCGCGACCGCTTATCTCGATTCCGTAGCCAAGTGATTTTAGATTAATTCCTCATCCCTATATTGTTGAGTCACTAAATATACGACTAGACTTGACGAGCTCGGTGGCTCAGTCGTGAACGACGCGACTTTGATACCAACGCTCGTGGGTTCGATTCCCATACAACGCAAACATTTGTGTGCATAAACATGTCTGTTTGTCTTGGTCTGGATGTTTTTTACGAACTGCAGTGCTGGTTCTATCGCTTAGTTCTGGAAGCGAGAGCTGGGTATGGCAGAAAGAGCATGAAAGTAGGATAAACGCGGTCGAAACGAAATCGTTGCGCAAAATTTGTGGTGTAACGCTATGCTGTAATTAAGAGAGGTAGGGCGCATCAAAGCAGCCCTTCTGGGAAAGTATCTCCACCTCACAGAAAACCGCAGCCAAATAACAACTACCTGAGGGTTGTTGTGTTCCTGCGTGTGTGTGAGGTCATCAGTAAGCTCCCAAGGAGTTGCTGTGTAAGCAGCAGAGGAGGCATCGCGCGAGTGATACTTAATATATCGCAAGCGTTGATAGGCTATGGTATCCGCTTTACATCAGGTGGGCCGTATGCTTGTATGCCTCCCGACGTAGTATAAAAAAAAAACATATTTGTCACTTGCTCGGCGGTGACATCGTGAGGAAATCCGCACGTCCAAGATATGTGACCTAATTTAAAAAAGGTCTGGGTAGCACAGGTCTGACGGTAGTCGCTCTATGTAAATTTTTTATCTTTTTTTTATCATATTGGCAAGTCCTGTTAGACACTTGCAGCACCATTTTCACTCTTATTGTGTGTGCCATAAGGTACAAAGGTCAAACAGACTAGCTTGTGTTGCTGTGTGTACTTATCATATAGTGTGCATGTTAATTTTTTATATGTACTTGTTTCAGGTAATTTCGTGATCGCATTGTCCTCTCACCGTTTTAAACGGTTTTTTGTAAGTTTTACTGTTTTTTCTATACATCTAGATTGGCAAACAAGCATGCGGCCCGTATCAGATGGTAAGCAGTCACCGCAGCCTATTGACGCTCTCAAAACCACGGTGATGTTACTCGCGCGCTGCCAATCTTGTGACCTAAGGATGTTTCGTCACAGTACCCAGTAATTTCTCTGCCATATCTCACCCTTCAAACTGGAACACAGCTATATAAATATAGCTGCTTGGTGGTAGAAATAGGTGAGACAAACACATGCAGACAACTTTTGTACAAAGTCTGGTAAAACTAAACTATACTAAATAATTATGTAAATTAATATCAAGTCTGACCAAGAAACGTACATTCAACCATATTGAACCGCAACCCATTCTGGCATGTTTACTAACGGTTGATTCAATACAAGTATATCGAAAAAACATATATATACAGCGACGTATCATAAAGTAGACACGTTATATACCAACATTATTGTATTTCAAAATGGCGCAAGTAGTACTATATCTACGTACTATTATTTATTATTACACTTTGCTCTAACAAAGAGACAAATTATAGGGCATACCTGTCGCTAAAAAGAGATGAATTCTTAAGAAATTTATGATTTGTGGCGAAGTACGTATAGCAGCGACGCGAGAGCGTGGCCAACTGAATGCGAGTTGGGCAATTACCTTACTTTCGTATTGCCATTCTGGAGCATGTACGACGTATCTATAACTATATCACATCTTAGTATACATACACGTCTCTATTACACATTTGTTCTGAAACAAACTATTATCGTCACTAACAGTTCTGAAAAATTAGCCATTACGCTGTATAAACTTATTAATTTCCTAATGTCTATTAATTTTCATACGATTTAAGTTGACATTTGTCACACTTTCAAGCTTGTACTGTGACTTATGACTCTTTGAAATTGACTCTCCGTAATTGAATCTGAAATCATATTGTCTTCTATTTCTTTTTTATCGGGACAAGCCCACCACTGTGTCTCCTGTGTATTGTATATATATAGTGTCAGAATTAACAACGGCGACCACCAAAGAGGCAATGAACAGTGAAGTTCATTGCTGTCCCGAGGGTTAAATTACACCTGCCTTGGAACTCACAACGAATTTATCGGAGGAAATTTGTAGGTGTATGATGTTTTGGAATTGACTTATGTCTTCTATTAATGAAAATAAATAGTTTTTTTTATAAAGCATCGGGAAGCATAACGCTTGCAATACATTAAGTATCACTCGCACGATGCCACGTCTGCTGCTAACACAGTTACTCTTTAGGAGCTTAGCGGTGACACAATCATTCTGCAGGGAATTGTCAATTGACTGCGATTTTGTGAGGTAGAAGTACTTTCCCAGACGGGCTGCTTTGATGTTCTAGGTGTCTTGAAACACCCAGAGTAAGCCAAACAGACATGTTTATGCACACACATGTTTCGAATCGAAGCCACGAGCTTCGGTGTCAAAGTAGCGTTACTAATTGACTGCAAAATTATGAAATGTGATCGGTGCTTTGTCTAAAATGTAATTACTGCCACCATAACTAGAGGCAATATTGTATAGATCTCTGAATCAATTTTATTTTTAACCGACTTTAAAAAAGGAGGAGGCTCTCAATTCGGCTGTATTTTTTTTTTAATGTTTGTTACTTCATAACTCCGTCATTTATAAACCGATTTGATAAAAACTTTTTTATTTGAAAGAGTATACTTCCAGATTGGTCTCATTTTTTTTCATATCATAAAATTCAGTTCTGATAGTGAGGTTTATGAAGATTTGAGAAAACTCCTCAAATATCATAGACCTCAAATATAACGATTTCGGTATTTGTAGCAAACAAGAAAACAATATCGAGAATTCGCATTCAGAAGTATTATTTTGTTTGTTAAATAGAGCTGATAAAGATGGCCATCGAAACTTTTGAATGTTGAGCCGAAGACAGCTTTATCATTTCCACCAATGATCTGTCGCCGTGTGGCCGATTCAATAATTTGTTGCCGTCTAAATCTGACAAATCGGTTTTTTTTTGTTAATTTTTTTTATTACATTTCTGATTCGTATTGACACGGTCTCTCTAATATTAAAAAGTCCGAAAGAACATAACTTTATTATTTTGGCCGTTACAAATTTTTTACCGCCAAAGTAAAGACCAAATGGAATTTGTACCGCCATGATTCAATTTGGTCGATTATACATACATTAGTAGGCCGAAACTGCAACTACACTGCAGCGCGGCGTGTGTCAAAATGCGTACATTTTGACGTTTTGTTAAGCGATCTGACAGCAGTGACGTTTAACGAAACATCAAAATGCACGCATTTTGACACACGCCGCGCTGCAGTGCAGTTGCAGTTTTTAGGGTTCCGTACCCAAAGGGTAAAACGGAACCCTATTACTGAGACTCCGCTGTCCGTCCGTCCGTCCGTCCGTCCGTCTGTCACCAGGCTGTATCTCATGAACCGTGATAGTTAGACAGTTGAAATTTTCACAGATGATGTATTTCTGTTGCCGCTATAACAACAAATACTAAAAAATAGAATAAAATAAATATTTAAGGGGGCTCCCATACAACAAACGTGATTTTATTGCCTTTTTTAGGGTTCCGTACCCAAAGGGTAAAACGGAACCCTATTACTGAGGCTCCGCTGTCCGTCCGTCCGTCCGTCTGTCACCAGGCTGTACCTCATGAACCGTGATAGTTAGACAGTTGAAATTTTCACAGATGATGTATTTCTGTTGCCGCTATAACAACAAATACTAAAAAATATAATAAAATAAATATTTAAGGGGGCTCCCATACAACAAACGTGACTTTTTTGCATTTTTATAGATAATGGTACGGAACCCTTCGTGCGCGAGTCCCACTCGCACTTGGCGGATTTTTATAGATAATGGTACGGAACCCTTCGTGCGCGAGTCCCACTCGCACTTGGTCGATTTTTTAGTAGAATCGGCTCATAGGTACGAGTACATACAATGAGTGCGGTTCGGTATTTCATAATTTATGCGGTAACTTAAAATATTTCCGATATAAAAATACCTAAATGATGCCCTAACATTATTATTTGTTAAATGCTTTTAGCCTGGGATGTCAGCTATCAACGTAATGAAATTTCACGCAACGAAAATTATATAAAATATCGTTCTTTAGTTTTCAAGTGCTGCCTGTACAAAATATATTGAAGCAAAACTTCTTTACGCACGCTTGACTTGGGGAGTAATCTGGTGAATGCATGACGAGAGCGTTACGAAAAGTGTGATCCGGCGAGGCGAACGGAAGTTGAGAGGGATGTAAGTTAGTGAAGATAGAAAGAAAGAGAGTTACGTTTCGTATATTACTGTAGGGGCAAGAGAGAGAGGTGCGAGCATACATTTTTTTTCTCTCTTTTTCTCATAGCGAGTTAAGTTTCGTATATCTAAGACTCAGTGCAGGCCAATTGTCTGTATCACACCATGGAGCTAAAGAAGCTTTACTTCAGTCGGGTGGTCTAAAGCACAATAGTTTTTTGTTTTTTTATGTGATGACATCCTTATGATAGAACTGTTTTCTTCTTCTTCCTATCGTCATTACGTTTCCTAATCAATTAGGATTAGCGGAGTCCGCTGATTAAGATTAAGGATTTGGCGAAGATACTGATTTATAATAGAATAGAAAGATTGTATAATTTTTGTATAATTTACAGCAGTGCAGTGATAGCCTAGTGGGTAAGGAACTGGCCTATTGAGCAATATGTTCCCGTTTCGAATCCTGGTATGTACCACTAAAAGTTCCTGTTTTCGGACGTATTCGTAATTATCACTTGCTCGGCGGTGATGAAAAAACATTATTAGGAAACCCGCAAGTCCAAGAAATTATATTTTCATAGACATGTTCTAACCTTAGAAAAGTCTGGTTTTGGCAGTCGCTTTATGTCAAAATCAGTATTTTCGTTAAATCTTTAGGCTTAGGTAACGGACCCCGCCGATCCTAAACGGGGAAACGGCATAACGATAGGAAGAAGAAGGACTCTATAGTTTAGGTAAAATAATCTGTGATAATAATTATATGCATCTGAGATTAGTTCATAATCTTGCGCAAGATGTCTGTCACTTCTTACATTCTAAATAAAAGCTGGGAATGGCAGAGAGAGCATGAAAGTAGAATAAATGCGGTCGAAATGCGATCATCGCGCAAAATTTATGGCGTAACGCTTGTTGACCGCGTTCGCAATGATGATGTAAGAAAGAGAGTTGATCTTAAAGAGAGTGTTGGTGTTTAGGTAAGAGAAGGCATGTTCTGTTGGTTCGGACATGCAGAAATAATGCAGTATGAAAGAATGCAATGGATATACCATGCGAAAGTAAGAAGGATGTAGGAGCCGAGAAGAAGAAGGATGTAGGAGCCGGCGAAGGACCAAGACCTCACCTTACCATGACCAAATTGGTAGTAGTCAGAAGGTGATGTCACGAGCTATAGAAACCGGCGTCCGTTAATAAAAAGAGCTATAAATGTTAAAAGCGCGAGTGGCGCTCTGTTCTCTCTGCCTGCCCCGCAAGAGACCTTTTTATGCATACATACATACTTATTATATTTACCATCGTTTGTTATGTCCGTCACTTCAGAATCACCAGTTAACTCAAACCAACCTATTTGGAAATATTTTATACTATAACTGATGTTGAAGCCGAGGAGTCCTCTCTGCTTACCCCGCAAGGGACCCGGCGTGAAGATATACATACATATAACTCAGTCGAGCGAGATAAACGGGGAATCTGTGTTGACACGGAAATGTGTGTTATCGTTAGTCACGGATTTATGAAATCGTGTTTACTGCTAGTTTCGCCATTGGACTAATATTCGACAAAATATTCGCCCACGAGTGCTAAAGCAAATTACCGATAACACAAATTTTGATAATATTTCCTGTCACTAATCACTATCTATATATATAAAAATGAATGTTTGTCTGTATATCCTCTATGGACTCAAAAACGGCTGGGTAGAATTTGATGAAATTTTCAGTGAATCTTCAGGTTAGCCTAGCAGGTGATCCTGTGAAGTTTGGTAACGATTGAATCACCCGTGCGAAGCTGAGTCGAGTAGCTAGTCTATATATATAAAAATTAATGTTTGTCTGTATGTCCTCTATGGACTCAAAAACTGCGAAAAAACTGTGTTTTTGTTGGTCTGGATGTTTTATTAGAGGTAGGGCGCATCAAAGCAGCCCGTCTGGGGAAGTACCTCCACCTCACAGAAAACCACAGCCAAATAACAACTCCCTAGAGGGTTGTTGTGTTCCTGCGTGTGAATGAGGTCACCAGTAAGCTCCCAAGGAGTTGCTGTGTAAGCAGCAGAGGACGCACCGCGCGAGTGATAATTAATATATCGCAAGCGTTAATAGGCTATGGTACCCGCTTTACATCAGGTGGGCCGTATGCTTGTATGCCTCCCGACGTAGTATAAAAAAAAATCTAATGGTCTAGGAAACGGGATGATGCTAAGAAGAAGAAGAAGAATGTTACCAGTAGGTATATTAGCACCAATAATAATGATGACAAGTCGTAGAAATATACAAATCATTTATTTCTCAACATTTCTATCTTTCAGATTTCAGTAAGAAGCATTTTTAAAAAGAGTATTTTTAATGTGCCTTTTTGAAAATATAGTCAGGAATGACCAAAACTGTTTCAGGTTTCAATTTATTATAAAATCGAATTTCAACAAAAGATCTACTACTCCTAGCTACGGTATTATGCGTATATAATATTATAGGTAGAACCTTCTATGGATTAACTATTTGGTGCCTTTACTTCCTCAGAATTGGGTTATAAATCCGTCAATGTGACGCCCTTCTTGAGTGATCGATTGGCGGTAAGGTTTTGATGTACTGAATTTTTTATTAGCATGTTTTGGATATATTACATGTCTATTGTGGATTTTCCATCATTTTTTTTTATACAACTAGAGAGAGCTAACAAGCATACGGCCCGCATCAGATGGTATGCGGTCACCGCAGCCTATTGACGCTCGCAACACAACGGGGATGTTACTCGCGCGCTGCCAATCTTGTGACCTAAGGCTGTTTCGTCAAAGTACCCAGTAATTTCTCTGTATATCTCACCCTTTAAACCGTAACACAACTATATAAATATAGCTTGGCGGTAGAAATAGATGAGGTATTATAAGAAATATATTTTTTTAGGGTGTATATGATTCTTTGGCCGGCTGATCAATCGTCCCAATAGGATAGGTGGAGGAGTGATATAACTCTTGCGATGTTGACCCTCTAACCTCTTTACGTCTTCAGGCAGGAGCTCATTCCACAACTTGTTGGTGGCTTGTTTGCCACCTTAGTGGTATAAAAAACAAATTAAACCAGAAACTTAATAATACTACTGTAATATTAATAAGGTAGTGTCGTGAACTGTTTTTGTTAGTGAAGTGACGTATATTTTTGACGAGCTCATCTGTATCTATAGAATCTAATTTTGTACTTGCATTTATTAGTCTATCCACATGAATCATATGACCCACCTGATGTAAAGCAGTTACTGTAGCCTATGAATTCGTCTGTTGCTAATACAGCAACCTCTTAGAAGCTTACTGACTTCGCTAACTTGCAGAAACACTACAGCCCTCCAGGTAGCCGTTGTTTGACTACAGTTTTCTGTGAAGTTACTTTATTTTCTACGGTTTACTTAACCAGACGGGCTGCATTCACCTGCCCTACCTCTCTTAAACATAGGGAGTAGTTATTTGAATGTGGTTTTCGTTGAGGTCGTGGTACTTTCCAAGACGGGCTGCTTCGGTGCGCCCTACCTCTCTTAAAAATAACCAGACTAAGACAAACAGACATGTTCATGCACACAAATATTATCCATATGGAAATCGAAACCACAAGCGTTGGTTTGGTGTCAAAGTAGCATAACTAACCACGGCACCGCTGAGCTCGTCATGTCTATGATGTCATTTAAAGATAAGAGACCCATCAATGTCTGAAGGGGGAAAGCCGTCGACTACTATTTTCACGCATAAATTGGTTATAATTAGCGATTTACAAAATCTCGGGATCCCTCTTGAAAAATTTACGCTTAAAAGCCCGTGAAAATCCGTGCCTTAATAATTTATAGCCGTTCGTTTGTAGAGTAAGTACACTTAGATCGTTAACGCAGCTTTTTCTGAATGGCTTTTTTTTATTGATAAGTAGGTATTTTCGTCAGTGATTTAATGAAAGTGGTATATTATTTTATTCTAACTTCTGCCTACGCTTTGCTTGCGTAGTCCTTCATTGTAATAATGAGTTTTTCGCCAAGTCCGATAGCTCTTTACTGATCTATGTTAAATAATCTATACAATTAAAATAAATAAATAAATAAAATTGGAGTGTCTGTTTGTAACATTAAAATAACCGCTTTTTACTAAATGCATATGGATGCGCACGGTACATATACGTGTACCAAAATGAATATTTTTACAATTTTTGTCTGTCTGTTTGTTCCGGCTAATCTCTGAAACGGCTGGACCGATTTTGACGGGGCTTTCACTAGCAAATAGTTGATGTAATAAGGAGTAACTTAGGCTACTTTTATTTTAGAAATTTTATTTATTTTTATTAATATAAATAAATAATAAAAAATAACTATTCCACGCTGACGAAGTACATAATACATATCTATTATTATTTTGCTGTTCGCTATTTTACTCTGCTTAAATACTTATAATCAAATCAAATAAACAAAATTATAACTGAACAATAACTTTTTTGTTAAATACCGCGCGGACGAAGTCGCGCGCACAGTTAGTAATAAATAAATAAAAAATCTTTATTTGTCATATTTTTCATTTCATGTAGTTTCGTTTTTAATCTACCAGTATTTCGGCAGTGACCATAAGAAGTAAAGAAAAAAAAAAGTTTTTTCGTATTTCATATACAAATCCAAGATATTTTCATCATTGTTTATTTATTTCATTTACATTTGATTATATATGCTAGTTTGCTCGATAAATTGTTGCCATTTTGAAGGTAGTGACATAATCCTATTGCTGTAGAAACTTTGGGACTTCTGATCAATAAACTGGGAAAAGTCGTTTTCAGAGTCAGGTCTTCATGTTAATCTAGCACTACCTAAAGAATTCTGAAGAGCTCGAAGTATTTGAAAATCTGACAGTGAAGACAAGGATTATATGATGATGCATTAACACTTCCCAACCAAGATATCTCAATATAATATGTGCTAAGTGGCTAAAGAAATATCTGGTCTGGCGTTATCATGATGATCACACACAAACCACACCCTTTCTGTTGATTAATTCTGACCGCTCTTTATCAATTTCTTGCTTGAATCTCATCGGATGTTGTCAGTAGAGATCGTTTTGCCCCGCAGTAAAAGTTCATAACTAAAGATTCCCTTCCAATTCTATCATATTTTTTTATTTATTTGTTAAGTACAAAAAATTAATTGCAATCATTATTAGATTCATAGACATAGCATCAGCTTATTGCGAGTTAATCAGTTTGACTTTGATGATATTTTTCGCACGTTCTTCTCGTAGGGGTTTTCATCATCAGCGATCAATCTTTTCAAAAATGGTTCAGTTTCATTACGATTCAACAGAGAATCGCACATGAGTACACGGTTCACTAGGTTTCTTTCAGTGGCACCGAAATATCGAGCTTTTTTGTATATCCAATTTTCATGCGGTTCGTTCCGCTCGAAAATTTTTCCTTTATTGTAATAAAACTTCAAAATGTATAGAATTTCTTCATTACATTCATTCATTTTGGCGGACAGGAACACAATAGAAAAATGACGGGTAACCGTTTTTACTGTTTATTTTTCTGTTTTTAAAATGTCATCTATGTAAGGTTGTCAAAACCAGCCAGATACAAACAGTACAATCAAAAAAAATCGGCCAAGTGCGAGTCGGACTCGCACATTCCGTTCCGTACCATTATCTATAAAAACGGCAAAATAAATCACGTTTGTTGTATGGGAGCCCCCTGAAATATTTATTTTATTCTGCTTTTTAGTATTTGTTGTTATAGCGGCAACAGAAATACATCATCTGTGAAAATTACAACTGTCTAACTATCACGGTTCATGAGATACAGCCTGGTGACAGACGGACGGACGGACGGACGGACGGACGGACAGCGGAGTCTCAGTAATAGGGTTCCGTTTTACCCTTTGGGTACGGAACCCTAAAAATACTCGATTTACTGCAACTTTTTATTTATAAAATACGAAAATTTTATAGAGTACAATAAATTTACGCCAGTATACCTATGCATTAATAATGATGAATAAATAGGTGAATAATGATGAATATTTGCTTTAAATAGACGGTGCTGTATTAATAACAAAATCATCATTCCATCAGGGAAACGCTGTTCACAATAATGAGAGGCGATTGTATGAAAAGAAGGCTTTCAATTTAATGTGAATAAATCTAAGATAATAGTATTTGGGACAGACGAAACCAGAAAGAATACTAGAATTACCATTAATTATGTAGTGTTGGCACACGTGAATATGATTGTATATCTTGGAAGCCCCTTTAGCACGGACAGGACCCCGCTGATGTGGAGAGACGAGTGAGTGTAGAGAACTGTATGCATGGCGCTTTCATGCTCTCTCTGTTATACCCAAATTTCACTTCCTTAAGTTGGCGTTGGGCTTAGTACTGCCTTGCGTACAGAGAGCTGTGGTAGGCTTAGGATTCAACTGCGTGGAATTTTTTCCAGTGCTTCATTTTGTTCCCTGCACTCACTCGTCTCTCTATATCAGCGATATACCTTCCATCCCTGTTAGAAACACTTCGAAGGTATACCATCTGCTTGGAACTTTGTTTTTTTTTTTACTTTGATAGGATTTATGTAAATTGAATTTAACGGAGTTTATTGAAGTTCCAATGGGATTTTTTACATGTTTTCGTATTTTTACAAAGGAATATACTACGTACATCTATGTGTCAAATGTTATTTTTTTAATATGTAAGCCATTATGAACGTATGCATTACAATTTCATGCATCATGCGATATTGCGATCTATGACTGCTATGGTACCAGTTGCCAGGGGCGTTATTGGCATGTTGCCAATCCTTTAAAACCCTTTTACGCTCTTCTTGATAAACCCTACTCATGGTTCAAGGCACGACCCATTGTATTATATTTAGAGTCAAATACCTAAAGTTATTTCCCTTTCTCTGTAGTTATTTGCATACTTCGTTATTGTGCGGTACATTGCGTATATACTAAATTCTTCCCATAGTGCACTAAAAGTTATGTTGTGATTAATCTGACTGCTCAGGAGGCATTCAAGCATATGGCCCACCTGATGTAAAGCAGTTACCTAAAGTTAGTTTTAGGTAACTGCTTTACATCAGGTGCAGTTTTTTGTTAAGTCAATGATTTTTCCATACACTTTAGCTGCTAAGCTGATCAAACTGATGGCCCTATAGTTGGCGCAGTCCATACCTTTATACAAAAGGGCACGATGACTGCGCGTCTCCAATCGCTCGGGACTCATCCGGTTCTCCAGCATAATTTGCTCAAAAACCAGAAGGCGTCCCTAACGTAGGTACCACCTAGCTTGATCATCTCAGCTGTTACAAAGTCAAAGTCAAAGTCAAAATCTTTTTATTCCGTAAAAATGGTTATTTCGCCCATAGCTTTCTTTCCTTAAGTAGCTAGTTACCAAAGCCTATTGACAATATATTAAATATGATTCGCGCGATGCCTCCTCTGCTGCTTATACGGCAACTTCTTAGGAGCTTACTGGTGACCTCACTCACATGCAGGAACACAACAACCCTCTAGGGAGTTGTTTTGGCTGCGATTTTCTGTGAGGTGGAGGTACTTTCCCAGGCGGGCTGATTTGATGCGCCCTACCTCTCTTTAAACATCCAGACCAAGATAAACAGACATGTTCATGCACATAGATGTTTGTTTTGTGTGGGAATCGAACCCACGAGCGTTGGTGTCAAAGTCGCGTCATTCACGACTGAGCCACCGAGCTCGTCACTCGTCGTCAGATATATCCAGCAAGGCTCGAAAACCTGGTTTCGTTTTATTACCACTACACTAACCCTAACTCATCCCACTGCACGGATACGGATCTCCCTTTAACCGAAGGGATTTAGAGTATACTCCACCACGCTGCTCAACTGCGGGTTGGCGGAGGCCAGTATTTTCAAGTCACCCGAAGTCCACTGATTTAACGACAGTCATCTTTCAATAATAGATGGGACCGACGGCTTAACGTGCCCTTCGAAGAACGGAGAAGTTCGAGATAGACCACCCATCGATAGACAGTCTGCGGTTGACCTGCGTCTTCGGTTAGAATGCTTTGTTCGGATTACGGTAGACCGAAACCAATACCGAAAACAAATAACGTGGCGGTCTTCTACAAAGATTTCTTCGATATGTGTTCCCGATTACAGAAACACAAAAATAGATTATTTTTTTGGTTATTTCGCCCATAGCTTTCTTTCCTTCAACGTTCATATTGTTTACCATAATCTGAGTGAACTATTTATTAGGTATGTAATAATAAATGTAATAAATATTGTCGGACAAATTACACAGCGCTATCTAGCCCCAAAGTAAGCGAAGCTTGTGTTATGGGTACTAGACAACTGGTAAACATACGTATATACATTTTTTTTTTGTAAATACCAAGACAAACAGATATGTTCATGTACCTACACAAATGTTTGTACTGTGCGGGAGTCGAACCCATGAGCGTTGGTGTCAAAGTAGCGTAACAGCGCGTTTCACCACTGTGCCACCGAGAATAGAGTATAGAGTGATATTATAATCAAAAGGCATAGCACGCTACCAACGCCCGTCTCTTTGCTGGCCCAATTTAACCAGGTTTTTGTGAGCACAGAAGGGGAATTTCAATCGTAGAGATTCATTTAAGAAAGGTAGGGCGCATCAAATTAGCCCGTCTGGGGAAGTATCTCCATCTCACAGAAAACCGCAGCCAAATAACAACTCCTTAGAGGGTTGTTGTGGTCCTGAATGTGAGTGAGGCATCAGTAAGATCCTAACGAGTTGCTGTGTTAGCAGCAGAGATGGCATTGCGCGAGCGATACTTAATTTATTACGAGCGTACATTGGCTGCGGCTTGCGCTTTACATAAGGTGGGACGTATGCTTGTATACCTTCCGACGTTGTAAAAAAGTTAAATAACATACCTTCATATTCGCCTTACGGAAAACTGCAACCACATAAATACGTGGGACACTCAGAAAGTTTTGTGAAAATAAAATAAAAAGTGTTCTATAGGTAAATATTTTTTTATTAAATCTTTCCAAAGTACTCTCCACGAGCCTCTATACAAAGTTTTATGCGTCTGAACCTCCGCCGCAGACACCTCATTTACAGCCTGCTCGAACGCTGACAACGTATCTTCCGGCGATGAAAATTGTATTCCTTGGAGGTAATTTTTTATTTTCGGGAATAAAAAGAAGTCACTCGGAGCTAGGTCAGGGCTGTACGGAGGGTGACCCAGGAGTTTGACTGGCGTGTTGTCCAGGAAGTCCCTCGTTGATTTACTGCAGTTTTCTGTGAAGTGGAGGTGTTTTTACCCAGACGGAATGTATTGCACCCACCTCTCTTAAAATTTCCTAAGTCGTGAATGGTAGGTATTTCCTACGGGAATATCTTCAATTACGACTGATAAAGATAACTTACGCTTGCAATCGATGATAATTATTTTAATATAAGTATTTTAAAACTTCTGATTTTCTTTTTACCGTTTCCTGATCCATTAGGATTGTCGGGGTCCGCGGTTAATTTTAAACCATCTACGTCTACGTTTGATAAACATTGTTAAATCCTTGAGAATGCCTATGCTTATTTAAACGAAACATCTCTCAAGGTTCTTTTGTTTACTATAACGTAAAACCCTTAAAACCAATACCATCAATTGGTATTGTTCCGTAAATCATTCAACATTACCATAATCAGTTCCGCAGAATATAACACGCATACAGTCAGAATCCAAGAGTTCCTGTGGGACTTATTAACACATGCCTCTCTCCTTGTCGTGATTCACGGCCGTATTTCAAATGCGTCCTTTTGTAGGAGCTGGCCTAAGTCATAAGCGGAAATATTATTATGGAAAGGCCTTTATAAACTTACAGAGAACATAATTGATGCTTAAAAAACCGGCCAAGTGCATGTACAATGTAGGTATTTGCTTCGCTTTGCTTGCGAAAAAATTTTATAGCTGCCTGAAATAAAAGGAGAATCGAGCATATTTGATTTTTTTTTTTTAATATTCAAAACAAAGTTACTCAACATTGATCTACGACTATGCAGACTCAGAATGCATTAAACGCACAGGCACATGAATATTAAGGCCACAACCGGGTGACTTCGGTAAGGTTGATGAAAACGAAACCATATCGCGATGTACTTTGTGAACAGTGCCTTTTAGTGTATCGGAAAAACTATGTATGAAATTCAAATGAACTATGAAATTGCATATGTATAGCAGAGGGGGAATTCCACTACTTGGCCGTTCAAATTAGAAACTAGGAAGCAAAACACTTAGTGCGGATAAGGGCAATGTCATATTCTATAACAGTTGTACGTTTCGAAAAATATTTTTTATAAGTTCGTCGACTATTACTCGTTAATCTCTAAAGCGTGCTTAGCCGTGATAGTTTTCCTTTTAATTTCACTATATGGACTAACTACTACCATGATTTTTTTTACTTCCAAATACAACAGTTTCGCTGGCATGGGGTTGGAGGGGACACTTGAATCTAACAAAAATTTACACTTTTAATATAAATATTTTGCAAACGGATCACTATATCGAAAAATGATCTTCCCACACCCTCAATGTTGTCAAAAACCTATCTAACGACTCCCCACACTAAGGGTGAGGTCGCGATTACAATCATCAGATATATGGAGGCTTATCTAACCATAGCGTAAGATAAGTATGCAATATCTGATGTACATCAAAAGAAAAATCTTTCATATTGTAACTTTTGTTCTGTCGGCATCCGCTTATAAATTACAGCGCATACTTTTAATAGCCATGTCGGTGCTTTTTCAGTACGTATTCAGGAATGCTTTGTTGCTTGGAAAGATGGCATATGATTTGTGGATGCGAATATTTTAAATTCAAGAAATGATTTAGGCGTATAGCATCCGCCTTGGAAAATCAAAATACAGTATTTTTGACTGTCCTTATTCGGAATTTCTTTTTTGTTTTTGAATGTTTATGAAATATTAGATTGTTAAAATTGTTATGTGGAAATCAAAATAGAAATATTTGTTTTTATACTATTTCAATGTAGACAGTTACGTACGATGTCGATAATACGTGTCTATTGCCTATGTCTATAAGATGTAGAAGCTCAAATTGATATTGATACTTGGTAATAATCTAAGTAAGCTTTGGATTACATTTGATATAATATTTTGCCCTTTAATGTAAGAGAAGACATTGCTTCACTTTATATATTGTACCAATTGTACAATAGGTTTTGTCTAGAGAAGTCAGAATACAGTCGCACCGTTCACCATTGTTAGGGAAATCATTTTCACATATTGACACCGAAATGATCAAGTAATGGCAAGTACCTACTAGAGATATGAAGAGGTATTCAACGGATCTATAGACGGAGATAATCATGGAGTCACAAACGTGTCAGCTTACCACGCCAGTGAAAAATATAAACGAAATAATACTTCTACTTTGCGTTATACCGTTTCCTAATATTAGGATTGGCGGGGTCCGCTACCTAAGCCTAAAGATTTGGCGAAGACACGGTTATTTACATAGAGCGACTGCCGTCAGACCACAACCCGGAGGGAAAACCAGATAGATTCTTCACGATGTTTTTCTTCACCGCCGAGCGAGTGATAAATATGTACATAAGTCCGAAAACACGAATTTAGTAGTACATGCCCCCGCCAGGATTTGAACCGGGGACCAGGTGGTCAATAAGTCGATTCCGTACCCACTGGACTATCACTGCTCTTCTCAAAAAAGAAACAAATGCGTTGACGCAAAAACCAGCCAAGTTCGAATCTTGTTCTGGTAATTACCTAGCCAAAATATTCCTATACAACTACGGCAAGAAACTAACTACGTCACACTCAAGACGTCTAAACGTATCAATACTCGTACATAGGCTGCGGTCGAGATGCTAAACTTGCGTATTCGATTAGACGAACACGTGGGTTATGGAGTCACTCAGTATAAGAATTTCCCCATTATTTTCCTCAACTTATTTTTAGTTCCCAGAATATTGGCAAATATTATCATTTTTGTAATCAAATTTCCTTGGCTTCACACACTATGGCAAATGTTAATGTTTTTGATATAAGTGACCACCAAGAAGGTTTTCGCGGAAAAACGTTTCTTGATATCTTTGAGCTCGCTGATCGTTTCCGACAGGATACGTATCTGTGGGGATTTAAGGGATTTCGTTTAAAACCGTGTAAGGATTATCCGCAAGATAATCCTCCGTTTGTTGATTCTTCCCCAAGTTTGGCTTTTTCTAGATTCGTGTACTTTGACGAGCTCGGTGGCGCAGTGGTGAAACGCGCTGTTACGCTGCTTTGACACCAACGCTCGTGGGTTCGATTTCCACACAATACAAACATTTGTGTGCATGAACATGTCTGTTTGTCTTAGTCTGGGTATTTTCTATGTATAATAAGTATGTATTTACAAAAAAAAAAATGTATTTACGTATGTCTATCAGTTGTCTAGTACCCATAACACAAGCTTCGCTTACTTTGGGGCTAGATGGCGCTGTGTAATTTGTCCGACAATATATCAATATATATTTCATTTTAGTGTGTGAATTATGTAATAATATGCTAAAAATAAACCAAGTAATATATTTAGGTTGACGAGCTCGGTCGCTATCGTGTGTGGGGAATGGAACTAACGAGCATTGGTGTCAAAGTAGCGTTTCTAACCACTGCACCACTGCGCTCGTCAAAAGCTGAGACAATATTATTTTTCTACATGACGTACAAGATAATAATTTTAGAAGAAACTATTTAAGAAAACCTTTACGCACTCGTACATATTTCAGAAATCAGGAAAGAAACATAAAAAAAAAACGATTCGTAAGAAGCTGAATGTGTAAGTCAGATGGGCATTAAGTAAACATAAACACATTAGAGTAGCTAATGGGAAGGATGGGACCCTTCACGTTGTGAATAAATAAACAATATTCCATAACTCAAATGCTACCGTGGCCCACTGATCTCTCTTTGTTCTTGAAATCTCTGAAGTTGTTGATTTTACGGTTTTTGGAAAAGAGATGAGAGAAATTTGTGTGGTTCATGCAGATTTGGTTATACTTAGAAATAATGATGATCAAAGATAAGTCAAGGAAAGATTTATTTAGAAAATTAACATCTAGTTTTATCTTTTTGTAAATTATCGTGCTACAATGTGAAAATATCAGTATTAATTTGTGAATATAACTAAAGCAAGAAATAAAGAATTAATTTAAAGTATATGCAAGAAGAAAATATCAAGCAGGAAATAGATAAACCTAATAAGGCATGTAGCCAACAACTAACAAAAATAACATCCCTAATTGAGATTCAGATACACAATTATTAGCTGACCTAGGAACTGATTTGATTCCAGCTCACAGATATATAATGAATGTAGTCTTTTTATGATATTTAGACAGAAAAACCATACTGCTGAATAGTTAGTTCTAAACACTATATATTGATATTTGAGTAGTTTTCTGCTATAGAAATAGGTAGATAAAAAAAAACTAGTTATCATGTTTTCAGGAACACCGTTCCTATATGAAATCTCTATGTTTGTCTGTGTGTGTGTCTGTCACTTTTTTCAAATATTTGAATTTTGACTTCAGATTCGGATTCAGCATAAAAAAGTAGAATAGGAATGTCTGAAAAACCAACCTATCTCTTAAAGAATATTTTCAAAATGGCCGACAAATTTAAAAAAAATAATTTGGTGTTCCTCTAGCAATGCAAGCTTGCGCATTTTCAACTGGTTATTGTTGTTATCTGCACAACTTGTCAGAAAAAACCTATACATATTTAAAAAGGAAAAGTTCCCCTCAGCAGCTTAGGTGGGGTTTGAAGACACGATCTTTCGTTTGTCGGTCGAGCGCTCTTCTATCTGAGCTGAAGGTTTGTGATGATAGCGGTAACTCAGTTGAAAAAGCGATCAAAGGATCTTGAGTTTAAACTTCACTTAAGCAGGGAAGGTGAACTATTCCATGTATTTTTTAAACATTCCATGTTTCCAAAGAGAAAAATATGAATATAACATTTTTTTGTACAAAATCTGGAGACATATGTAGTTTATAAACTACTCTATAACAGATGGCCTGCCACCTGTTAGCCTTGCGGCTAAAGTTTATAAATATTTGATACGTGTATGTATATGTATGTATATAATATACACGTACATATAAGTATATGTACGTGTATATTATAAGTTATCTTAAACTTTGGTTCAAGTATTGCTCCTCCTCCCACAACTTGGAACTTCGTTCTTGTGAAAACCTTACTCTGTCCTTTCCCTCTCATTCCTCTAAATTCTTCGATCAATCCTTCACCGTCGAAGCTATTAGGCAGTGGAATAATTTACCAGTAGTTATCAGAACAGCGAATTCTATTGGCATTTTCAAAAAACTAGTAAAAAATCATCTTCTTTCTCTCTGATTTCAACTAGTTAGAACTGACATTTAAAACATATACATGTTTGTGTATATATGTACAGTGTATGTATATTGTGTATGTAATGATATGTTTACGCGTATGTATGTAATATATATATACATATATATTTGTCTATATGTGTGTAGTTATGTTTATATTTGTATACCTGTAACTAATATCAATAAGTTTAAATTAGTATCAGTTTTATTTAATTATTCATTTCCTTCCGGACTAGCCCTACCTTTTTCTTGTAATCTGTTTCGTTACCTTAAGGTTGCCTTGAAAAGATTGCTTTTAGCAATAAGGCCGCCTTTTGCATAGTACATTTTTTATAATTGTAAGAATCTTTTGAATGTATTTCCTTAAATTCTGTGTTATGCAAATAAAGTGTATTCTATCTATCTATCTATCTATGTATTTGTGTTTGTGTGTATAGATGGATATATTAGTATTCACATGTGTGATTGTTTATGTACGTTCTAGTTTATCTATGTGTATATACCTCATATGATTTTCTTTGTTTATCGACTTTAAACTGAAATTTCCTATCAGGTATTCTATAGATGAACCCGGATAGGATAAGACCACCATTGCACAAACAATTATTTTAATATTTGTATTTCTATTATATTACAATAAAGATTTTATAAATAAACAAACGTCTATTGTCTTAAAAATACTATGTTATACGACACATACCATTAATCGTATAGCATATGAGTTTGTAGGCAAGCAATGAAGGTTTATACGAGGAAAAATCCGCTCAATGAACGAACGGCAGCACATTTATCATAAAGTTAAAGAAAACCAGCTAAAGTCTTTCAATTTGAGAACGCCCGGCGGGACGGCGACGGAAAAAAACTGTTTAACTTCAAGTTAGTGTTGTATGACTTTGCTCTTTCTTGTGCAATAGCTCTTTAAAAACTACAAAGAAATTTCATAGCGTTTTATCGGTGCAAGATGTTTCTGGAACGAGGAATAATTCACTTCTCCGCGAGTGTACTTCAGTTGGATTTCATCTTATATAAAATTCTATATTCCGATGCCAGGAGAATGTGTTATTTAATATCCTCGTTTTATATTCAAAATGTGTTTATTTCAATACTTTTCATAATTCTTCTTCTTATCTTTATCTCGTTTCATAATCCATTACGTTTGGCGGGGTCCGCTATCTAAGCCTGAAGAGTTGGCGAAGATTGATGAGATGAGATTTTACATGGAGCGACTGTCGTTAGACCCCCACAACTCAGAGAAAAAAGAGAGGTAGACCTATTTTAGGTAAGGTTACACGTCGTTCGAAATATAATTTCTTGAACGTGCTTGAACGTTTCCTCACGATGTTTTCCTTCACCGCCGAGCGAGTGACAATCACAAATATGTACATAAATCCGTAAAAAAGGAATTTAGTGGTATATGGACGATTCGAACAGGGGAGCTGGTGGTCACAAGGCCGGTTCTTTATCCACTTGGCTATTGTTGTGTATGTAGAGCAATTGTTAATTATAAGGGGGTATTTTTACACGTTATAGCGGATCCCGTGTCCACTTTCATAGCTAAGTATGTATGCTCAGACCCATTTGATAAATAATAATAAATATTGTCGGACAAATTACACAGCGTCATCTAGCCCCAAAGTAAGCGAAGCTTGTGTTATGGGTACAAGACAACTGATAAACATACGTCAATACATTTTTTTTTTTGTAAATACATACTTATTATATATAGAAAATACCCAGACCAATACAAACAGACATGTTCATGCACACAAATGTTTGTACTGTGTGGGAATCGAACCCACGAGCGTTGGTGTCAGCGTAACAGCGCGTTTCACCACTGCGCCACCGAGCTCGTCATTATTATATATTATATATATATTGTTGTGTATGTAGAGCAATTGTTAATTATAAGGGGGTATTTTTACACGTTATAGCGGATCCCGTGTCCACTTTCATAGCTAAATATGTATGCTCAGACCCATTTGAGAAATGGCTTCATCATCGCTGTCCTCTTCACACTCGAAGCCTGTAGTCGGGCCTCCGTAGCCCTCGCATTCTCGCGTATAGAGACGCTCGCCGGCGTGATCGACTCCCGAATATCTTCCTGCACCCAATATGAAGCCGCTCTGGCTCCACTGGGTGTACTACGCCGTGTACAATCGCGACCGCTCCGCGTGGCAGCTGCTGCTTTGCTGTCGCAGTATACAACAGTTATCACTGTTCATGGAAAGTATACTTCGTTTAGTAAGGCAACATTGTTGTAACTAGAGAATTGTTCTTCACTTGCAGGAAGCGAGTGTAAGAAGTGACCATTAGTGGCAATAGTAGAGTAGTCGGCAGAAGCGGTGGTGGCACTCAAGTATAACTCCTTGTTTTTTTTATACAACTAGATTGGCTAACATGCAAGCGGCCCGCGTCAGATGGTAAGCGGTCACCGCAGCTTATTACGTCGCAACACCACGGGGATATTATCGCGCGCTGCCAATCTTGTGACCTAAGGATGTTTCGTCTCAGTACCCAGTAATTTCTCTGCCATATCTCACCCTTCAGACCGGAACACAGCTATATAAATATAGCTGCTTGGCGGTAGAAATAGGTGAGACAGAGGTACCCATGCGGATGATTTTTGACACGGTCTCCCTCCGACATGTATCCTTGTATTGTAAGCATTTATAAACTACAGTAACTATTTCACATCATTGATGAGCTCTGTGGCGCAGTGGTGTAACGCGCTGTTACGTTGCTTTGACACCGACGCTCGTGGGTTCGCTTCCGACACAGAACAAACTTTGTGTGCAGGAATGAACATGTCTGTTTGTCTTGGTCTGGGTGTTTTAAGAGAATTAGGGTTTATTAAAGCAGCCCGCCTGGGGAAGTATCTCCACCGCAACACTGCAGCCAAATAACATCTCCCTAGATGGTTGTTTTGTTCTGCGTATGAGTGAGGTCACCAGTTAGCTTCTACGGAGTAGCAGTGATTTTTTTAATACCACCAAGGTGGCAAACAAGCATACGGCCTGCCTAATGGTAAACAGTCATCGTAGCCTATGGACATTTGCAACACGAGGAGTGTCACTCATGCGTTTGCATTAGCAGCAGAGGTGGCATCGCACGAGTGATACTCAATGTATTGCGAGCGTTCATACTACGCTGCTGCTATGGTAACCGCTTTACATCAGATGAGCCGCATGCCTGTATGCCTCTCGAAGTTGAATAGAAAAACAATAGAAAGTATGCGCGTCCCTCAAGGTCGACAAAAAAAAATGACCTTGGCCCATAAGTTGCCCTAAGATATTAGGTTTGCGTACACTTTATTCGATATTTCCGCAGTAAGCCAAAACAAACATAATTTTGGGAAACAAACAGTATCTACGCTTTTCTTAGCTTTATGTCACTAGCAATATACCATTTCGTGTTCGATATAACTTTAAGAGATTTATTACTTTCTGTATTTAATATTTTCCTGGAGCTAACTGCTTACCTTGGTACTCGGCTCTGGTATTGACAGGTTGCCTCCCTCCTTTACCTGAAGAATATAGTTTACAGCACCCAACTCGGGTGAAAAATGGATGGTGAAAAGGTAATAGTGTAAATTACAGCTTTTCACAACAGTGATAATGTACATATGTATCTTCTTGTTAGGGTTATACCGTTTGCTAATTCATTAGATTTGGTCTGCTACCTAAGCTTGAATTTAGCAGAGATACTTTTTTTTATACTACGTCGGGAGGCATACAAACATACGGCCCACGATGTGAAGCGGGCATCGTAATCTATTAACGCTTGCGATATATTAAGTATCACTCGCGCGATGCCTCCTCTGCTGCTTACACAGCAACTCCTTGGGAACTTACTGGTGACCTCACTCACACGCAGGAATACAACGACCCTCTAGGGAGTTGTTATTTGGCTGCGGATTTCTGTGAGGTGGAGGTACTTCCCCAGACTGGCTGCTTTGATGCGCCCTACCTCTCTTTAAACATCAAGACCAAGATAAACAGACATATTCATGCACACAAATAACACAAATAACAACTCCCTAGAGGGTTGTTGTGTTCCTGTGTGTGAGTGTACTCTTACTGTGTAATTACTGTGTAATGTTCCAGTAAGCTCCTAAGGCGTTGTTGTGTAAGCAGCAGAGGAGGCAACGCGCGAGTACTTTTCCCGCATTCACATCATTATAGTGATTGCCAAAATTCACTAACTTATATCTCCCTCTTAACGTCCGTTCGCATCGCCCGATCGCACTTTTCGTAACGCCCTCGTCACGCATTCACCAGCTCACTCCCCAAGTCAAGCGTACGTAACACAAATGCTCGTAGCGTAATCACCACCGCCCTCGTCAGGTCAGGTCACGTCATTGAACATCGCCCCTTTACTATATTCCCTTCCTAGTATTCCAATCATTTTCATTATATTCCTCACGCACTCTGCGTACACACGTCACGTGAAACGAACTCAATATATACAAAGGGTCACAATGTTACAGTTCGAGAGTCATCAACACGGATACACGATCCAAAGGCCATCGCTTTGACTACACGCACTCATGCAAATATTTGTTACATTGTTGGAATACGTCTGCAAATCTATCAAGCCTTGTATTAATTAGATAGACGCGCCCTAACACCACTTACCACATCAACCCTTACTCATCCTACTGCAGGGATACGGGTCTCCCTTCAACCGAAGGGGTTTATGCCACGCTGCTCAAATGCGGATTGGCGAAGGGCAGTGTTTTCAAGCTGCCCAAGGGTCACTGTCTTAGTTTAACGACTTTATTCTATCGAGAACAGCCGGGACCGATGCCTTAACGTACCCTCCGAAGAACGGAGAAACTTGAAATAGTTAAACCTAACCATAGGTAGGCTGCGGTCGACGTTGCTTAACCTGCGTGTTGAATGACACAATGACTGTGCCCTAATACTTTATAGATAATATATACACGGTGTAATCACAACATAAACACGTTGTATATCTGAAATAGAAATAGAAATAGAAATATATTTATTCCAACTTCACATTATAACTTTACAATAAATTATGTACGCATACACACAAGTGAAGTCAGAATTGACTCTCACTCAGGGTTCTATGCTAGGAACTCACAAAGAATTCCCAGCCCTGGTTTTCAGTGAAAGTCAAGAGTGACGACATGGACCAAAAATATACAATGATATTTAACCATTACAAAACATATAAATTATACAAAAACAAAACACCAATATAGTTAAGGTAGGTACCAACACAAACTACAATTACATTCTTCTACGAAGCTAATATAAAGTACATAGTTTCAATTAAATAAAGAAAGATTCTGTAGCAATTTCTTAATATAATTCTGCATAACAGGTAAATGACATCAATATTTATACCGTATCTTCACGCCAGGTCCCTTGCGGGGTAGGCAGAGAGAACCGAGCGCCACAAGACGCGGTCCTTACACACTTCACTCGCATCTGTGACATTCATAGCTCTTTTCATACACGCTCGCCGGTTTCTGGGGCTCCTGACACAACCTTCTGATAAACAGGACCAATTTGGTCATGGTAGATTAGTCTCGGTCTTCCTCGGCTCCTACATCCTTCCACTTTTGCATTGTATATCTGTCTCGACATTCTTTCATCTTGCATTCTTTCTACATGTCCAAACCAACGAAGCATGCCTTTTCTTACTTAACACCGACGCTCTCTTTCATGTATGTATGTGTATGTACGCGTCTTGTGGCGCTCGGTTTTCTCTGTCTACCCCACAAGGGAACTGACGTGAAGATCTATAACTTTACGCAAAATCCCTTGCGGGGTTGACAGAGGGAGCCGAGCGCCCAGATGACTCGATCCTTTGATATTCATTGACCTTGTTTCTAAAGCTCCTTACATCACCTTCTAATAAAACACGATCGATTTAATTATGGTAAGCCTTGGTCTTCCTCGGCTCCTACATCCTTCTACTTTCGTATAGTATTCGTTTCGTAACTCTTTCTTCCAGCATTCAGTCTACATGTCCGAACCAACAGAGCGTGCCTTTTCTTATTTTAACACCGACACTCTCTTTCAGCTCTGTTTCTAACATCATCATTGAGAATGTTAACTACAAGCGTTACACCATAAATTGCGCAACACTCTCGGTTCGACCGCGTTTATTCTACTTTCATGCTCTTTCTGCCATACCCAGCTCTCGCTTCCAGAACTAAGCGTTAGAACCAGCACTGCAGTTCGTAAAAAACATCCAGACCAAGATAACAGACATGTTCATGCACACAAATATTTGTCTTGTGTGGGAATCGAACCCTCGAGCGTTGTTGTCAAAGTCGCGCCATTTACGACTGCGCCACTGAGCTCGTCCCAGCACTCCCATGTCTTTTCACATCCGCGGTGTACCTTTCATCCTACATGTTAAATATATTTTTATACAACTTTACAAGCAATTTAATTTTACTTTGTGAGTTTCCGCCACCAATTAGTTCATGAGAAGTAGAGACGGCCGGCACTCACACACATTAACAGATGCATACCGTCGTTACTATGGCTGCCTCACTAAACAATAAACCACTTGACTGCGCATGAATACAACTCGCGTTCACAAGAACGTTGTGTTTTAACACCTAAATATCTCAGCAATATATTTTGCACTAGCTGTGCCCGCGACTTCGTCCGCGTGGAATATCATTTATTTATATTAATAAAAATAAATAAAATTTCTAAAATAAAAGTAGCCTAAGTTACTCCTTATTACATCAGCTATCTGCCAGTGAAAGCCCCGTCAAAATCGGTCCAGTCGTTTCAGCGAGATTAGCCGGAACAAACAGACAGAGAGACAAAAATTGAAAAAATATTCATTTTGGTATATGTACCGGGTATACATCCATATGCATTTAGTAAAAATTATTTCGGTTATTTCAATATTACAAACAGACACTCCAATTTTATAGTATAGATTTTTATCTTTTACTGGGACGAGTATCTGTAATCGTACATAATTTTGTTGCAAAATTAATTAAACAAATACAATAAAATTACATTGACTGCTTAATTACTCGAGATTACAATGACAGTGGTGCGTAGCCGAATTGTTTATAATACAATTTCGAGAGGTTTCAAAATATGCAGCTGAAACACGGATACGTGATCAAAGGCTTTGGCCGTATGCAGACAGGCGGAGGTCTGACATTATTGAAATGAGCCTAGCATTTCATGTAGAACTACAAAGTGAAGCCAGTTTATAAGTGCCACTACTGGATGTTTGTTTAGTGCTGGTTGTGAAAGTGTTTGTATACCCACTAGTATATACTTTTGAGATCAGTAAAGTTTTATTTCGCAACAATTTTTTGAAGTGAAAACTTCTTTAGCGGCGTTGTGCTTTTTGGGATGAGTAAAAAATGTTAAATTTGTGTCAGGACACGTGACCCTGACCGTAAGATTTTGGTGAGAATTAGAACTTGAATTCGCTGCAGCGCTAAAACATTAGTTCCCTCTAATTAAAGAACTAAAACATGAAGCGCTAGATCGTTCATAGAGCATTATTTTCTCGCGACCAAAACGTTGTAAGCGCCATGAAATTCTTGGCTCTTACGCGTTTCGTTCAACATATATGTTTGGTTTAAGCGGCGCAGGGCGCTTGCGCGAGTGTGCGTGTATTTGAGTTAGAGATTGGCGATAATTATGCTGGTAATGATGATGGTGAGTCATTGAAATTTTGGATGAAAGTAGATTTTTATGAAAGATAAACTTTTTAATGTAAAATAATTGTAATAGTTCTGAAGTGTTAATTTTTTAACGTAATATAAACTGTTATGTTTGTGTACGATAGCGCAATAAATGAATATTGTATTTTACCACATACATGATAGTACTTTTATACTGATGAATAAAGCAATTCGTGCGAAATTATTCCCTAACCATTCCAGAATATTCAAAAATGCACAACGTTAATGTTCAAGTTTTCACTTCTGTCGGCACTCCCGGAGTGCAACCCGTTTTTTTTTTTATACCACCAAGGTGGCAAACAAGCATACGGCCTGCCTGATGGTAAACCAGGGGTGTCACTCGTGCGTTGCTGACTCTCTAAAAACCTCTTCGCACCTTTCTTGAAGAGCCCACCATGCTGGGAAAACCTCGGCTGGGATCTCATTCCACAACTTGAGAGTTCTCGGAAGAAAAATTTCTCTGGAACCGAACAGTACGCGACCATTGCGGTTCCAGCATGTGAACTCTACGTCGTCAGCGAGCGGTGCGGTTGTAAAATGTAGCTGTCGGCATCATATCAAACAATTCTTCAGAACACAACCCGTTGTAGGTACAATCGGTAGAACACTCAAATGGAGGCAAAGTCTCTCCTTAAACTTAAGGGTAATACCGTTTGTAAGCTTACGATCGTCTACAATTCTCACAGCTCGTCTCTGAACGGAGTCACGCGGTCCATGCTGGTATCCCGGTGCTCCCGCCCAAAGGTGATTGATTGTTACAACTGTACAATATGTATTTTTTCTGAGCTTCGGAGGGCACGTTAAGCTGTCGATTTCGGATGTTGTTGATAGGGGACATTCTTGAAGCTTACCACTACCAACTAGTGGTGAAAACACTGGCTTCTACCAGTTCACATTTAAACAGCATGGCGGAGTGTACTAACGAGCTCGGTGGCTCAGTCGTAAATGACGCGACTTTGACACCTACGCTTGTTCTTCGATTCCCACACAAGGCAAATATTTCTGTGCATGAACATGTCTGTCTGTCTTGGTCTGGATGTTTTAAGAGAGGTAGGGCGCCGAAGTACCTTCACCTCATAGAAAACCGCCAAATCACAACTCCCTATAGGGTTGTTGAGTTTCTGCGTGTGAGTGAGGTCACCAGTAAGCTCCCAAGGAGTTGCTGTGTAAGCAGCAGAAGAGGCATCACGCAAGTGATACTTAATATATCGCAAGTGTTAATAGGCTACGGTACCCGCTTTACATCAGGTGGGCCCTATGCATATATGCCTCCGACGTAGTATAAAAAATATACTAAAGCCCTTGCTATCTAAGTTAATGGGAGTCTTAATAGGAGACCCGTATCCATGGAGTGAGATGAAAAATTATTGCTGTGGTACAATGTTGATGTTTTTGTTACATGGCTTGTATTATTTTATTGAGGTGTTTTTACACCGACCTACTACAGTGGTCCTTTTTTTTAGAAATTGGAAATGTTTCATATATATTTTTGGTACATCACTAGTTTGCTTTTTTTGGGAGTTTGGCATAGCCACTGAGTGGTTCTTCGTTTAAAATTATAATGTTTTATTTCGTCGAGATTGGGTACAATTGTGATATATTGTTATTATGTTTTACCAAAACGTACCCCCGCAGGGATACAAAATGGTACATGTTGCCGAAGGCAACCTTTTTATTTATTTTATATCTTTTTTGATTTGGACGTGAGTGACGTTTTGGTGTCTGTGGTTGGGATTCGCTTTTATGTTCGGGCACGGATTTAGTGTTTTTTTTTTCTATTTTATTATTTTACCCTTTTAGCTCAAAGAACGTGTCTTGATTTACCATTTTTCGACCCTCTTTATAAATACAGTCCACTTGCTCACTCTGTAGTAAATTATTTAAATAATTTACACATTTTTACATTACACACAATTTATGAAGTTGCAGTACTTGATCAGACCCAATTTGCATGAATAGGTAGTCAACTTTACTCGTATCTTGATCTCACAAACTCATTTTTTATTCCTTTTCAAAAGTACTTGACAAATAGTGTAAACCGGGAGAGAGCTTGGAGCTCCGTAATACAAGCTTCACGCTTAGCATGGACTCCAGACTCTCACAAGGTGAGTTTAAAATAAACAATGTTATTGTTACTTAAGAAATTGGAACCTTTGTGAGACATGAAAAAAAAAATACATGACATGAAATAGTGCGAACTAAGATGTTATTTTAGGAAGTCAAATCATACAAATTGATGTATACTTTGTATTGGCGTAAGTACTCAAAAAACAATTAATATTTTATACCATATTAACTTTTACATAGAGTTTCAAAATTAATTCGTCATGATTGTGTATATTTGATTAAATTAAAAAACGTTTTTTTTTTATTTATTTATAGTAATACTCGTATTACAAATGGGGAATTAACTATAATGTGTACGTCTGTGTATTTTCTTTTTACGACAAACTCTTAAACCCATCGTTATTATATTTGGTATGGATGTAGTGTAGAACCTGAAGTACATAGGTTACTTATTATTAGATAACTGAAAACCCATTCAGATAAAGCCCCAGATAGAAGCATCAATTTCAAATTCTTGATAACATAACTGTATTTTACAGTTAGCTCTATATATGTAGGTATCAATATATGTATATACCACTGACTAGAGATCATATTTTCTATTGTAGAGCACCCTCTAACTAGAAATTATGATGCATTCGTAGACAGACGAGCAGATATTTCATTTACCGTACTGGCTGCATGGAGTAAAGTGAATTTAGAGGAGCTCGGTGCAGTAGTGAATGCCACGGCTTTGGCACCGACGCTCGTGGGTTCGATTCCCGTACAGGACAAACATTTGTGTGCATGAATATGTCCGTTGGTCTTGGTATGGATGTTTTAAAGAGAGGTAGGGCGCATCAAAGTAGACCGTTACATCAGATGCGCCGTATGCTTGTACCAATGTTGTATATAAAAAAAGTGATAATAATAAAGAACCGACCTATTGATCAACTGGTCCCCAGTTTGAATCCTGGCATGTGCCACTAATTTCGTGTTTTTGGATTAATATACTTATTTGTAATTATCACTTGCTCTAGGGTGAAGAAAAACATCGTGAGGAAACCCGCCCGTCTAAGAAATTATATTTTGAAAGACGTGTGGCCTAACATAAGAAAGGTCTGGTTATCTCTTCAGGTTGTAGAGGTCTGCCGGCAGTCGCTCCATCACATTGAAATCAGTATCCTCGCCGAAGGCTTTGGCAGCGGATCCCGCTAATCCTAATGAATTTGGAAATGGGATTACGCTACGAAAAAAGAGTATATTATTTAGGCTTGTGACCTAAAGAATATACTCTTCAAGATTTTATTGAGCAGTTTTAAGACATATACTATATTTCGTGTATCTTGGAAACAGTTCTAACGATTTGGATGAAATTTATATTTTTTTTTTATACAACATCGCGAGGCATTCAAGCATACGGCCCACCTGATGTAAAGTGGTTCCCGTACCGTATGAATGGTAAGTATCACTCTCGCGATGCATCCATCTCTTAAAAAACACGCAGACCACGACAAACAGACATGTTTATGCGCACAAATGTTTCTCCTGTCGTCATGGAACCCACGAGCGTTGGTGTCAAAGTAGCGTAACAGCGCGTTTCACCACTGCGCCACCGAGCTCGTCTTTATTCAATATTCAAATTATCAGGTATCATCCTGGTATTTAGAGAGTTAATAATGTTAATCGCATATCATTTATGTTAGATAGTATAACCAATACATATATCAAGTAATCTAATATTGATCGGTTTGTGCTTTTAACCGTATTTTTTTTTCATTTGTTTCTCTCGTTCGTCATAATGGTAGATAGGTATAGTACCATCTCTAGTAAACATATTGAATGATAAACCGAAAAGTTTTAACATCAAAGCAAACATAATAATCGTGAATCCTATCAAAACGGTATTTGATATTTACCCAATAACCTGACACGTTTGTGTACGTTGAATTCTCGCGAATGTACGGGCATGGCGCGGAAATTGACTTTGGGAATTATTGGAGGAATGTCATTCGGTTCTAATACGCTGCTATTATGTAGACGTACGTTTTTAGGGTTCCATAGCAAACAAGAAACTCCGTCCGTCTGTTCGCGGCCTAGCTCAGATGTGCTTAATACTAGAAAGCTATAGTTTGGCACGTATATATATATATATATATATATATATATATATATATATATATATATATATATATATATATATATATTAACTATGCTTGCAAATTGGTAGAATAAAACCTTGAAAAAAAATGTACGAGTATAAATATATTTCATGTATCTTGAAAACAGTTCTAAGGGTTTGGATCAAATTTGTGTTTTTTTTTATACACAACGTCGGGAGGCATACAAGCATACGGCCCACCTGATGTGAAGCGGTTACCGTAGCCTGTAAGTAATACGTTAAGTATCAATCGCGCAATGCCACCTCTGCTGCTAACACAGCTGTCAAGTGTCGTGTGTCAATTAAACAAGCGTTAGAGGCAGACTGCTTTATTCACTATCGTCTATCATGCATTAACATTTACTTATGAGGGTAGTGGACATACCCTACACTGACACAGCAACTCCTTAGGAGCTTACTGATGACTTCACTCACACGCCGGAACGCAACAATTTTCCAGAAAGTTGTTATTTGGATGCGGTTTTCTATGAGGTGGAGGTACTTCCCCAGCTTTGGTGCATCCTACCACTCTTAAAAACATACAGAACAAGATAAACAGACATGACCATACACACAAATGTTTGTCCTCTGTGGGAATCGAATCGATTGACGTATAGAGTTATTAACCACTGCGCCACCGAGATTTTTTAAATCAATATGTAGATATTATTGATAAAACTGACCTTTTTTGTACTACGACGGATAGCAAACAAGCATACGATCCGCCTGATGTAGAGCGGTTACCGTAGCCTATGAACACTAGCAACAAAAATAAAGTCACTGGCCTCCCGCTTTCAAAACAACAACTCCTCATCTTCCGGTAACCTCACTCACTCGCAGGAACACAACAACCACCCAGGGAGTTGTCATTTGACTGCCGTCATCTCTGTGGTGGAGGTACTTTCCCAGTCGGGCTAACGTCGTGCGCTACCTCTCTTTAAGACCAATCTTTGATAGTATACCAGCAGACCACGGTACGCCATAGGAATACGTCTCTAGGCATCAAGGAAGCTCGTGAGATCATTAATAGCATTCCAAAGTTTCTCGTTGACACAGTGATGTAAGATGTTTGAAATACTGAAATATTTCTGTCCAAAATCTCGTAAAACAATCTCGTTAAAGCTATAAATACTACTTCCTCGTATTCTAAATTGTACGGGAATTCCAAAATAAGGCCATTCATTACGAGATCGTTTCTATATTATGTGTTAATTATTTTGTTTAACGCTACAGTTAATGGATGACATAAATTGATATACATTGCGTGCTTAGTGTTTTTTTTTGTTCATACAACTTCAGAAGGTAACCACACTTACTCGCAGAAACACAACGATTCTTCAAGAAGTTGCTATTTGGCCGCATTTTTTGGATGGAGATGGAGGTACTTCGTCGGGCTGCTGTGATACGCCATACCTCTCTTGAAATCATCCAGAATAAGACAAACAGACATGTTCATGCACACAAGTGTTTGTTCTGTGGGAAAGGAACCTACGAACGTTGATGTCAATGTAGTGTTACTAATCACTGCGCTAGCGAGTTCGTCAAAAATCCAATTAAAATGAAATGGACTTTAGCTTCAAAGCTCGTGGATTCGATGCCCAAACAGGACAAACATTTGAGTGTTTGAGTGCATGAACATGTCTGTTTGTCTTATTCTGGGTGTTTTTAAGAGAGGTAGGGCGCACCGGAGCAGCCCGTCTTGGGAAGTATCCACCTCACATAAAACTGCATCCAAATAACAACTCCCTAGAGGGTTGTTGTGTTCCTGCGTGTGAGCGAGATCACCAGTAAACTCCCAAGGAGTTGCTGTGTAAGCAGCAGAGGAGGCATCGCGCGATTGTTAATTAATATATCGCAAGCGTTAATAGACTACGGTACTCGCTTTACAATAGGTGGGCCGTATGCTTGTATGCCTCCCCACTTAGTATTAAAAAAAAGTGATTTTAAAAAGTCGTTTTGCATTGGACAGCCCAATTCTTGAGGAAAGTTATATAGGTTATTTACCATCACGATTCGACCTGTAGAAGCCAAACAGAAACTAAGAAAAGGAGTTTCTTGGATACCAGGATAAGCACGGACGAAGTAGCGGGCTGAAGATAGTCTGTAATAAAACAGCGTAACTGTACAATACATTGTTAATGCACGTTCCACAAGAGAAGAGCAAAATGAAACAATAAAACCTATCGGAATTATTCTTCGAAGTAGATATAACGATTGGTGTTCGTCTGATTACCCACAGTGAGGATGGCTGGCGGGCAGCGGACGCGGTTTTAAACACTCGTACATACTACTCTTCTATGGCTACCCGCTATGTTCCTTAATGGGTAGGCAGAGAGAACATCTATGTTTTAATACATGTCTCCAAAATATATATGTCATCTTCTTAGTATTAGCTCTTAATCCACAGGATCGGCGGGGTCCTCTGTCTAAGCCTAAGGATTTGGCAAAGATGCTGACTTTCACATAGAGCGACTGTCGTCAGACCCCCACAAGCCATAGGGTAAATCAGACCTTTCTTAGGTTAGGTCACACATCTTTTGAAACCGCAAGGGTTTCCTCTCAATGTTTTCCTCCACCGCCGAGCTAGTGAATTATCACTAGTAATTATACAAACATTTTTTTTTAATAAATATTGTCGGACAAATTACACAGCGCCATCTAGCCCCAAAGTAAGCGGAGCTTGTGTTATGGGTACTAGAAAACTGATAAACATACGTAAATATTTTTTTTTTGTAGATACATACTTATTATACATAGAAAATACCCAGACCAAGACAAACAGGCATGTTCATGCACACAAATGTTTGTATTGTGTGGAAATCGAACCCACGAGCGTCGGTGTCAAAGTAGCGTAACAGCGCGTTTCACCACTGCGCCACCGAGCTCGTCCAAAAGAGATAAGTATCTGACTGGGGGCGGTTTAACTTGGTCGAATTCAACCCCAAGGAGACACAAGTTTGCGCGTTCACCGCTAAGAAAACTCCATTTGCTGTGGTTCCTAAATTCCAGAACACACCCCTTACCGTCACCAAAAGTATTAGGATGCTTGGTGTCGAGATCTCCAGTGATGTGCAATATCGAAATCACCTGGAGGAGAAGGTCAAGCTGGCGTCCAAAAAACTTGGTGTGCTCAACAGGGCTAAGCAGTACTTCAGTGCGGAGCAAAGACTTATTTTTTTTTATTTTTTTTTATTTTTATTTATGACACAAACAGTCGTACATATTACAAGAACATATTCCTAAGTTATAATTAGTAAACATAGAACAAAACAGTGTCAGTAACATAAATAAGAACAGTAGCGCATGACAATCAGTTCAGAAGCAGGTAAACAATTAAAAACAAATAACTAGGTACCCATATGGATGCAACACACACACACATACTTCACATATTATTTATTTAAATATTCGTAAAATTCAAAAGACGAGATATATATACATATATATGTATATATATATATATACATATGCATACACGCACACACAAATATATACCTACTTAAGTGTACAAGTGCGGTCTGACTTGAGACTTATATTATATAAGTCTCAAGTCAGACCGCACTTGGAGTACTGCAGTCACCTTTGGGCGGGAGCACCTGGATACCAGCTTGGACCGTGTGATTCGATTGAGAGACGAGCTGTGAGAATTGTCGACAATCCTAAGCTTACACACGGTATTGAACCCTTAAGTTTAAGGAGAGATTTTGCATCCCTTTGTGTGTTCTACCGATTGTACAACGGGTTGTGTAGAAGAATTGTTCGATATGATGCCGACAGCTACTTTTTATAACCGCACCGCTCGCCGACGGCGGGGAGTTCAGCCTCACACACTGGAACCGCAATGGTCGCGTACTGTGCGGTTCCAGAGAAGTTTTCTTCCGAGAACTCTCAAGCTGTGGAATGAGCTCCCAGCCGAGGATTTTACAAGGAACTACAGCATGGAGTTCTTCAAGAAATGCGTGAGGAGGTTTTTAGAGGGTTGGCAACGCATCAGTGACACCCTTGGTGTTGCAAATGTCTATAGGCTACGGTGACTGTTTACCATCACGCAGGCCGTATGCTTGATTGCCACCTTAGTGGTATAAAAAAATATATAAATCCGGAAACACAAATTTAGTGGTGCATGCCAGGATTTGAACCGGGGAACAATTGATCGATAGGCCAGTTCCTTATCCACTAGGCCATCACTGCTTATCTCTATCACTGTTTCATCATAGCCAAATTCTGACACCTGTCAAAGATGAAGTACTACTCCTAATAAATCATTTTATAATGTAAATAACAAATTTCATGCTAAGTTCCTACCAGAATAAGCAAAGAGAACCGAGGACGTGACTCCTCACACACTTCACTCGCTTCTTTAACATTCATAGCTCTTCTCATACGCGCTCGTTTCTAGGACTTCTGACTCTACTTTCACACCCGATCTATTTGGTCATGGTAGGCGTGTCTACGCCTTCCTCGGCGTCTACATCGTCCTACTTGCGTGTATAGGTAAATACTATTACTTCAGTCTCCATTCTTCATCGGCTTCTTTATTAAATAACTTAATTTCGACAACGTACGAGTGATACTCCTAGTTTTGCAAGTATCCATTTGCTACGGTAACTGCTTACCTAGGCAGGCCATATAGTAGTTTGTCAACTTAGTGGTGTAAGAAAGCTTCTAAGTAAATTAGTCTTGTTTCCTTGTGGTATGCCTTTTTTTATATTACGTCGGGAAGCATACAAGCATACGGCTCACCTGATGTAAAGCGGGTAACGTAGACTATTAACGCTTGCGATGTATTAAGTATCACTCGCGCGATGCCTCCTCTGCTGCTTACACAGCATCTCCTTGGGAGCTTACTGGTGACCTCACTCAAATGCAGGAACACAACAACCCTCTAGGGAGTTGTTATTTGGCTGCGGTTTTCTGTGACGTGGAGGTACAACCCCAGACAGGCTGCTTTGATGTGCCGTACCTCTCTTAAAACATCCAGACCAAGACAAAGAGACATGTTCATGCACACAAATGATGGCTACAATAATCTAGAAATTCCCTCCATCATTAATAAGCCTTAGAATTTGTTTAGAATATATGTCATAGGGAATCATTTTTAATGTCCTCATGTTTTGATATATTTCCACGGAATGAAAAACTATTTAAAGAGTATTTGACTAGCTCGATGGCACGCAGGTTAATAACCCTACACCTTGACACCAACTCTCGTGGGTCCGATGTTACATACAAACGTTTGTCATATGTGGGACATGGAACAAACATTTGTATGTATGCACATGTCTCTTTGTTTTGGGTCCAGGTATTTTTAAGAGAGGTTGGATGCATCAAAGCAACGCGTCTGCGGAAGTACCATACACAAAACCGCCGCCAAATAGAACTCCGTAGAGGGTTGCTGTGTTCCTACGTGTGAATGAGGTTACCAGCAAGCTAAGGACTTTACTTATGTAGCAGCAGAGATGGATCTCGCGAGTGATATTTAATGCGTTGCAAGCATTTATAAGCTATGTAAAGTAGTAAGTATGTTTGTATGCCTCCTGAAGTTGTATAAAAAACCAGTTGAGAATGCGTAAGCTTGCATTGCCAGAGGAACACCTAGCTCGTTAATTATATAACAATTAATTTTTTTTTTAATTTTCGGCCAATTTTACCATGTTTCTTAAGAGATAGGAACGGTGTTCCTGAGCATTCCTATTCTACTTTTTTATGCTGAATCCGAATCTGAAGTCAAAATTCGAATATTGGAAAAAAAGCGACACACAATTACATAGACAAACGCACAGACAATCATATATCATATTATAGTAACGGTGTTCCTGAAAAATTGACAAGCTGTACCTACATACAAATGCAAACTTTCATTACATTCTACGTATTATTCGTAATAGCTCTCAATATTAAATTACTATATTGACGAGCTCGGTGGCGCAGTGGTGGAACGCGCTGTTACCCATTTGTGTGCATAAACATGTCTGTTTGTCTTGGTCTGGGTATTTTCTATGTTATAATAAGTATGTATTTACAAAAAAAAAATAAAAAAAATGTATTTACGTATGTTTATCAGTTGTCTAGTACCCATAACACAAGCTTCGCTTACATTGCGGCTAGGTGGCGCTGTGTAATTTGTCAGACAATATTTATTATTTATTTATATTTATATATTTAAATAAAGGTAATAGTTTATATAAAGCGAACTCGCCTCTCGGTAAATAAGCTAGCTAAATAGCTTCTACTGATGGCTATAGAATCCATTATACAAGTGGACATGTTCATGCACACAAATGTCTGTCCTGGTGGGAATCGAACCATCGATCGCTGGCGTCGAAGCGTTACAAATTACTACGCCACCTGACTTGTCAAGATCAGATTATCTTTGATAGGGATCAGTATTTAGCTATAAACGAAACATAGACGGAACTTAACGAAAACAAACGCTGAGCATAATTACAGGGGGTGAGCACCAAACATTGCGTGTTGAAACTCCGAGGCACAAAAACTTGTCATTAGTTCAAAGTTTCCCTTACCTAGACCAAAGTCGTGCAACGATACTGCCTGTAGCACAGGACAAATTAAATTTTAGTCACTAACACAAATAATTAGATAAATATAAAAAGATAAAAATTCTTTATTTGCCATTGGACCCTAGCGGAGACTTTGACACATCATACTTATTTTAAACGAAATGTTATTGTGTTTTATTTTTTTCTTATAGTTCTTTTTCTTTTTTACAAGTATTTCGAAAATAATCTTTTTTTTATCTGGCAAATATACACCGCGCCATCCAGCCCTTAAATAATCGAAGCTTGTGTTATGAGTTTTTGTCAATACATACTTAGGATACATGGAAAACACACATACAAAGGCAAACAAACACACATGCTCATGCACACAAATGTTTGACCTGTGATTTTAATTGACGAGCGTCGGTGTTAGAGTCGTGTTACTAACCACTGTGCCACCTAGCTCATCAAGAGCTCATTCGCTTGCATCCATCGGCTCCCTGCAATTTTCACAAGATCGTCGGTGTATCGTGTGGGGGGGCCGTCTTACGCTCATTTTCCGGTTCGTATTAGCCATTCGACAAGCTTTCTGCCACAACGGTCATCGGTTCTCCGAGCTATGTGGCCTGCCCACTGCCACTACAGCTTGCTTGTCTTTAGAGCTACATCGGTAACTATAGTTCTGCTAGACATTAAAAAACCTCCAAACCAAAAGAGATGGCTAGTCAAGCGAAGCTCAACTGCCGTGCACCACGGTTTATCAGATATCTAACACTATTGGGACCTAAATTGCGAGTTGTTACCTAATACATCGATCCCAATAATATAGATTGCAGAATCGCCTAAACGCCTGGTAATTTAAACTTGTTACCACCGAATCTACCCCGAATATGACACGCAAGGAATTTAACATATTGTCCCGTTCCCGACGCTAGAGATTGCACTCCCTGAGAACATGATGCGCTGTTTTCTCGAATTCATGATTTGTCGTAGAACACTCACATAAAGGCGATGACACAAGTATAAACGAAAGAGCTTAGCTCTAAAGTTTCCATGCCCAATTAAAAATTGCGCGATCGACTTCTAACCACTCTTTACTTAATCTGTCTCGCACTGATTGAAAGAACAGATACAAGTGGCGTCCTTTAGTAGAAGTTTCCCATCTTTCTTGCCATTCAGACAGCAAAGTTTCAAATACCTCGTCAATTGGTTTGAACAATCGCGCGGTTTTTTAGAAAGTCAGGGTGCATGTTTATATAGGTATAGTACAGCTAAGTGCAGCTCAAGCTTTACACTTTGATCTTTGTACCGTTCTTATGTCGTTAGTAATATAATAAGGGTTACAATCGCAATTCGACTGTTAAGCATGATCTGCTCTTAGCTGTACATTGAACCGCGGCGTTGTATTTCTAAGTCAACTGTTAACACGCCTGCCAACTCTGGTAGTGCCTCAGTGTTCACAGTTCTATACGATTTACCTAAAAAAAATAGTGTTAAGATAAAAAGAGGCATGTTCCGTTGGTTCGGACATACAAAAAAAATATTTTTGGAGAGGTAGGGCGCATCAAAGCAGCCTGTCCGGAGAAGTACGTCCACCTCGCAGAATACCATAGCCAAATAACAATTCCATAGAGGGTGTTCCTGCGTGTGAGTGAGGTCACCAGTAAGCTCCTAAGGAGTTGTTGTGTTAGCAGCAGAGGTGGCATCACGGGAGTGATACTTAATGTTTACCGCTTTTACTTGTTAAACCGCTTCACATCTGGTGTGCCGTATGCTTGTATGCCTCCCGAAGTTGCATAGAAAAATGAAAGAAGAAACAATGATCAAGCAGATATATACGCGAAAGTAGAGACATGTAGAAGCCGAGGAAGGCCGAGATTAACCTATCACAAGTACCACGACCAAGTTAGTCGTAGATTATTAGAAGCTGGTGTCAGCAGCCGTAGGAACCTGCGAGTGTGCATGAAAAGATGAATGTTAAAGAAGGAAGTGAGGTATAATGGAATGGTTATAAATACTACTTTAACCCCAAGACTCTTGTGTTCGATTCCCACACAACATTTGTGTGCTTGTTTTAAGAGAAAAAGAGCATATCATAACCCGACTGGGGATATACCTTCTTTTGACGGAAAATCACAGCCAAATAACAACTTCGTGGAGGGTTTTTATGTTACTGGAACCTAATGAGGCTGTGAGGCTGTGAGGCTACCGGTAATGTCTTTAAGAGTTACTGTATTAGCAGCAGGGTAGCAACACGCGAGCGATAATTGCTGTATTGCAAGCGTACATATGCTACGCTAAGAGGGCGTACAAGGCTAAGTAGCGCCCTCATTTTGTTTTTATTAATAACGCTGAATTTAAGACCAATTCCAAAAAACGCTCAATACAGGCACCGAAGATCCATATTTATGGTATTTTGAAACATATTTTGTATTTATTATATATGTACAAGTAACCAAAATTTTAATTATTGCTTATTATGGCCACTTATAGCAATAATCAAAATGATAACTAATTGTACATAAATAATAAATACAGAATATGTCTCCAAAAACATAAATATGATTCTAAAGTGCTCAATATGCCAGTGCCATATTGAGCGTTTTTTGGAATTGGTCTTAAATTCAGCTAATGAAACCAAAATGAGGGCGCCACTTAGCTTCATGCCTTCTCTTAACCACTTTACACCAGGTGGGTGGTATACTTGCATGCCTTTCAACGTTATATAAAAGAAATACTTATCCGCTCGGCTTCGTTCTATACCATTACCCTTACTATTGGAATAAGAAAACAAAAAAATTGAGTCGAGAAATATTCCCACTCCGACAGCGGCAGGTGCGCGCTGCACCAATAAGAGAGAACGAAACTTATATCGTAACAGTTTATAGACAATAATATTATTTTCGAGTTACAGACACTTAGTGCAAGATTTACGAGTCTCTTTATAGAACATACACTTTTTAAAGTGATTCATCCTCGATAATTGATATGCAGTTATTTTTGTGTAACGTGCTCGGAATTGCCAGCATTTATTTCCATAATAAAGAAACCAGGACGTTTGTAATTGATAATGCGATCATTCACACGTAAACGTGGATTTGTATTACGCGATATGTAATCATTGTATTACGTATTAGGTGCATATTTTGTAATATCAATTGCTGGGCGGTGAAGAAAAACATCGTGAGGTAACGCATGACAAAGAAATTATATTTCGTAAGCCGTGTGACCGTCAGAAAAGTTTGGTTTTCGGCTCGCCTCGTGTAAAATCTGTATCTTCGCTTAGGCTTATGTAGCAGACCCGACCAATCCTAATGGATTATTAAACGGAAGCATACTAAGAAGAAGAATTTAGACGAGCTCGGTGGCGCAGTGGTGAAACGCGCTGTTACGCTACTTTGACACCGACGCTCGTGGGTTCAATTCCCACACAGTACAAACATTTGTGTGCATGAACATGTCTGTTTGTCTTGGTCTGGGTATTTTCTATGTATAATAAGTATGTATTTACAAAAAAAAAAATATTTACGTATGTTTATCAGTTTTCTAGTACCCATAACACAAGCTTCGCTTACTTTGGGGCTGGATGGCGCTGTGTAATTTGTCCGACAATATTTATTATTTATTATTATTATAAGGCACGTGAAATCATAAAGCGTCATGTAGCGCACATTAGTATTTTAGTTTCATTTTCTTTTTAAGTTTACTTCTGAAATTGGATCTCGCTAGCGCTTTTCAAAATTCACTACTCATTAAGAACTTTGTCTTGTTACAATCTTTTTTTACTGCGCAGAGACGCAGTCACACTTCGAGAGAAGAGTCAAATTAATAAAAAAAAAACTCTGTACGGTATTAGTTAAAATACTGCGATGTGAAAAGCCTAGGAAGCTTTTGTAATCCAGTCTTATATTATATCCTCACGTGTTTGAGAAAATAACTATACATACTTCGGATGACATTTTGGACGCTAGACTCGTATTATATAGTAAACCTTGCCTGACAACCGCCTGTATTCATCAATCTACAACATCCTGGCTGTAGCAATGTATTAAATTAATATTCAAATAAAATGGGAAATCAACTTCACCCAAGTCGTAATAAATATACAACAACAAACTGAATACATATCGGTTATAAGAAAAAGCATTGCATTGTTAAAATATGTTAAAAATAGTTTTTTATTAACAAATAATACAAAACTATTTTTGACATATTTTATATTTTAACAATATATAACTCAAATATAAAAGTGAACTCCAAATTGGATAAAAAGCGAAACAAGGACCTAATAAAGCCAGTTAACTTATTTGTTCCATACAGTTAACCTGATTAGTTCAACAGTTGTGACGAAGATTTTTTTGACCTAGTAGTCCAACTGTGTATTATTTTAGTTTTGTTTAACTAACAAATCATTACTAAATTCGAATTTTCTTTTTGAGGCCAATTAAAATGCACTAGGTTTTTACAAAGACGGTAATGCTTGTATGAGGCTTGAAAGTGTTTATTAACTGTAATACTCTGTGTACCATCAGGTAGTTTGTCAATTTGATATTGTAAAAAAAAGAGACACTTTCGACCCCTCATGTGACTCATTCCTTTAAGGGTTCTCTGCATCGAAAATAATAGAATACTCTCATTGTTATGCATGACGAGAGAATAAAATGAAAATTGATATTGTTTCCATAACAATAGTGAAATTTATTCAGAGGTACTAAGAAATTTGTGAGAATTGGAAATATTAATAGAAAAACACAATCATTTTGAAATTTACAGGCTTTTTAAATTTACATTTTGATCTAGACTACTTTGTGTCCTTCCGCTCCCGATTTGTTCGTGGGCACCGCCGACTACTGCCTAGTACTACTGCCGACCGGCACCCACCCACTACCGTTAGTAGATGCATGCCGCCGCATGGCTGAACAGCCATGCAATTCTGTAAGAGCAAACGTCCTTACATCCTCGGAAACATCGGCTGTTACAGCCTTGAACACAAAATTGCAATTCTTTGGTGTCGCTTTTCATGGTTGTGCGACACTAGCGCCGCAAGGCTGCGTTTGGAATTGGAATTCTACAAGGCAAACAGCCTCGCGTACGCTTACAGCCTTATAGAATATCAAATAATTTAGCCGTGATCGCAGTAGACAATGTCAAAGCTGTGACATCTGTGATCACAGCGACGCACACAGCCATTACGAGTCGCTTAGAGAATTGCATGGCAGGTCGCCTCTGCCTCGGCTGCTGCGGTCGGCTGCTGCGGTCGTCTCTGCGACACATGTTTCGTCTCTCCAGGAGGTATCCTCAAGCGCTGTAGATTTTAGTCTAGTAATATTTTGAAATTTCATTATTTATACACAACTCAAACGATAGACTCAACTCAGTGTGGAAAACTCCTTGAGCAGCTAACTTATAACTAACCTTTATAGAAATACTGTCAATGTTCTGCCTGTTAGTCAAGACTTGTTACCTCTGGTACACGTAAAGGTATCAAATTGAAAATGAAAACCCATATTAATGCGACATTTTTTTTATTTACAACTTGATACTGGGTCATTTGTCCAATCAAAAAACATGACTCTATAATACATCACAAGTACATAAAAAAGTATAGACTCCTTTCTTTTGACGTACTATAAATAAAGGGAAGATTCCGACTACCAAATTGGTAATACCTATTTTTTGAAAAATAAAAACCATTTGCGGTTGTAGTATTGACTGTAACCTAAAACGATGTACTGAAAACCATCTTAGTCAACTGCCAAGTTAAATTTGTTCTCCATTAAAGAAGAATACAAGTCGCATACGACTTATATTGGTACGGAATCCTCAATTCGCGAAATCTGAGTCTCATCTTACCTATTTTTATAATTTATTATGTAAATTAACGCTTATAGACACAGCATATAGGCGTGAGAAAAATAGAAAGAGTTGATCTAAAAGAGAGCATCAGTGTTATGATAAGGAGTGAGATACTCCGTAGGTTCAGATATCTACAAAAAATACAAGAGGAAAGAATGACGAAACAGATAAACATGAAAGAACGGTGACGGATTTATGAGTCGAGAAGGCCAAGGAGTTCTAGGAACCAGTCAGCGTACATGAGAAGAGCTATGAATCTTAAAGAAGCGTGTGAGATGTGTAACGATTGAGTTATGTGACGCCTGATTCTATTTGCCTATATCACAAGGGGTAAAGTATTTCTCTAGACGGTCTGCCTGACATTAAAATGTTGCGCGGTTCGTCTCTTTTACCAGTGTCAGGAAAGCTAATAGACGGTGCACCACGAGCAGACAACATGTAAATTGTCTAAGATGATGAAAGCTCTAAAAGTAATCTAACTCTGACCCTTGTTCTGTCATACGTACATATTATCTATATGTGTATGCATTAGAACTTTGGGATTAACAAAAGGCTAAGCTGCGGTCTACAGCTAGATTTCAGTAATGAATTGCGGACTATCCTTTATCTTACGAAGGTAAGTTTCAATAGCCCCGTGGAGGGTAGTTAATTAAAGTTCAGTTTTTGGCGTATAAAGGCTATCCGGCTTGTCCCTACTTCAACTGACTATCTCATATCCCGTGAAATTATTCTGAAATTCCAATATAGCAGATGACTTGCTTCATTCGCTAACGCACACCACGGTTTCGGTTGAACAATAATGTTCTTTCTTGGTTTAGTCTTGAAAACTACATAAATTTTTAGATATCTCGGAAATATTATCACAAAAGCTTTTAGGAAGTAAAACCAGAGCGGCACTAGATTCGAATATTGAAAATGAAACAATGATTGCAGTGATAAACTTCGATTTATTTTTTAAATACCTGACGTTTGGGTCTTTGTCTCGTGGTCAAGTAAAGTGCATACGTCCTATATCGGTGTTATCAGACAGACAGTCATGACAGATAGGTCATCGATAATTAATATACAAGTAGTGTTACAATAATTATAAGCAGAAGGGAATTTAACAGCAGCTTTTTAGAGGTACAATCATCAGTTATATCTTGAACCATACAAAGTGATTGCGAAGAGAATATAGCTGACTGATATATAACTGATATGAGTAGATGGTATATGTAGTACTGAGAATCTATACAGTGGTAGATAAAGAAACTAATGTAAAATAAGGGTTTAATCTATCTTTGTATCTATATCTTCACGCCAAGTCCCTTGAGAGGTAGATAGAGAGTACCGACCGCCAAATAGCATAGCTGTTTCTCATTATCATTTATGAAATATATACGGACTAAATTTGATGAATAACTGAGAGATAATCAATTTGAATTCCGAGCTGGAGGGGGACCGAATCTCCCTTGTTTGCTGTATAGTTTCTGATGTCGGAATACAAAGATATGCAAAAGGATGCAACTATGAAAAGGCGTTCGATAGAGTTCTCTATTATCACTTAATTAATCTCCATTTTAAATAACGTCGGACTAGGTTAAAAAAAAACCTGAGTTGTCCAGCGTTTGCGCTAGAATCAGGATGCGATGTTTCGTATTGAAAGGGAATCTGATTAGACTAGGTTGTATGTCTCTTACCCTTGCTCCTTAATTTGTATTCAGAGTTCATTATATCGGATAATCATCTCGATCTCGACTGTGGTCTAAAATCAATAGCAGTGTTAACAACTGGTGATATGACAATGATACTATCTTAATAGCTTTAATAGGTCACATCTCCAAAAATAATGGAACGCTTGAATGAGTGTAGTTTGATAAAGGAGCTGAATAATTACAACATGTATATATTTATCTATCTATAACGTCACGCCAAATCCCTTGCGGGGTAGGCAAGAGTATCGACATGGTCCTTACACACCTCACTCGCTTCTTTACCATTCATAGCTCTTCTTATGCACGCTCGCCGGTTTCTATGGCTCCTGACATCACCTTCTGACCATGGCCTTGGCCATGGTAGGTTTAACTTAACTTTCCTCGGCTTCTATATGCTTCTATTTTCGCGTTGTGCATCTGTTACATAATTTTTTGTTCCTGCATTATTTCTACATGTCCGAACCAAAGGCTTCCTCTTATATATAGTCTTGCCATAAATACTAAAACAAATAAAAAAAAAATTTATTGCAAATAACATTTATTACTATTACAGTGTGTTAATTTAATACATAAATATAAAACAATTTAAAATATAAAAAGCTTATTCGAAGTGGTCTCCATTGGCTGCCATACAGTCCTTTAAACGTTGAGGCCAGTTATCAATAGAAACACGCAATTTTCCATGGGAAAATTCTTCACTGCCAATCGTACGGATTATTTTAGGGACTCCAAATTATCATGGCGTTTAGAGCAAGCCGTACTCTCTAAAACTGACCATAAATCATAATCCAGTGGATTAGGATCGGGACTAGACGACGGCTTCAGAACGTACGAACGAACGGCGTCCGAAACGTTTAGATTAGTACAATGCGGTGTACCACAGGGAAGTGTTCTAGGTCCCTTAATGTTCATATTAATGATTTTCCTAAAATTGTGAATCATCATACTGTGTTATTTGCAGATGACAGTACGGTACTATTCGTCGATAAAGATAGTATGTCTTTTGAAAGTGAAACAAATGAAACTTTAGAACGCGTTATCAAATGGTTAAAGTCAAATAATCTCACCATTAATCTAGAAAAAACGAAGATAATGAGATTCAGAAATAGTTTAACTGAAAGCCATTTGCAAATATACAATTGTGAGTGAGCGAAGTAGATGTCACAAATTTTTTAGGTCTCCACATCGACAAGAACTTGAACTGGTATTCACACGTTCACAATGTTTGCAATAAGCTTAACCAGTACGCCTATGCACTGCACATGCTTGAAAAAATCGTCAATACATCAGCAGTACTAACATCCTACGAGTATCATGCATTTGTAGTATCCACACTTAGATACGGTATAATATTCTGGGGAAATTCTTCTGAGCGAGAAATAGTTCTTAGGGCGCAGAAGAAATGCGTAAGGGCAATATGCAAGCTTCAACGAAGAGATAGCTGTAAACCGTATTTTACGAAACTAAAAATATTATGTTTGTACATATTTGAATGTGCATTGTTTGTAAGAAATAATATTCACATGTATCAAAGATTTAATAGTAAGAGACACCAACATAAAGTGGCCTTTTCCCCTAGCAGATCTGCTCACTTTCATAAAAGTGTTATGGGTATGGCACCAAAAATATACAACCATTTACCTAAGGATATTCTAAGACAGAACTCTCATACATTCAGACGAAGGATTTTGATTTATTAATTACGAAAGCGTACTACAGCGTTGACGAATATCTACAAGACATTTTTAATAGTGAATATAATTGTGACATGACATGTAAATCTGACATATTTATTTGAATTAATGACTATTTTAAAAGTTGTGTTTTTATAAATTGTATTTTTAGCTTCACTTTTTTAATAATGACAATTTATAATCTTGTATGCCGGCTCGATAGGCAAAATGTGGCAGTGGTAATCCGTTCATGTTTCAAAGATCTTTTGTACCTACATTTGCATGAATAAAGTTTGAGTTTGAAAAAAAAAACGTTCGTTTCCAACCAAGACTGCGTAGACCGAGCTTTATGACCCGGCGCCGAGTCTTGCTGGAAGGACCATTCTTGGTTATTGAACATGGTGTTGTTAAGGGGCTTCACCACCTTCTCAAGAATGGTATCTTGATACACTTGTGCCGATGTTTTGATACCTTTTTCACAAAAGTATGGCTCACTCACTCCTTCATAGCTAATACCCCACCAAGCGATCACTGAAGTTGGATAGTGCCCACGTTGCACTCTGTCGACTAATTGCCAAGCTTTCTTAGAGCTTAGAACATAAATACGGTCATTTTGTTTGTAAAATGTTGCTCAATTGTAAAAAAATTCTCATCCGTAAACAAATTTTTTCTGAGACCTCCCTTTGCGTACCGCTTCAGTAGCTGTTTCGATTTTACCACCCTATTCTTTTTTAAATTATCAGTTAAGAAATAACCAGTACATCTCTTATAGGCTGCAAGTCCTAAGTCATCTTTTAAAATACCGACATGGTTCTAGGTGCTACTCGTATCTTCATCTCCCGAGATACAATCTTTTGCTTTCGGACAGGATTTCTTCGAATTCTTTACGTTACTGCTTTGACCACCTTTTTCGTACGAACACTACATGGATGGCCAGGTCTTTTATTGTCACAAACAGAGGAGATCTCATTATACTCGTACCTATTAATAGCCCGGTACACAAACATTTTACTAATACCAAGCGTATGGAGAGTTTCAAAAATTGCATTTGGCTCCATACCTACTTTGTGTAATGCAATCTCAGCGATTCGGATCTCTTTATCACCCCACTCCATTTTAATATCGCAAAATATTGTACAATGTATTGGCGCCAAAATGAGAAAACTCAATGAACAATCATATAAAAATGACAGATTCCAAATTCAAATGTAATATTTTGTTTATTTGTAATTGGAACAGTATATATGGCCAGACTAACTATATATATGTATATATATTAACAATTAGTGTGCAAATTCTGTGCCTTTTACTTTTTATTACTATTATTATTTTAGAAATAACTGCTTGAGCAATGTAAAAGTGTAACTTTTATTAATATAACCTTCCTGTCTGATTAGTGCATTGTGCATTGGCACTCCGGTATATACCTGTTCCCGTCCTGTAGAACCCTGTATAGTAGTCTCTAAATTATCTTGGCACAGAAGCAATACTCCGTGTATTTCACAACCTATCGATTTTCAGGAACGTGCTCAAGGCACTATTCGCGCGCCAATATCCAGATTTATAGACATTCTAATATTAAAATTCCGATATTCGATATCTATGGATATTATCCCACATTAGGTAACACACATGTGCATGTGAAGTTGCATGCCATGACCATGCTTGCCCTTGGAATTGGGGCAATCAAGCGGATATATCAACAGCTACACGGAGCCTTCTGTCCTCTTTCCCTGAAAGTTTCTTGTGCATCAACATTATATTTAGGTTGTTTATTTAATAGTCTTTTACCTCGTAAATCAAGAAATGTACCAAAGTGTTACAGAAGTGAACAGAAAGAGACTAAGTCGTCACCGTCATAAATATTTCCTGTAACTAAGATGGAAAACTTCGAGAAAAGTAACCGTGAAGTTAGTTTTTAAATCATCGATTTAGGAGTTTTATTATGGTATTAGGTACTATAATTCTTAATGTGAGTTAAAACACATTTAGCTGAGACGATGATATTTTGCATATTTACCAAAAAAATTCACAATCAAATTTTAGATAATTACTTGAAAACCAAATGTACATACATATTGGTCTTTGCCCAAATATCTTCCTACACGCTTCTACTAGAAGACTTACAAACTAATTATTTTCATTTTTTTATGTTTGTTTAGTTATTGTAAAACATACGAACATCGATATAATTATTTCGTACTATATTATGCATACAATGCAGACTGAGTGGTAGTGAGAAAAGTACATTATACTATTAATGTAATATTTGCAATCAAATTAGGTAGTTTAGGCACCAAGTTGTCTCGCACGGGACTAGCATAAAAACGAAGTATTAAAACACCTCTTTGAAGTCGTAATTTCAACTAATTTATGCGATAACTTAGTTACTTTTTCTGTGTACAATGTCGAAAGGCATCCAAGCATACGAATTACTCGATGAAAAATAGTTATCGTAAAAAATGAATGCTAGCATTGTAAGAAATATCACTCACGTCTTGCCACGCTCGCTGCCAACACAGCAACTTCTCAGGAACAGGATTAATGTAGATATTTATAATTGTCACTTGCTCGGCGGTGAAGGAACGCATCGTGAGGTAATTCACACACCTAAGAAGTTATACGACAACGAGCTCGGCGGCTCAGTCGTGAAAGACGCGACTTTGACACCAACGCTCGTGGGTTCGATTCCCACACAAGACAAACATTTGTGTGCAGGAACATGTCTGTTTGTCTTGGTCTGGATGTTTTTAAGAGAGGTAGTGTGCACCAAAGCAGCCCGTCTGGGGACGTACCTCCACCTCACAGAAAACCGCAGCCAAATAACAACTCCCTAGAGGGTCGTTGTGTTCCAGCGTATGAGTGAGATCACCAGTAAGCTCCTAAGGAGTTGCTGTGTAAGCAGCAGAAGTGGCATCGCCCGAGTGATATATATTATAAGCGTTAATATGCTACGGTAACTGCTTGACATCAGGTGGACCGTATGCTTGTATGCCTCCCGACGTTGTTTAAATAAATATATATATATATCGAAAGATTTATAATCTAAGAAAGGTTTGATTTTCCCTCTGGGTTGTGGAAGTCTGGCGGCAGTCTCTCTTTGTCAAAATCAGTATCTTTGTCAAATCCTTAGGTTTAGGTAGCGAACCTCGCCAATCCTAATGGATTAGTAAACGGGATAATGCTAGGAAGGAGATCTACCATTACTATACACGAAATATTATGTGCTGTTGATGCCACTGCCTATGCCGTGGCAGCTGCTCATGTGCTTCCTGGTAGCCGTAATCAATTACAGGAATTACATTACTCTTCTGGGAGTTGTCACTCCTCTGAAAGATATGGATAAGTTCGCTAAACCAACGCTATATATATAGTAAACAGACTAGGTGAGGTACCTCTGTTTTTTAGAAAAATTCAAGCCATTTGAGCGTTATATTATTTGTATTGATATTAGAATTGCGATCAAGCAATACGAGTGATTAAAATTCGAGCATCATAGATTTTAGTACTGAGATGAAAAACTCCGACCTCCATAATTCAACCACGCAATGGTCATCAGAACTACATTGTGTCATGATTACCAAGTATCATGACAGTCATAATTTTAGCCAAAGGACATCCTGTCTTGTCTTGTCCAAAAGATTGTTAAACCTACCCTACCTTGACCCTGCCTACCCGTTTAATTATCACAACAATTGGTCCTGTGCGTCTTGCATCCATCGGTTCCCTGCAATCTTCACCAGATAGATTGTCGATCCATTCGAAAATTTGATGATTCGAGCTATGCTTGCCCATTTCTTTTGCCCATATGCCCATTCTATTTATATCCGTTTCGTAATCCATATAACTAGAGGCACATCAGTAAATTTAGTACAGCTAGGAATGTCTCATTCCTGAATCTATTGCGTTGAGGAACTCCGAGCATATTCCTCTCCATCGCACGCTGTGCAAACTTCGGCTTCCATATAAGACCCATAGTTAAAGAATACGTCTCTGTACCGTAAGTTATCGCTGGCAACACACGCCGGTGTGTGATTTAAATATGATTCATTAGGTTCCATGGCGTAACTACTCTCGAGTCAGCCCAAAAAAAAGATTATAAAGAGTAATTTTATAACACGCTATTCAAATACAAACGTACTCGTAATTATAATCCTCTTAGGATTTTAAACTGTACTCTAAAATATTAAACTTTTCCTTTACGACTTTAGGAACACGAAAAATCATTTTTCATTAAGTAAGTACCTAAAAAGTTATTTGCTCCGGTTATAAACTCCAGACTTCTGACAGAACATGTATTATTTTTCATTAATTTATTAAACCCATGCTTCGGCATGCATTGGCATGATGACAAGTACAGTCAAAGTAAGTATACAGGTACCATCGTCATACATCAATGGAAGTGTTAGAGTTCGTACTCTAAAAATCAAGGTGACTGAAGTTAAGTTAGATAGATTTGAGAAATATTTTACGCAAGGTTAATTTAATGTATCTTTTTGGTCTCTCGTGAGAATGAATTGAGGTGGATTTGTAATTTGATCTTTTTTGTACATTCACACACAATTTAAAAAATATATAATGCACGTAATGCAGTATTACATTTTTTTTTTAATTGTTTTTTGATAATTAATCTAGCATGTAGGCGTCGAGGAAGGCCAAGACTTAACTACCACGACTAAATTGATCGTGTTTTATCAGAAGGTCATGTCAAGAGACTTAGAAACCGGCGAGCGGGCATGAGAAGAGCAACGAATGTTATCGAAGCGAATGAGGTGTGCAAGGATCAAGTCATATGTCGCTCGGTTGTATCTGCAATGTAATTAGCGTGAAGTAATATACAAACATACACAGATAATTAATCTAGACTGACTGAATGTCTAATGTGAATGACCAAAGTACAGGCGCCTACTATTTTTAACTATATTTACGTCTTTTTATCACCGAACAGATAATGGAGTACACTTTTTAAGGTCGATTTATAACAAAATCAGAAGTTACTTAACAAGTTTAAGTAACTTCTGATTTTGTTATAAATTAGTTAGGTTACCATAGTTATAAGGGTGCGATTTAATAAAACTGAGTTGATACGTTGTGTGCTACCAGGGCCATGTAACACTCAAATTAACATTTGCTGATTCGAAAGCTTATCTTGTAGTAACTTTTAATTTTTTTTATATTACCACATTGGCAAAGAAGCATGCGGCCCGCATCAAATGGTATGCGATCACCGCAGCCTATTGACGCTCGCAACACCACGGGGATGTTATTTGTATAAAAAAAAAACATCCTTCCAACTTTCCAGCAATCGTCTACATCTAACACAATATATATCACATAATTATCATAGTTTATCATTCAGTCCACATGTATATTTGGCAATATCCTTGATGGTACAACCTATTCTTGAAGGAGAGGTTTCATTCCACACTTATATCTAAAATAAGCTTACTTGTATATAAATTATATACTCTTTTATCTCCACACAGACCAATGGCAGCCCAGCAACTGTTTCGCTTTGTCCCGACCCCGACGTATCACGCATCGGTACGCCCATGTAAACTGAACGTTTTGTCTATTACTAAAATCTTATTTCGTATTTAATTATGCGAGTGGATGCTTCCGACATGGTATACCTAGATAATGAAACTATAACCTGAGTATGAACTAAATGATATTACAACACTATAACTGCAATTTGATCTAACCTGCTTTATGTCCTTCCGCTATCAATTAATTCATGCGAACTAGTGCCGGCCGGCACCCACCCACAATCACATACTTAATATCTTTTCACTCACACCATCCACCCACCGGCCTCAGTTCAATATAAAGGACGGCACTGCTACAAATTTGTCACTTGTAGCATGTTATTCTAACGACTAACATCTACAGCGCCTGGGGAAGTCTCGTGGAGGGGCGAAACACGTGTCGCAGCGACGACCAGGGCAGTCATGGCAGCAACGGTGGCGGGTGCATTCGGTTTCTGCTCCAGATGGCGGGCAACCGCAGCAGCCGACACAGAAACTACTGGAGCAGCCATGGCAGTGACGACATGATTCATCTACTAACGGTAGTAGATGGGTGGCGGCCGGCGCTAGTTCTCATTAACTAATTAGTGACGGAAGCAGGTTAAATCAAATTGCATGTAAATTAGATTTTCGCAAAATAACGTCTGAATCTATTAACACTATAAATCCTCTTGAGGAGCGATATATAATATGTTGATATGATGGATAAGTAGAACGGTGATGGGAAAATAAAACATAGACTTTGAGCAGTCTTTGACCAGTGATAGCGCAGTGCATAAAGAACCGGTCTATTGACAAACTAATTCTAGTCGAATCCTGGCATGTACTACTAAATTTGTGTGGTCGGATTTGGCAGACGTCACAGCCGTTTGTTTTCTTACATAATTCTATTTAGTTCTCTGTGAACAGAGTAAAATTTATGTCCCAGACTATTATAATTAAATAGTTAATAGATTCAGTCGATTCACTTGTAGCATGTTATTCTTACGGTTAACGTCTACAACGCCTGATGATGCCTCGTGGAGAGGCGAAACACGTGTCGCAGCGACGACCAGGCCAGTCGTGGCAACGACGGTGGTGGTGGGGGCATGCGGATTCTGTTCCAGATGGCGGACAACCGCAGCAGCCGAGGCAGAGACTACCGGAGCAGCCATGGCAGCGTCGGCATGTTGCACTTACTAACAGTAGTGGGTGGGTGCCGGCCGGCGCTAGGCCGCATGAACTAAAGTGGCGGAAGCACACGAAGTAGGTTAGATCAAATTGCATATTAGAATTAACTGTAATGGAGACACATGGGCACTACACGTCAGGGTTTCTGAATGTTCGATAACTGTTAAAAACATATGTAGGCAGAAATATCCGAGCGCAACAATACGCGTTTTTTACCCAACTGCCTCGCTTATTTAACATTGTTAAACAGATTATATAGAATGTATAAAGTCGGCTGTCGTAGTATCGCTCGTGTCTTGGTCAGATCTATACGTTCCGCCGGTTTTCGATCCGCGGATAATCGCCTAGCTAGAGGATAGCCGGACATCCGGTATCCGGCCAGCTGTCCGTTACATCTTTAGTTATTACTAACTTCGTACCTTAATTTATTTAAGTATTGTTAACTTAGCCGAAAGTGTTCGCAACAATGAAATAAATGCTTAATGAAATTCAACGTTCGAACGTATTTTTATTTTCTGATACAAACAGATATTTTCGTGGATATTATCACATATATAGCCAGTTGAGAATTCGCATGCTTACATTTTTTTTTTAATTTGACGGCCATTTTGACCATGTTCCTTAAGAGATAGGAACGGTGTTCCAGAACATTCCTATATTCTACTTTTTTATGCTGAATCCGTATCTGAAGTTAAAATTTGAATATTCGACAAACGTATAGATTTCATATAGGAACGGTGTTCCTGAATATACATACATACCGTAGTTATCGTATAAAAATGGTGCAGAACTACGTACGAGACCAAAACGATGAGTATGAACAAAATTAAAATTTCGGCTTTTAGAGTGATTGCAATAACTTCCCCTGAATCTTTATGAATTTACATTACAACATTATGTATTAGCAAATTTACACTATTCACAACTTGGTGATATTTCATTTTTGCCAAGTCACAAATATATTTCTATCAATCTATATTTAAAAATACTATCTACGAAAAAGCTGCTAGTCCGAAGAAAATAAAAACTTAATCAAAGCTTATAACACAGCTTAATTGCTTAGCTATTCCAGCGAAAACCTTTATTTTAGTTATCGTCAATTGAATTAGTACTTTCGGGGCAATTACAATATATTCCCCTAATATTTCAAATTAATTTGAATCTATTAAAAAACGGCGAAATTTTTTCAGGAATTCAATAGAAAATTGACCGCAAACTGTCCTTTACGTAACGTACTCACTCGTACAGTTATCCATCAAAAATGATGTAGAACTACTCAGGAGGCCAGAACATAAGCAAACAAAATACCTTCCTCTATAGATAACAGTTTGTAATCGTGTAAAATGCGAGCTCGATACATTTGCCTAATGTCCACTATAACTGTTCACTTCCCATTCCTCCAAAATGTGAATCAATACAGGCACTGTGATATTACCTAGTCTTTATACCTTATCCAATAGACAAAGTACCAGGCTGGCGAAATCAAATGGCGCTATCGCGACGGCCGGCGTGATATTACGAAGAATAAATAATAGTACCTAGCGTTTTTCTGTGTAATCCCGAGTTTTTCGGGGAATACTATATAGATAAACTTAAATGGCGAAACCTTTCTCGAGCCATTTTAGAGACTTGCAAGAATTTCTCCTTTAACGTTACAATATTTTAAGAATGTAATGTAACATTGCAAGATAATGTTGCCAAATTGATGAGTCAGATTTTCGAATAGCTTTCAGTGGCTACTTTAACAGCAACTGTCGTTGGTTCAATCTTCGCACCGTTTGCTTGCAAGAATTTCTCCTTTAAAGTTATATTTATTTTAAGAATGTAATGTAACATTGGAAGATAATGTTGCAAATCGATGAGTCAGGTTTTCGAATAGTTTTCAGTGGCTACTTTAACAGCAACTGTCGTTGGTTCAATCTTCGCACCGTTTGCTTGCAAGAATTTGCAAGAATTTCTCCTTTAAAGTTATATTTATTTTAAGAATGTAATGTAACATTGGAAGATAATGTTGCCAAATCGATGAGTCAGGTTTTCGAATAGCTTTCAGTGGCTACTTTAACAGCAACTGCCGTTGGTTCAATCTTCGCACCGTTTATCAGGTCGGGTGTTTATTACGTGTTGAATATGTACAAAAAGAAATGACATTTATGTATGTTTATCAGTCATCTAGTACCTACTGTACAGTCGCTTTCAACAACATGGGCTATACGTACTCTCACTTGAATGACAATATCTATGTCAAGCGTAGTCAATAATTATAAGACTTGAAATGTGTACAGTTTTTTGTATGCGATTGTACTCAGTTTTTATTTGACAAGGTTGGTGGCGCAGTGTTTAGTAACGCTACTTTGACACCAACGCTCGTGGGTTCGATTTCCACACAAGATAAACATTTGGGTGCAAGAACTGTCTGTTTGTCTTGGGTGTATTTAAGAGAGATAGGGCGCATCAAAATAGCCTATCTGGCCAAATACCGAAACCACACCAAAAAGTTGTTCTGTTCCTGCATATGATTGAGGTCACCAGTAAGCTCCTAAGGAATTACTGTTTGCAACAGAGGTGGCCTCGCGCGGGTTATACTTAATATATTGCAAGCATTCATAGCCTACAGTAACCGTTTTACATCAGGTGGATCTTGTGCTTGTATGCCTCCCGACGTTGTTTAAAAGAAAAAATACCAGCAGTTGGGAGCGATCACTCATTTGTTGCTTAGGCAAATTTTTATGCGGACCGTATACCTACTCGTTTGCCACTTTGCGAGCCATAGATAGTTATAACAAAAAAGAACTACAGTAACCTTAAACCCATCAGCAAAGCATCTTGACATGTTTTTCATCCAATTTGTCCAACTCTGAATGCACTCCCATAAACTGAGTTAATGTGTTGTGAACGGGACTACGGAAATGCGAATTAAGAGAACGAAAAGGGTTACTTTCGTTTCGTGAACTCTCGTTTGTAAAACTTCATGCAGATGCTTAGAACTGGGTCACTCCAATTTACCCGTCTGACATGAGCTAGACAACTTATAAACGGCTGAAAATTTTAAAAATATTCTGTTTACTGTAGACAAACGTAAATCCATTATAATGCATTTGAAAACGTAGATAATAATAGTTAACTTTACGTGACATACTCGATAGATAAGGAAGCTGTACCCGCGGCATTTTAGTTAACTACCCTTAATTTTGAATATTTTGTTTTCTTCTTTGCTGTCGTTGACATTGCTTATTATAAGAACACATATATTTATCTCAAAACAATATTAACGATGCTGTGACATTTTATTAATGCTTGTATCATAGCATTATCAATTGCCACCGGACTATGTATGATATAGGAGCGAGCGTGTTTTAAGCTGTTTCTGATATAATATAGGAGTGGACGTTTTTAAACTGTTTCTGATATAATCATGGAAATTATTACAAAAAGGGGCATAAAAGTGAACTCTTGGCAGCTATTTTTATTATTATATATATTTGTATTATTTTCAAGATTGTGATAAAAAAAAAAAGTAATTTTTTACATGTGAAAATGTGCTATTCGTTCTATTTCATAAGACATACTACATATACTCGTAGCAAAAGGGTGAATTACTGATCAATAAAAAAAATATAACCTATATAACATGATATTTTTAGCTGACAATAAAAATGATATTTTTTTCTCAAGGTTATAAATGTCCCACCACGAAACTTTTAGGTATTAAAATAATGAACAAGAATTATAACAAAGAGTTCAGCTAAAACCATAAGTAATCACAGTGCATATGCAAATTAATATAGTGGTAAGGACATCTAATACAAGTTTCCTTTCCAATATACGTATATAAGTACAAAAAATGTTCGCATTTAGCCAATACATTCTCTTATTTGGTTTTAAATGAAAATTTTTAGAGTACTAGATACTCTAAAAATTTTCGCCGCCGCAGTCTCAAAGGGAAAATTAATGTCACCAAATGAAATTTTGCGAAATGAGAACGAGCCAACCTTAGGGGCGGGAATTGTGTTAATGATAGCTTCTGTGCTTCGGATCTGAGTGGCTTTGTTTGTTGGGTTTTTGGCTGTGACGTTATTTATTAGAGCCAGCCGTTTTTCTCATGCTGTTGCTTGCCAACCGTATGTACTAAACTCGATTTAAGGTTTTATTTTAAATCGTTTATACAGATTTCTATTAAAATTAATTAGTTAATAAGCATTATATATATTTTTTTTAAGAAATACATTAATGTTTACGTACGGTTATGACAGGTTTATTATACATATTATTTCCCTAGATGTGCAGCGATAGCCCAGTGGATAAAGAACCGCCCTATTAATCGACTAGACCTGGTTCAAATCCTGATTCGTACAAATAATTTCGTATTTATGTATATATTTTTAATTATCACTTGCTCGGCGGTGAAGGTAAACATCGTGAGGAAATACGCCCAATAATTTATATTTCGAAAGATTTGTACTACGAAAGGTCTGGTTTTGTCTGTGTGTTGTGAAGTCTGACGGTCGTAGCTACTTGTCAAAATCTGTATCTTCACCAAATCCTCAAATTAGTTTGTTAGTTAGCGGATCTCTACAATCCTAAGGGATTAGGAATGTGATACGAGTATATATAATATAGATACATTTATTGCTTCAGTAATAAATAAATATTTGCAGCATTTTAATATTTTTTTATGAGATTCCCATTACCTTACTATAAAAATATAAAAGGCAAACGGATCCGTTTCGTACAAAAATAAGACAAAGCGAAATCTTTCAAGCGAACACCAGTCCCCTGGTATATTTTCTTTGTGTCCAACAAAAACCGATTACTTACACATGAAAATATATGTTTGAACGTGCTTCTTTTTTTTGTTTCGTTATAATTTTTTGAAATATTCAAAAGTCTTGAACGCTAAAGTCTTGACTCACTTTAAAGCCTTTTCACTATATTTGGTATCATTAAGTGGTTTATGAGACTTTATATCATATTTTTTTGTACCTGTGGGTTTCCTTACAGTATTTTCATTCATCACCAGGCAAGTGATAATTACGAATATATATATAAATTCGGAAACACGATTTATTATCTACATTAGATTTGAATTTTTGGATTTGAACCGGACGCAGGTTGGTCGATAAGTCGGTTTTTTATTCAGCTATCATTGCTCCATGCGTTCAATCCTATGTTCGTAACCCTTTAATAACTGTAAATTATTTGTAGAGACATTCGGTATAGGGTAGGTAATATGATGATGGATGATAACCTTAGCACTTCAAAAGTAGCATGTAGATAAAGATGTCAATAAATAGTTAAGTAGACTCCAACGACTAACATCTACAGCGCCTGAGGATGTCTCGTGGAGAGGCGAAACACGTGTCGCAGAGACGACCGGAGCAGCCAGGACAGCGATGGTGGCGGGTGCATGCGGTTCGTGTTTCAGATGGCGAACACTCGCAGAAACAACCGCACCAGCCGAGGCAGAGACGACTGGAGCAGACATGGCAGCTGCGGCATGCATCTGCTAACGGCAGTGGATGGGTGCTGGCCGGCAGTAGTTTGCATGAACTAATCGGGAGTGGAAGCACACAAAGTAGTTTAGATCAAATTGCCTGTAGATGTCACGAAAATTCGAGATTCATTGGCGTATATTCGCTATGTGTATATTTTATTAATGTTGTTTCTGTCATCCACGTGAACAATATTCATACCAAAACATATACATGACACTTCAGGGATATGGCTCTCCCTTCTATCGAAGAAGGCTTTAGAACAGATTCGTGGAGGACAGAATTTTCAAGCCATCCGGAGCCCAACATCTATCATCCATCAACAACAGCCAGGACCGACGGCTTATCATGCACTCGAGATAGATAAGCGTATCCATAGAAAGATTACAATCAGCGTTGCTTAACCTATGTTTTGTGTTACCGTCGAAGTCCATAGTAAATTTTCTACAACCATAAATGTATGCTAAAGTACCATCGGTTAGCAATGAGTTACGAAAGAAGTAAGTATATCCCAAGAGTGAGTAAGGATGTCGGCAGGGGCCCTAGACGCACACATATGGATCAAATAGCTGATATGCTGAATAAAGCCCAAATCAAAAGCACCCGTAACCGAAGAGCATACGTGAAGTGGTTGATGAGTGTGGAAGAGATGGTTAGAGGTATGTTAAGATCGGTGCATTTGGCTTTTCATAGTCTCTGCCTACCCCAATGGGAGACAGGCGTGATGATATGTATGTATGCAAACTATACTTAAAGCTGACATAGTCAGGATGTGACAGACAAGCTGAGCAATAAATTGGACACTTGGGTTAAAATGTTGCCCTAATCTGTCCCAATTTGGAAGTGCGTAGGTTTGAGCGTAGGTGTATTTGGTATATAGGACAGAAATCGATCAACCGCGAGAGGAACTCGCGCTTTGAAGTTTTTACAAATCTTGAATACTAACTCTCCTTTATTTGTACTCTTTACTTTCAAGAAAATTGTGAAATAATTAATAAATGCTACTACATGAATAGAAATGAATAAATGACAAATTACATTGATATCTAGTCCCAAACTAAGCAAAACTTGAACTATGATTGCTTGACAACTGATACATGAACAACTTTTTTGTAAATATATACATACTTGCAAAATATTAAAACATGACTTGTGCATGCACAAAAGTGCTTGCCTTGTGCGGGAATCGAACTTATGAGCCTTGGCACCACAATCGAGTAAACCACTAGACTGCGCTTGAAGGCCCCCCACATGCCCCGGCTAGGATTCGAACCGCGGATCAGTTGGTCAAGAGGCCGGCTCCTTTTCCACTGGGCTGTCACTGTTCTTATGAAATTAAATATGTGTTGTGAAATTAAAATAATTAAAATTTGTACCCGTTTGTGACAGGAAATGACATTTGGACCTTTATAGTATGGAAAAAACCTCACGGCGGCGTACAAGTCTGACACGTACCTTATTTTAATGCTTTAGACCTCTAGTTATGTTAACATAATGGGCGTTATTGTGGTGAATGGAAATATCGAGATATAATTAATGTAAGTTCATTTTTAGGGTTCCGTAACTCAAAAGGAAAAACAGAACGCTTATCATTTTGTTATCCGTATGTCTGTCTATCTCTCTGTAAGATACGGTTGTTTATGCCTCGTTTGTGCGCATATTTTGACACTCGCAAGAAAATCAGAACCAGTAGGGTACTTTCCCGTTGACCTAGAATCATAAAATTTGGTAAAAACTTCATTTTCTGCATTCCCATATTGTATAGAAAAAAATGCACAGTGATAAAGCATGTAGTAATATGTAACAATATTAACAGGTTTTATTTGTGTACCCTACTTTTCTATAAGCGGGATATAAAGGCTTTTTGAATTCAAATATTTCTCAAAAATAGTTGTGTCAGAGTTGAATTGACAAATTACGTATACTTCGCTACGCCGTAATTTAGAAACATTACTTATTTTATTTTAATTATTTATTTATTACATCCCATTATTTCTGTATTCTATAGTTCCATTAGTTACTCAAAAAGAATTAAACGAGATTACTAATAGCGTATACAATACTTCTTTTTTAGGGTTCCGTACCCAAAGGGTAAAACGGAACCCTATTACTGAGACTTCGCTGTCCGTCCGTCCGTCCGTCCGTCCGTCCGTCCGTCCGTCCGTCTGTCACCAGGCTGTATCTCACGAACCGTAATAGTTAGACAGTTAAAATTTCCACAGATGATGTATTTCTGTTGCCGCTATAACAACAAATACTAAAAAATAGAATAACATAAATATTTAAGGGGGCTCCCATACGTCCCATAGTCGCCCGCTCGATGCGAAACAGGTTTGACGCGTGCATAATTAATTATCTTTTAAAGTTATTGCGCTCTCGTAAGCAAACGCAAATATGGTTAAATGTACGAAATGTAATAAGATAGTGTCTAAAAAGAACCCTGGAATGCAGTGTTGTAAATGTAATAAGTGGTTACATAGTTCTTGTGCATCTATAACCAACGAACAACTTAACGCCTTGTCTACAACCGATTCGATTGACTGGAAGTGTAGTAACTGTACAGGCAATGCCAAGCCAAGGCGCCTATCCTGTATCCTACCTGATGCCGAGGATGAGGATAATACCGATACAGAGATAAATACAAACAATGTCACCAGAAAAATACTTTTAGATATTCGCCGAGAAGTGCGCGATATAATACAACAAGAATTGCAAACTACCCTTCAATTCTGCTCGGATAAGATTGATGAATATGAAGAGAAACTTCGAGAGTATGAGAATCACACAAAAACATTAGAGAATAAATATACTGATCTAAAAAATAACTATCAAAATTTGGAACTGAAAAACGAAGTTTTGGAACAAAGATTAAATACAGTCGAACAGAATTTATTATTTAACAATATTGAAATATGTGGTGTGACCGAAAAACCAAATGAAAATATGAAAGAAATCACAACAAAAATTTGTCAAAAAATGATTCTCAGTAGTAACGACATCATTAAAGCTTACCGAAAGAAAAATAATCGTGTGACTAAATCACCATCTACGATAGTTGTCTCTCTGCGAGATGGTTGCCGAGATCGGTGGTTGGAATCATCCAAACGTAGTAAACTATCATGTCGAGATATTGATATGGATATAGATTCAAAAATATACCTGAGAGAATGCCTCACGCCTACAACGGCATACTTACTGTGGAAAACCAAAAATGAATTAAAAGATACAGAGTTGGCAAAATTTGTATGGTGTAGGAATGGATTGATATTAGTGCGACAAGACGAGGACAGCAAAAAGACGCACGCTGTAAGATCTGTTAAAGATATTAACAGATTAGTATCAGAGCTACAAAAATAACTAATATCATAAATACAAACGTACACTACATATCAACCATTTTATTGCTCAATATGGATGATCCAGCCAATACTCTGTTAGAAACTAACCATAATACGTGGAATGAATTCTCGAATAGCTTGCCGTGTGAACTTAACTCGTTTTCGGTACTGCACGTAAACATAAGGTCGATGATCAAAAATTTCTCTCAATTGGAATACATTATAAGTAGTAGTATAAAATTAATCCATATAATCGTACTGACGGAGGCCAGTATAACGGACGAGTGTTGTCAACTTTTCGAACTACAAGATTACGTAATGAACACAGAACTGAGAAGAGGAAGAAGAGGAGGTGGAATAATTGTTTACGCCCATAAAAGTGTACAATTCCAAAGACATAAGTTACATACATTTAATTTCGAATGTTTATCTGGAGAAGTGACAACCACATACAATAGGACGTTGGGATTATGTGCTGTATATCGGCCACCGGACTTAAACAAAGGTAAGTTCATACGTGAATTATCACGCGTTATCTCACGTTATCCCATCAAACAGAGCTATATTATTCTAGGAGATATGAATATTGATTTAAAAAAATCCGATTCGGCGAATACGGAATATCTCAATAGCATGTATGAACTTGGCTTTGAATGTGGCATAAAACAGTTTACACGCGTAGAAAAAAAAGGTGATTACATAACAAGATCATGTTTAGATCATATATTTGTGCGAGTTGTGAATAGTGATTGTCGAATCGGTAAGTCGGAGGTGCGCGCAGCGGTGATAAACAATGCACTCGCCGATCACTACATAACGGGCTGTGTACTCATAGATGATACACCTGTAGATCAGTCAACTCAGTATTTAACCATTCAAAAAATAAATAATGCAGCAGTCCGAAAGGAAATTAGTGGTATTGACTGGTCTTTGGCTATGACATTAGATAACCCTAGCGATATCTTAAATTTCATTGTAAAAAAGTTTGATCAAATCTATAAAAAATACACTTATAGCACCCGTGTATATCAGGGAAAGAGACAGTCGTGCAAATGGATAAATAAAAGAGCAGTGAACATGTGTAATCAAAGAGATAAATTATTTGAAATTTGGAAAAAAGATGAAAGTAATTTGAAAAATAGATTATTATATAATAAGTATCGAAATAAAACTAGTAAATATATAAATAAAATTAAAAATAATTTTATTAAAAAGGATATTATATCAAATTTTAAAAATTCTAAAAAGGTCTGGCAGATAATTAATAATTTAACTGGCAAAATTTCTAAATCCATTGATGAAATCATATTAAAATCGTTTAAAGTGAATGCATCTATTTTATGTAACAAATTTGCTAATGATTTCATAAATAATATTAAAGCCTTAATTCCTAATTGTACTAATAAATTAATGAAAGACAACAATCACATAAATATATCAAATTTGTCTATGAGAATAAAATACGTAACTAGTTCTACAATATCACAAATAATAAAAAAAATAAGTTCTAAAAAAAGCCCTGGTATTGACGGCATTAGAGCTGGTGATTTGCAGCATATTAACGACCAAATTTCGCCAGTTTTAGCTCATCTTATTAACAGAATCATTAAAACTCGACAACATCCAGATGAGTTAAAGATAGGTATTATTAGGCCTATTCTTAAAAAAGGCTGCACAACGGACACAAATAATTATAGACCAATTACTATATTATCGTGTATAAATAAAATAATAGAGGAATATTTAGGACAACAAATAAAAAAATATCTATCAGAAAACAAAATTATTAACAGCAAGCAATTCGGGTTTCAAAACAAGAAAAGCACTACGAAATTATTATCTCAGTTCACTAATGAGGTCAATAGTTACTTAAACCAAAAGAAACATATTATTGCTGTATTTATTGATTTCAGCAAAGCCTTTGATTTACTGGATTACGACACATTATACAGCAAACTCCAGCATGCTGGTGTACGTGGTCCACTTCTGGAGTGGTTCAAGAATTATCATACTAATCGAAAAACAACAGTTAAGATAGGAGAGCAACTTAGTAACTTGACAAACACTGAGCGGGGTACGGCCCAAGGTTCAAAAATCGGCCCAATAGAATACCTCATATATGTCAATGATATGTGTAATATATTCCAGGGTGGTTCTGTTTACCAGTTTGCTGACGACACGTGTATGTTAGCTGCTAATGAAAGCATAGCTGTAGCGGAACGGATAATGCAAAATAATTACAACTTATTATGCAAATGGGCACATGATGTAGGGCTAGTTATTAATTCCCAAAAAACAAAAGTAATGCATATCCACTCGCCATATTTAAAAGTAACAAAATCACCAACCATTTTATCCCATTCTCATGGCTGTCTTCACCTTAGTAGCAGGAGCTGTACATGTAACTGTTTGCAGCTAGTTGAACAACATTCATATCTAGGGTTGTTAATAGATAATAAGTTTACCTGGAAACCGCATATTGATAGTGTTTGTAATAAACTTAGAGCGGTTATGGGAAGGCTTGCAATTTTGAAGCATAAATTACCATATGTCACACGTAGAATGCTTTATCTAGCCCTTGCCGATTCGATAATCAACTATGGTATTAGTAGTTACGGACGCACCTTCAAAACACACTTGAATAAGGTTTCTAACTTACAATTACGGATTTTGAAAAACATTGTACCTAAGAATGTTAGAAAGAAATACAAGGAGGAAAACTATATAGGTTTATTTAACTTTTGCCAAGTAGTTAACGTTGTAGATAAAGTAAAACAAGCAATGATTTATGAACATTTTGATGATATTCAATACTTAGAAAAAAGAAATCGTGCATGTAATTTGCGTCAGATCGCAAGCCTTCCTACGTATGTACTACCTCGTTATAGAAATATGTATGGAACGAGGACATGGGAATATATGTTACCGAACACTTTGAATGATTTACCGCCAAATATATTGAAGTTAGCGATAGATCATTCCGGGTCAAATCCATACGCGAAATGTAGAAAAACACTTAAAAAATATTTTTTAAATAAGCCATAAAGAGCCACCTTAATACATAAAAAAAAAAAACACTGTATCGTGTCGAGCATGTGTTCCCACCACGATTCCTTTAGCGGATAAACCATTGCGGGTTTTTGCTAATGGTCGAAATATAATTTAGTATGTATGTATTGTTATTATTGTGTAAAAATAAATTAAAAAAAAAAAAAAAAAATACAACAAACGTGATTTTTTTTGCTCGTTTTTGCTCGATATTGATAACGGCTAGAGGTAGACGCTTGAAATATTCACAGAATATTTAGTTATGTATTCACTTTAAAAATAAATAATTAAATTAAAATAAAACAAATATTTAAGGGGGGCTCCCATACAACAAACGTGATTATTTTTGCCGTTTTTATAGATAATGGTACGGAACCCTTAGTGCGCGAGTCCGACTCGCACTTGGCCCATTTTTTCCAGTTTTTTTTCCAGTATAGGGCATAACCTCGAGGGTCGTCCACATAAGTTTCAGTGGTGTAACGTATACAGATTTTCAGAAACTTTTGAAAAACCAAATTCATCTTTGTTAACCGACTTTTCACCTGACATCTACGGCCATTGCTTTTTAGTGAACATTTGATATAGATACAATGAAGATGTAATGATTAACTAAAACTTTATGAAATGAAACTTTTTAATTAAAAACCTGAAACCAAGTTCATTGAAGTCGACACTTATTTACTTTGTTGCTATATATGTGCTCGCATCGATTTCAGTGAAGTCGATTCAACATTTTATTTAAATATTATTTCATTATTTATTATCTATTATTACTTCTACTAGCCTTACCAAATTAATTAAACGGTTGTGAAATATTAAGTACCTAGATAATGGGCATGCTCAATTTTTTTTATTTTATTTTAAATAATTGTTTTTTATTGTTGTTTTAAAGATAATTTATGTGAGTCAAGATGCCGTACGGATATTTGCTACAATAAAATCTACTTCACATATAGATCAAATAGTGATGTGATGAAAAAGGGCCAAATCATAAGCACCCGAATCTGAAAACATGCATGAAGAGGTTGATAGGTGTGGAAGAGGTGTGAATCGGTGCTCCTGGCATTAGATAGTCTCTGCCTACCCCAATGGGAGATAGACGTGATAATATATATGTATGGCAAATTTTCAAATTGTTAATAGATTAAGGCATTCTATTGCGACCGTCTTTACATGCAATTTGGTCCAACCGTTTCGTGTGTTTAGTAGCGAAATCACAAAAAACAGGTTAGATTTGACGAGCTCGGTGGCTCAGTCGAGGATGATGCGACTTTGACACCAACGCTTGTGGGTTCGATTCATACAGAAAACAAACATTTGTGTGCATGTACATGTCCGTTTGTCTTGGTGTGGATGTTTTAAAGAGAGGTAGGGTGCATCAAAGCAGCCCGTCGGAGGAAGTAACCTCCAACTCACAGAAAACGGCAGCTAAATAACAACTTCCTAGAGGGTTGTTGTGTACCTGCGTGGGAGTGAGGTCATCAGTAAGCTCCTAAGGAGTCGCTATGTGAGCAACAGAGATGGCATCGCGCGATACTTAATATATCACAAGCTTTAACGGTAACTGTTTTACATCAGGTGCGCCGTATGCGTTTTATAAAAAAATGGATAAAATTGTATGTTTCTTTAAACCTTCATTGAACCATTTCTACGCTATCATTGTATATGTCGTAAAAGGGGTTCCAAATAACTGTAGCAAATTGAAACCGGGATCTGATTAGAAACCTGAACAAGATTAAGTAATCAAAATATTTGAAGGGGCACACGTCCTGAATAGAAACCCTTGCCCTTGATCGACTCTATTTGCAATGTTGTAGACATGAGAATCAAATCTAATTTAGAATTGAACAATGAACTTAACTCTCACACTAAAGATAACCGACGAGCTCGCGGCCGAGTTGTGTGCATGAACATGTCTCTTCGTCTGTTTTGGGTGTTTTTGAGAGAGGGTGGGTGCGTCAAAGCTGCCTGTCTGGGCAAGTACTTCCACCTCACTGGAAACCGCAGCCAAATAACTACTTTCTATGGGGTTCAAGCTCCTGAGACGTTGGCAGCATAGATGGCATCGCGCGAGCGATACTTTATGTATTGCAAACGCGCTTAGCTTAACGGTAACCGCTTTACATCAGGTGGGTCGTATGCCTTCCGACGTTTTAAAATAAAAAAAAACTCCGGCTAGTGGATCACCATGTAGCCCTTAGTGTTATTTTTTATATACAACGTCGGTAGGCATAGAAGACCACCTGATGTATCTTAGCCTATGAACGCTTGCTATATAGCAATCAAATACCACTCGAGCATTGCCACCTCTGCTGCTAACACAATCTCTATGAGCTTACTTGTAACCTCCCTCATCCAGCAACCCTCCATGGAGTTGTTATTTTGCTTGTTTTCTGTGAGGTGGAGGTACTTCACCAGTCGGGTTGCTTTGATGCGAGCTACCTCTCTTAGTCAACACAACTACCAACATTCACAAAATGTTCCATAACTGACGATTCTCCTCAGTAAATAGTTTTACTACAAATTTCCACTGAAGATATATAGAAACTAGCTGTGCCCGTGACTTCTTCCGCGCGGAATAGTTTTCTTTTATTATGTAAATAAACATTAATAAAAATAAATAAAATTTCTAAAATTTAGCCTAAGTTACTCCTTATTACATCAGCTATCTGCCAGTGAAAGCCCCGATAAAATCGGTCCAGCCGTTTCAGAGATTAGCCGGAACAAACAGACAGACGGACAGACAGACAATAATTGTAAAAATATTCATTTTGGTATATGTACTGTGTATACATCCATATGCATTTATTAAAAAGCGGTTATTTTAATATTACAAACAGACACTCCAATTTTATTTATCTGTATAGTATTATTATTATTACGAAGATTATTATTATATTATTACATATTATGTTATTATATATATATAAAAAAAATGTGTAGTTATTTTATGTCACAAAAAAATACGTATTCTGTGAAAATATAAAAGAAAATAATAAGTCCCCCGAAGGGGAAGATATTTCTCCCTAATTTTAACAGTTTTTCATATTTTACGCAGGAACCCTAAATATTTACGGTATAAATAGTACCCTATATTGTGCTCTGAACAGTCGTCTACCTACCAGAGAAAGTCCCGTCAAAATCGGTCCAGCCGTTTCAGAGATTAGCCGGAACAAACAGACAGACAGACCGACAAAAATTGTAAAAATATTCATTTTGGTACATGTACCGTGTATATATCCATATGCATTTAGTAAAAAGCGGTTATTTTAATATTACAAACAGACACTCCAATTTTATTTGTCTATATATATGTATAGACTAAAGCTCAACCTATATTCATTATATATCTAGTAACTAGTTCTCTATACAAAAGTATTGGTTTGTATGTACGCTGGTTCCATACTGTAGAAGTTCAACATACTATATTGTTTTATTCATCATTTCGTAGATGCACAATGCACAAAATGTTTCATAACTGACGATTCGCCTCAGTAAGTAAGTATTACTACAGAATCTAACATGTATGTTAGATTTATATTTGGGGAAGACCACAGTTTACCAGAGGGAGACTTTGTACAAAAGTCGTCTCTATGAGTACCTCTGTCTCACTATATTTATATAGCTGTGTTCCAGTTTGAAGGGTGAGATAGTGCAGAGAAATTACTGGGTACTTGACGAAAGATCTTTAGGTCACAAGATTGGCAGCGCGCGAGTAACATCCCCGTGGTGGTGCGAGCGTCAATAGGATGTGGTGACCACTTACCATCCGATGGGGGCCGCATGCTTTTTTGTAAATCTAGTTGTATAAAAAAAAATGAGATGTGATTGATCCGCACGCAATAAATAGGAAAATCTATTACGATCCTCTTTCAGTCCTCACCTATTTTATTTATTTAGTTGTCTATTTGGCTGAATACGCACGACTAACGATATTTTTTAACTTCAAAGATAACATATTTAAATAATTTAAACTAACACTACAACTGACGGCTATTTCCATTTTGATTTATAACTTAATAAATATAATTAATGTAGAATTAAATACAGGCTAAAGGTAATTTCATTTTACTACAAGAACCAGGAAATGAGAAACAGCAATATAAGAGACCAAGTCACATTGTGGTTACATACAAACACGATATACTCTAATCAAATCAAATATTGTCCACAGAAGCCGGCGGTCTCCGTACCACGGAACTACAAATAATGCCACGGGTCGTCCAACGGGGGAGAAATGTGACGATGGCTTGCGTGTACCAAGTGCAAGACTACGGCATTTACTCCGTGAAGTGGTACAGGGGCACGCAAGAATTCTACAGGTACTCCCCGTTGGAATCACCTACGACCAGGGCGATGCCGGTCGCTGGGATTAAAGTTGATGTAAGTATAGTACAGGAATTCAATTATTTACTGGGAACTTATTGAATTGTGTTTACATTAAAATGAACTTGGTTATGCAATTAAGTTAATTAAATTACACAATGGAGACAATGTTGTTATGAGGGCACAGAACTTCCTGGTAGCTTAAGTACGTCGTTATTAATTGTTACTCTCACTGCTTTATTGTTAATTATAACATAATTAAATAATAAAGCATACATTAGGCCAAGACTAACCTACCGTGACGAAATTGGTCGTGCTTTATCAGATGATGTCAGGAGCCTCATTCTCGTCACTCATTCACCAGCTTACTCCCCAAGTCAAGCGTGCGTAAAGAAGTTTTACTTCAACAAGTAATATATATAATAGTAAGTTAAAACAACGCCGATCATTAATTAGTTGATAATGACTATCAGATTTTGGGAGAACACTTGTCACCTATCCTTTCCTTGTCTACTTTGATACAGGATATCTAGGGCATTTTTTTTATACAACTAGATTGGCAAACAAGCATGCGGCCCGCGTCAGATGGTAGGCGGTATACACAGCCTATTGACGCTCGCAACACCACGGGGATGTCACTCGCTCGCTCGATGTGCTGCCAATCTTGTGACCAAAGGATGTTTCGTCACAGAACCCAGTAATTTCTCTGCCACATCTCACTTCAAACCGGAACACAGCTATATAAATATAGCTGCTTGGCGGTAGAAATAGGTGCGACAGAGGTACCCATGCAGACGACTTTTGTACAAAGTCTCCCTCTGGTAATCAATTTGACTTCAAATCTAAATGGAAAAGAGTTACATCTGCAAAACCTAAGCCTGTTAGGATCTATCGTCATCTCAGCTGATATTCGTCCACTGCTGAACATAGGCCTCACCTCTGGAGTGTCATTCATATCGATCCTGTACCACCTGCATCCATAGACTCCCTACAAATTTCTTGAGATTGTCGCTCCTACCAGTGGGGGGTTGACCCACACGGCGTGTACCTTTTTTTTTTTTTTTTTGTGACGCGGGGAAAAATGCGTTACGCACACCACCGGTGCCTGGGTGGCCTCCGGTGGTAGTGTGGGACTCCCCGTCGGCTGTCCGACGGTATACCCACTAAACAACCCCGCGAAATGCCATCGGCCGCGTTGGTGTGGTGCCCCGGATCTGTCAGCAACAGGGCACCACTGCGACTGGCCAGCCCCTCAAAAGGGGGCCGGACTTCTTCTCTCTAGGGGCCGTCCCGGCAAATTGGGACAGCCCCTCCGGCGGCGGGACCGTTATGGGGCCAGGTTCCCAGCCTGACCCCTAGTCCCATAGGTTAGGGAGGCGGCAGGAGGTGCGCGTAGCGCCTCCGCCGCACTCCCGTCCGCCGTCTCCGGAGCGGGACAGCCACGGGATCATCTTCCCTGTCCCGCTCCGAGGCCTCCTTCTGGGACATGACAGTCTCACAGAAGGAGGCCACCGCCTGCCAGGCCCTGTCACACGGCGTGTACCTGTACGGAGACGCCATTTGAGAGCTTTTCTACTCCAATGGTTATCGGTTCTACAAAACTAGTTGACCGGTCCACTGTCGCTTCAGCTTGCTTATCCTTTGGGGCTACGCTGGGTGTTGGGCGTCCGCCTCCGAGGCGGGCGGTCTACTGGTGGTCGGCTGAGATAGCCGGCCTCCGGGACGCCTGCAACGGGGCGCGTAGGGCGTATACTCGGAGCAGGCGTCGCCGCCCCCGGGACGAAGGGAGAGATGGCCATCTGCACGGCATATACGTGGAGAAGAAGAGAGCCTTGCAGATGGCCATAAGTAGGGCCAAGGAGGGAGCGTGGCAGGAGCTGCTGGAGGGCCTAGACAGGGACCCGTGGGGCCGACCGTATAGGGGAGCGCGGAACAAAATCCGCGCTCAGTCGGCCCCACTGACAGAGACCCTCCAGCCGGCCGTGTTGGAGAGGGTTGTCGGGGAACTTTTCCCCGACAACCCACGGGGCTACGCTCCTCCGAGGATGGCCCTACAGTCGGACTCCAGAGGAGAGGAGGAGGGCGCTCCGCCGCCCGTCACCGACCAGGAGATGGAGGCGGTCGTTGACCGCCTCCGAGGCAAAAAGAGGGCGCCGGGTCCGGACGGGGTGCACGGGAAGGTGCTAGCGTTGGCTCTCGTGCACCTCGGAGACAGGTTCCGGGAGCTCCTCGACTGCTGTTTGCGGTCGGGGTGCTGCCCGGGACCCTTCAGGGTGGGCCGGCTCTGCCTTCTGTTGAAGGGAGACCGGCCCCCGGACTCGGGGTCGGCGGTTCGACCGGTCGTTCTGCTGAACGAGGCGGGGAAAGCCCTAGAAAGGGTTGTCGCTTCCCGCCTCGCTCAGCACTTGGAGGATGGCCCGGGACCGGGCCTATCGGATGCCCAGTTCGGGTTCCGGGCCAGACGGTCGACCGTCGACGCCATTAGGCGCCTAAGGTCGGTGACGGAGGATGCGGAGCGCAGCGGAGATGTGGTGGTGGCGGTGTCGTTAGACATCGCCAACGCCTTCAACAGCCTCCCCCACAGTACCATACTGGAGGCCCTCAAATACTTTGGGGTGCCTCCGTACTTGGGGAGACTGTTGAAGGCGTACTTGGAGGACAGGGAGGTGCGCTACGAGGACGCGAGGGGCCAGATGGTGAGAAGACACGTCGTGTGCGGTGTCCCACAGGGGTCCGTTCTGGGTCCCATTCTGTGGGACCTCGCATACGACTGGGTCCTGCGGGGCCGTCTCCTCCCCGGGATGAGCGTCATCTGCTATGCAGATGACACCCTCGTCACATCCCGGGGTAAGACCTTCGTGGAGGCGGCGCGGCTGGCCGAAGTCGGTGTAGGACTGGTGGTCAGCCGCATAGAGAGGCTTGGGCTTCGGGTCCGCTTGGATAAAACCGAGGCCCTCCTCTTCCGCGGGACCGGTAGGCGGGGCCCCCCCTCGGGAGCGCACCTCCAAATAGGAGGAGAAAGGATTAGGGTGAGTGCCCAGATTAACTATCTGGGCCTCACCCTGGACGGGAGATGGACCTTCGGCCCCCACTTCGAGCGGTTGGGGCCGAGGGTCATCAGAGCTGCGGCGGCGCTGGGTCGCCTCCTGCCCAATGTGGGTGGGCCCAGCGCCGCGTGCAGGCGGCTGTACTCCGGCATCTGCCGGAGTATGGCCACGTACGGTGCCCCCATATGGGCGGAAGCCCTCTGCGCTCGGAATAGGGCTCAGCTGCGCAGAGCGCAGCGGGTCATAGCGCAGAGGGCGATAAGGGGGTACCGGACGGTGGCGTGGACGGCCGCGACCGCCCTTGCTGGCGACCCGCCCTGGGAGTTGGAGGCGGAGGTGCTCGCCGAGGTATACGGGTTTGTCTCGGATAGGAGGATTCTCGGCGAGCGCCCCACGTCGGTGGAGGTGGGGCGGTATCGCCAGCGAGGGTATGTGGAGATGATGCGGAGGTGGGGGGAGGACCTGGCGCAGCCGCGGTACGGTGTCCGCGTTGCGGAGGCGCTGCGCCCGGTCCTGGAGGCGTGGATGCGTCGTAGGCGCAAACCCCTCACTTTCCGCATGGTGCAGGTGCTCACCGGACATGGATGCTTCGGTGAGTACCTGCACCGGGTCGCGAGGCGGGAGGAGCGGCCAGGCTGCCACGATTGTGGCGCGGCCGAGGACACTGCTCAGCATACTCTAGAGCAGTGTCCCAGATGGTCTCGGCAGCGCCACGATCTGGTGTCCGCGCTAGGTAGCGCGGACCTCTCGCTCCCGAGCGTGGTCCGCTCCATGCTCGGGAGTGACAGTGCCTGGCAGGCGATGGCTTCCTTCTGTGAGACCGTCATGTCCCAGAAGGAGGCCGCGGAGCGGGACAGGGAGGACGATCCTCAGGCTGCCCCGCTCCGGAGACGGCGGACGGGAGTGCGGCGTAGGCGCTACGCGCACCTACTGCCGCCTCCCTAACCTGTGGGACTAGGGGTCAGGCTGGGAACCTGGCCCCATAATGGTCCCGCCGCCGGAGGGTCTGTCCCAATTTGCCGGGATGGCCCCTAAAGAGAAGAAGTCCGGCCCCTTTTGAGGGGCTGGCCAGTCGCAGTGGTGCCCTGTTGCTTACAGATCCGGGGCACCACACCAACGCGGCCGATGGCATTTCGCGGGGTTGTTTAGTGGGTATACCGTCGGACAGCCGACGGGGAGTCCCACACTACCACCGGAGGCCACCCAGGCACCGGTGGTGTGCGTAACGCATTTTTCCCCGCGTCACAAAAAAAAAAAAAAAAAAAAAAAAATGGGGCTACGCTGGGTACCTAAGGTTTACTGCGGATATACTTATTTCTGATTCTATCACGCATAAAAATCCCGACCATAGCTCTTTCATCATGATCATAATCATCACATCAACCCTTACTTATCCCACTGCAGGCATATGGGTCTCCCTTCAACCGAAGGGATTTAGAACATACTCCACCATGCTGCTCAGATGCGGATTGGCGGAGGCCAGTGTTTTCCAACCGTCCGAGGGCCACTGACTTAGCTTAACGACTGTCATCTATCGAGAACAGTCGGTACCGACGGCTTAACGTACCCTCCGAGCACGGAGAAACTCGAGATAGAAAAACCCATTAATAGACAAGCTGCGGTCGACGTTGCTTAACCTGCGTGTTCGGTTAGAATGACACGCGCAACTCTGCATAGCTCTTTGCATAGCACGAAATTAGGATCTAATTGAAGTGTTTTTTGTTTCAGAGGTTAAGATCAAACGAAACGCACGTGGTCATTGTGCGAGTGACATCACAGCTTAGTGGAAATTACAGCTGTGAAGTGATAATAAACGCGCCGTCATACCCCCACTACACCGCCCATGGTCGACTTGATGTCGTTGGTAAGTTTAACCCTTCGAAACCCGTGTGGTCATATATGACCGCGAAATGTATGGGAAAAGGTATATACCGGGTTCTGAGCAGTGCATAGAAGTTATGAGTCGTATATCTGAGACGTATATTACATTACTGCATCTAGTGCAAAATAAAATAAAGCTTTTACATGGATTTTATTTTGTACAACATCGAAACGCATACAAGCACGCAGCCCACCTGATCTAAACCGGTCACCGCAGCTATATAAATGCTTGTAATAAATTAAGTATCACTTCACTGCTGCTAACACAGCAACTTCTTAATAGCTTATTGGTGATCTCACTCGCACGCAGGAACACAAAAAAAAACCCTCTAGGAAGTTGTTATTTGGCTGCGGTTTTCTGTGAGGTGAAGGTACTTTGTACGGGCTGCTTTGATGCACCCGATCTCTTTTAAAAACATCCAGACCGATACAAACAGACACAATTGAAAATTATTATATTATGTGTATATTATATTATTATTATAGCTTTAATACATATTTTCAGGAACACCGTTCCTATATGAATTCTATATGTTTGTCTATGCGTTTGTCTGTCGCTTTTTTCGAATATTCGAATTTTGACTTCAGATTCGGATTCAGCATAAAAAAGTAGAATAGAAATGTTCAGGAACACCGTTCCTATCTCTTAAGGAACATGGTCAAAATGGCTGACAAATAAAAAAAAAATTGAATTGTTGTGTTGACGAGCCAGGTTCCTCTGGCAATGCAAGCTTGCGCATTCTCAACTGGTTTAAAATTGAATACGTGTTCATATTTTCATACATACAAATACGTGTCTTGTTCGAGAATCAAACCCGCTGTAATTATTGTCAGATTCAATACAGTTTCTAAAGTACCAAAATGATAAAAAACACAGAATGAAAATGAAAATATATTCTCATTTATCATTCGGGAGGAATCCATTTTTTTCTAATATATTTTCAAACTACGTCGAGTGGCAAACAAGTATACGACACGACCGATATATAGCGAACACGGTAAGAAATAGATGGTGTCCTTGCGTCAATCAAACTAAATACGCAACGTCGACCGCAGCCCGTCTGTAGATGGGTTTATTTATTTAGAGCTTCTCTATACTCGGAGGGCACATTAAGTCGTCGGTCCTGGCTGTTGTCGATAGATGACAGCCATTAAGCTAATTCAGTGGCCCTCGGGCGGCTTGAAAGCACTGGCCTCCGCCAATCCGCATTTGCGCAGCGTGGTGGAGTATGCTCTAAACCCCTTCGGTTGAAGGGAGACCCATATCCCTGCAGTGGGATGAGTAAGGGTTGATGTGATAATGTGACGATAATTCTAGATCAAAATCTAATTGTTTTTTTTTATACAACGTCGGAAGGCATACAAGCATACGGCCCACTTGATATAAAGTAGCTACCGTAGCCTATGAGCGCTGCCTCTGCTGCTAACATAGCAACTCCTTAGGATCTTACTGAAGACCTCACTCACACGCAGGAACACAACAAGCCCTTAAGGGAGTTGTTATCTAGAAGGTACTTCCCCAGACGGGCTGCGTTGATGCACCCTACCTCTCTTTAAATCACCAGATCAAGACAAAGAGACATATTCATGCACACAAATGTTTGGCATGTGTGAGAATTGAACCCACGAGCGCTGGTGCCAAAACAACGCCATTGACTACTGCGCCCCTGAGCTCGTCGTAATTTATTACCGCTTTCCAGTTTAAACGGGTTTACATTAGGTTAACAGTTACAGTTACTGGTTAATATATTTAATAATATGAATTATATTTCCTATACTTGAACTTCATATATACTGGCTTATAAACGGGCTATCTACTTGGTTTACTGAGGAAGCTAAGAGGCTATAATTAGATTTTTCCAACGAAAGCATTGGGTGGATGGGCTCATAGATAAACTACAGGTTATTATATAGAAAGCCTAAATTGTTAATTATGAAATATACAGTTTTAGAAATAATTAATTAAAAGGATTTGATTTTATTTTATGTTTGAATATAATTGTAGATCAAAATCCATATAAAAAACATAAAAGAAATCGGCATTAACTTAAAAGAAATGTGACGAAAAAACTTTACCATCTATCGATATGTAAAAAAAAAGTAACAGTGCTTTCCGGTGCATTATTTGTAAAAAATATTTATGCAATTTCGAATTTTCGCTTCATTAAAGTTTAACACAATACAGATATTTCAAATATTTAAAAAATATATATTATGTATAATGCTACATCATCGTAAAATAATTGTAAATATTATTAATAATTTTGTTGGTATTTTATGTTAATTTTCTTGACAACCCTGATGCTCGAACGGTCCTGGAAGTAGAGAGACGTACTGCGCATCAAAGCAGCCCATCTGGGGAAGTACCTCCATCTCACAGAAAACCGCAGCCAAATAACAACTTCCTAAAGGTTTGTTGTGTTCCTGCGTGTGAGTGAGGTCACCCGTTAAGAGTTACTGAGTAAGCAGCAGAATCAGTAGCATCGCGCGAGTGATACTTAATTTATTACAAGTGTTAATAGGCTACGGTAACTGCTATACATCAGGTGGGCCGTATGCTTGTATGACTCCCGACGTTGTATATAAAATAAAAAGTAGAATACACAGTACAAAGGAATTGTACTTCACTGCGTGTGATGATAAAGTTCAGTATAGACATAACGCAGGCCTCATAATTTTTTGTAGGCTATTTATTTATTTATTTAGTTTAACCTCCGCACGTTAATATTATTATTTATTCTGTGCTATCATGTTATATTGAATTTATTTCTATTCGAAAGTAAGGTATGTTTCGTATTCGTAAATGCATGTACTAAAATTTATTTTATTGCCCAACCCAATAGTGTACAAATTACAGTGCGTTAGCCTTATTGCTACTCGTATATATATATATATATATATATATGTATGCTATGGGTATTTTACGACAAAAAGATGTTTACAGTTTTTTAATTAAAAATTAAATAGAAGTATATTATTATATGGTTTTTGGGGACTTATACATGAGGAGATTTTTTTTAATAACCCTAACATAAGAGCAATCGAAGTTCATATTATTGCTCAATATATACATACATGTATACATATATATATATATATATTAATACTAGTAGACCAACCTTATCTCATCCCACTGCACAGATACGGATCTCCCTCTAACCGAAGAGCATACTCCACCACGCTACTCAACCGCACCCGAAGGTCACTTAGCTTAACGACTGTTATCTATCGACAACATCCGGTACCGACGGCTTAGCGTACTCTTCGAAGCGTGGAAAAGCACGAGATAGATAAACTCTTACAATCGCAGAGCGGCCGACGGCTGGGAGTTCATCCGCACACACTGGAACCGCAATGGTCGCGCACTGTGCGCTTCACGAGAAGTTTTCTACCGTGAACTATTAAGTTGTGGATTGAGCTCCCTGTCGAGGTTTTTCCAAGGGACTACTACAGTATGGGGTTCTTCAAGAAAGGCGTGAAGAAGTTCTTACAGGGTCGGCAACGCAATAGTGACACCCCTCTTGTTGCAAATGCCCATAGGCTACGGTAACTGCTTACCATCAGGCAAGCCGTATGCTTGTTTGCCACCTTGGTGGTATAAAAAAAACCTATCATGGACAGGCAGTGGTCGACATTGCTTTAGACAAAATGATACGCGTAACGAGCTCTCATTTTCCTCTTGTTCCCTTTCATATGTATTTATATTTTATGTAAATATTAGCTACCCGCCCCGGCTTCGCACGGGTGACCCAATCGCTACCAAACTTCACAGGATCATCCGCCGGGCTAATCTGAAGATTCCCTGAGAATTTCATCAACATCAGCCTAGCCGTTTTCGAGTCCATAGAGGACATACAGACAAACATTCATTTTTATATATCCTACTAATCCTACTAATATTATAAATGCTAAAGTTTGTATGTATGGATGGATGTTTGTTGCTCTTTCACGCTTAAATGGCTGAACGGATTTGAATGAAATTTGGCACGTAGATAGATTAGGATCTGGATTAACACATAGGCTACGCTATTTGACTCCACACGGACGGAGCCGCGGGCAGCAGCTAGTATTGAATAAATACAACAGTGATAGTCCAGTAGATTAAGAACCGTACTATTGACCAACTGGACACCGGTTTGAATGTTAGCATGAGCATACACACACTATATTCGTGCTTTTGGATTTATGTATATATTAGTAATTATTAGTAATGAACATCATGAGGATACCCGCGTATCCAAGAAATTATATATCGAAAGACAGGTGACGCTCTCGATAGAATGCAGCGCCATACGCATACGCATCATAGATAGCGTTGAGGTCACTAACTCCCTTGAACCTCTTCAGCTGCGTAGGGATATAGGTAGCTTGAGTGTTCTCTATCGTATCTATCATGGGGAATGTTCTGAGGAGCTTTTTGACCTCGCCCCTCCTTCTCCTTTTCTCCTCCGGAATACTCGCGCTGGACTGAAATCACATCCTCATAGAGTTGGGTTGCTTACCTCTCGTACTAAGAAGTTCGGCGACTCGTTTCTTTGTCGGACTATCAAAATGTGGAATTCGCTTCCGGCGCATGTGTTCCCCACTTCCTATAACCCCGGGTCGTTTAGACGCGGCGTGAAGAGGCACCTTAGCGGGCCGTCAAGGGGGGGACAGCACGGCGCTAATCACTGAGATGGCTGTTCTCGCATCTGGTTCTTATTGACGCTTTCCATCAGGCGCGATAGGGACATTTTGATAGGGTACATAAAAAAAAAAAAAAGATCTATCCTACGAAAGGTCTGATTTTTCCTCTGGATTGTGGACGTCAGAGGGCAGACACTCCATGTAAAAATCAGTATCCTTGGTCTTTGGCAGCGAATCCCGCCAGTAGTAATGAATTAAAAGACGTGATAGTGCTTGGAAGAAGATATTTTGTAAATAAATAAATGAGTCATCCAAAATTGCCTATTTTAGACTATTTTTGTATTAGTACTTTTTCAAATACTAATTAGGAATAGAGTTGAAATATCTGTGTTACATTTAAACATCGAACAATGGAAATGCTGATTTATTATTGCCATTATATAAACAACGACTATACCAAGCAACCATTTTTGCATTAACATGTTTGGCCAATTAAATGATTTAAAAGAATGACGAAACAGATATACAATACAATAGTGGAAGGGGCCGAGGAAGACCGAGACCAAATTGAAAACCTACCATGACCAAATTGGTCGTGTTTTATCAGAAGGTGATGTCAGGAACCCTAGGAACCGGCGAGTGTGCATGAAAAGAGCTATGAATGTCACAGAAGCGAGTGAAGTATGTAAGGACCGCGGCTTATGGCGCTCGGTTCTCTCTGTCTACCCCGTAAGGGACCTGGCGTGGAGTTATAGATGCATATATACATTTTTGTCCAAAGCTATGAAAAATGCATTATAGAATTCTGAATCAGCAAAGCTTTTATTTGGCTAACTTTTATATATTTGTAAATATTTTATTATAAATATATTCAACTCAGTAGCACCACATATAGATGTACTTAAGTATACTAATATAATCATTATGAGTAAATGTCACCCACAGAACCTTAAGTATTAATATCAATTGACTGAAATGTCCACACAAAAATTCTCTGAAGGTAAAAGTTGGGGCCAAACGGGAAAACTCAGCAGAAATCCAATTAGAGATAAATTACTAATGAACCTACTTGTTTCATACAGTATTTTCCTTAACGAAATATAAGAGATGTCATATAATTACGTTTGCTGTAGTTTTCTTTAGAAGTTTTCTTCCGTTTCGCGAGACTTAATTCAGTCTATCTATCTCTATCTTCACGTTGAGTCCCTTGCGAGATGGGCTGAACATACTTCTTCTAGCTTCTATAAAATTCATAGATTTTTCCATGCACGACCTTTGGTTCTTACGGTGGCGGTTAACACAAGTTCAGCTTGCCATCGCGAAAATAATAAATTACTTTTGCTGTGAAAGATCTGGTTTATACAACACAAGCACATATTTTCTTAAAAGGAAGACCCAACTAGAAGTTAATGCAATTTTATAAATATCAATTGTATGACATGACTTCACTTTGATTGTATTTCTTAGTTTATGTGATCATCCTTACACTGGTTGTTCCCTTTCACTAGAGTATAAGCACGGTAGAGGGGCATAAGCTGTAGATAAACTAGTGCCCCTACTTTTTTTTTATTATTACCAACGAAAGTTAGTCAATTTTGTAGAACGCAATTATTGAGTGGCATACTACATAGTAACTAAAATTAGTATAGTCCTTTCGATCGATCAGTCGCAATTGTTGTTGTAATATCTTTATTGTACGTTATATTAAAAAAAAAAATATAATAAAAATAAAGCTAGTGTTACAAAGGCGGACTTATCCCTGAAAGAGATGTCTTCCTGCCAACCTTTCTTTCTCGTCTTTGATTGAAAAATTTACATGGTCGAAAGAACACACGTACATCAACTCACTGCAACAGTATTATAAATTTCTTAAAAGTATCGTACAAGGTTATCTAATACGTATAACGAATTGACTAATACACAAACAGAAACAGAAATATGTACATACATTAAATACATAAACTAAAAACAAACAAACATGAGATACATTTTTAGGTAGGCATCCATAAATGATCACAAATCACCAGTTGTTTTGAATGTTGTATCTTAATTCGCAAATAGGATACGAGTACGATGATTTCTTGGAAGTTATTCTACTGTTAAGGTGACTACTACACACCTTACACATTCAATATTGTCTATCTACCAGAATTAAGTCAGAAAACTCCAATAAATCTAAACCGATTCAATATAATACAATCTTTGCACAGAAAATGTCTGTAATAAATTATTAATAGACATAAAGATATCATTGTCCAGGGACCCGGTGTTCTTCTTCTTCTGTAATGTATAGCCTGTGTTATTCTTGGAATTCTGAACATTAGCCTATCTTGATACACTAAAAGGATCAATTAATTACTATCCATTAAGGCTTTTATATTTCGTTAAAAGATATGAATGTACACCATTATGTCTGGTCATAAATAACGTCAATATGCATATATTTAATGTATAAATAAGTGTTGTAATGCGTCTACGAGGTATAAATAACACTGATCGTTGAACTTGGGTCACATTAAAATGTATAAAATTATACAGAGGCTACCACTAAGAAATTGATTTATTACAAATGGAGATACAGTCATTGTATTCATTAATATAGACTAAGTTCAAACTTCCGTTAAAACGTTACGTTAAAACGTTAAAACTTCCTACTCCTACAAATTTCTTCTGATTAAATTCGTTTGTGAGTTCCAAGGCAGCTGTAGTTTAACCCCCGGGACGGCAATGGACTTCACTGTTCATTGCCTTTTTTGTGGTCGCCGCTGTTAATTCTGGCTACACAGGAGACACAGTGGTGGGTATGAGTGGTGGGCCTGTCCCGTTAAAAAAAAAAAAAAAATATTGACTAAGTAGGGAAGGATTTCTAGAACATATTGCCGGAATTGACGGTAACCTATTGCATGCTGTACAAATAAGGATTGTACAGTATGTATGCTGATAGGCGACCGTTTGTCACATAGGTGTCAAGCAGGGTTGCGTGTTGACAGTTTGGCTGTTTATTCTGCACCTTAATCATTGTCTACAGAGAATGACATCTACGAATGTAGGATTAACCATGGGTGAATTATTGGTGAATTGTCTGCTTTGCACAGATGATGCCATGTTAGTAACACACACACTATATATATATGAACAACAAGAAATATAATAAAAATAAATATGCTACCTTGAAACTATTACTAACAGAAATAGACTACTTTCACGCTCGCGCTGCCAAACCAACACTCGCATTTATACATTAGCGTCAGGATCAGCACTGCGTTGTGTATAGCGAGCTGTGCCTTCTGGCTCAGGTCGTCGCTGCCAAGATGTCTTTCTAACACGCAATTCACACTGTGCCTTGCACTCACTCGCCTCTCGACATCAGCAGTGTACTAAACTTTTTCACTTGATCCAACATTGCATCATCAACTGTTACTCTTGCGCTCGTTTTGGTTTCCTCTCTTTCAAATATCTTTATTTTCTACTCATTCAATTGTAAGTATTTCTCTATACAATCCCCTTTCATCACAAGTGTTTGAAGTCCAGATGGTGTGTATGCTACTACGAGTAACATGGCATGGCATGGCTACTAACATGACAATTCACCAATAAGACACCCATCCTTAATCATACATTCGTAGATGTTATTCTGTGTAGACAATGATTAAGGTACAGAATAAACGACGAGCTCGGTAGCGCAGTGGTAAAACGCGTTGTTACGCTACTTTGTCACCAACGCTCGTGGGTTCGATTTCCACACAGTACAAATATTTGTGTGCGTGAACATGTCTGTTTGTATTGGTCTGGGTATTTTCTATGTATAATAAGTATGTATTTACAAAAAAAAAATGTATTTACGTATGTTTATCAGTTGTCTAGTACCCATAACACAAGCTTCGCTTACCTTGGGACTAGGTGGCGCTGTGTAATTTGTCCGACAATGTTAAAAAAAAAAAAACAGGCAAACTGTCAGCACGCAACCCTGCTTGACACCTATGTGTCAAACGGTCGCCTATCAGCATACATACTGTACAATCCTTATTTGTACAGCATGCAATAGGTATATATATATATATAAGTGATAACTAAATAAAGAGCTCGGTGGCTCAGTCGTGAATGACGCGAGGATGTTTTCCTTTACCGCCGAGCTAGTGATAATTACAAAAATGTATACAAATTCGAAAACACGAATTTAATGGTACATGCCAGGATTCGAATCGTGGACCTATTGCTCAATAGATCGGCTCCTTACCCACTGGGCTATCACTGTTCCAATACACATTCATATCTACTGTTATTATTTCAGACTATTACCTTTACAGATTTCAAAGACGGCAGACAAAGGTATCCGTAACAGAGACGCTGCATTAGGGTTTATACCTTTTTCGGTACCCTAAGTGTGTGTCTCTAAAAAATTAAGGTCAATCAAGCTGAGAAGGGTGACCTAAATATAAAGGGTCACTCCTAAAGGACAAATAACAGTTGCTTGTACAACGGTCAAGGGTAATATGTCTTTATTTGTCGAAGGAAACCTTTTTAAAAGGCCGGACGCTCGTGTTTAGTTGTTGATTCGGGGACAGCAGGAAAGAGATCGTATTGCGGAAAACTCAACGTTTTCTTGTATATTTACTTTTCTGATAAACTATTTGTTTCCACGCTATAGAAAAGTTATTGTTAATACACAGAAAATGAGGGTACATTTATAACTATATCTAAAGTTAAGTTAAAAGTTCAAATCCCTATTAGCCATAGGGCCCTCGCGGTCACTTAGACACGTGTTACATTTTTTGAAATATAATCTAATTGTATCTTATTCAATTCTCTTATTTTACTTTTTTCTTTTTATAATCTACTAGCAACTTCTTTTCTAAAACTTCCTACTCTTACTTACAAATTTCTTCCGATTGATTTCGTCGTGGTTCCAAGGCAGCTGTAGTTAACCCCTGGGACAGCAATGGACTTCACTGTTCATTGCCTATTTGGTGGTCGCCGCTGTTAATTCTGGCTACACAGGAGACACAGTGAAGGGAATAAGTGGTGGGCTTGTCCCGTAAAAAAAAATCTACTAGCATTTCGGAAATAACCATTGGCGAAGATATTATAACTATTTCTCATTGTAGTACCATCATAAAACTTATCATAAATTATAGATATCATAGACCTATACTAAAAGTCAGTGATTGTAGCTATAGAACAAAATCTAAAGGTCCGGGTTAGATTGCTGTATTTATTGACATATAACTTGACTTGGTATAATTAACCTGGTCTGATCTGTTTTTTTATATAACGATGGAAGGCACACGGATGTAAAGCAGTTACCGTAGTCTATGAACGCTTGTAGTACAATTAGGTATCACTCGCACGATTCTATCTCAGCTGCTAACACATCGACTCATCAGTAACTTACTGATAACCTCACTTACACGCAGGAAGACAATAGTTATTTGACTGCTGTTTCTGTGTGGTGGTGCTTTGATGCGCTCTATCTTTCTTAAAAACATCCAGACCAAGACAAACAGACATGTTTATGCACACAAGTATTTATCCTGTGTGGGAATCGAACTCACGAGCATTGGAATCAAAGTAGCGTTGCTAACCAAAAACGACTAACGTCCATTTAAAAAACTTAAACTACATACATCCGGAGTACAAAAAACTTTCTCCTAAAAATCCTCTTTTAATACACAATTCAATAAGTATCCTTAATTTACAACCTATCTATATATCTATATTATCGGCCTATGTCACTTGCGGGGTAGGCAGAGAGAAGCCAGCACTACATCACTACATGACTCAATTCTTACACACCTCACCCACTTCTAAACGTTCATGGCTCTCGCCTTTTCATGCACGCTCGGCTTCTAGGGCTCCTAACACCAACTTCTGATGACGACCAACTTGGTCATGGTAGGTGAGTCTTGGTTTATCTATCTATCTATAACTTCACGCCAAATCCCTTACGGGGTAGGCAGAGAGAACCGAGCGCCACGCGACTCGATCCTTACATACCTCACTCGCTTCTTTCACATTCATTGCTCTTTTCATGCACGCTCGCCGGTTTCTAGGGCTCCTGACATCACCTTCTGATAGAACACGACCAATCTGATCATGATAGGTAAGTCTTGGCCTTCCTCGGCTCCTACATCCTTCCACTTTTGCATTGTATATCTGCTTCGTCATTCTTTCATCCTGCATTCTTTCTACATGTCTGAACCAACGGAGCATGCCTCTTCTTATTTTAACGAATTTTAGTGAGTCTTGGTCTTCCTTAATTACAACAACCTTCTGCTTTCGCATTGTATATTTATTTCGTCATTCTTTTGTCTTGCATTATTTCTATATGTTCGAACAAAAGGAGCACATCTTTTCTTAATACCTACAGCCTTTTTCAGACTAACTCTCCTGTTATTTTTACAATGCGAACTCGGTCTATACTCGGTTACAACATAGATTTTGCACAACACTCACATCTTGACGGCGTTCATTCTAATGATTGGCAATAGAAATAACATATATAATTTTGAAATAATTTTTATTCAAAATAAGGTAGGTAGTTTTTGCCATAAAAATACACAAGAGTTATTATTGTATATTATACAGACAGGCAGGAGTTATATAACTGACGGGCTCGGTGGCGCAGTGGTGGAACGCGCTGTTACGCTACTTTGACACCAACGCTCGTGGGTTCGATTCCCACATAGTACAAACATTTGTGTGCATGAACATATCTGTTTATCTTGGTCTGGGTATTTTCTATGTGTAATAAGTATGTTTTTAAAAAATATATATATTTACGTATGTTTATCAGTTGTCTAGTACGCATAACACAAGCTTCGCTTACTTTGGGGCTAGGTGGCGCTGTGTAATTTGTTCGACAATAATAATAATAAAAAACACTGTTTCCAATTTAAAATGTGATAGTGAAAAAAAACATACATACGATCAAACGGCCTTCCTGATGCAAGGTGGTTACTGCAGCCTGAGAATGCTTCTAGCATAGGAAGTATCACTTCCACATCGCTTCACATGCAACACAGCAACTCCCTAAGACCATTCTGGAAACCTTACTCACTCCTCGAAACACAACAACCCTCCAGAGAATTGTTATTCGGCTGCGGTTTTCTGTACTTCCCCATTGGTCCCAATAGTGTTAGATATTTGATAATCCGTGGTGCACGGCAGTTGAGCTTCACTTGACTAGCCATCTCTTTGAGGTTTTAAATGCCTTATTTGTCATATTGCTGTCTCTCACTTTGCCAAGAGAGGAAGTCGATTCCAAAACTTCCTACTCCTACAAATCTCTTCTGATTAAATTCGTTGTGAGTTCCAAGGTAGTTGTAGTTTAACCCCCGGGACGGCAATCGACTTCACTGTTCATTGCCTTTTATGTAGTCGCCACTGTTAATTCTGGCTACACAGGAGACACAGTGGTGGGTATGAGTGGTGGGCCTGTACTTCCCCAGTAGGTCTGCTTTGTTGCGCCCTAACTCTCTTAAAACACCCAGACAAATTCATGCGTACAAATGTGTGTACTACGTAATCGAATCCACTAGTCTTGATGCTAACATAGCATTGCTGGGCACTCCGTCACCAAGCTCGTCGAGCCCTATATAAGCCCCTTTTCATATTGCTAATGATTTTTTTTCCGGTCACAATCGCAAATAGATTTTCCCTTGGATGTCCGTTGTCATTGAAAATTTATAGGTATGTAAATCACTGGCGGTTTGTTTCACGTCATCATTAATCACCTCTTATAACTCAAATAAAAATGCGTTTTTAACGAACAAAGCTAAGCGTTATTTGATCTTTTTAATCCATGAATATATCTCCGCAGTTCATCCCTTTGTCTGTAACATAGTTACATATGTATGTATATACATCAAGTACTTCTGCGACAGAAGTTGAATCGGCGTTTATTACACCTATGCTAATACATGATGCGGAAAATTTCGTTTGTTTGAACGCACTAATCTCTGGAACTACCAGTCGGATTTTTTCAATTTCTTCGTGTCGTTTCGAGCAGGCCGTGTTGTCTAAAAACTGACCATAGATAGACCAGAGATAGACCAGACCATAGTCTTAGGGCTTCAGATCTGGGCTAGACGAGGGCCAGTCTTCAGCTCTTATAAAGTCCGGAATGTTGGTTTCGACCCAGGCTTGGGTAGTTCGTGCCTTGTGACCAGGTCCAGAAAAAGAAAAAAAAGTACTGCTGAAAAGTCCTCGGTACAATTTTAAAAAGTGCTGAGAGGTTTCACAACATGATCCAAGACAGTCTCTTGATATACTTTGGCTTAAGTCTTCACTCCTTTTTCACAAAAATGAAGTTTTGTGACTCCTGTAAAGACGCTCCCGCCAAACCATTACAAATGCAAGATGGTAACCACCAGTAACAGTACCTTTCCGACCACTTCTTCATGAGAACTATGAGCGTACACTTTGTCTCTCATTATCAGCTTTTACCAACGGGCAAAACCATCAATTCGGATTTCTACAACCAACAGCTGATGAGACAATCAAGCAATAAATAGATAAAAAGCGGTCGGAATTGATCAACGGAACGGTTTGATATTTCATCATGATAAAGCCAGACTACACACGTATATAGCCATTCAGCAAATATAGAGAGAGCTTGGTTTGGAAGTGTTAATGCATCCGCCATGTAACCCTGATCTTGCATTCTTTGATTTTCATCCGTTTCGGTCTCTTCAGAATTTTAGGTAGTCTGTTAGCTTTACATCAAGAGATGAATGTCAAAACTACTTGTCGCAGTTGTTTGATCACAAGTTCTAAAATTTCTACTGTAACTGGATTATGCCACCACCTACAAAATGGCAACAAGTTATTGAACTAAATGACAATAATTATGTGTATTATAATCAAATGTAAATAAACTAAGGCAAAAAACATCTTGAATTTGTATATAATAAACTTTTTCACCGTTTTCCCGTTTCCTAATCTATTAAGATTGGCGGGGTCCGCCACCTAAGCTCAAGGTTTGTTGAAAATACTGATATTTACATAGAGCGACTGCCATCAGACAACCCAGAGAGAAAATCAAAGCTTTCTTGGTAAGGTTACGCATATTTCGAAGTAAATTTCTTGGACGTGCGGGTTTCTTCGCGTTCTTTTCCATCACCGCCGAACAAGTGATGGTTACAAATGTGCACATAAATCCCAAAACACGAATTTAGTGGCACATGCCAGGGTTCGAACCGGTGACCTGTTGCTCAATAGGCCGGGTCCTTATTCTCTGGGCTATCACTACATTTTTAATATGCCAGAATTTTGGAAATGACCATTCATGATGAAGTAGTTTTACATTAAATGAATGACCTTCCTACCTAATAACTGAATAAAATAGAATAACATTACATCTAAAAATGTAAGACATGAAGGATAGACGTATAAGGAGTATGAGAAGTGTCGCTCGTGCATTGCATCCCCCGCTGCTAACACAGCAACTCCCCTGGATTCTTCGAGCTGTTTTGATAAAACTCGATATCGCACAGTTTCAGTACAAAGCCGTACTCATAAATATGTCCTCTGGCATAAAACATCAAAGCGAGCAGTTATTACACAGAAACACACTTTAACACAGTGACATAAGTCTCAAAATCTAACTATGGAGGGACAAGCTAGAAGAAAGTGCTTTGTGTACATGCACTGCGTTTTTTCTCGCACAAAGTAACAATGAATAGTTGTTAACATATTTCATTCTCTTTGTGTGAAACTTTGTCCTTTGGCTAGTGTTACTAATGTATAAAGATAATATATTAACAAGGTATGCTGGAAATAGCTCAATGGGGAAATATATTTCTATACAAATAGGGAAGCATACAACCATACATGACACCTTATCTAAAATGGTAGCGTGGTCTTTGAACGCTTATAATATTTTTTTTATACAGCGTCGGGAAGCATGATATAAAACAGTTACCGTAGCCTATTAACGCTTGTAATATATTAAGTATCACTCGCGCAATGCCTCCTCTGCTGCTCACACAGCAACACCTGAGGTGTACAAATAATTGATTTGATTTGCTTACTAATGATCTCACTCATGCGCAGGAACACAACAACCCTCTAGGGAGTTGTTATTTTGGCGGCTGCGGTTTTCTGTGAGGTGGGGCACTTCCACAGACGGGCTGATTTCATGCGCCCTACCTCTCTTAAAACATCCAGACCAAGACAAACAGACATGTTCATGTACACTAATTTTTGTCTTGTGTGGGAATCGAATCCACCAGCGTCGGTGTCAAAGTCGCGCCTTTCACGACAAAGCCACCGCGCTCGTCAAAATAAGAATATAAGAAGTGTTACTCACGCCCTGTCATTTCTGCTGCTTACTCAGCAACTCGGAGGAATTTTAGGAGTCTGCAATACTGACCCGCATGAACACAACGGCCGTCCACGTTCTATGCTAAAGCTATCTTAACCTAGTTTATGTCATTGTGATGTGAACGAAGGATTTAGAATTGTCATTAATTATTATAATTACAAACTAGCTTATCCTGCACACCTTCATTAGCACTTATCTCGCTATACCGTTAATAACCCGAGCTTATTATCTTCTCTGCATCATAAATGGGACCACGATGCAAAAGTTCAGCTTTCTATGTATTTCGTTATATACAAAGTTCAACCCTAACTGCTTTAAAATAAATTGTCCTTGTGAAAATGTATAATTTCACGCCAAATCCCTTACGAGGTAAAGAGTACCGAGCGTCGCATGACTCGATCCTTACACAACTAACTCCCTTCTAGAACATTCTTTGCTCTTTTTATCCACGCTCGTCGGTTTATAAAGCTTCTGGTATTTGATAAAATTCCCTTAACCAGCTATATTTATAGCCATTTTCCGTTTCATAAAAATAGTTTCCAACATCCTATCTATCTATAACTTCACGCCAAATCCCTTACGGGGTAGGCAGAGAGAACCGAGCACCATGTGACTCGATCCTTACATACCTCACTCGCTTATTTATCATTCATTGCTCTTTTCATGCACGCGCGCCGGTTTCTAGGGCTCCTGACATCACATGATAGTACACGGCCAATTTGATCATGGTAGGGACGTATTGGCCTTCCTCGGCTCCTACATCCTTCCACTTTAGCATTGTATATCTGCTTCGTCATTCTTTCATCCTGCATTCTTTCTACATGTCCGAACCAACGGAGCACGCCTCTTCTTATTTAAATACCGACGCTCTCTTTCAGACCAACTCAGCTTCTGACCTCAGCATTGCGAATACGGTCTACAAGCGTTACGCCAAAAATTTTGTGCAACGCTCGCATTTCAACCACGTTTATCCTATTTTCATGCTCTCTCTGCCATACCCAGCTCTCGCTTTCATAAGTAATCATTGGGACCAGTATTGCATTGTGTATAGCCAGCGGTGCCTTCTGGCTCAGGTTTTTACTGCCAAGAAGTTTTCCCAACGCAACGTTCACACTATTCCCAGCACTCACTCGCCTTTCCACATCTGTGGTGTACCTTCCATCCCTGCTGAAAGCGCATCCAAGATATACAATCTCATTCATTTGTTCCAACACTTCATCATCTACCGTAATCCTTACATTGGTTTTGGTTTCTTCTCTACCAAATACCATTATCTTTGTTTTCTTCGCATTCAATAGTGAGCCTTCCTTCATACATTCGTCCAACATCCTATTAGCCTTTAAAGGATAAATTTCTATATTTTTTTTCTTAGTGTGTCTCAACACTACACAAACTGTTATTTGAACTCAATTTCACAGCGGCTATATTGCGTCCTATAACAATTACGAAAAAGATATATTTATATATATGTATATATATACCTACCTATATATATGATGTTTTTCTTCACCGCCGAGCAAGGGACAATTACAAATATGTGCGTAAATCCGAATACACACATATTTAGTGGCACATGTCAGACTTCGAACCGAGAAGCTATTGGTCCACACAGGACGGCAGACAAAATCCTTTTAGCAAGTAAAAAAGAAGTGGGAGTAATGTACTATCTTATTACTTAAAACGAGCAATTGTTTAATATCGTATTTCTCGCACATGGCTGTAACGACTTTAATAGAACTTTGTATTGAGATAAGTTTTTGTTTAATTTTACGCTAATAAAAATATCATAATTACCAATATATATAATATATCACGGAAATGACTCTATTATTGAAGTATTTCCTTTCTTTCTTATTTAAGTTTATCCATATACGATGTAATTTCTGAAAAATTTTAAAATACATGAAAACGTCAAGCGAAAGTCACTTTCTCAGGTGCACTTTAAAGGGTGTAAGGCTTTAGCGAAAGAGTGGTAGGGCGCATCAAAGCAGCCCGACTGGTGAAGAATCTCCACCCTTAAGAGACAGGCCCACCACTCATACTCACCACTATGTCTGCTGTGTAGCCAGAATTAACAGCGGCGACCAACAAAAAGGCAATGAACAGTGAAATTCATCATTAAACTATACCTGACTTGGAACTCACAACGAATTAAATCAGAAGAAATTTGTAAGAGTAGGAAGTTTTGGAATTGAAGAATCTCACTAAATAATGCAAAATAACAAATGCGTCAAAGTAACATAACGTAACGTTGTTGTGCCAGACGCTGCAGCCAAAACTAGTTTTACTCGCTCACAATATATGAGTAGTATTGCTTCTGCATATGTCTATAATAAAGTGAACAGTAAAATAGAAATTTATTCAAAAACATATCATGAATGTAAGATCATCTTAACAAAATGGATAAAAACCCTTGATTATGACGGAACGGACGGAAAATCTTTTGTAGTGTGAGAGGTAGCTAATGTCGATTTCGATAAATTTATATAATATTGATATATGATATATAGAATGTGAAAATATGAAAGCGTGTCATGGTAAATATATATATATAATATATATAAGATCATGTGATAATAAATTGATTAAATAGATAAGTAATAAGTAAATACCGAAACCATAAGTAAACATATGTATGAATAGATGGGTATTTGTATGTATTTAAGTATATTTGTGTAAACAGATATGGTACCTAAACCTAAAAATGTTGTAAATAGCACCTAAGATAATAAACGTCTAGTACATAAAAAGATTATGTTTGTAAACGAAGAGCGGAGATTACTAATACAGGCAATTTGTTTGCCTAAAAGGAGACCCCAAACAGCCATTTCTACATGAACGAAACTTCTGATACTGCAAATAAACATTTTTATATTTTATATTTTTTTATAATATTACTGACTTTGATGTGTCGGTGTCAAAGTAAAACCACTGCTCCATCCACCTCGTCAAATGATAGATAGCTGCATCCCAACTTTCTATAAATAAAACACTAAATAATCCGTCAGACCCTTACAAGTATAATCATTTCTAGATAAATCCACAGCAGTCAATCAAAGCTCGGATAAGGGTCAATCCACACTTCGTCACGATTTAACTTGATGTTTGCCGAGCGAACTTTCAACACGGGTTGGTAATAAATCATTCGGGCAAGCATTGTTGGCGTCAATGTAAGAAACCTTTCGTATAAAAAATGGTTCCAACAAAGTTTTTGATAATGATATCAAAATAAATATTGTTGAGAGCTCGATATTGTTTTAGTACGTTAAGGAATAAAGACCACAGCCTGTTCACGGATGGGTTTATCTACCTCGAGTGCACATTAAGCCTTCGATCCTGGCTATTGTCGATAGATGACACTCCTTCCTTCGCCAAAACGCAATGCGCAGTCGAACAGCGTGGTGGAGTATGTTCTAAATCCCTTCGATTGAAAGGACATCATCTACCCTGCAGGGGTGAGTAAAGGTTGGTATGGATGTTTGGAAAGATTTTTATATGACTTTGTGTCGACAAAGGAACCCCTCAAAATAGCCTATGGCACTCAAATATAATGTAGCTTCCTGTTACTGAAATAGTTTTTCGAAATGGTTTAGTTCGGAGATTACTCCCTACACCCAAACAAAGAAACATTTCGTGGTTAATCCATCTTGATGTCAAGTCGTTTATGGGGTAGGTACAGAGAACCGAGCGTTACAGACTTGACATTGACACCTCACTCGCTTGTTTATATTTTTTTTTAGACACGTTCGCCTATTACTAGGGCTCCTGACACTACCTTCTGAAAACGTTTTCTCCTTAGCGTTATCCTGTTTCCGTTTCCACTTACTCGCAGGAACACAACAACCCTCCAGGAAGTTGTTATTCGCTGCGAGGGGGAGATACTTCCTCAGTCAGGCTGTTTGGCTGCATCTTACCTCTCTTAAAAATAAAGGTTTTTATTAAGAATTTCGTGGGTACGATGTGTCGGCCATTTTGACCATATTCCTTAAGAGATAGGAACGGTGTTTCTGAACATTCTTATTCTACTTTTTTATGCTGAATCCGAATCTGAAGTCAAAATTCGAATATTCGGAAAAAACGCACACAGACAAACGCACAGACAAACATTATATATTAACATATAGATTTCATATAGGAACGGTGTTCCTGTAAATGTATGGACATGTCTAAGTGCCCGCGAGAGCCCAATAGCAAATAAAGAATTTATATATATTTTATCTAACTAAAACTAATAGTGAACCAAATTTTTTTATTATCATACAATTTCATTCAAAGAACGTAAGGCATCCATATTCAATTCTAATGAGAATATATATTTTCCACAGGCATCGGCGGTCTTCGGGCGACAGAGCTCCGGATATCTCCGCCGGTCGTACAGCGAGGTTCGGACGCCACCCTGGCCTGCCTCTACGAGCTGACAGACGCTCCGCTGTACTCCGTCAAATGGTACAGAGGGAGGCACGAGTTCTACAGATACTCGCCGACGGAGACACCTGCTACGAAGATATTTCCGTTTGCTGGGATTAATGTTGATGTAAGTAGACCATTTTAAACCACTGCTCAAAAAAGGAGAGTAATGTTTTTGACAAGTTTTCGCCGGGGTGTACCACCGGTGGTCACAATCTTTGACTTTTCATATACTAAGACGTCCTCCCCGCCTTCAGAAAAAGTGGTACAGTTAACGTTCCCGCCCTATGAAATAGTCAAATTTTCATTTCATTGTCTTTAGCTCAGGATTTCAAAATTATATATCCAAGTAAAATCAAGGTTGAAAAAAGGTGTATATTTGGAAAGAACCTAAAAGTCATGATGGGAAATAATGCAAATTAATTCTAATTAATTGTATTAAAGCAGTCTAAACATATTGGTTGGATACGATTGTAACAGGATCTGCATTTTTTTTTTTGGCTCAGCATAGTGGCTCCGCTTCGCCTGTTGGTAAGCGAGAAGAGGAGCCCAAATTGCAGCGGTCCTGTCAGTTGATGCTGCTGGCCCGCAAGGTGCTTCTTCACGTTTCGTTTGAAGGATCCCATGCTGTAGGAAGGGGGACACACATGTGCAGGCAAGGCGCTCCACTTTTTAATAGTACGGCAGAGATAGGAGTTGCCGAACTTTTTAGTACGAGAACAAATGTCCTCAACAGTGGAATGATGACATCGCAAGCCTGCACATGTGGTTCTATGACGAAAGGGAGAGGGTGGGATAAGAGAAAATAGTTCTTACTATAGAGCACTCACCGTGGTACATCTCTTTCGAATGTTTTTTTTTTAAATATATGTGTTGCTACTTTATGCCAGTGTCAAAATCTTCAGTTTAGAACCATATCAAAATCTTAATTCTACGAGTATGTTCCAGCTCCAGGAACTGTGCAGAAAAAATACTTGGGAAGGGTACCCAGACCCAATCAAGTTTAAATACCACCTGTAAAACGATAGTGATATTTACAAGGTTTTCTTGATGAACTTATTCACGTCTTCCAAAAAGTGCATAAACGTGTTATATTTGAGTTTTTTTTTATTACTGTATAATTTCACTAGCACTTATGTTACAAAATACTATCGAAATTGTCACACAAAACTAATTTTATACAGAATTACAAAAATTTCAAGTAAAACAACAATGTCACTCGTCAAAAGCGCGGGAAGAAATCTTTCGAATGTTTCTTATCGATCAGAACTGTTTCTGCAACTGATGTTTTGATTTTCTCTGTTGAACACTGTGCACAAGCTCCTCAGCCGCATTATTAAGCCAGTTATCAGCGCAAAGCATAATTTCGAGCCGTTACTACCGGTGGTGCACCCCGCCCGAAGACACTTTTGGTTTATGGGGCATTGGGGTACCACCGGTGGCCATGCGAGAATCTGGCCCGCCGGAAACAAATATGTTCATTTTTGATCCCGGTGTGAATATGTATGTTCATTTTTTGTAAATTCTTTAGTTCGCTATAACTACTGAATGCCTAGACCGATTCTTATGTATTAGGTATCGTTGGAGTACTAACGTTAACCCTTGTAATATAGGCTATATAATGTAATAATTAACGCAATATGGCGGACGATGAATGATATAATATTAATTATACATTCTTACATTTAAAACTTTAAATGCTCTATAAAAAAAGAATTGTGTAATGTACTTTATGCCCAACATTTTCTGGGGGACTACAGCATAAGGGTTTTTCGTAAAAGGACACTAAAACCTTCACTGTGAAGACGTTTGGTAAGAAGTGTAACTCACGAGTGATACCCCTGATGTTGCAAGTACTGATAGGTTAGATATTTTAATATTATTAAGATAACAGACAAGCGTACGGCCTGCCTGAAAGCAAGCAAACAATTTATAGATATTGAATAGTTCACCAAATATTGGAGGCAAACAAACATACAGCTCACCTAATGTAAAAGTGGTTACCGTAGCCTATAAACCACACCACATTTTTAGAGCTTATTACATGTTTTATACAAATGGTATGCAATCGGAACTGCAAACAATCTTTGTAATCCTTATCTTTGCACACCTTATCATTTTTTTACCAAGTACTGATAGTTGTCATCATCCTAGTGTTAATCCTGATTACGTCCTAAGCACAAACGAATAAATCCTTTGACCGCGCACGAAGGCACCCCGCACTCACAACACGTTCTGTTTTACCCCTAGACATCTCAGTGATTCCAGTCTACTGTTCAATGGTATGATATTTTAACCAATAAGCCGATAAGCGACGCGATGTTGATTCGTGAACCAGCCAATAAGAGCCGCGCATTCTTCTTTACCATACTATCCATTGGTTATTACCTTCATGGTCCTAAGCTATCGCTTCGATGATCCAGGTTTGCTTTCCTACTACTTCTTTTTTGGAGAATTTGAACATATTTACCGATAGTCTGAGTGTCTTTAAACGAAAGGTGCTGAGTCTCAGTAAGGATTGATTATCACAACCATACCTTAAATAGTTGTTTAGTTTATTTGATATACCTATTGTAAATGTTGTGTATACCTGTTATTGGTGTTTACATTAGAATACGATATCATATATGTGTCTAAATTCGAATGTTATATGTAAATACTGTTGGTGTACCTTAATAAGTAAAAAATAAATAAATAAAAAAAACTAGTAGCCATGACACAGCTTGCATATCACTTATAACTTTATATATATTATAATCAACTTGACATATTATTTGTACGCCAGTCGGCAGAATACAGAGTGCGATATAATTAATTGTAACATCAACTTATAACCTGTTTTCACAAATAAAGATATTTTGATTGATTGATTGATTGACTTCTTTGAAATAAACATGCCTGTAAATTAAAAACTTGCCTGATAAGCTCGTAAGGATGCAAGCAGCTATCCTAGCTTATCCTATCCTTTATCATTATTCCAAGTCATTACTAAAGTTTTTTTTATACTACGTCGGGTAGCATACAAGCATACGGCCCACCTGATGTAAAGCGGGTACCTTAGGCTATTAACTCTTGAGATTTGTTAAGTATCACTCGCGCGATGCCTCCTCTGCTGCTTACACAGCAACTCCTTAGGAGCTTACTGGTGACTTCACTCGCACACAGGAACACAACAACCCTGTAGGGAGTTGTTATTTGGCTGCGATTTTCTGTGAGGTGGAGGTACTTCCTCAGACGGGCCGTATTGGTGTGCCCTACCTCTCTTAAAACATCCTGACCAAGATGTTCATGCACACAAATGTTTGCCTTGTGAGGGAATCGAACCCACGAGCGTTGGTGTCAAAGTTGCGTCATTCACGACTGAGCCACCGAGCTCGTCAAGTACACAAACGTTCAAAAATAAACTTCAAAATGTCAGTGTATACCGTCCCACAGCCAAAGTTATGACTGAGACATACGCCGCGTGTGCATATACATAACATATATAAGTCCAATGAATTTTCCGCATATACACGAAATACAAATGCGCAAAAGTTTAACATGGCGGGATGATTTGTCTCCGAGGAACTGTCGCAAACGACTGCTCAACTCATGTAAATGCAAGTTAGGCTTGTTGTACAGTACAACGCTATGTTACATACGATGTTTTAACATAGCTTAGCTAAAATCGAGAAATTGTTTATAGGAAAACTTAGTAGTTTTGCCATGCCCGTCTATATGCCTCTGTGTCCATGACATAGAGACTTTTAGTACCAGAAAGCTGTAATTTGGCATTCACGGTAGCAGTGATAACTGGTCCTCGATTCGAATCCTGGAATGTACTACTAAATACCTGTTTTCGGATTTATGTGTATTTTTTACACTACGTCGGGAGGCATACAAACATACGGCCCACCTGATGTAAAGCGGGTACCGTAGCCTATTATGCATATTGCGATATATTATCACTCGCGCGACACGTCCTCTGCTACTTACACAGCAACTCCTTGGGACTATGCTGAGTTAATGTAAAAAAAAGGCGACCAGCTTATAAAATGTAAAGAAATTTCATACCAATTCTATTGATAATTACTTGGACGAAGACCATAGTTGTGTAAAATAGGTAGTAAATATACGTTCATCAATCATATACAATGGAAGAATAAAATCATGACACTATAAAAGCCTTCTCCTATGTCCACATATTGCGACGGGTAATGATGTAACCCGTGGTCCGCACTCATTTAGGCCGTGTTTTTATTGCTGTGTTTGGCACACCTTGCCCGAATATTCTGAAATGTTTTTCAATTAGAAACTTTTATCTGCCTTCCCTAATTGGGGTGTGATTCGACATCGTCTCAACTGTCCGTCCGGTGTTCTTCTAACTGACCTACCACCAGGTTTATTATGGTTGCGATTTTTTCGATTCAATTTGATTGCTGTCTTCCTCAAGGCGATTGTATTAACCTAGTCGGAATCCTTAATATTTAACGCTGTGACCTTTAGCTCTAAAGATGATCAATAAGCTATATATTCCAGGAGTAATCGATTTGCTATTATTATATAGGTCCATGATATGAGTTCGGACCATCTGTGTCGGTCTGACACAGTTGACCTTAAGGTATTAGTTAAAGTATCGATTGGACTTTAATATACTATCTTTATGTCAATTTTTACACACGTCATATTATTTATACTGTAGTGTTGAGCAGTCGATAACTAAACTGATCGTATAATAGAGTTGTAATAGATTTCGGGACGTGTTAACGTTTCACGTCCACTTGCAGCTTAATATATTAATATTATTTTTAAAGCAAAGTCCTAACTCTCCTGCACGCGGTGTACATTTCTGATTAGCATCGAAGCTCTGGAGAAAAAGGACGAGATCCCGTTTACTTTAGATTTATTGTATAGATTCGGTGGTAAAGAAATGTTACAGACACCCAAATATACTAAATCATTATGGACTTAGCGGAGTAGCCCACAAACTGATTAAATCTTTCATAAATGATTGCCGACTTTCAACACCGTGTGAAAGCTAAACGGGCACAAGTAAAAATTACAGTGCCCCATTATGTGTCATAATGCAAAAATATTCCAAAATAGTGTTATTTACTGACGATATCATTATGACATTAAAGTTAATCGGTTAAGTAAAAAAAATAACACGGAAAATATTGCTCTTTCTCTGCAATTAAAATTTGATTTCTTTATAACAATTTACAACACTAACCATATAGAATTTAGCGTTCCTTAAATACCGAAGTAGATTTATAGAAATAATACTATGAGTCGATGAATATATAACTGATAATTCGTTCATATTCATAAATATATATATGAAATGTCTAATGTTTAATTATGACATACTGAAAAATGAAATAAGGCAAGACACTATAAAAATTATCACAAAATTTTAACAACATAAAATATAGGTATTAGTCTGTATTAGTGTGTCTAAGTGCCTTCAACATATAAAGAATTAGAATTTTAAATTTATCTGTATTCAAAATTAATATTAATTAAAATCATAGTCTGTACGTTGTCCCTTTCTTCATTAAGTACAGCCGTATCAATTATTTTTAAAAAATGTTCGTAACAGTCTGAATAAAGTTTTTAAGGAATTAAAGACTTAAAAGCTACCAGGACAATTGAAAACTTCGTAAAAAAAAGTTTTTTATGCCAAAGTTCTTCAAACTTAATGTAATTATTGATAATCATATATTTTATTCGTTTCGTCTCATATTATTTGACAATTAATGGTTAAAAATGTAAATCAGTCTGATGTATTGCACAACGATGCAAAATTTATTAATTGCTGGTTTTATTATGCTACACGCATATAAAAATACTCGTTTTAGGATTTTTGATATTTAAAACATGTGAAATGAAGATAAATAGTGTACATCATTCCTAAACTCGTAACTGCTGAAACTACAAATACGAAAATTGGCGAGGTAAATAGAATAGAAGGTACAGAAATAAACTCGCGAGAAGTGGGAAGCAGATCAGTATGGAGTTGAAAAATCAGAATGAAATAGAAAGCGAAATACTGATACAATAGTAGACAAAAGCTAAGGAAAATATTAAATATGTACTAATGAAGGAAGGAGTACTTAATATAATGAGGATAAGAATTGAATTTAAGATATATGATAGAATTAGAAGTGGGGGTGATATAAATAAATATCCATTTTTTTTACATCACTCCCACTTCTAATTCTATTATAAGGAAGAAAATAAGTTAGAAAAACAGAGAAACTGAGGAAGGTGTAGTAAGGTACAAAGAATGAACCAGTAGAGAAAAAAGGAAGAGTATCTTTTGTTTGTCTTTCTTCTTTCTCACTGCCATCGGGTATTTACGAATGGAAAAATATTTATATCTTAATATAACCATTGCATTTACAATGTACGGTAGACGCCAAGGATCTACGCTATATAGAAAAAGGCAGATAAATAAGATTTCACGAAAAAGTTGGTGTATTCCTGTGAAAAACTAAGGTTTTAAAAACGATCTTCACAAGAGCGATTCACCTTGGATTGCAAGCAGAAGAACATAAACTACGGTAACTTCCAAATATTACGCAGACCATGCTTTTGTACTTGCTTACGTGACATCGGTAGTACTAAAAACTTTCTTTGTGGAAGACACGTATTCGGAGCATCTAAATATCTGGCCCGAGCAATCGATTATTCCCCCTACACATTCTGTTTTTTTTTTTATTTTGGTGATTCAATTGAGTTCGGCCATTACGTTGAACCACCTAACCACGAAATGTAGACTACGATCTCTCGATATTTCGAGTCGTACAACAAACACCCGCTTTCAATTCACACTACATATTCTAAATAATGAAATTGCATGAGCTTACGAGATAAAAGGGACCGAATAAATCTAATTACGCCATTTTGAATATTAAATCTGAAACCCTAGACCGTTTACTTTATAAATGTAATCGTGGGTTAACTTTGTATTATTTGGGAAGCTCTCCGTAAATTAAGCCAAATATGGCAATTAACCTCGTTACTTCATCGCTTATTCATGAAGTTTACCCCTTAATAATTGATAGAGTAACAATGCTTCCTTCTACGAATATTGTTCAATATTAATAGAAAAGTTCGTTATTACATACTTTATTCACTTAGGTTATGTATCATGGTTGTTTATTTATGCTTAAGGAATATAATACGAGTGAGAGTTTACAGGAAAATTCAACTTTATATTTGTAAATACTTCAAATTAGCAAAGGAGCCGCTACGGAAAGTCTGTGTTTTAAGTTAGAAGCAGCTCAAATGAAGTACCTTACGAAAGAGTTGAGGGTTGTTGTATTCCTGCGAGTAAGTAAGGTCACCAGAAAGATCTTGAGGAGCTTTGTGGCAACGCGGCATGTGTTGCAAGCATCATACGCTACCGTTCTTTCACATGAGACGAGCGGGATGCTTGTAAGGTCTGCGGGTATCAGAACAACTCCCCGAAGTTGTTCTGATACCCGCAGACCTTACAAGCATCCCGCTAGCGCGATGCAATCAAGTACACTTATTTGTATTGAATTTATCACAAGACAGCGGAACGGAGAGCGGCGAATGCCTATGTCGCCACGTCCCAACGTGATATAATACCTAACATGAAATATATATTTCCTTAGATCGTAATATTGACCAGATGCTTTGAAGCTGCCGAAAAAATGTTAACATACGTCATAGTTGGGAGTTAAATTTTAATATAATGAATATAATGCTATTTGGAGTAACTTTTTCCGAAGCTAGTTCGATCCGAAGAAGTAAACGTAAAGATTTGTATATACCCATGAAACTTTTTCTGTCTGGGAGATATTTGGCCGTTTGAATTGGTCTGGCTTAAGAAGAGGTCTTGCAACAGCACTTTAAACAGCAATTATCATAATTTGCCTTGCTAATATAATAAATCGGCAGGCAATTTGTTCTAAACAAGTGTGTGTCCTTACACTGCCGATCCACTACTAACGGTAATGGGTAGGTGCCGGCCGGCGCTAGTTCGCGAGGACTAAACGATAGCGGAAGCCCACAAAGTAGTTTAATCCGTAAATTTAATCGCAAACTAAATTTATTAACTATTTAACATGTTAAATGTAACATTTCCTTTTATGTAGGTTTAACTTGGCTCGTTACACATTAGGATTCAGTAAAAATAAGTAGGTCTGGTGGTTCTCAGCACTTGACTTGGAAGGGAATTGTTATAAACCATTCTTCTATCTACATGTTAGTCATCCAGCCTTTTCCATTTTTTCACAGCTTTTCATCAAAACGAGTCTTTTTATTCTATATCATGTGGTAAAGGTGCATATGAAGCTGCTGATGTGGAACGGTTACACGATGAGTGCTCGTGACATAAGGAATACTTCCTCCTTTCATCTTCGATGTCAAAGTTGCTGCTGACACTTCCCTACCAACGCACCTTACTACTCAGAAACATCTCAAACATAAGAAATTACAATGTGATAACAGTTTTCTCAAAAATTAATGTATTTTCCCAGTTTGTCTACTACTTCTGTAGCGTGAAATAGACCAAAGTCGAGTTTGTAGATGAAATATCTCTTGAAACAGTGATGCAGCTGAATACTGTCGATACAGAAGCACATTCTTCATTGTGTTTGGCTCCCAAACCTCTTTCGACATTTCCGTTAGCTAATCAACAGGGTGCACCGCATGGACCTGCAGTCAATTCTAAAAATAACATCCAATCATGCAAGAGCTCCTTTTTTAAGATTGAGATTTAAAAATTGAATATGATATTCATGACAATTTATACATACCAACGATACAAAATATATTTACATGAAAATGATATTTTCAAGTCTTCGTCGTAAAATATACTTGTACCAACTAAGATATAAAATATTCAAATTTTTCAGAGGTTATACTAAGATCATGTAAAATTTGCACTTCAGTGAATTCGCGAGACTCAGATACGTATCTTGCCAAAACGTTCTCTATTTAGTTAAATATTTCAGAAATTTAGCCTAGAGGACTGCGAGAATATTATAATTATGTTAATTATTTAAGCTGAATTTTAAAACTTTAATCTGCTTCACCTAATCACATAGACTATAGCAATTAATTTTATAAAGTACGTATTTGATTACCATCTGACTTTCATCCTTCATTTCATATTGGTAATTTGAATAACAAAATCGTGATCTAAAATCTTAAACATCGAGACATGTAAGAAGGTACACAATGTCAACATTTGAGGTCACATCATATTAGGGGTTAAAGTATGAAATTGCCGATTTGTACTGAAAAATTTCAACTCGTTTCTTTCTAAGATGTAACATATTTATTTAATCAAAATATTTACCCTCATTATCTATATATTGCTGCCACCAATCGGAAGTTTATTTACACCTTTGCGATAGAACTCTGGGGATCTAGATTCGACAAACTGTATGAAAGCATTTTGTACTGCCTCCTGGGAAGAAAATCTATTACCACGTAGAAAATTTTACAAATCACGAAAAAAATAGTAGTCAGTTAGAGCAAGGTCTGGCGAGTATGGAGGATGACGTATGGTTTCTAACTGCAGCTCCTGTAGAGTTACAACGGTTTCTCGTACAGGGTGAGGAGGGAGTTATGCGTTATCATGGAGCAATAATGGTGAAGATCGATTCACGATTCGGGGTTGTTTCACTGTCAGTTTCGCCATCATTGTTCGAAGTTCGGCACGGCAAACATCAGCTGTTATTGCATGACTAAAGCTATAGTGAATAACGCCATGAAGAGATTACTAAACAGTTACCATTACCTTGTTATTGGTAAACTTTTATAGGGCACTGTTACGGTGTTTGATCATTGCATTTTTGGCTTATCGTTATCGTCATATGTCACAATTCTATCCAATGTTCCTTCATTTATGTATCGATTCAACAAGGCAACACAAGTTTCAACACGTGTTTCTTTCTGCAGATCAGTCAAATCATGAGGCACTCATTTTTCATGCCGCTAATTCCTGGGTAGTTTGACTCGGATCGACTTCCACCATCTCCTTCAATTCAGCGCTATTCACCTGTGTGTGTAAAAAAAGAAAAAAATTGAAATATGAGAAATCAAATGTTGCACATTTTTTAAAAGAAAAACCTCATAGGTATCATGTGAAAACAAAAACGACTGTGCTTTAGACCACACGACTGAAGTAAAACTTCTTTAGCTCCATAGTGTGATATAGACAATAGGCCTGCACTGTGTCTTAGATATACGAAACTTAACTCGCTATGAGAGAAAGAAAATGTGTGCTCGCACCTCTCTCTCTTGCCCCACCAGTAATATACGAAACGTAACTCTCTCTCTTTCTATCTTCACTAACTTATATCTTCCTCTCAACTTCCGTTCACCTCGCTCGATCACACTTTTCGTAACGCTCTCGTCACGCATTCACCAGCTTACTCCCCAAGTCAAGCGTGCGTAAAGAAGTTTTACTTCAAAAGTTTCACTCGAAAATCTCACGCCATGAAGGTTTAAAGGCTTTGTCAAACAGCGACCTCGGCGGTAGCGTGGCGCTGGCGCGACGCGACGCTGGCGGGTCGCAAGCGCGGCGCGGTAGTCACACTGCAGGCAACACGCCACGCCGCGCTAGCGCCCCGCCAGTATCCCGTCGCGCCAACCAGGAAAGCGTCACTTTTAATCTAATACAGTGCAACCTTAATATAACGACTTCCTGAATTTAACAAATTCTTCGTAATCCCCTTGAATTGTCCATAAGAGTCAATGTAAAATATACCTTTACATTGCGTATATTTTTTGCGAAGAACCTCTTTATAACGAATTTTCAACTGTCAACAAAAAGTGTAAATACCTCAAATTAACGAATTTGTTAACCCAAAACCTTTATATAACATTCCCACCAATAATCCCATTGTATGATTCATGTCGCGACAGGTTTTGACACGCTTTTTATCGTAAAATAATCATTGTTGTTTGATGGAAAGTAATGTAAACACTGCGGCTCGCACTATTGTTAATGATTCCTCTTTATAACAAATTTTAGACCAATCTAACCTCAACATAACAAAACTCAGTTTAACGAATTACTTGATAAAATGAATATTTACTTGTTCAACCAATTTTTCAACGTCCATGTTCGTATTTGTATAAAAATCTGTAAAATTTTACAACTAATACGTCACGCCGCGCTGGTCCACTTAGCGCCTAGTTCACGTCAAGCTGCGCGTGTGTCTACTGTCATAGAAACGCTAGCACTACAGCGCAGGCGCCGCGCCCCGTCCCGCCAAGCGATCACGTCGCGCCGCGCTCCCGCGCCGCAGTTTGTAATCGCGACAAGGGTTGGCTTGGCATGTCGCGCCCCGCCAAGCTCGTCGCGACGTGACGCTAGCGTGGCGTGTTTTGTGTGACGGCTTCCATATATTTTCATAGTAAGTTAGCACGCCAAGGACACGCCACGCCAGCGTCGAGCCCAGCCACGCTCGCTGTTTGTCAAAGCCTTTATGTCAATTCAAAATATCTATTACTATAAAACGGAAATTTCACACTTTACCCCTATTATTACTATACTATACATTTACTGTGAAGATGCAATTATTACTTAAATCGTGATATTTAATTGAGAATATGTATGTAGGTATATATAAAGAGGATGTAGATTGAGGATAATAACATAAAATGAAGGAAGATACTCTACGGACTGAAAACGGATCAGAAGAAGACAAACATATATGTGTAGTAAAAATCGACATTTTATAAATTTTAAGCTGTCACGCCCTACACTTTGAATTTGTTTTACACTTCGATAGCTTTAATATCAATAGGACATTTAGTATACCTGTGTAAAACATCAAAAATCATGCTTGTAAAGCCCCGGGAAGCAGTCAGTGATATTAAGCAGCCCTATATTCAAGTAGTTAGTAATAGCTGCTCTAACACGAAGGGTTTCGGGTTCGGACAAACATTTGTGGACATAGGCATGCCTGTTTGTCTTGGTAAGTATCAATTTACAAAAGTACAACAAACGTTTTTAAGCTTCAGGAACCGCTTAATATGAGACGTGTTGTATGTTTATTTATATCCCAAGTAGTATATAAGGCGGGTCAAGTGCGAATCAGACTCATGAACACTAATTTATTTTGTGCCAAGATATTAAGTACCTGTCAGTTTTTTTTTTATTTTAACAAATAGTGCCTTGAACATGCGATATTCTTTTTTCTAGTGATGTTTATCTTGGAATTTAAATTAATCATATTGGTTTTATAGCATCGCATAGCACTCACTGCCCGCCAAGCTCAAACCAAGGTTTCAAGCTACTGATAATTTATTATATGTAATATGTAACTCTTGTACCGGAAAATATCGCGAAGCCAAAAATGGCGTACAATTTATTGTGTAATGATCATCTTGAGTTAGTCGATTTGACGAACTCGGTGGCTCAGTCGTCAATGGCGCGACTTTGACACCAACGCTCGTGGGTTCGATTCCCACACAAGACAAACATTTGTGTGCATGAACATGTCTATTTGTCTTGATCTGGATGTTTTAAGAGAGGTAAGGCGGACCTCACAGAAAACTGCAGTCAAATAAAAACTCCCTAGAGGGTTGTTGTGTTCCTGCGTGTGAGTGAGGTCACCAGTAAGCTCCCAAGGACTTGCTGTGTAAGCAGCAGAGGGGGCATCACGCGAGTGATACTGAATATATCGCAAGCATTAATAGACTACGGTACCCGCTTTTAATCAGGTGGGCCGTATGCTTGTATGCCTCCCGACGTAGTAAAAAAAAAATCGCCTATTTCGCCACATATATATATACATGATTAGCTATAGAGTATATTGTTAAAGTATAAAAATGAATTCTTTTTACTGATAAGCGCATCAATTGAGAGTGCCTGGAGTAATTTAGCTATTTATTTTCTGACAAGTTTTCGTACTAGCATCGCCCTAGTCTTTAGCATCTATTGGATTTTAACATGCAGCGACTGCTGTCACATCTTAGCAACTGAGAGGGAACATCAGTCTTTATAGGTTTAGGGCACACCTCCATCGAAATATAATTTCTTAGACACGAGAATTACCCCACGAAGTTTTCCTTCACCACCGATCAAGTGATAACTAGGAATCGAATGTAGGGCAAATATTCATAATAACCTAATAAGCTGACGAAACAATTAGATGAATTTGTAAATAGTATGAAAGCTTATCATATTATTTAAGGTCTCTTTGTTTCTCTCTCACTCTCACATCCGGTGAATATAATATACCTACAATTTTTGTCAAATATACAAGCATAATACAAAATATCATCAATGTGTCTTGTCTAAGCCGCAGGGCCTACCTAACACGTTGTAATTTGTGATTTCTTGAAAAACAAACGGAAAGATGTAACTATAAACTGTTATTATTTATTTATTTTCTGATTTGTTGCTATTAGACCTTCATTCATGCCAAATTTCATGATCCTGGATTAACTAGACGAGGTTTTGATTTACGTTTTTTGCCATGCAGAAAGACAAAACACTGACCATGAAATGGTTGCTTTTTACCTTTTGAGATACTGTTATAATACTTGTTGAGGAAAAGAGTGTACAAAAAGGGTTACAAATTTATTAGGGCTATTTATACAGAATTATATAAAAAAATAAAAGTGACTTAAAGTTCGGCTATTAAGGGTCTTTAAGAACTCGCGTTATCTTCGTCTAACCGGAATATCACTGTTTGGTTCACTGGAGTGTGCACTGAGTGGCCGCCGGCTATAGTGGCCGACGACTGTAGACAGCTGGTTAGCGTGCTAGCCAGCACGCAGATCCAGACGTAGAAGTTGTTCGTGGGACCGCCATACGGACCAACACCGCAGCGGTAACTCCGTCAGCCGCCGTGGTCCACAACAGAGGCTGTAGGTTTTATAATTGGGATTAGTTAGACGTCCGGTGTTTAACGGGTTTGTAAAAGTGAGTAAATTCCCGACGGTTCACCACGTAGCCCACAGCAGGAGGCTGGAGGTCTCCGACGCGGTGCCCTCAATCTTTACTTCTTCAAAACTCGTTGCAGACTGACTTGTTTTTCGGATTACGTCCTAAACATCTATAATTTGAAAATTTAAAATTTACTAATAAAATATTTTTTGACAAACATCATTCGGTTCACAGAGACAATGTAGTGTATATCTCTAAAAAGGTTTTACAAAATATATTATTCAAAAAGGTTATTACATTAGATATTTTAAACATTACAATACGAAACCCTAAAGATTTTCGTTAGGGTCCTCAAGGGACCTCTACTTCAGCAAACGAGCTTTATGTAAACTTAGGATCGTCGACAATTCTCTCAGCTCGTTTCGGAACTGGGGTATAAGGTATAATTGATAGTAATAATTCGTGTGTGCCGGGACTTAATATTTAGGAAGTCAGACTCGGGATCATATTGCACATAGGTATTTTTAACTAGGGGAGCTGGGCCTGCGGCGCATTGGCAGAGCTGCTTTTGCACAATAAGTAAATAACAGCAAGCTGCGTAAGCAGAGCTGCTAACCCTAACCCTAAGCCACAACACCCGCTTTGTTGTAGCGGCAGTCGGCACACATCTGTTGCCCCAAGACGGCGATAGTGATCGTGTTGTTGTTTTTCAGTGCTCGCCATACGCGCTCCAATTGACTTTGTATTGGAATGGTTTTTGGGGCGATAACATCACTTATGGATATCCTTTATTGAGCTAATCGAAATTTAATCTATTTTAGGGGAATCTACAATACTTAAGATACATTTACGTCGAACAATCAGCTCTCTAGCTTCAAAACTGAAGGAGTACTACGTGTAGCAGTCGAAAACCGCAAAACTGCAAAAAAGACAATTTTCTCGGTTATATAGCTTCGCTGGCTAACGCAACTCTGCAAATATATATTACTAGACAACGATGTGCTATAATTTCTATCTGGCTTCATAATTACTGGACAGCATACCTAATGTTTGATATTCCTACGGACAATTTAAAAGAATTGTTGTACCGCAAAATATACGCAGTCGAAAATATGATGTGGAAAAATCTGCGATGTCAAATGCTCATCTTGAGCCAGTAATTCTCATCGCGATTATTTTTACCTGTTGAGTTTGTCGAAACAACAGAATTTATGGCTCGGAATTCAGATAATGTGTTACCCAATTGCACGGAAAACCAGCTAAGAACATTTCTTTGTGAACAATACGCTTCCGACTTCCCTCTCTTTTAGTTGCCAGAACTTTCTTAGAGTTTTGCCTCTTTTATTTTGTTTTTCATTGTGCAAAGGTTTCGTAGCTAGTTCCAATTTAAAAGGTTAAATTGAAATGGGGATACAGCAATTTTTAACAACGAGTATGTATATAAAAGAAAAAAGTATTCTAAAGAAGCACTATTTAAATACAATATCTTCTAACGAAATATATATATATATATTGTATGTATTTTTGTTGTATAGTTCAATTCAATTGTTTTTTATTACTATTCTCTTTTATTTCACGGGTTTAATCATCCCGGTCATTTGATAAGCGTGCGCGGGGATATGAATCCAACGCGTAGAGGCCGGCAACGCATTAGTAACACCCCTGGTGTTGCAAATGTCCATAGGCTACGGTGACTGTTTACCATCAGGTAGGCCGTATGCTTGATTGCCACCTTAGTGGTATAAAAAAGACCCCTTCGAAAAGAACGTAATAATGTATTATTATTAGTACAATTTGTTTCCACATTGATTACGGTTAGCTGGAAAAAATCTCTTGAAGAGATAAGCTCGCCTCTGTACAATGTATTTGACACTCATTATTTTGTTTTATTTGTGTGCAATAAAGAATATATATAAAATGTGAATATTAAACTTTGAAACCAAAAAGCATGTTCCATTCCCTTTAGTCACATTAAAAATTAAAGTTTCCGTGCAACAGAGCTTCATTCGGCATTTTTAATAAATAAATAATAAAAACGCCGCACTAATATCGCGTTTATTCAGGAAAAACTTTGACAGGCTCGGTGGCGCAGTCGTGAATGACGCGACTTTGACACCAACGCTCGTGGGTGCGATTCCCTGGACAAACATTTGTGTGCATGAACATGTCTATTTGTCTTGATCTGGATATTTTAAGAGAGGTAGGGCGCATCAAAGCAGCCTGTCTTGGGAAGTACCTCCACTTCACAGAAAACCGCAGCCACACAACAACTCCCTAGAGCGTTGTTGTGTTCCTGCGTGTGAGTGAGGTCACCAATAAGCTCCGAGAGGTCAGCAGAGGAGGCATCGCGCGCAATATATTAAGTATCACTCATACTTAATATATTGCAAGCGTTAATAAGCTACCGTAATCGCTTTACATCAGGTGGGCCGTATGCTTGCATGCTTCCCGACGTAGTATAAAAAAAAATCGCCCAAGTGCGAGTCGGACTCGCGCACGAAGGGTTCCGTACCATTATCTATAAAAACAGCAAAAAAAAAATCACGTTTGTTGTATGGGAGCACCCCTTAAATATTTGTTTTATTTTAATTTAATTATTTATTCTTAAAGTGAATATATAACTAAATATTCTGTGAATACTTCAAGCGTCTTCCTGTTGCCGTTATCAATACCAAGCAAAAATAAGCAAAAAAAATCACGTTTGTTGCATGGGAGCCCCCTTAAATAATTAATTTATTCTATTTTTTAGTATTTGTTGTTATAGCGGCAACAGAAATACATCATCTGTGAAAATTTCAACTGTCTAACTATCACGGTTCAAGAGATACAGCCTGGTGACAGACGGACGGACAGCGGAGCCTCAGTAATAGGGTTCCGTTTTACCCTTTGGGTACGGTCCCCTAAAAACATGAATCCATCCTTACACACTTGACTCGCTTCTTTAACATTCATTGCTATTCTCATGCACTGTCGCCGGTATCTCAGTCTCCTGACATCACCTTCTTATAAAATACGATTAATTTGATCATGGTAGGTAAGTCTTCCTCGGCTCCCCTACATCCTGCTACTGTCGCGTTGTATATCTGTTTCGTAATAATTTCTTCCTGCATTCTTTCTACATGTCCGAACCAACGGAGCATGCCTCTTCTTATTTTAACACACTATCTTTCAGTCCAGCTCTTTTGCTAATACGATCTACAAGCGTTCCGCCACAAATTTTACGCAACGCTCGCATTTCGACCTTGTTTATTCTACTTTCATGTTCTCTCTGCCATACTCAGCTCTTGCTTCCATAAGTAATCCCTCATATATATATATATATATATATATGTATGTATATATATATATATATATAAATATATATGTACCTATATATATAATATATTTATATGTAATATGTGAGAAATTACGCGTAGGAACGCAATGCACATTTCACAGCAATACTGCATAAAATACTTTTTTAACGCATTGTGACATATGCACTTCTGGAGGCATACAAGCATGCGGTCCATCCGATGTAAAGTGGTTGCCGTAGCCTATGAATGAAATACATAAAGTATTATCACCCTATATGCTGCCACCCTAGATATTAACGCAGCAATTCCTTGGAAGTTTATTAGTAACCCCACTTATATTAAGCCGTCGCTTCTGAGTGTTGTCTATAGACGACAGTCGTTAAGCCTAGTCAGTGGCCTTTGGGTGAATTGATAACTTTGGCCTCGGCTAATTCATAGTAGAGCAACGTGGTGGAATATGCTATATATCCCTTAGTTTAAAGGGAGAACATATAGTGAGATGTAAGCAAGGGTGTATGTGGTGAACGATTCTCTCGAGAGACTTCTTTTTGTAACTTCACTCACTCGCGGCAATACAACAACCCTCCAGAGTTATTATTAGGCTCCCATGTCTTATCAGGTGGAGGTGTTTGCCCATTCAGGTTAATTGTATATCTGTCCATACTTTCACGTCACATTTTCGCTTTAATAACCATAGACCTTTTTCTCATTCATACACGCTCTCACATTTCTACAGCTTCGGTCTTTTTTATAATTCTACCTTTATCAATATATATATAAATATACATTAATTACTGTGAGAAGTCTCGTAAAAACTTCAAAATGGATCGACCAATTTGAATATTTCTGTTTTTGGTATATTCAACACATTACGCCAAGGTTTAGAAAGAATAATATACATAGATGAAGTCACGGGTATCAGCTAGTTTTGGATACAAAACAAAAGAAATAAACAATAATTACTTTCACTTAAATCTTTTAAGCCTTTGTCTTGTATCCTTGCTATTGACAGATCCTTACCTAAACAGCTTTCTTGGCAAAATATGCCTTTGTGAAGCTATTTAAATTTATTTCTCTTCCGAGAACAATTTAAATAAATAATCCATGAAATATATCTTAAATCGCATTATAAGCTACACAACGTTCTACTTTACCTTTGTGAACAAAAGGAAACAGTCTGTAACTGAAGCAGATTCTATTATCCATTTATCATTCGCATTATTATAAGCAATATTTACTTACGCTTCCCTTTTGAATTAATTAAATTCTAGTTGTAGTCCTTACTGCTATATAGCAGAGAATTAAGTTACAAACGATAGCGGATGTAAGATACTCTTCATATAGATCATAATTAAATATTATATTATAATTATTAAATATAAGTGTGCCGACATTGGCTTGCTTACAGGTAGATATTTTATAAGTTATATTGGATTGTATAAATTGCCTGAAAGAGTTCGGTTCCATTCTGATAACATGTTCGAAAGGCGCATCAAAAATAATCTTCGTAAGATGATTTATTACAGAACTGATGAATATCTAACTGCCAGAGATATCTGGGAATAGTTCAGCACCATATTAATATATATTTGACATGAAACGATCGAGCACATGTATATATTTAATTTGACCATTTGACATCATTATGTTGGCACTAATGTATACTACGAGTAGCATAAATTTATTGTAAAATAAATAGACTATTTGAACAAGACGTCAAGATATGTAGATACTGGCAAGTTTCTTACGGCATTTCTTCTTCGTCAATAGTCATTTTAGAAATGCAGGTAGACTAAAAAAATCGGCCAAGTGCGAGTCGCGCACGAAGGATTCCGTACCATGATCTAAAAACGCGGCAAAAAAAAAACACGTTTGTTGTAGTGAATATATAACTAAATATTCTGTGAATATTTCAAGCGTCTACCTGTTGCCGTTATTAATATCGAGCAAAAATGAGCAAAAAAATCACGTTTGTTGTATGGGAACCCCCTTAAATATTTATTATAATCTATTTTTTTAGTATTTGTTGTTATAGCGCCAATAGAAATACATCATCTGTGAAAATTTCAACTATCTAACTATCACGGTTCATGAGATAGAGCCTGGTGACAGACGGGCGAATGGACGGACGGACGGACAGCGGAGCCTCAGTAATAGGGTTCCGTTTTACCCTTTGGGTACGGAACCCTAAAAAGAGCAAGTAGTACTATTAAAAATGTATAATGTACAATAATAAGATATTATTAAAAAAAAGACGTGTTTATTTAAAAAAAACCCTTGAGAGTGCGCAAGCTTGCATGCCAGAGAAACACCTGGCTCGTCAATTATATAACAATTAAAAATTTTTTTTTTCTTTATATTTGTCGCCCATTTTGACCATGTCTCTTAAGAGATAGGAACGGGGTTCCTGAACATTCCTATTCTACTTTTTTATGCTGAATCCGAATCTGAAGTCAAAATTTGAATATTCGAAAAAAAAAACACAGAGAGACAAACGCACAGACAAACATACAGATTTCATATAGTAACGGTGTTCCTGATAACTGCTACGCAATTAAATACTTTTTATTCTTATCTTTTTTATCATTTTATTTTTAATATGGTAAATTAAATTTATTACTCGTAATTTACTTTATTATTGCATTGTGATATTCCTATCGTAATAATTACTGCACTTGTCTCAGTATTTGTAATTTTGACACCGAAACACTGCATATCTAAATGGTATGCAGTATTTTGGGGTCAAAATTATAAATGCTCTGTATACCATTCCTATTCGCAAATTATGAAGGATTATGATTAAAACTTGTTAATTAAGTGACTAATATTTATCCGAAGAATGTAAATAATAATACATTTCTACTGGCTGGATATTGCATAAAATGGACCTGCTGACGTAGTTTATACACTTTTTAAATTATGTACTTTGTGGCTTTGTTAATTATAAATGGTACGTATATAATGCGCGCCTCTGTAAATCGATCAATGCCACAGGAATACGACCCGCTTATTTCCTAGCGGTCGTATTCTAACTATTAATTCCTCGCTCTGTTAGATACGAGCTGGTTAGATACCCATTAACTTACAAATTAAAATATTAAAGTCTTTTTTCGAGCAGCTCGGACGCAGCCACCAGCAAAACTATCACAAGCTGATATAACACATATTAGCTGCATGTGTTGCTTCAGTTCCGCATAAACAATTCACGAGAAAAGTCAGCGTGAATTGTCGCGTGAAAAAGAATCGCCGACAGTTTGTGCAAACTTTCTGCACTTCGCTTGGGTAAAATGACAGTAAGTGACAGTTATAGATACGACTTGTCATCCACGTAGAATGTCTTTGTTGACTTTAAACCAACTTTTAATAGAATCTATCTGTAACTTCACGCCAAATCGCTTGCAGGGTAGGCATAGAGAACAGAATCTAATAGAATTATTAATTAGAATCCATTATAGAATATTATTGATCAATGTCACTGAAATTTGTGAAGTCTGTGATCCCTAAACAAGATGAGAAAAAGAGTTGGTCTAAAATAGAGTTTCGGTTTAACAATTCTTGTTGCATTTGATAGCCTATTTTTTGATGAAGTTTATAGCTTATTCAACATCTATCCGACATAGTACCCGAAGAAAAGGAAGAAAGTAAGAAACGCAGTCCCCGGGAAACGCACCGTCTCGACGTAGTATGTTCAGTATGATAAACGTTCAAACCGTAAAATTTACACGCTTGTTTAATTTGCAATGTTAGAATGTTCAGTATGAAGAATGTTCAATAAGCAAAATGTTCGATTCGCGGAACGATAACACGAAAAATGAGAATCTGTACAGATAAATAAAATTGGAGTGTCTGTTTGTAATATTAAAATAACCACTTTTTACTAAATGCATATGGATGTATACACGGTACATATACAAAAATGAATATTTTTACAATATTTGTCTGTCTGTCTGTTTGTTCGGGCTAATCTCTGAAACAGGTGGACCGATTTTGACGGGACTTTCATTGGCAGATAGCTGATGTAATAAGGAGTAACTTAGGCTACTTTTATTTTAGAAATTTATTTTATTTTTATTACTACCTATAAATAAATAATAAAAAAATAACTATTCCACGCGGACGAAGTACACAATTCATATCTATTATTATTTTACTCTGCTTATTTAGTTACTTATAATCAAATCAAATAAATAAAATTATAACTGAACAATAACTTTTTTGTTTAATTCCGCGCAGACGAAGTCGCGGGCACAGCTAGTTATAAATAAGAAAAGAACAAGTTTGTTTCGAAAAAAATATTGTTTATTATTATTAATGTATTAAAGGGCCAGTAACGGGCGAGTGATGTCTCTGGTACTGCAAGTGTACGTAAACTATGAATACAGATACGCTATGGCATAAGACATGTTTGAGGTCACATTAAAGATACAAAAAATGCATGGAACACAAGCATTTCTTCTCAGATTCACAGGTATGCTTGAGGCTATTTTTTTTTCATACTACGTCGGGAAGCATACAAGCATACGGCCCACCTGATGTAAAGCGGTTCCGTAGCTCATTAACGCTTGTAATATATTAAGTATCACTCGCGCGATGTCTCCTCTGCTGCTACAGCAACTCCTTGGGAGCTTACTGGTGACCTCACTCACACGCAGGAACACAACAACCCTCGTTGTTGTGTTCCTGCGTGAGTTGTTATTAGGCTGAGATTTTCTGTGAGGTGGACGTATTTCCCCAGACGGGCTGCTTTGATGCGCCCTAACTCTCTTAAAATATCCAGACCAAGACAAACAGATATGTTCACGCACATAAATATTTGCCTTGTATGGGAATCGAATCTACGAGCGTTGGTGTCAAAGTCGCGTCAATCATGACTGAGACACTAAGCTTGTCAAACTACTTGCTACTTGAAATTGCTCGCATTTCTTCCGCCGCATCTTAAGCCTTACGCCACACAACGCTGTTACACAAAGCACCTTCGCTTCAACGCGCAACGCCTCCAAACAACATTATAATACACAGTTACTGTTATCTTTTCGTCCCTTTGTTCGCTGGACGCAATGGTATTTAGATTAAACTATTAATTGAAATTCCTTTTAGTCCACTGCATTACAGTAACATCACTTTTGCTAAATATCCAAGGGCGGTATCCCTTTTGCTTTCGAAAAGCCCGGTAGCCGCCTGCTTAGCGATGGCTTGAGTTCTTATTTGCATTCCCGCTTCCACTTCCTACCACCTAGGTACGAGTATCTTTATCTAGATCCTTTATGTTCTTGCGTCTCTAAGGTGCTAATTCTTCCTACTGCGCATTCCAAATTCTTTCATAGTTTACACACTTACCGTGCTGCACAGTTGTGGAATCACGAGCTCGTTGGCTCAGTCGTGAATGACGCGACTTCCACACCAACGTTCGTGGGTTCGTTTCCCACACAAGGCAAACATTTGTGTGCATGAACATGTGTTTGTCTTGGTCTGGATGTTTTAAGAGAGGTAGGGTGCATTAAAGCAACCCGTCTGGGGAAGTACCTCCATATCACAGATAATCGCAGCCAAATAACAACTCCCTAGATGGTTGTTGTATTCCTGCATGTGAGTGAGGTCACCAATAAGCTAACAAGGAGTTGCTGTGTAAGCAGCAGAGGAGACATCGCGCGAGCGATACTTAATATATTACAAGCGTTAATGGGCTACGATACCCGCTTTACATCAGGTGGGCCGTATGCTTGTATGCCTCCTGACGTAGTATAAAAAAAATACTAATGGCTGAATATCTACCAATAAGTGACGCGATATTGATCCGCTAACTATCCATTAAGAGCTACGAGTTCTACTTTACCGTACAATCCGTAGCGGGAATTGAGTTACTACGTAATATCGGTCTCACTGGTTCTCCATAGGTTATGACCTACATGGTCACTACTTTCAAAAATGGATTGAAACATCCCTATTTATCGATTATCAAAGTAAAATATCTTTATTTGTCTTTAAATGGGGTGGTAAAATTAATATCTGGCCTTAAACATAGGTATATATACTTTCCCCTATTTAGCTACGCAGGATAGCTTATATATGTATTTATAAATTACAATTATAAATTATAACTATTATGACATAATAATGTATTAAAATGAACTTTAGGTTATTAGACTTAAGAATAGAATTAGTAAATATCAAGAAAATTATTTCTTTAATTAACCTATATAATAATTACTTACTAATTATTATAACATATGTTATGCATAATTCAAATTTATGTAATCAATTTAGTTCCGGTAATTATTCATATTTCTAAAAATCGTCAACAATATAAAACAGTCTCTACAATAGCCATTCGCGCAGAGCAACCTTGAAGGATTGAAGTGGTGACAGCTTGAAATCATCCGGAACTTCTCCAAACAAGTGTATGTAGCACATGGGAATGCTATTCTTTTGAAATCGTTTTTGGAATTATGCAAAGTATCAGTCTAACTTTATGTTCTTGCGTCATGAGGCATGCACCGTTAGTTCGGACATGTAGAAAGAATGCAGGATGAAAGAATGACGAAGCAGATATACAATGCAAAAAGTGGAAGGATGTAGGAGCCGAGGAAGGCCAAGACTTACCTACCATGACCAAATTGGTCGTGTTCTATCAGTCAGGAGCCTTAGAAAACGGCGAGCGTGCATGAGAAGAGCAATGAATGTTAAAGAAGCGAGTGAGATATGTAAGGATCGAGTCACGTGGCGCTCGGTTCTCTCTGCCTTCGCAAGGGATTTGGCGTCAAGTTATAGATAGATCAGTCTAACTTGATTTCATAATATTTCTTGCAAATATATCACATGTAATCTTTATATAATATTATATAAGTATTTCATAGTTTCAATCCGTTCAAATGTTGGCACTCACCCAATTATTGGCATTCTTAGACTATAACCAAGATTTCGATACTGTGCCAATATCGGGTATTTTATTTATTTTGTTGAACCTGACGTTTCGAACGCTTTGCAGGAAGTCTTCCTGCGACCACGGACGCTGCAAAGTGTTGTCTTGAAATAACACCATATGTAACTGGGAAAAATTGTTATCATTTTCATATCGCACCCTGTATGCTTCTAATGACAATACGGTTGTACGAGTGTGTTGTATCGCTGCCGCGCATTCCCGCGTGTATCATTAGGTTGCAGCTGAAAATCAGTGTTTGCTCCTCGAGCAGACAACTCACTGAGCTGCTGCCTGTTTGTATCACTGCAACACACATGCTTGAACATCACTGTACATTGTACTGTATGTATTTTGTCTATCTGATAATAGTTTTAGTATGATTCTTTTTGTAATCTAGGCACCTATTCTCTGTGAAAAACCCAATCTCATTGTCTTACATGTGTGTTCTATGATACAAATAAACTTTTTATCTATCTATCTATCAATAAACAAACATCCCTTACCCAAAAAATTAAAGACAATTTGCACTCACTTGGAAATTCCCGCAATAACCCTTAGAAACAATAAACTTTATTCCCATCACAAATTGTCCAAAAAAGTTGAGCAAAAACTTAGCGACGGAGATCTTAAGGGTGCTGCGCAGCTTTTATTTTCAAGCGACATTCTTTCCCCAGATTCCCCAGTCACTCTTTTGGCCTTACTTGATCTTCCCCAGTCGCTCTTTTGGCCTTACTTGATCTTGCCCAGTCACTCTTTCGGCCTTGAATCTTGACAGGAAGACTTCCCGTGACCACTGACGCTGCAAAGTGTTCGAAACGTCAGATTCAACAAAATAAATAAAATACGCGATATTTCCGTTAAAAATTGTTTAATTTAATGTATAACAATCGCGAAAACCTAAGACAATACTACTGTGCCAATAGTTGGGCTTTAGCATGTGAACACCTAAGATTTTTTTATATTAACTAAGTATTAATACAGGAAGTAATGTATTGACAGAAAGTTTGAGAGACTTATCCACATTCACAACGTCGGGAGTCATGCAAGCATACGGTCCACCTGATGTACAGCAACGCGAGTAATATACTGAGTATCACTCGCGCGATGCCTCCTCTGCTGCTTACACAGCAACTCCATAGGAGCTTACTGGTGACCTCACTCACACACAGGAGCACAACAACCCTCCAGGGAGATGTTATTTGGCTGCGGTTTTCTTTGAGGAGGAGGTACTTCCCCAGACGGGCTGCCTTGATGCGCCCTACCTCTCTTAAAAATTGTAAATAATCCCACATTCATTATAAATAATTTTAATCGTATTAGATTCCATTTAACGTTAATTATTTCTAGTTATTTCAGTGGTGAGATATGGCATAGAAATTACTGGGTACTGTTATGTCACAACTTAGGTCGCAAGACTGGCAGCGCGCGAGCAACATCCCCGTGGTGTTGCGAGCGTCAATAAGCTGCGGTGACCGCTTACCATCTAATGCGGGCCGCATGCTCGTTTGCCAATCTAGATGGGATAAAATAAAATCGGCCAAGTGCGAGTCGGACTCGCGCACGAAGGGTTCCGTACCACTGTCTATAAAAACGGCAAAAAAATCACGTTCGTTGTATGGGAGCCCCCCTTAAATATTTGTTTTATTTTAATTTAATTATTTATTTTTAAAGTGAATATATTACTAAATATTCTGTGAATATTTCAAGCGTCTACCTGTTGCCATTATCAATATCGAGCAAAAACGAGCAAAATAATCACGTTTGTTGTATGGGACCCCCCTTAAATATTTATGTTATTCTATTTTTTAGTATTTGTTGTTGTAGCGGCAATAGAAATACATCATCCGTGAAAATTTCAACTGTCTAACTATTACAGTTCGTGACATACAGCCTGGTGACAGACGGACGGACGGACAGACGGACGGACAGCGAAGTCTCAGTAATAAGGTTCCGTTTTACCCTTTGGGTACGGAACCCTAAAAAGATGGCAGGAACACAACAACTCTCCAGGGAATTTTTCTGTGAGGTGGTGGTACTTCTCCAGTCGAACAGCATTTATGCGCCCTACCTCTCATGAAAATATTTAGACCAGACATGTATGAACATGCCTGTTTGTTTTATTCTGTCATTTGTCCGGTGTGAGAATCGAACTCACATGCCTTGGTCTTAAATTTGCATTGCAAAACGGAGTGGTTAGCGAACTCGTCAAAAATAAAAGGGTTTTTACAATTTCTAAGTTGAACACGTCTCGCAGCACTCGAAGCACTTTTTCCTGAGAACGTAGCCATCCTTCCCCGTCAGCGGGAGGCAGATGTTCATAAATCCAACCCTTTATCACGCCCTCTTATTTCACAGCTCTACCGCGATAATAACCTGATGGGCCATTTTGTATCTCTTTCCCTCCTGTTTACCCTGAGCGGCCCGCTCATCTGTATTGCCAGGATATAGTTTTACTTATCCTCGTAAGTAATAGTGGGTAAATCGCCGAATCGCGGTAGTTTGACGAACTCGTTGGCGCAGTTGTTAATAACGTTGCTTTGACGCCAATATGGGTCCGATTCTTTCAATGTTTGTCTTGATCTGGGTATTTTTAAGAGAGGTAGGGCGCATCAATTGTTTTATTGATGTCCTATGAATACTTGCAACACATTAAGTATCAATCAATTTGTCCTAATTTCCATAGTACACATAGTTTAGATCAAATTTACTGTAAATTTGACTTTCGAAAAATAACGCCCTACTCTATTAACATTAATTGTCACACGGGCTGCTACCTCTGCTACTTACACGGCTACTCCTTAGGGGCTTACTGGTGACCTCAAGCCTTTGCTAGCAACAGTATAAAAAAAAACTAAACTAAACTAAACTCGTCGAGTTGTTGTGTTTTGTAAGTTTTTTTAAATTTTCGCGTTGCATAATTACTTAAATTTATATAATGCGGGATTTAACGCGTAATTTAGGTAAAAATATTATCTTTGTATTTCCCGACGTTTTGAGGGAGTTGCATCAGCCGTGGTCACGGGCGGACTGACGGCGCGCGGCGTCGCCGGCTGCACTCGGCGGTGTTTTCAACTACCCTCCTCTTGGTCTTAATATTTGTCATGGTCAATACAGACGACACTATACATACATACAACACAAAGGTAATGTGTTTAACTAAATTACGTATTAAGTCCCGTATTATATAAATTTTTGTTATTATTTATTAAGAAGATTAACATCATCTTGACTATACTAAAATTTACAAAACAATAGAAACAATAAGCTAATTACTTACATTTTATACGTTAACTTATAATTCCTCATAGTAAAAACTAAGCATGAAAGACAAAATACTCTCAACGTAATAACACAACACTAATCTATAAAATTTGTGAAGTGAATAACAAAACTAATAAGATAAAGAAATATAATTGTAATTGAAATGTATATCTATTTATGACGTACCTATATATACGAGTATAAATGTATATAGGAACGTCAATAAAAGATCTGCGCCCGTTTTGGGGCTTAAAACAAGAATTAAGAACAGTTATTTTTATTTTAAGCTCTATTTTTTTTCTAATAATTACAGTTACGTTACAACTTTTGTAATGATACAGTGTAGATTTAACAATTTGTCAACTTGTCAACAGCTGGCGAGATCTAACCAGAGCCAAGTGGTGCTAACGAGAGTAAGCTTTGGTCTCTCCGGGAACTTCAGCTGCGAGGTGACTGCTGATGCACCGTCCTTTGCTACGTCTATTGTCTCCAACAATATGGAGGTAGTTGGTGAGTACAGTTCATTATTGTAAGTCATTGATTATGTACAAGAGGAGCTATCCCAAGTAAAAGTCTTGCTCCTTTTTGGTAATAATAAAACTAATGTCCGCTGCAGCGCTGAAATAATTCAGATGTCTATCCCAAAGATTCGAAGATACAGCACTAAATCGCTTCTAAGGGGTATTTTTCTCGCGACCAAAAGGTCAAAAGCGCCGTGATTTTACTTACGCTTACGCGTTTCGTTCAACATAGTACGGCGATGAGTTGTTGCCGATCGGCAACAAAGCATGGAGCAAACATTTGGTTCGCGGTGTGGGGTCTGTGCATAATAATTCAATGTTATAAGACTATTTTGCAAATAAAATATCAAACAGTACTTTCCTGTTTTTAATTTGAGTAGTGCTCGCAACACAACTCGTCGACTGACACGAATTCCGCCTACTCTTTATATTAAAACAAGCTCGGTGTTAATAACATTACTTGGACACCAACATTCGTGGGTTCGATTCCCACACAGCACAAACATTGCTTGTATGAACATATCTGTTAGTCTTGGCTCAGGCCAAGGCAAATAGACGTGTTCATGCACACAAATGTTTGTCCACATTCTCTTCTATATCAAACACCAGCATAACAACTTTACTATCCTAATATAAAATACATAGTTTCTGTACATCAAACTTATCTCTATTTTGTTTTCATCGCCAACAGTTCTGCCACCGTCAACCCCTTCAGTGCACACGAGCCAGCACTACTACACCCCTGGAGACGTGATGAAGGCCAACTGCTCGTCGGGGCCCAGCCGTCCTGCCTCCCTCCTCGAGTTCTTCATCAACGATCTACCTGTAAGCAGAACTATCATTATATCAGTAATTTATGTACAACAGGTATAATGACATATTAAAATAGATATTTTAAGAGTGACTATGTAATAATGATCTTAGTACAAACAATAAAAAAACATGCGATTTGACCTAACCTGCTTTGTGCGCTTCAGCCACCAATTAGTCATGGATGCTCAGGCTGCCTCAGGCAGAGACTACCGGGGCAGCCAAGTCAGCGACGGCATGATGCATCTACTAACAGTAGTGGGTGGGCGCCGGCCGGCGCTAGTCTGCATGAACTAATTGGTGACGGACGTACACAAAGCAGGTTAGATGAAATCGTATGTAAATTTGCCTACCGCAAAATAACGCCTGAATATATTAACTAATAAAAAAATCGGCCAAGTGTCTACTACTATGTAATTTTTTTGTCGTTTTTATAGATAATGGTACGGAACCCTACGTTCGCGAGTCCGACTCGCACTTGGCCTGTTTTTTTATATAACGTCGGGAGGTATACAAGCATACGGTCAAGCGCTTGTAATACATTTAAGTATTAATCGCGCGATGCCACCTCTGCTGCTAACACAACAACTCCTAAGCTCCTAAGCTTGCTGGTGACCTCTAGGGAGTTATTATTTGGCTGCAATTTTCTGTGAGGTAGAGGTACTTCCCCAAACTGGCCGCTTTGATGCGCCCTAACTCTCTTAAAATCACGTGATATCTCCTGTAGCCATAGTGTGTTCTCAGTTAATTTTGTTATGTGCCTTTTGCAAAGTCTACTGTGACGTACGACCAAGCACTTGGAACACGATGTTATAGTTTCCTTTGAAAGTGTTCCCAACTCAATTTATTTTCATAAACTTGTTCACAACACCTAAGTCAACATTAAGTTGAAAATTTAATACCTACTGTATTAACATTCACAGAAGCAGAGTTAGCAGAGCGTCAGTTTTACTTTGAAAATTAGAGTGTATAACAACATTTCACAATTAAACCAGTTGAGAATGCACAAGCTTGCATTGCCAGAGGAACACCTGGCTCGTCAATTATATAACAATTCAATTTTTTTTTTAATTTGTCGGCCATTTTGACTATGTTCCTTAAGAGATAGGAACGGTGTTCCTGAACATTTCTATTCTACTTTTTTATGCTGAATCCGAATCTGAAGTCAAAATTAGAATTTTCGAAAATAACGCACACACAGACAAACGCAAAGACAAACATATAGATTTCATGTAGGAACGGTGTAACTGAAAATAACTAATTAAATTGCCACAATAATTTACATATATATTGTATTTTACAATTACATGCATACTTTGTACAGATCGTTCATAAAACAATAAACGACTTGAGGGTCACAAAAACGTGTCTCAAATCTCAGAGATTCCAGCCTAGTGATCAATAGGGAAAATATCTATCTATCTATAACTTCACGCCAAATCCCTTGCGGGGTAGGCAGAGTGTACCGAGCGCCACGTGACTCGATCGATACCTCACTCGCTTCTTTAACATTCATTGCTCTTTTCAAGCCCGCTCGCCGGTTTCTAGGGATCCTGACATCACCTTCTGATAACACGACCAATTTGATCTTGGCCTTCCTCGGCTCGTACATCCTTCCACTTTTGCATTGTATATCTGCTTCGTCATTCTTTCATCCTGCATTCTTTCTACATGTCCAAATCAACGAAATAATATTTTAACCAATAAGCCGATAAATACCGCGAGGTTAATACACGAACTAACCATGCTGCGCGTTCTATTTTTCTCCGTAAATTATTTCCTTCATGAGATCATGCTTATTAAATGTTGCGGTGAGAGCACATTGGCCCAAATACATTCGGCAACAGGAGGCTTTAACTACGAGTCAGTTAGAGCACCTTATTTAGTACAATCAGTATTTAATGTTAACATATGTTAAAAATGCTAATACTTATTCTGCAGTTTACGTTAAAAAAATAGCATATGTTTTTAAATAAATATAAAATTTAATTAATCTATTTTTTTAAACAAAGTTACCGATAAGCTAATAAGTAATGCAACAAGAAAATAGATTAATAGATTAGTTGCCGTCACTAGTTGGCAAAGAAACAAGTCCTTAAGTATAGAAAGCCAGTTGTTTCAGCTCGATTCTATAGTGGCAAGTTTTAATGTTGCCGGAGCTTCCATTTCGAGATATTTCGCTGGTGCGCGCGGAGATTTTCGTTTCTGCAAGCGGATTTTCACTGGTATTGTTCTTGTCGGATTTTGAATAAACTATTCAAATATGAAAGAAAAGCAACCGTATAAAACATTAAAGCCTGCAGTAGAATCATTATGAAGAGAATAAGACACAGATAAAAACATTTCTGGTATTGTAATATATTTAGAAACATCATTTCAGTCCATAATAGTCTACTGCTAGACATAGACTAGAGAGCCACTCATCTTGATCTTGAGCGACCTGCATCCTTGAACTCCCTACAGATCTTTTGAGGTCGTCGATCCACACGAGTACCGTGGGGAGTCGTTCCACGCTGCCTGTACCAGTACAGGGACGCCATTCGAGAACCTTTCTTCCCCTGCGGTTGCCGGTTCTACGAGCAATATACTCCTAGCGTGCTTTGTCTGGAATATAAATAGTAATATATAAATAATGTTTTCAAACAAATTACATAACGCCATCTTGTCCAAAATCAAGCAAATCTTGTAATATTAATAGATAGTCGATAAACAAACGTGAAAAGTTTGTTAGGTAAATATATATATACCTATTATATATATATATATATATATATATATAACAATAAGTAAACCCAACTAATTACAATCAAATAAGTGGAGTGCTCGATGGCGTCAGTCTAACCAAACACGCAGGTTAAGCAACGTAGACCGCAGTCTGTCTATGGACGGGTTTATCTATCTCGAGTTTTTTCGGCTTCGGAGGGCACGTTAAACTGGTCGGTCCCGGCTGTTGTTGATAGATGACAATCGTTAAGCTAAGTCGGTGGCCCTCGGGCGTCTTGAAAACACTGGCCTCCGCCAATCCGCACTTGAGCAGCGTGGTGGAGTATACTCTAAACCCTTTCGGTTGAAGGGAGACCCGTATCCTTGCAGTGGAATGAGTAATGGTTGATGTGAAAATAATAAGTAAATAAACATACTTCAAATAAGTATCTTGTTTTATATACCACTAAGGTGGCAATCCAGCATACGGCCTGCCTGATGGTAAACAATCACCGTAGCCTATGGACATTTGCAACACCAGGGGGTGTCACTCATGCGTTGCCGACCGTGAATCTCTCAGTGTTTTATCAAAAGAGTGATATCAGGAGCCCTAGAAATCGATGAGCGTGCATGATAAGAGCCGCGAATGGTAAAGAAACGAGTGAGATGTGTAAGGACCAAGATATGTGGCGTTCGGTTCTCAACCCTACCCCGCGAGGGATTTAGTGGGAAGTTATATATAGATAGGAATTAAAATTTTGAATCAGGTCAGTTTTGATTAAAAAATCGGCCAAGTGCGAGTCGGACTCGCGCACGAATGGTTCCGTACCATTATCTATAAAAACGGTAAAAAAATCACGTTTGTTGTATGGGAGCCCCCTTAAATAATTACTTTATTCTATTTTTTAGTATTTGTTGTTATAGCGGCAACAGAAATACATCATCTGTGAAAATTTCAACTGTCTAACTAACACGGTTCATGACATACAGCCTGGTGACGGACGGATGGACGGACGGACAGCGGAGCCTCAGTAATAGGGTTCCGTTTTACCCTTTGGGTACGGAACCCTAAAAATTGATTTACAAACGGCACAAACGAATAATTAATAATGAAGCCTTACCCTAATAATAACACTTTGTATTATATAAGTCATTTATTATATAGGTAACATTTCTTTGTGTGTATTAAAAATACTTAACGACTCTTGTATCGACATGTATTATTTCCTACCTATTTTATCAGCCTTAGTATCCTAGTATAGGCCTATTGAGCAAATGGTACTCGGTTCGAATCCAGGCGAGGGCATGTACCACTAAATTCGTGTTTTCGGATTTATGTACACATTTATCACTCGCTTAGCGGTGAAGGGAAACATCGGGAGGAAACCCACACGTCCAAGAAAATATATTTCGAGAGAAGAGTGACGTAACCTAAGAAAGATCTGGCTTTCCCCCGAGGTTGTGAAGGTCTGACGGCGGTCGCTCCATGTAACAATCGGTGTCCTCACCGTAAATCCTTAGGCTTATGTAGCGGACCCCGCCAATGCTAATGGATTAGGAAACGGGATAACGCGAAAAGAAGAAGTATCTACTCTCATTGTTCATAAAATTTTCGTCAAGCATTTTACTGGAAGAGATCACCAATGTGATAAGTCCGAAATTGTACAGCACTAATTCTCTTTCTTTTTTTTACACTACGTCGGGAGGCATACAAGCATACGGCCCACATGATGTAAAGTGGGTACCGTAGTTAACGCTTGTAATATATTAAGTGTCACTCGCGCGATGCCTCCTCTGCTGCTTACACAGCAAATCCTTGAGAGCTTACTGGTGACCTCGCTCACACGCAGGAACACAACAACCCTGTAGGGTGTTGTTATTTGGCTGCGGTTTTCTGTGAGGTGGAGGTACTTCCCCAGACGGGCTGCTTTGATGCGCCCTAGCTCTCTTAAAACATCCAGACCAAGACAAACAGACATGTTCGTGCACACAAATGTTTGCCTTGTGTGGCAATCGAACCCACGAGCGTTGGTGTCAAAGTCGCGTTATTCACGACTGAGTCACCGAGTTCGTCAACCAAACCATGTACTTGTCCATTGTAATGTTCGATATTGTATAATAATATTATTTACACGAACAACGATAATATTATTTTTTCTACCACTTAGGTGGCAAACAAGCGTACGGCCTGCGTGATGGTAAGCAGTTATCGTAGCTTATGGGCATTTGCAACACCAGGGGTGTCACTCTTGCGTTGCCGACCTTGAAAACATATTAGGATTGTGGTTATGTACATTATAAAAGTTAGGTAATGATTAGCTTGATATTTAATTTCACTTATCCCATCGTATAACTGAAGATATAATATACTAGCTTTTACCCGCGGCTTCGCTCGCATTGATAAAAATATATATTTTTTTTTAATAAAAAGTATCCTATGTTACTTCTGATACCTCCAAGAATATGTGTACGAAGTCATGACGATCGGTTGAGTAGTTTTCGCGTGAAAGTGTAACAAACAAACGGACATTCACATTTATACGAGTAATATTAGTAGGATAATATGTTCACTGCCGAACAACGTCCAAACACATAATACGGAATTGTTCAGAGATTACCACAAGTTAGTCTAATTAAACGCAACACATTTACCGGAAACTAACAGTAGAATTAAAATAACCAACAGTTAAAAGTGAAAGAAAATAATGCTCCCGCAAACCTAGTTACGTTTCGTAAAAGCGAAGACAAAGTTTCAGATAAAACGTTCCATCCACTACCGCCATATGAACTATGGTTATTTTAAAGGCTTTGGAAATGTAAATTTCCTGTATAGTTGAAATTTTATCAAAGGAAACGCTGAAGTTGCTGAAATGAAATCTGTACGCGTAATCAGACCCTAGCGAATGGAACATGGCAATGGGGCTAATACTGGCCTGGTGGATAGAATAGACGGTATCTACACATGTTTTGGAAAGTTATGCAAAAAACACAAGGAATTTCTTCATATATTTGAAGTAAAATCCCGTAAAAGTATCCCGACTGTAGTTTCTTTATGTTACGGCAGTGTGTACAAAATTGTGTCATTTTTTGAGACCGATTTTCAAGTAAAAGTAGGGACTCTGTGGTCAGTTAATGTCAAAGTCAAAGTCAAGTCAAAGTCAAAATCTTTTTATTCCGTAAAAATGTCTACATTTGTTTGGAATCGTCACAATTTTTTTTTTTTTTTTGTGTGTGAATGAAACACAGATATCTATCTATCTATAACTTCACGCCAAATCCCTTGCGGAGTAGGGTAAACACAGATATAACTTATGAATATCAGGGGGCACGGCAGTGCCCCCGCCAAGTCGAGCGCGAAGCAAACACTGCCGTACCATCCTTTACTGGAACCATTTCGCCGCATTTTCAGGCCCCTATTTGAGAACCTCTGGATAAGACCAGAACGCAGAAATTTTCGTCATCAAGTAAGCTATAATCACATACTTAAAATCCAAAATTTCAAGTCTGTATGTCATTTAGTTCCGAAGTTAAGCGAAAGCAAAATTTCGCATTTATGACACTCACTCATCATCAAAATAGAACTGGTACTTCCCATAAACTCCGAGAGCTGAAATTTGGTACAGAGTTAGGGTTTAATGGCCACATATAGGGAAAACTATAAAAACTAGGATAATCGAAGATCTGGAGTACCTGGTGACCCTGATTAGAAAACACAAGAGCCCAACCAAACTATTAGAGATCGACATACCGCCTTTGCAAAAAATGTTCAACTTGGTGGGCCGCTTCATTTGATGTCAAAAATCGAAGGTTTGAAGTATCTGATGAAGAACCCTCAGCTGGTCTCAGCTGTATTAGAGATATGGTAATGCCCCCTTCTACTATGAGAAAAAAACTGTGTCAAATAAGAAAATCTAATAAAATAAATCAATATGTCCACGTTTCTACAAAAAGAAGTGAAATCCCACCAAAAACATTCTGTAAAAAACTAGCCAAGTCTCGACGGAGCTGCTTGTTTATCTCTAAAAAGTAATGAAATCTAGACATAGTCGTGCCAAGTCTAAGGTTCCTTACTGCGATTTCTTTATTATTATAGTTAATGTTGTGTGACTTGGCCGTTGAAGGGTACACAAGGGTACAAAACCAGGTACTCCATGACACCATTGCACCAATCTGTCGCCAGAACCGCTACCCATTGACGATAGAAAATTGCCACTTGGAAAACGTTGATTCAATAACCAGTCAATTGTAGGCTTGATAAAGCTGCGGATTTCAATATAATACTTACGTATAGGCGAGCCTGAAACAAACAATATAAAAAAATATTTCCAGTACAGACGGACTTCTAATCATTGATAGAAGTCCGTCCGTACGTCTATTTTATGTTGGATCGGTGGTCGATTTGACGCTCCAAAAAGAAGAGAGCAGAAGTCAGCATTGTCAATGCTGAATGCATGTGTTGCACAATCAACAACAGCCTAAAATGAGACACTAGCGTCCAATTACCAATACCAGTGTGGGCTATTATCTCGCTTAATAAACATAGGTAGTTACAACAGATATAACATTACGTATAAACAAAATTGACTTGTACCCACTAACGTATAAAGAATTTTCAACGGCCAAGTCACACAACATTAACTATAATAATAAAGAAATCGCAGTAAGGAACCTTAGACTTGGCACGACTATGTCTAGATTTCATTACTTTTTAGAGATAAACAAGCAGCTCCGTCGAGACTTGGCTAGTTTTTTACAGAATGTTTTTGGTGGGATATCTATTACTAGAGATGATGATTTTTATACAGCATTTTTGAAGTAAAACTTCTTTACGCACATTGCAATTAAACTATTTTTAACGGAAGTATCGCGTGTTTTATTTATTTTGTTGAAACCTGACATTTCGAACGCTTTGCAGCGTCCGTGGTCGCAGGAAAGACTAGTAACAATCGCGAAAACCTAAGACAATATTCTTTACGCACGCTTGACTTGGGGAATAAGCTGGTGAATGTGTGACGAGATCGTTACGAAAAGTGTGATCGGGCGAGGCGAACGGAAGTTAAGAGGGAGATATAAGTTAGTGAAGATGGAAAGAGAGAGTTACGTTTCGTATATTACTGTAGGGGCAAGAGAGAGAGGTGCGAGCTTACATTTTCTTTCTCTCGTTTCTCTCATAGTGAGTTAAGTTTCGTATATGTAAGACACAGTGCAGACCTATTGTCTGGATCACACTATGGAGCTAAAGAAGTTTTACTTCAGTCGTGTGGTCTAAAGAAAAACATTTTTTCAGTACAATAACATAATTTTAAAATAAAGAAAATAAAACCGGCCAAGTACGAGTCGGACTCGCGCACGAAGGGTTCCGTACCATTATCTATAAAAACGGCTAAGAAATCACGTTTGTTGTATGGGAGCCCCACTTAAATATTTCTATAATTTTAATTTAATTATTTATTTTTAAGGTGGATATATAACTAAATATTCTGTGAATATTTCAAGCGTCTACCTGTTGTCGTTATCAATATCGAGCAAAAACAAGCAAAAAAGTCACGTTTGTTGTATGGGAGCCCCCTTAAATATTTATGTAATTCTATTTTTTAGTATTTGTTGTTATAGCCGCAACAGAAATACATCATCTGTGAAAATTTCAACTGTCTAATTATCACGGTTCGTGAGATACAGCCTAGTGACAGACGGACAGACGGACGGACGGACGGACAGCGAAGTCTCAGTAATAGGGTTCCGTTTTACTCTTTGGGTACGGAACCCTAAAAATCACTTTTGTTGTATGGCAGCCCCCTTAAATATTTATGTTATTCTATTTTTTAGTATTTGTTGTTATAGCGGCAACAGAAATACATCATCTGTGAAAATTTCAACTGTCTAACTATCACGGTTCGTGAGATACAGCCTAGTGACAGACGGACGGACGGACGGACGGACAGCGGAGTCTCAGTAATAGGGTTCCGTTTTACCCTTTGGGTACGGAACCCTAAAAATTACCTGCTTTGTTGAGTGCAATTGTGAAAATTTTATAACCACGAATGAGAATATAAATTTCAATTCTTTGTTGTTGTATTATTCTTGTAACTTTATTTTACGGTATGTTTTAGTTTTGACGAGCTCGGTGGCGCAGTGGCGTAACGCGCTGTTACGCTACTTTGACACCATCGCTTGTGGGTTTGATTCCTACACAGAACAAACATTTGTGTGCATGAACATGTATGTTTGTTTTGGTCTCGGTATTTAAGAGAGGTATGGTGCATCGAAGCAGCCCGTTTGGGGAAGTACCTCTACCTCACAAAAAATCACAGCCAAATAACTACTCCCTAAAGGGTTGTTGTATTCCTGCGTATGAGTGAGGTCACCAGTAAGCTCCCATGGAGTTGCTGTGTTAGCAGCAGAGGTGGCATCTCGCGAGTGACACTTAAGTATTCCACGTGTTTATAGGCTACGGTAACCGCTTTTTATAAGGTGGGCCGTATGCTTGCATGCCTCCCGGTGTTGTATATATAAAAAAATCTATGTGGTAGCTCACGCTCTATAATTGCAATACGAAAGTAAGGTAATTGCCCAACTCGCATTCAGTTGGGCACGCTCTCGCGTCGTGGCTGTATGTACTTCGCCACAAAGCATAAATTTCTTAAGATATATATTCATCTCTGTTTAACGATAGGTATGGCCCTATCATTTGTCTCTTTGTTAGAGAAAAGTGTTATAATAAATAACTGTACGTAGATATAGTGCTACTTGCGCCATTTTAAAATACAATAATGTTGGTGTATAACGTGTCTACCTTTTGATACGTCACTGGAATCAACAACAATAATTCACAAATGGATTCGGCGAAATTTGGCGTACCGCGGCATGATCCTAAATATGCCTATTCAAAGAGATGATCATGATGCTAGCTAAATGGTCCTTTTTATCTGTACCTCATTTGAATTCTTTTTTTACTGGGGTGATGGTCTATAAACTTATCATTCGATTTATTAATAACAATATTTTTTTATATCACTAAGGTGGCAATCAAGCATACGGCCTGCCAGATGGTAAACAGACACCGTAGCCGTATGGACATTTGCAACACCCGAGGTGTCGCTCATGCGTTGCCGACCCTCTAAAAACCTCTTCACGCATTTCTTGAAGAATTCCATGTTGTAGTCCCTTGGAAAAACCTCGGCTGGGAGCTCATTCCACAGCTTGAGAGTTCACGAAAGAAAACTTCTCTGGGACCGCACAGTACGCGACCATTGCGGTTCCAGCGTGTGAGGCTGAGCTCCCCGCCGTTGGCGAGCGGTGCGGAATATTAATTGAACATTACATTTCTTCCCGTGCGTTGCCAGATGATTAAATGTGATTGTTTGTACCCATACAAAAGTGATAGTTTTGCAAAATGTGACATTGATAGTCTCAATAATTTTTCAATTTCGGAATCCGTTTGCACTCCATTCTGTCTTGTACTTTCCGACTAGCACAAGTTAGCTCCTATGCTATTGTCGCAATATCTTTTGTAAGTGGCCGGCGTGTGTTTGATCGAAACTTTGTATTTGTGGAAAGCTCTCATGATACTCCTGCCAAGTAAAGTTTTTATTTGCAGTTATATGTCATAGTATAGAACATTAATTGTATTTACAAAGTGTTACAAATACAATTCTATAAATATGTTTGTCAATCTTGGTGTGACAAATTATATTGTGCGTATATTATGTTGAAAAAAATAACTATCCCATGACATCAACCCTTACTCATCCGACTGCAGGGATACGGGTCTCCCTTCAACCGAGGGGTTTTAGAGCATACTCCACCACGCTGCTCAAATGCCGATTGGCGGAGGCCAGTGTTTTCAAGCCGCCCGAGGGCAACTGCACCGACGGCTTAACGTGCCCTTGGAACACGGAGAAACTCGAGATAGATAAACCCATCCATAGACAGGCTGCGGTCGATATTACTTAACCTGCGTGTTCGGTTAGAATGACATGCGCAACGACGTCATCTCTTAATAACTATTGCTATGTCTATTATAAAATAAATCATGATTTGGATTAATTAAATACATAATAATGAAATCAAAATATTAATGCAACCATTACATCACAGGCATTTTTTCTATCTATGTAAAACTATTACATGGTATATAAACATGACGTAGACTTGACCAGTCTTCAGTACGTTTATTTCATTATAATATAATATATATTATACGTACATACACGACAATCAATGTACACAAAAGTGCTCAATTAGATTGTATAAACACTTTTTAATTAACCATGCTTTTTTATACTACGTCGGGAGGCATACAAGCATACGGCCCACCTGATGTAAAGCGGGTACCGTAGACAATTAACGCTTGCGATATATTAAGTATCACTCGCGCGATGCCTCCTCTGCTGCTTACACAGCAACTCCTTGGGAGCTAACTGGTGACCTCACTCACACGCAGGAACACAAAAACCCTCTAGGGAAATGTTATGCGGTTTTCTGTGAGGTGGAGGTACTTCCCCAGACGGGCTGCTTTGATGCGCCCTACCTCTCTTAACTCATCCCCCTATAGGGATACAGCCGGTCTCCCTTCAACCGAAGAGTTTAATACTCCGCGACGCTGCCCAACTACGGATTGGCAGATACCAGTGTTTTAGGTCGCCGGACTTAGCTTTAACGACTATCATCTATCGACAACAACTGCGACCAACTACTTAAAGTAACTCTCCGAAGCTCGAGGTAGATTAACCCATCCATAGACAGGCTGCGGTTAAAGTTACTTAGCATTAAAATATTTTTTGGGTATTTTAAAACTTGGAATATGTTCATACGCTGTAATTAATATCACAGGTTGCTCTAGTATGGTATAATGCTGTGCACTATTGCCAACGGGAGTTTTCAATCGATTTGGGTCACGTGAACGCAATCTTGGATGTATCTCAGAAAGAATTCGGCATCTTTACGCACAAAAGTTCCTATTTCTAATATCTACAAGCTAAAGAAAGTTAATATTTTCAATCTTATAAATAATATTTTATGCAATTTGGTCTAACCTGCTTTGCGTGCTTCCGCCACCAATTAGTTCATGCGGCCTAGCGCCGGCCGGCACCCACCCACTACTGTTAGTACTTGGTACATGCCGACGCTGCCATGGCTGCTCCGGTAGTCTCTGCCTCGGCTGCTGCGGTCGTCCGCCATCTGGGACAGAATCCGCATGCCCCCACCACCACCGTCGCTGCCACGACTGGCCTGGTCGTCGCTGCGACACGTGTTTCGCCTCTCCACGAGGCATCATCAGGCGTTGTAGACGTTAATCGTAAGAATAACATGCTACAAGTGACAAATCCATCGCAGTGCCGTCCCTTATATTGAATTGAGGGTGGGGGTGGATGGTGTGAGCGAAAAGATATTTAATAGTGGGGAATGGTTTACGTCAGTCTGTTTGTTCATGAGAGTAATTTTAGAATTTTTATGTTTATTAATTTCTAATTGTTCCCTAATATTTAGTTTTAAACCTTTGTCTATGGTGTGTAAAATTTGATATGTATTAGTGGGGGATAAGTTATGTCCTTTGTACCGGCATGTACCAAGTACTAACAGTAGTGGGTGGGTGCCGGCCGGCGCTAGGCCGCATGAACTAATTGGTGGCGGAAGCACGCAAAGCAGGTTAGATAAAATTGCATATGGATTTGACTTTCGCAAAGTAACGCCTGAATCTATTAACTAAATAATATTTTAAATTATAAGCACTTGGTTTATATATTATATATCTGTAGAATTATCCCACAAGATTTTAACAAACTCGGTGCCGCAGTTTACTAATGCTACTTTGACATCAACGCTTGTGGGTTCAATTCCCATACAGGGCAAACAGTTGTGTGCATAAATATGACCGTTTGATTTTAAAAGTTAAAACTCACTCACACGCAGAAAAACAACACCCGTCAAGGTGGTTGTTATTAGGCTGGATTTCTGTGCGGTGGAGGTACCCCAGAAGGGCTGCTTTGATGCGCTACATTTCTTAGGTAGCTCACTAAACGGGTGGAGGTACTTCCCCTTACTTAAAATACACTTTGCGCTTCTATTTATGCGTAAGGTTAACTTAAAATTCTATAAATGATGATTATACAAAGTCGATCAATATACAAGCATATGTATCACCTGATGTAATGTGGTTACCATAGCATATGAACGCTTGAAACACGAGAGGTATTGCTCGCAATTTGCCACCCCTACTGCTAACACACTGATTCTTCAGAGAAAGCTTACTGGTAACATCACCCACTCGTATTTCTTCGTACTTCTTATTGAACTGTGGTTTTGGACTTAGGTGTTTCCCGAACTGGGTTGCTCTGATGCGCTGTAGACTCTCTTAACACACAATAACCAAGACAAGTGCACTTCTTCTTACACACAAATATTTGTCTTGTGAGGGAATCGAACCCACAGCTCTTGGAATCAAAGTAGCCATTGCTAGACTACCGGACTCATCAAGATAAGCTCTTTCAATAAACCATTACATTTATTGTTCACCAGGTAGTACCTGGGATGTATCAAGTACACCCAGCAGCCGAAGGTCTCTTCCGAGCTGAACTTTACGTCCAGATTCAGTTATGGCCGGCCCACTACGAGAGGGGCGCCCCCATCCTCAGGTGTGAAGCGAAAGTGGGGGAGTTGTACAAAGAAGACTCAACTGTAGCTATTTATTCAGCTAATAGTGATCCAAAAATTGAAAGAGGTATGTATTTTTTTTATACTACGTCTGGAGGCATACAAGCATACGGCCCACCTGATGTAAAGCGGGTACCGTGGCTTATTAACGCTTGCGATATACAAAGTATCACTCGCGCGATGTCTCCTCTGCTGCTTACACAGCAACTCCTTGGGAGCTTACTGGTGACCTCCCTCACACGCAGGAACGCAACAAGGGAGTTGTTATTTGGCTGCGGTTTTCTGTGAGGTGGAGGTACTACCCCAGACGGGCTGCTTTGATGCGCCCTACCTCTCTTAAAAAACCCAGACTAAGACAAACAGACATGTTCATGCACACAAATGTTTGCCTTGTGTAGGAATCGAACCCACGAGAGTTCGTGTTAAATTTGCATCATTCACGACTGAGCCCCGAGCACGACCGAGCCACTGAGCCTACCATACTGGTTGCTGTGAGTTGTCTCCCTATCACACTTGTATTTTTGATGGTTTTTTTACCATACAACTAAAACAACATTACGTACATAGAAAGTCGGGAGGCATACAAACATACGGCCCACCTAATGAAAGCGGTTACCATAGCTTATAAATGCCTGTAATATAGTAAGTCCTCCGCCAATCCGCAATTGAGCAGCGTGGCGGAGTATGCTCTAGACCCCTTCGTTTGAAGGGAGGCCTGTATCCCTGCAGTGGGATGAGTAAGGGTTGATGTGATGAATATAGTAAGTATCTTTCGCACCATGTCACCTATGCTACTAAGACAGCAATTCCTTAGGAGCTTACTGGTGACCTCATTTACACGCAGGAACACAACAACCCTCTAGGTAGTTATTTGGCTGCGGTGAGGTGGAGGTACGGCCCCGTCAGGCTACTTCGACGCACCCTACCTCTCTTAAAAACACCCAGACCAAGACAAACAGACGTGTTCATGCACACAAATGTTTATCCTGTATAAATAATAATAGAACACGACGAATTTGGTCATGGTAGGTAAGTCTTGGCCTTCCTCGGCTCCTACATCCTTCCATTTTTGCGTTGTATATCTGCTTCGTTTAGCGTTTCTGATCTAGAATGCACCGATGGTGCCCTGACAAGATGACAACGCAAAGGACCATGGGCAAATTTGTATGGGGTCTGTCCCCCCTACCAACAGACGTGACACTGGTTTCATTATTTTGATTGATTGAGTTTAAGGAGAGATTTTGCCTCCCTTTGCGTGTTCTACCGGTTGTATAATGGGTTGTGTTCTGAGGAGTTGTTCGACATCATGCCAACAGCCTCGTTTTACAATCGCACAGCTCGCCGACGGCTGGGAGTTCATCCGCACACACTGGAACCGCAATGGTCGCGCACTGTGCGGTTCACAAGAAGTTTTATACAGAGAACTATTAAGTTGTGGAATGAGCTCCCTGCGGAGGTTTTCCCAAGGGACTACAGTATGGGGTTCTTCAAGAAAGGCGTGAAGAGTTTCTTACAGGATCGGCAACGCAAGAGTGACACCCCTGGTGTTGCAAATGCCCATAGGCTACGGTAACTGCTTAACATCAGGCAGACCGTACACTTGTTTGCCACCTTAGTAGTATAAAAAAAAACTTATTACAACTTACGTCTTACAAAACGATGGCGTTCTTTTTAAAAATTAAATCAAAATCTATTAATTAAACATTATTATTTCTTTTTTTTTTCAATATAAACATACCGGTAACAAAAACAATAATGTTTTTATCATAAAACATGACGGATTGAAAACAGTACATATCTGTAAGTGCACATGAGTACCTTAGCATCATACAATTGTAGTAAAAAGATAGTAACAAGTACGCTTCCCACTACAATAAACAACCGTATCAACATATCATTACAGAACATCGTGATTGGTCATAAGATAATTATATTATCTCATAGCAACAACCGGATTAATGTGCCTTCCAAAGAATGGAGGATATCATCAGTGCATCATGCTCCCCGTCCAGACTTTCCTGGCTATAGCATGGGCGTCGTTAAAAAGCTCGTAGCTGAGGTAACTGCTTACCATCAAGCGAATCGCATGCTTGTTTGTCACTTTCGTGGTATAAATATGTAAAATACAAATAAAAATTACCCATATAACAACAAAAATATTTTTATTTATAATTACATAAACTTGCGATTTCCATGTAAAACTCCATACATTTGGTGGATGTCGTCATAATAAACCAGTTGAGAATGCGCAAGCTTGCATTGCCAGAGGAACACCTGGCTCGTCAATTATATAACAATTCAATTTTTTTTTTAATGTCGGCCATTTTGTCCATGTTCCTTAAGAGATAGGAACGGTGTTGCTGAACATTCTTATTCTACTTTTTTATGCTGAATCCGAATCTGAAGTCAAATTTCGAATATTCGAAAAAACGCACACACTGACAAACGCACAGATAAATATATAGATTTGATATAGGAACGGTGTTCCTGAACAGTACATATCTGTAAGAACATTTCCGCAATCAAAATATCTCAATTAAATGTGACACAGACATAAATGGAACCTTGGAGTTCCGTCGCCCGTAGTCGAAGATGTAATTGCTAGGGATAAAGATATGCCCCGACGAACATTTTTCCAAGGCAGAATTAAACATCTACACCGCGGGGCAGACAATTTCGTAAGAGTAGTTACAGTTAGATACAAAGGAGGCAATAAGCTAAGAAGACCTTTGTATAAAATAATACCGCTCTTTAAAGAAATTACATTAGCGAAGAGTGTACTGTATATGTTAAATAATTTCGTTACTACGAGTATTTGAGATTTGAATTTTATATTTAAGGCTTTTTAATTTCATATGTAAAGAGAACATATATAAATTTATTATTAACAAGGTTATAAATATTGAAGGGGCACCAACCCTTACTCATCCCACTACAGGGATACGAGTCTCCCTTCAACTGAAGGGGCTTAGAGCATACTCCTGCTCAACTGTGGATTGGCGGAGGACAGTGTTATCAAGCCGCCAAGGCTACTGACTTAGCTTAACGACTGTGGCAGCATCGACGGCTTAATATACCCTCCGGAGCACCGAGAAGCTCAAGCTAGAAGAACCCATCCGCAGACGGGATGCGGTCGATATTGTTTAACCTGCGAGTTCGGTTAGAATGAGACGCATGACGCCATCGAACTCTAATAAATATTGAAGGCTGATTTCTGATTGATAATTTGTAGTTATCACTTGCTTGGTGGTTAATGAATACATCGTGAGGAAATCCGCACGCCCAAGGAAATTTCGAAGGACGTATGACTAATCTAAGGAAGTTCTGGTTTCCCCTGCTGGTTGTGGAGGTCTGATAGCCATTCATTTTATGTCAAAATCAGTATCGTCGCCAAATTCTTAGGCTTATATAGTGAAACCCGCCTACTCTAATGAATTAGGAAACAATAACTGAGATGATGTAATAAAAAAGATACAGTCAGTTGCAGTTTACAGAGTAAATCTACTACCTACCTTATTATGCTCAGATAGCTGCTACTTATTGAAAAACAAGCTCTTGGTTGACGGAATATCCGGTTCGTTTCTTGCTATTTATGTATAGAATATTGTAATTGCAAAATCAGCATGAAACTGTAGGAGAGTTCTGTTCTTTTTAGGGTTCCGTTCTTTAAAAGGAAAAAAGGAACCCTTATAGGATCACTTTGTTAGCCGTCTGTCTGTCTATCAAGACCTTTTTCTCAGTAATGGGTGGAGCTATTAAGTTGAAAGTAATATCAAATACTCAAGTCTGTAATTCTTCGAGCAGTGAAAAAATCAAACTTCCAAGTCAACGCAATCAAAAGATACAGCTGTTTATGCCTCGTTTGCACATATCTTGTCACTCGCAAGGGAATCAAAACATATAGGGTACTTCCCGTTGATCTAGAATCATGAAATTTGGTAAGAAGCAATATCATGTAGCACGAGTAAAGGCAAAAATCCGAAAACTGGAAATTTGTAGTTCCATCATAAAAAAAGTACATTTTTGGGTCAATAATTTGTGAAAATATTTTTTTACAATATCCTTAGAGTGTGAGTCGGACTCGCACTTGACGACTTTTTTAATTATCAAGAAACTAAGTGTATGGTCAACCTTGTTATAAGAACATAGAACATGTTTATTTAATTGACGTTTATACATATATATTCGGGGTAGTATACTATTCTAATTTGGTGGCAACAAGAGAGAATGACAGGGCGTTTAGGCGGTTCTGCAATCTATATTATTGGAATCGATGTGTTAGGTAACAACTCACAGTTTAGGTCCCATTAGTGTTAGATATTTGATAATCCGTGGTGCACGGCAGTTGAGCTTCACTTGACTAGCTTTGAGGTTTTTAAATGCCTTATTTGTCATATTGCTGTCTCTCACTTTGCCAATAGGGGAAGTCAATTCCAAAACTTCCTACTCCTACAAATTTCTTCTGATTAAATTCGTTATGAGTTCCAAGGTAGCTGTAGTTTATCCCCCGGGACAGCAATGGACTTTACTGTTCATTGCCTTTTTGGTGGTCGCCGCTGTTAATTCTGACTACACAGGAGACACAGTGGTGGGTATGAGTGGTGGGCCTGACATTTATATTTAGGTATTTGCTTATTAGTTATAACAGAAAGGCGAAAACCCCAATTACTCACATAAAATATTTTGGATGATAAGTGTCACTTCAGTTATATAATAAAGTTGACAAAAAGTTTCTTTTCAATTTTGTTTTTATACTACGTCGGGAGACATACAACCATACGGCCCACCTGATGCAAAGCGGATACCGTAGCCTATTAACATATGTATGTCAGCTGCCGTTCTGTAAAAATAGCTGAAATAGACTAAACGCGCCATAGCCCCACATCTGTCAATTGTCTGATTCTCCTAACTCCATATGCAGCGGAGCTGAGCTTACCGGCACGTTTATTTATGTGAGGGCCCATTGTAATTTGGAGTCTACTGTAATTCCAAGAAACACAGTATTATTAACGAATTCCAATTTATTATTCCCAATGAGAACTTCTGTAATGGCAAACTATATTTGATGCATTTATAAACAATGCGATAGAGTATAGATACTATCGCAATACAGCATCAAAGCTAACGCGATACGCCCGCGATGCATGAGATATTAACTCTAACTCTGGCTCATTCAACGCTATCTGTACGATTATGATGTTATTAATTCTAACCGAGAGCTCGATGGCGTTGTAACGCGTGTCATTCTAACCGAACACGCAGGTTAAGCAAAGTAGACTGCAGCCTGTATATGGATGGGTTTATCTATCTCGAGTTTCTCCGAGCTTGGAGGGCACGTTAAGCTGTCGGTTCCAGCTGTTGTCGATAGACGACAGTCGTTAAGCTAAGTCAGTGGCCCTCGGGCGACTTGAAAACACTGGTCTTCGTCAATTCGCATTTGAGCAGCGTGGTGGAGTATGCTCCAAACCCCTTCGGTTGAAAGGAGACCCGTATCTGCAGTGGGATGAGTAAGGAATGATGTGATGAATTTAAACCATAGTTTCTGCCTGTGTATTAGTGTCATAGAGAAACAGACGCAACCCCAAACAATACCCTTCTTTGTGTCTGTTCTTGAGCATCGCAAATTTATTGATTTCCCATTGCGACTTCATCTTGAATTGGTACAAACGCCATTTAGCTCATTAACCTTGTGTAATAATGCAGAAGTGCATTCAAAAAGTCACTTTTGCGTCTTTAAAGTTTCGCCGTATGTTATCTATTTCTTAGAATTATCCCGTTTACTAAGTCTAAGGAATTGACGAAGATACTCCTTTTTACATGGAGCGATTACCGTCAGACGTCCCCAACCAAGATGGTCAACCAGATCATTCTTTGGTGGTCACATGTCTTTCGAAATATAATTTCTTGGACGTACGGGTTTCTTTACGATGTTTTCTTTTACCGTCGAGCTGGTGGTAATCACAAATATGTATGTAGATGCTCAGATAGTAGCTACTTATTGAAAACAAGCTATTGGTTGACGGAATATACGATTCATTTCTTGCTATTTATGAATAGAATATTGTAATTGCAAAATCAGCATGAACCTATAGGAGAGTTCAGCCATGCAATTCTGTAAGAGTAAACATCCTTACATCCTCGGAAACATCGGCTGTTATAGCCTTGAACACAAAATTGCAATTCCTTAGTGTCGCTTTTCGTGGTTGTGCGAACTAGCGCCGCAAGGCTGCGTTTGGAATTGGAATTCTACAAGGCAAACAGCCTCGCGTACGCTTACAGCCTTATAGAATACCAAATAAAAAGCCGTGATCGCAGTAGACAATGTCAAAGCTGTGACATCTGTGAACACAGCGACGCACACAGCCATTACGAGTCGCTTAGAGAATTGCATGGCTGTTCTTTTTAGGGTTCCGTTCTTTAAAAGGAAACCCTTATAGGATCACTTTGTTAGCCGTCTGTCTCACACGCATTTGGTGGTAGATGCCAGGAAATTCACGTTTTCGGATTTTTTGAAGTTCGCCGTATGTAACATGCCTTAAAATCGATGTGATAAATTGACAGACTTTCTGTTTATTTTTTAGTACATGTTATACCCCCGTATTGTAATCTGAATTTATTGTGCAGAAAGGAAGTCATTCACAATCCCATTTGCCCGATATGTTTGCGAGTCACTTCCAACCTCTTTTTTAAGATGAGTCCGATTGCGGAGTGGTTAGAAATGCTATTTTAACACCAAGGCTCGTGGGTTTTAAAGAGAGTCAAGGCGAATCCAAGCAGTCCGACTGGGGAAGTACCTCTACCTCATAGAAAATCGAAAGGAATAAGTCCTTTGAGTGTTGTTGTGCTCCTGCGAGTGAATAAGGTTACCAGTGAGCTCTTGAGGAGTTGCCGTATTAGTAGCAAAAGTGGCATCGCGCGAACGATGCTAAATGTATTACAAGCATTTATAGGTTACAGTGACCACTTTAAATTTACATGTGGGCCACATGCTTTATTGCTCCGGATGTTGTAAAAAGAAACCTCCTCTTTACTTTTAATTAATGAATATCAACTTTTTTTATACAACGTCGGGAGATATACGACTCACCTGATATGGAGCGGTTACCGTAGCCAATTAATGCCTCCGCTGCTAACACAGCAACTCCTTAGGAGCTTACTGATGACCTCACTCACACACAGGAACACAACAACGCATTAAGAAGTTATTATTTGGCTGGGGTTTTCTGCGAGGTTGAGGTACTTCCCTAGACGGGCTGCTTTGATGTGCGCTACCTCACTTAAACTAAGGAATTGCCGTGTCAGTAGCAGAAGTGGCATCGCGAGAGATGTATTTATTACAAGCATTTATCGGCTGCAGTGACGATTGCTGCGGATGTCGTATGAAAAAACCTTCTTTTTACTTTAAACGAACATCAACTTTCTCTACATAATAAATTCTGAAAACAATACATAACACAGATGCATAAACAATCTCCAAGAAGTATGAAACAAAATGGAGGTATTATAATAAAATTATCGCTTAAATTTCTTAGAATACTGGAGGATATTTCACAGAATTGTTTTCTCGTCAGAGGCGAGTGGCGGCCTCTACCGGCGCACATCTCGTTCATAATTGTAAATTCCTGGAATGCTCGCCTAGTACTTGTTAACAAGTCATAGTGTTACTCAGAACGGAGCACAAAAGCACAGGAAAATACGCATCGAATTATCTTTTATTCTAATAATTGCGAAAGCTTTTAAAACAATATAATCGACTTTGATTAACCCATTTGTAGTCTAAGATGTTTCTGTAGTTATAGACACGTCGTACACACTAGAATGGGAATACGAAAGTAAGGTAATTGCCAAACTCGCATTCAGTTGGCCACGCTCTCGCGTCGCGTCTATACGTATTTCCCCACAAAGCATGACTTAAAAAATGTCTTAAGATATATTAATCTCTTTCTAACGATAGGTATGTCCTAACATTTGTCTCTTTGTTAGAGCAAAGTGTCATAATAAATAACTGTACGTAGATATAGTACTACTTGCGCTATTTTAAAATACAATAATATTGGTATATATCGTGTCTACCTTTGGATACGTCGTTGTTTATAGTAAAACGTTATATGGGACAATCATGGTGTATGGAAAGTCCAGTACATTCAGTCCCGTTTTTACTGTTATTCCAAGCGCCATAAGAACGATACGAAAGTCAAACAGTCTAGCTTCAGGTGTCGCTTTGTGTACATTCATAAGTTTATTAGTCAAGGCACTACATGTGAAGTCTAATAGTCTTTAATACGGAAGTAACATTAATTTCTTTTTTACGACGTCGGGGGATATAAAGCGATTACCGTATGAACGCTCGTATATATTGAGCGACGCTCGCCCGATGCTATCTCTGCTACTAACACAGCAACTCCTTAGGAGTTTCCTGGTGACCTCAATCATAAACAGGAACACGACAACCCTTCAGGGAGTTATTATTTAGTTGGTGTTTTCTGTGACGCAGAGGTTACTAACCCAGATAGGCTGTTTTTCGATTAATGCGAAAGTAAATTTTTTTTACGTTTAAGTAACTAAACGTATTGATTAATATCCCCTATACAAGATGCAGGAGTATACAAATTAGACTGCGAATGTGGTTTATCATACATAGGGCAAACAAAGAGAAGCGTAGGTACTCGTGTGAAAGAACACATTGCTGACATGAAGAATAGGCGCGATAAAAACTCTGCAGTATGTGAACATACACTGGACCACCCAAACCATTACATCCGATTTGATAAACCACAAATCCTCGCCAAGGAGAATAGCTACATGCCGAGAATGTTGCGCGAGGCTATTGAAATAAGAAAACACCCCAATTTCAATAGAGAAAATGGTTGGCAAGTACCACCTGCTTGGGATCCAGTCCTAAAAATAATCAAGTCCCAAACCCAAAGATCTAAAAAATGTTCGGACACTGTGAGCGATTTTTGTGTAAATCGGAACATATATAATTAATCCATCCATGTCGGTAGATGTAATAATTGAATAACTAATGTAAGACAAATACCACCTTAGTCTTCCTGCGACCATGGACGCTGCAAAGCGTTCGAAACGTCAGGTTCAACAAAATAAATAAAATACGCGATACTTCCGTTAAAAATTGTTTAATTCAATGTGTAACAATCGCGAAAACCTAAGACAATACTAACTAAACGTATCTTAATGAAAATTAGTACAGATCCGATCTGGAGAATTGAAGAAGCAATAACGAAATATGGGCGCGCAATGTAGCATTCAGAACTAGTACGAAACAAACCCATAAAATGAATTCATCACTGTAGCCACTCAACATAGCAACATAATACGGCTTTGTCAATAGCTAGGGCCTCATCAATATTCAGCGCTGTGTATTGAAGATAGCCGCAAAATGGCCGCTTGACTCTCCAAGACAATAAGCGATCCAAAACGACAAACTGGCATCGCATACACTTACAAATCATAGCGTTACGTTTGAGTTTGAAAATAGACGAATACGGTTGATGATTGTACAATACAAGACAGATATAAATTAACATTATGAGGGGATGACATGTATGAGTATCAGAAGACAATTTTAAGTTTTATTGTTCTTAATTTCATTATAATATTATCACCTATGGAATATTGCTTTGCAACTCGCGCTACCAATAGAATACACTCATTAGCTTCAGAGATCTTTCACAGCATTTACTGATCCCAATGGATATGTGTCTTTCTTCAACCGACGAGGTATAGAGTATACTCCTCCACGCTGTGCAAATTCGTATTGCGGGAGGCCGGTGTTGTCTACCATCATCGACTACAGCCAGGACCGACACCGACTTAACGTACCCTTCGAATATCGACATACATAAACCTTTCAAAAAATAGGCTGAAGCCGACATTGCTTAACCTGTTTTTTCGATTAAGTGTCAGTTTAATCGGCAAAGCTAGTTAAGCAAGGTCGGCCTCACTCTGTTTTTGGATGGCTTGCCATTACCTAAAAGTCTTTACTAACAATTTACCAAGATTAAAGCGACATTATTTTGCTGAGGCCGTCCATAAGAATCGCGAATTACAACCATGGAGATAAAACCCAGTGGTCAGCCAAGTTTTTGTGATTTCAAATCACAAACATGCTTAAACTAATATGGACTTTATTACCAGCCGCGAGATTTCATTTTAGATGCAAATTGGTTCCAGTCGTTCCCGTCGCTAACTGCTCCGAAGTAGTCATTACCCTCATAAAATTATCATAATCCGTATCATTATACATCAAGTAGAGTTACTTAACTCCGCACAGGAGTAATATGAGCTAAATATACATGGTGTTACAAACTTAACAAGTTGCAGGCGTAATCTGTATTTTTTGACGTGAAAACGTCTTAAAAATTTATGAACACCGCTGCATCTACGAAAAAGTGTCACGTTCCGCCTGAGCCGAGCGTGCAAGCGAGAGCGCGGAACAAGCGATAGAGAGGCACGATCGACCTAAGCGTTCGGCTTGTGAGGCATCTATCTCTCTTCCACTCCATCGGCCGATGCGTCCGAGTAGAAGAGAGACAGCGGTAGCACAAAACCTACACCTGAACTGTTTTGTCAACTGTTGAATGTTATCATGTAAATTATCCGTCCGTAAACCGACTTTACAGACAACCAATTTTTTTTATACTACGTCGGGAGGCATACAAGCATACGACCCACCTGATGTAAAGCGGGTACCGTAACCAACCCTCTAGGGAGTTGTTATTTGGCTGCGGTTTTCTGTGAGATGGAGGTACTTATCCAGACGGGCTGCTTTGATGCGCTCTACCTCACTTAAAACATCCAGACCAAGACAAACGGACATGTTCATGCACACAAATGTTTGCCTTGTGTTCGTCATGACCGTATCGTCATGTTATTCTTTCAATTACACCACTTGATAGCTAATGAATTAAAGAATTCATTACGTCAAGTGAGAACAGCGACGCATCGTGCGGGGTGCTGTAATGCTTGCAATAGGGAAGCTCGCGCGTTACCACCCTTGCTGCTAACACGGGAACTCCTTAGAAGTTAATCTAACTCACTCGTAAAAACACAACAACCTCCAGGGAATTGTTATTTAGCTGCAGTATTCCATGAGGTGGAGGTACTTCGCCAGTCGAGCTCTTTTGATGCGCTCTCCCTCTCTTAAAAGCACTCAGACCAAGACAAAAAGACATGTTCATGCACACAAACGTTTGTCCTGTTTGGGAATCAAACCACATACTCATACTACTAGTCGACATATCAAGCGATGAACAGTTACGCGATTATCTGGAGAGCAAGGCTAAGTCCAAGTAGATTGGTGTGATTAATAGAGCTAAACAATACTTTACACCTCATTTTTTTTTTTTTTTTTCGCCCTAGAAAATTGAAGACCTACAAAAGAAGGACCAACCCACACCCGGGTGTGCATTGGTCATTCTTCCGTGAGGGGCACCCTCCGGAAAAAGGGAGGGAGGAGGTGAAATCTTTCAAAGATACCATTTCGTGCGAACGAACTGGTTATGTCGGATTTCCACCGACTAAAACACACCCTGGGACTGCCGTTAGCTGGGAAGGCTATAAAGGCTTCATCTGAAGCGATCACCCCAGGGGAACGGGGTGAGGCAAGCGTCACTCTAATAAGAGCATACGCTTAGAGAAGAGTCGACTTCCTCCTGAGGACGCCGACCCTGGACCCTATAAGCGACTAACCGAGCGACCAGAAGGGTGCTCACATGGTGGAGGACTTTTGCCCTAAGGAGGCTTCGGCCGCTGCATAGCGGTCCAAAGCTCTCGAAATTTTGTTAGGTTGATCTAAGAGGACACTACGTGGCCTGCGGTTTTGGTAGCGGGATAAAGGAGGCTGGGGCGGGTTATAGGACACAGCCTGCTGGATGAGTGGGTTGGGATGGGTCTCAGCGGTTTCGAAGAATCGCTTTGACAGGTGTTGGAAGTGTTGTTGGATAGATGGGAGTTGGAGGTCACGGTGGAGTTCAGCATTACGCTGAGCCCACTGAGCATTGGTGGGCTTTACACCTCAACATCGCCTACAACTTTATACGGCCTCGGTCCGGCCTCACATGGAATACTGTTCACATCTTTGGGCCGGCGCGTCACAATATTTGCTTACTCCATTTGATCGTAGAGCAGTTCGAATCGTCGGCGGCCCAGTGATCTCCACTCGGCTGGACTCGTTTTTTACACGAAGTGACGTTGCATCTCTTTTTGTACTGTACAAATTGTACCATGGGGAGTGTTCGGAGGAGCTGTCAACTTAAGACCAGTCACTGAGTTCCACTATCGTACCACTCGGCACAAACTTAAATTTCACCCTCACCATCTTGATTTGAGGTAATCCACTACAGTACGTGTTTTGTGACAGCCTCTACCACGTACGGTGAAATTGTGAAACAAATTACCCTCAGCGGTATTGCCGAACAAATACGATATGGGTGCCTTAAAAAAAAGAGACTATGTTTCCCTAAAAAGGCTGGCAAAAGATCAGCGACCCTTTGGTGTTGCTGATGTCTATGGGCGGTGGTGACCACATAAAAATAAAAGAACTCATGATCCTGGGTGATAAATTAACATAATAACCACGGGGCTCGTTTATTGCTCGTTATTGTTGAACACGTAGGTTTAGAAACTGATGCGTATGAAAAATGTTAATTTTAAACTCACCGGCTACGTTTGGGGACATATATCATATTTAATCGAAGTATTTATTTTTATACGACTAATATGACGACGAGCTCGGTGGCGCAGCGGTGGAACGCGCTGTTACGCTACTTTGACACCAACGCTCGTGGGTTCGATTCCCACACAGTACAAACATTTGTGTGCATGAACATATCTGTTTGTCTTGGTCTGGGTATTTTCTATGTATAATAAGTATGTATTTACAAGAAAAAAAATATTTAAGTATTTTATCAGTTGTCTAGTACCCATAACACAAGCTTCGCTTACTTTGGGGTTATATGGCGCTGTGTAATTTGTCCGACAATATTTATTTATTTATACAACGTCGAGAAACAAACAAACGTACGGCCCTCCTGATGTAAAGTGGCTACCATATCTTCCTCCTAGCCAGGCGGATATGGCCTAAGGATTTGGCGAAGAATCGCCATCATCAATCAGAATCATTTTCAGACTTTCACTTATTTATTCGTCGATTCTACATTCAGCCTTAACAAAGAGTAATTTTGAAGAATTTGGGGAGATACTGATTTTGTCATGGAGCGACTGGCGTCAGACCTCCACAACCCAGGGGTAAAACTAGTCCTTTATTAGGTTAGGTTTCACGTTTTCCGAAATATAACTTCTTAAACTTACGGGTTTTCTCATGTTGTTTTTTGTCACCGCCGAGCAAGTGATAATTACAAATATGTACATAAATCCGAAAGCAAGCCGGGATTCGAACTGGGTACCTGTTGGTCAATAGCCAGGTTCCTTATCCACTAGACGGTCACTGCTCTGTGCCGTATTCACTTGGGCTTGAGTCAAAATGTTAACACACCGTAAAAAAGGGTTATTTTATGTGTCGTTTTTGCAACGAAATTACTTTCATCAAACAATACGTTTAGTGAAATGCTACTTGCATAATTATTATAAAGTTGCTTCTAGGAATTCCAACAAAAATTTCCGTCGCTTTTACACAACAAAATACGCGTTAATTTCAACTTTCGATACGTATATTTTCAGGAACACCGCTCCTATATGAAATCTATATGTTTGTCGGTGTGTGTCTGTCGCTATTTTTCGAATATTTGAATTTTGACTTCAGATTCGGATTCAGCATAAAAAAGTAGAATAGGATTGTCTGAAAAACCAAACTCCTATCTCTTAACCTGTCAGACCCCGTTATATACGTTTTCCCATACATTTCTTGGCGGAAAAGCGATCCACGGGTAATGAGAGATAGGTTAAGGAACATGGTAAAATGGCCGACAAATTAAAAAAAAATTGAATTTTTATTTCAGATTCGAAAAGTAAATTAAAAAGTAGAATAGGAATGTCTTAAAAACCAATATATTTCTTAAGAAACATGGTCAAGATGGCCGACAAAGTTTAAAAAAAAAATTATAAAAATGTTATATAATTGACGAGCTAGGTGTTCCTCTGGCAATGCAAGCTTGCGCATTCTCAACTGGTTTTCTATGAACATTACATGAGACTCGTATTCCTGCAGTGGGATGAGTTAGGGTTGATGTGGTGATGTGGATTAAGATAATTTCGCCTGAATCTCGTATAGTTTCGAAGTTACCTAATTGAAGAAGTAAAAGTAAGGCAGTCATGGGCATCGCTAACAGATCTAAAAACTTAAATCTCACAGCTATATGTACGCATCATATTATTTTAAAGTAGTAATTATTATATTATCATACCAACATTTCCTGTAAATGATTATGTAATTCGTGTGTCTCGGAAATGGCTCTGACGATTTGGTACAAATTTTGTATTTCGTCTAAGAAGAACCAGATGAGACGTTTGTATTGAATAAGCAGACATGTTTTAGCACATAAATGTTTGTCCTGGTGTCAAAGTCGCGTCATTCACCACGGCTCACCGCTCGAGAATCTATCCTAAAGCAATTTAAAATATCTCATATCACCAGATAAATAGCTTGCAGAACCCCACCAGTAAATGGCTGCACATAACACATTGAACTCGAGCTAATAACATTACTAATGCCAAAGAGAGCATTGAGGGTTCAATGAATTATTACTTCCCTCCTCATTTGCGAAGACAATTTCCTCTGAGGGCAACAGAGGAGCGTTGTTACGAGATAATAAATTTATCTTCGACGCGTGCGAGTGCTCGTCCGGCGCTGGCGTACAGTCGGCTTCAAAATAATGACTCAACATTTTTGCACGGGAACTGTCGTACTTTTACATTGAGTTTTATTGTGTTGTTTCAGTTCTAAATATATCTTTTCAGGGTTCCGTAGTAAACAAGGAACCTTTATAGTATCGCCATGTCCGTCTGTCCCCGGCCTAGCTTAGCGACGCTTGACACTAGAAAGTTGTAGTTTATATTAACTATGCTGACAAAGTGGTAGAATAAAATCTTGAAAAAAAAAAAATTGGTGATACCAGCCCTACACGTAAAGTGGGGATCATTTTTATAATCGCGCCGCACTACGTTGTGGTGAGTCATTAGATATGTTTTTTAAAAACATTGAGGGTGTGGGAAAATCATTTTTTGATATAGTGATCCGTTTGCGAAATATTTATGTGAAAAGTGTATTTGTTTGTTAGAAATGTAAAAAAATCATGGTAGTAGTCCATATAGTGAATTTAAAAGGAAAACTATCACGGCTAAGCACGCTTGACAGGCTAACGGACGAAATAGTCGACGAACTTATAAAATGTATTTACTTTTATGAAAACGTACAAATGTCATACAAATGTCACCGCACTCTGCGGGGGATACTTTAGCCGAAGTAGCCTCCATTTCAGACATAAGTTTATCGCAGCTTTCCTCCACAAGGGAACGAAGGATGTTAGCCCGGCCTGTATAACAAGTATCCCCGGTACTCTCATCCGCATAACAATGAATGCCATCAATCGACAACATATCATTGATATGCAGCATTGTATATATTTTCTAGTCGTGATCTCACAGACACTAGGACATATCTGAGTTAAATGTAGCAATAATGTTATCAATCATTTCAACCATATAAATAATATCATACCTATTACCCGCCGATTCCCTGTATGAATCCTGGCGTAGAAATGTATCGCTAAATTCTTGATTTTGTATTTATGTACATATTTCGCGTACGTACAACGCTAGGGAAAAAAAGAAGTAAAATTGTCATAGGCGTAGGGCAATATTGAATGATGCCATATATATGAGAACGCAATAGGGATTGAATTCTATGTTCAGAAATAAAATAGCAACTTGTTTTATGTACTTCAATTATCATTCGCAATAGTACGCCAATAGAATGACGTAAATGTGGTTGAATATTCTAGAACTATATTTTATGTACAATGGTCTGGATTGCATGTATTATATTTTTTTATACTTCGTCTGGAGGCGTACAAGTACACGGCCCACCTGATGTAAAGCGGGTACCGTAGCCTATTAACGCTTGCGTTATCTGCTGCTTACACAGCAACTCATTGGGAGCTTACTGGTGGCCTCACTCACATGCAGGAACACAACAACCCTCTAGGGAGTTGTTATTTGGCTGCGGTTTTCTGTGAGGTGCAGGTAGTTCCCCAGACCGGCTGCTTTGATGCGCCCTACCTCTTTTAAAAATAAATGACACACTTGACTTGAGGTGGATCCTAATGTCTCAAACATACATAAAATTTACTAAATTAGCAGTGATAGCTCAGTGGATAAAGAACTAACCTATTAGCCTACGGTCGTGGTTTGAATCTTGACGTGAGCATGTATCGCTATATTTGTCTTTTCGGATTTACGTACATATTCTTAATTATCACTTGCTCGGCGGTGAAGGAAATCATTGTGAGGAAACAAGTACGGTCAATAAATTATATTTCCAAGGGAGTTTGATCTAACCTAAGAAAGGTCTGATTTTCCCCGTAGGTTGGGGAGGTATGATGACAATAGTTCTATGTCAAAATCAGTATCTTCGCCGTATGTAGCGCACCTCGCTAATTCTAATGGATTAGGAAACCGTATAACGCGAGGAAGAATATATTTGTTGCTGACTGTACGTAGGATTATGACTTTGTACGTATTTATATTTGTCTATAATATTATTTCGCCTTGCTTATTTATATTTCTATCATCAGTAAATATTAGATGGGTTAAATATTAGGTTAATAATTCAGATGGTTGCTACTAAAATATGTTTTGTTTACACGTGATATAAAAATCGCTTTTCCGTGACAGGGTATTGAAATTCTAACAAATACAAATGACAAGGTTCTCGTCAATATTCGATATGAACAACTATATCATGCGCATAACTTCTGCAAATACAAAAAGGAAATGCTATATTTTCTATAGAAATTTGACTATATTTTCTATAGAAATTTCTTATTTCTATTCGACCAAGATGTATGAAACTGTTGATTTTCTTTATGATTTCATTGCGATCCTTAGGTCTGAAAACCAAGTTTCGAAATAAGTTTTAGGAAAAGTAATATTTCTTCAAGTTTGGAAAATGTAGTAAGTTTCTTTACAACGTAGGCCATAACAACAATACAAGAATACAGCCCACCTGATGCAAAGCGGGTACCGTAGCCTATAAATGCTTGCAATACATTAAGTATAACTCGCACGATGACACCTCTGCTTCTAACACAGGAACTCCTAAGGAGCTTACTGGAGACCTCACAAACAACACGCAGGAACACAATAACTCTCTAGGGAGTTGTTATTTGGCTGCGGATTTCTGTGAGGTGGAGGTGGTACTTGTCCATACAGGCTGTTTTGATGCGCCCTAGCTCTTTTAAGAAATACATTTTGGCTCGTCACAATATTTCTGAATCTAGTTTATATAAAGGATTCCTCCGAAACTCGGTAATGAAATCTGATGCGAAATTAAGAAGTATTTAATTAGAAATAATATTTTAGCCGCTTATACATTATATTTACAGTGCTTTTATTTTCTTAATGAACTTAAACTTAAACTGAACTTTGTATTTCGGCTGTTGTCCGTTTTACATCAATTGTCCTTTGCATTGGATGCAATTTGTCGATGTAAGTTAATACTTTAGTGTTTGCACTATCTTCAGGGTCCAAAAGTCCAGTCTAAGCCAACAGGCACATGTATACTTAGCTTCAGAGTACATAAATTGATATTATATACTAGTACAAATAGCGGGGGACCTGACGTTACAGCTCTCGGTGAGCGACTGACTTGGCCCTCGCACTGACTGCATCATTCCACGAATTAGCTGCACTTCCGGTTGCCAAGGGCCGCTACAATACCAATTTTTTTTTAGTACAGTATGAAAGGAAAATTTCTAAAGTCACTTTCTATTATAAACAGGGGAATAGTTACACAGCACTATATAAATCACGCGAAAAATAAAAAAAAAAGCATTTTACGAAAACATTAATATTCGTCGTGCGTTCTAAATCCGATGGCTGCTAAGTAAACGAACTATTTATGAACATCGTTTTGGATAAATAAAGCAAATCCTATTCCAAGTACAAAATTTGATTTAAATTAGAGCCCTTTTGGAACATGGTATATATATATATATATACAAGAATTAATCTCTTGAAGTAATATATTATATTACTTCTAATTATTCATATTACTTTTAAACCTAGTTTCGATAAAGAAAAATATGCAACCTATAAATAAATAAATAAATATAAATAAATATTGTCGGACAAATTACACAGCGCCATCTAGCCCCAAAGTAAGCGAAGCTTGTGTTATGGGTACTAGACAACTGATAAATATTCAATTTTCAATATTTCTGACATCCATCATCTCGCAAATTTCCTCAATCTTACAATCCACACCTCCGCAAACATTTAAGGTTGCGAACTGGCATTCCTCAGCCCGCGGTTTGCCCGTGCTAGGCGGGGAGACAAGACGTGATGTGTGGCAAAACGCGTCGCGTTCGGGAGTTTTGCCCCCCCATCATGCATCATGCTCCCTGTCGCGATTTTCCTGGCTATAGCATATCTTTAAAAAGCTCATAGCTGAGGTAATTGCTTACCATCAAGCGGCTCGCATGCTCGTTTGCTGGGGCGGGGGCGTTTCCGCCCATGGTCCCGTAGGTGCGATTACTATGCAAGCTTTTGCGTTTAAATTTCTTATAGGTTGCATATTTTTGTTTATCGAAACTAGTTTTGAAATCTCATTTCATTTTTTTTATACCACTGAGGTGAATCAAGCATACGGCCTGCCTGATGGTAAACAGTCACCGTAGCCTACGGACATTTGCAACACCAGGGGTGTCACTCATGCGTTGCCGACCCTCTAAAAACCTCTTCTCGCATTTCTTGAAGAATTCCATGCTGCAGTCCCTTGGAAAAACCTCGGCTGGGACTACAGCTTGAGAGTTATCGGAAGAAAACTTCTCTGAAACCGCACAGTACGCGACCATTGCGGACCATTGCGGAGCGGTGCGCTTATAAAAAGTAGCTGTCGGCATCATTTCGAACAGTTCTTCAGAACACAACATTTCCCATTTGGCAACCATTCGCAGTAGAAGAATTCATTAGGGTTGGCTAGGAAGCAATCTCTTGAAGAGATAAGCTCACCTTTGTACACTATATTTGTCACTGATCATTATGTACTATTTGTGTGAAATAAAGAATATTATATAAGAATTATATATAGAAATGTTCGCTGTGAAACCGCGATAATGCGACAACTACCTACCATGTTATGCACTAAATATTCAATAAACCACTTGGGTTGCACATGAAGGCACACACACACAAATGTTGTGTTTGAGCGTCTAAATATTTCAGTGATTCCAGCCTGCCGACCAATTGGAGAATATTTTAACCGTTAAGCCGATTAGTGCCGCTATGTCAACCCCCGAACTAGCCAATGACAGCTGCGCCTTATACTTTGTCACTCAACCCCTACGTTGAATTGAACTACTACGTAATATCTATTTTATCGTCTCTCCATAAGTTATTTTATTCATGCCCCAAACCAATTATATATAATTGACGAGCTCGGTGGTAATAATAATTGCAGTGGTAAAACGCGCTGTTACTCTACTTTGACACCAACGCTCGTTCGGGTTCGATTCCCACACATTACAAACATTTGTGTTCATGTTCATGAACAGTCTTAATCTGGGTATTTTCTATGTATAATAAGTATGTATTTACAAAAAAAATGTATTTACGTATGTTTATCAGTTGTCTAGTATCCATAACACAAGCTTCGCTCACTTTGGGGCAAGATTGCGCTGTGTAATTTGTCCGACAATATTTATTTATTTATATTTAAACCTATAATAGAATATAGGTAAACCTATAATAGAGTATAGCTGTTTTGCACATCTTGTAAATAGCTTAAAGTAGTCATCACATCAACTCTTACTCATCCCACTGCAGGAATATGGGTCTCCCTTCAACTTAGCATACTCCACCACCCTGCCCAAATGCGGATTGGCGGAGGCCAGTGTTTTCAAGCCGCCCGAGGGCCACTGGCTTAGCTTAACGACTGTTATCTATGGACAACAGCCGGGACCGACAGCTTAACGTGCCCTTCACGCATGGAGAAACTCGAGATAGATTAACCCATCTTTAAACAGGCGGACTTTGCTTAACCTGCGTGTTCGATTAGAATGATCAGTGCAACGACGCCATCAAGCTCTCCTAAAAGTCCATGATAAGTTTTTTTTTATATTGGCTCCGCTTCGCCTGTTGGTAAGCGAAAATAGGAGCCCAAATTGCAGCGGCAACTGACAAAGGACTACAGTGTCCTGTCAGTTCACGCTACCATGCTGGCCCGCAAGGTGCTTCTTCACGCTTCGTTTGAAGGATCCCATGTTGTAGGAAGGATGAAACACGTGTGCAGGCAAGGCGTTCCACTTTATAATAGTACGACAGAGATAGGAGTTGCCGAACTTTTTAGTACGAGAACAAATGTCCTCAACAGTGGAATGATGACATCGCAAGCCTGCACGTGTGGTTCTATAACGAAGGGGAGGGTCTGATAAGGGAAAATAGTTCTTCAGAGCACTCACCATGGTATAGGCGGTATAATGTACTTAGGGAGCCTATTATTAATTATTTTTGTATGTAAACTCAGTATCCATGCGAGCGAAACATCAGGCGGTTCTGATATTTAATGTACCTTCATATTATTTCACTTGCATACATGGTACTCGTAGTTAAAAGCAATTAAGCTATTCAACATCAACCCCTTTTCTCTACACGCCTAGCGTCGTAGATCATTGCAAATTGAATCAGAAAGGGCTTTCAAAGACGAAATAATACATTTACTAAGTCTAATGTCTTCTAATAATATTCATATTTCCTTCATTGCGAGGTGAGTACAAAAAGTTGCAGATACAGCATTTATATCTTCACGTTTGCACAAATGCATGTGTATCCAAGGGTTACAGTAACCCCACATGGAATGAAAGTAAAGTCAAAGTCAAAGTCAAAAAATTTTTTATTCCGTAAAAATGGCTACATTTGTTTGGAATCGTCACAATTTTTTTCCCTACCGTGCAGTTCATGACTAGGTGAGCACTGATAAAAATACTGCCAAAAAACTCAGGCATCCCGCTTTTGGTATCCAAACAAATTTACATAATTTATTAATTACATTATAATTGGATCGACTCAATCCCAGGCATTCTTATCATTAATATAGTCAGATACTTTATAATATGCCCTGCTACACAATTTGGCTTTAATAGTAGTTTTAAACTTGTTTATTGACAATTCTCTTATATTGCTGGGAAGTTTGTTATAGAACCGTATACATTGCCCCATAAAAGAATTACTTATTTTGTGGAGACGGCTTGCATGTAACACAAGATTATGCTTATATCTAGTATTTATGTTATGAGTATCACTCTTTTTACAAAATGAGTCTATGTTTTTATGGACATACAAAAGATTTTCATAGATATATTGCGATGCGACTGTTAGAATATTTATTTCTTTGAATTTTTCTCTAAGGCTCTCACGGGGACCAAGTTTGTAGATAGCTCTTATGGCTCTCTTTTGCAATAAAAAGATGGTGTTAATGTCCGCGGAGTTACCCCAAAGAAGAATTCCGTATGACATAATACTATGAAAGTAGCTGAAATAAACTATTCTAGCCGTATCAACATCAGTGAGCCGTCTAATAGTTTTCACTGCATAGGCTGCAGAACTTAGTTTTCCTGATAATTTTTCAATTTGTGGGCCCCATTGTAGTTTGGAGTCAATTGTTATACCCAAGAACACAGTTGTCTCCACAGGGGCTAAATTAGTTCCATTAACATGTACATTGGTAGTCACCTGTCTTACATTAGGTGTTGAGAACTTAATTACTTTAGTCTTTTTATCATTTAAAAGCAGATTATTAACATTAAACCAATGCATAACTTTAGAGAGAGCATCGTTAACTTCGTCATAATTACCTAACTGTCTATTAATTTTGAATGTCAAAGAGGTATCATCCGCAAACAATACAATCTCATGTTTATCCTTTACATAATAAGGTAAGTCATTTATATATACTAAAAATAAGAATGGACCTAGAATTGACCCCTGTGGGACTCCCATGACTACAGGGGACCCCGAAGATCTTTTACCATTAACATCGACCTTCTGTATCCTATTGCCCAGATAAGAAGACAGAAGTTCGAGAGCCTTGTTCCTGATACCGTAGTGGTGTAATTTTCTGACAAGAGTGTCATGGTGCACGCAGTCAAACGCTTTAGACAGATCACAGAAAATTCCCAAGGCATCTTGCGAACCTTCCCATGCCGCGAATATACTTTTAAGCAAATGAATCCCTGCGTCTATAGTTGAACAACCTCTCGTAAATCCGAACTGTCTCCTATGAAGCAAATTATGTGTATTAAAATGTCTGAGCAACTGGCTAAGCATTAGTTTTTCAAAAATTTTACTGAGAATGGGCAGTATGGAAACAGGTCGAAAATTCGAAGGGTCCGAACTATCACCAGATTTAAATAATGGAATGATTTTACTATGTTTCATCAAGTCAGGAAACACACCAGATGCCACACAACAATTGAAAATTGTAGCTAAATGTGGAGCGATTGAAATAATAATAGAAGATATGGTTTTGACAGATAGACCCCACAGATCTTTAGTGTTTTTCATATTTATTGATTTAAAAGCGTTCAAAACATCTTTTGGGCTTACAGCTGAAAATTCAAATATTGTGTCGCATTCTACCACGCTCTGTTTGAGAACGAGTTCAGCAGCTATAGAAGAAGACCTAAGATTTCTCGTAGTAATAAGAGGAATGTTAGAAAAATATTTTTCAAACTCAGTCGCAATTTCTACATCATTTTTGATATCTATATCATTTATCTTTAACTGAAAGTCGCTCTTTCGCTCTACCCGTCTCATTATTTATCATATTCCAAACAGATTTAATAATATTTGTTGAACCATTAATTTTATTTCTTAAATATATAGACTTAGCATTGGAACAGGCTCGTTTAAATATTTTAGCATAATTTTTTACAAGTTCTTGAAAAGTCGGATTGTGATTACAGGTCCTTTCTTCATAAAGTTCATACAATTTATTCCGACTTTTGTAAATACCAGGAGTTGCCCAATCACTGAATGTCATACGGTCACTTACAGACAGTTGTTTTGGAGTAAAGATTGCATTAAATTCACTAGTAATTAAGCTAAATAATGAACTATACAAGTGGTCCGGAGTACCGTGATAGGGCAACAATACAATTTTTTCTGCTATATTAGACTTAAATCTTTCTAAGCGGCTTTTACTAAATGGTATATAATTTATTTGCTTTCTTTGTATTTTTGAAGAATTTGGAAATGAAACCAATTGACCTGAATGGTCTGACTGAACTTTATTAATTATAGATTGATATGAAGGTTTTACATTGCTAAATATATTGTCAATACATGTAGCACTTGTAGCAGTTACTCTTGTTGGCTCTGTAAAAATATGATGCAAATTGTTTGATTTAAATAAATTTAAAAAGTTGTAGGTAACAGTATTTTTCTCCAAGATATTTATATTAAAGTCTCCACAAATTATAACAGTTTTATGGCTATTAGATAATTTATTTAAGGCATCCTCCATGATATTTGAAAATGTTTCAAAGGGCGTGCTAGGAGGTTTATACAGGTTCATAACAATGAATCGTTCCAATTCAATGCATGAAATCTCTACAACTCGCTCAACAGAGAGGCTCACAATGTCACACCTTTCTTTAAATTTAAGCAACTTATTTAATAATATTAAGGAGCCACCATGTATACAGTTATCTCTGATGAATGAGCTTGCAACCTGGTGGTTATTGAAGCTGAAAATGAATTGATGGGGTTTTAGCCAGTGCTCAGTTAGACATAAAATATCAATATTGCTACAATTCATAAACAACTCCAATTCTAACTCCTTTCCTATCATCCCCTGAATGTTTTGGTGCACCAGGTTGATACAATTATTATTCTTTCTATATTCTTGACAATTTACAATTGATGGGGATATTGTATTATTATTACTTTTAGTTTCATTTTGAATATTGTTATTATTACTATTTACATTGCCAGAGTATAACTCTATTGTCTTGTAACCTAATTTAAAGAATTTGGAATACCTTCCAAGGTACCATTACATAATGTCAAATTATCTAACTGCTCAAAAGAAGCAGGGTTGTTAGCCAAACTTTTGGCTGGTTTCTTAAAACAATATGATAGCGAATCTGCTATTTGTCTTTTATAAAAATTGCTAAGATAAAATTTATCTTCTGTCAAATTATAATGTTTATTATTAAATATATTTATGTCAAGTATATGAAATTTGTCATCATATAATGTCAATGTATGCATTTTATCATTTAATCTATACCTAGATGCATTTTCCGCCTCGGGCAACAAAGTACTGTATGGAAAAGTAAATAAAAACACTTTTCCCACATTTAACTGCTGTAACATATTAAAATATTTAATCATTATATGTTTGTTTAAATTTCCTCTCCTCCCAATAAAAACAATTAAAGTTGTGTTGGGGTGGTAATCCCTCTTAACTATTTTATCAACGATTTGAGTGAAACTGGCTCCAGGCAAACAATAATTGGTAACCAGTTTTCCTGATTTTTGTAATAATAATTGGCCCATATTTTTACCTATTTCATCACTATACATTATTATTTTGGAGTTATTATCTTCACTATTATTATTTAATGATGATGACATCTGTTTAAAAGCACTACTATTAATGGCCTCATTCACATTATGGCTATGTACTTGAGATAGTTTCGAGGATCGAGTTACCTGTGAACATTTCATCGGAGTTCGGTTTAATTCATTCCTATTGTACAAGTTACTAAGAGACGATAATTTTTGTTCATTTTCTCTCAAGTCAGCTAGTAATCTATCCATGCCTACACTGTATTCTCCAATATCTCTTTGAGCATCCTCATATTTTTTAGTCATTAAATCTAAAGAACTATTAAGTGTTTGGATCTCAGATTGTAGGTCTTGAATGATGTTTTTATATTCCCTATTATTAGTATTAAATTTTATTGTGCATACACTACATACACTAGCATGTTTATCCTGTGTGTTCGATACTACAGACCCATCACAGGTTAAGTCAATTGTCAGTGACGGTGGATCATTCGTATTTGAGATGGCAGAAGCAGTAACTAAGTTTGGAGCGCTATCTAGTAATTCATCGAATAACGACTGGGAATGAACAACTGTTGACTCCTGATGGGAACATTCCAGCTGATCAATTGTACTTAGTGCCTGTTTCAATTTGGTTTCTAGCTGAATATTGCGTTCTAGAGTGGTCTCAAACTCAACCCTACATTTATCAAAACTACCTACCAAAGACTGCAATGTATTATTGTCTTCCAAAGCATTATCTAACTCTAAATTAATTTTCACTATCTAGTAATATTATCAGTAGCTTAACTGGTCCATCTCCTAGTCGTAGCTGGTGCCCTTGGGCTGGTGTTCTATTTTAACACATATAAAATGGAGTATTCCTAAAATTATTTATTATCACGAATTTGGCGTGAGGTAGCGACGTCGTAGTTTTTAACTCAGTAGCCTTCAGAATTACGGCGATTTTATATATCTAGGAAATCGGGAGTTGTCAGCATCTTAAGACTTTACCTTAAATTTATATACAACATACTGCACGTGTATTTATTAACTGCGCGGTCACAACTTGCGTGCCTTCCGCTGATGTATATAATAATACTGTATAATTCTCATTATTTGCGCCACATGACTCGGTCCGTACACACCTCACTCGCATCTTTAACATTCATATCTTTTTGCACATTCGCCGATTTTTAGGGCTTCTGACATCACGTTCTTACGAAAGATCAATTTGGTCGTGGTAGATCAATCATGGCCTTCCTCCTATATCATTCTACGTTCGCATTGTCTATCTATTTCGTGATCTTTCTTTGTTTATACATGTCCGAACCAGCGGAGCATGCCTCTGACTAACTAACTTAGTCCAAACTTAGCCAAGTCAAGCTAGTCAGTCAGCTTGCCTTGGCTAAGCTTGACTTGACTGACATAGCTTAGTCCAAAAGCAACATAAATTATAGTGATTGGTCGTAGCCATTATGTTGCTTCTATAGTATGCGTAATGAACGTAGGGTGATCGCCATGTATTAATATGTGAGTCACAGGAAGGAAGTAACATATGGAGACCCAATGTCACGATATTACGAAGTGAAAATCTCACCAATAAGGATCAGGGATTAAGTAGAACGCACAGCTCTCATTGGCTAAATTACGGATCAATATCACGTCACTTATCATCTTATTGGTTAAAACATCCTCCCATTGGTCAGTATCGCTGTATATAAGGGCTAAAACATTACGATTTGGTAAGTAAGGAGGCCTTTGATGGACATGATCAGATATTTAGTGATGGTAAGGGGTTATTACTCCAGAAATCTGATTTGAATAGAACAGTAACTTCACCCAATTTATACGGAAGCAATCAGGCATTAGTGGGCTTCGCAATAAAACGAAACCTTTCAAGTGTATCACTATCGCTTAAGTGAGTCTAGAAAATAAAACAAAGTCAATTGCGAGTGCGCACAGAGAGGATTCTGTACGTCCTAATAGTATGTGTGATAGACAGATGGACTGACGGACAGAGCTGAGACGTTCATTTTTGCCTGTTTCGTATGGTAACTGTAACAATTTTGACAAGCTCATTTTGACTAGTTAAAATGTAATTTCTTGGATATGCGGATTATTTCTGTCGCGATACTTTCTTCACCTGTAACCATGTAATCTATACTAATAAATAAAGAGGAAGGGTTTGATTGTTTGTTTATTTGTACGCGCTAATCTCTAGAATTACCGGGTGGATTTGAAAAGAACTCTTTTTTATACTACGTCGGGAGGTATACAAGCATACGGTCCACCTGTACAGCGGGTACCGTAGCTTATTAACGCTTGCGATATATAAAGTATCACTCGCGCGATGCCTACTCTGCTGCTTACACAGCAATCATTTGGGAGCTTACTGGTGACCTCACTCACATGCAGGAATACAACAACCCTCTAGGGAGTTCTTATTTGGCTGCGGTTTTATGTGAGGTGGAGGTACTTCCCCAGAGGGCTGCTTTGATGCACCCTACCTCTCTTAAAACATCCAGACCGATACAAACAGACATGTTCATGCACACAAATGTTTGCCTTGTGTGGGGAATCGAACCCACGGGCGTCGGTGTTAAAGTCGCGTCATTCACGACTGAGCCACCGAGCTCGTCAAAATTTCTTGAGGAAGGTAATAGGCTATTCGATGATATGATTTGACCCTTAGAAAACGAGATAGAAGAAGGAAAGATGAAGAGGCTCCCATTGGGATAGATGCTGACGAAGTCACCGGTTGCAACTAGTGTGCATAAGCTCGTAAATACGAGCTTAGTGGTACATGCCCACATCAAGATTGATACCAGGGCCCACTTAATAGGGTTGTTCATTATCGCATAGGCAGATATTTGTTCAAAAATCTAGATTGTACAACCCTGTCGGTAACTGACTGTGGTATCACATTACCCAACTTAACCTCAATCGATAGTCACACAAATGAAAGGGTAATCGAATCACGTCCGCAATGGTCTCTTTGACGTTTGACGGTTAGCGCCATAATACGAGGTCAAATTAGTGATGTGTGCAGTCGCCAATGTACTCAACTGGGACAATGACGTCACTTTACTAGGTGGTATTAACCTACTCTAGTACATATATAGTCCACAGGCAATTTGATAGAAACTACTTTGTGTGCCACTGCCACCGATTAGTTCATGGGAACTATCGCCGCCCGGCACCTACCCAATAGTTAGTAGATGCATGCCGTCGCTGCTATGGCTGCTGCGGTCGTCTCTTCGATTGCCATCTGAAACATGAACCGCATGCACCCGCCGCCGGTGCTACCCTGGCTGCTCCTGTCATCTCTGCAACACGTGTTTTGCCTCTCCACGAGACCGACCGATTAATGAAAATAGTTGGTTACCCAACATTGTCTACCGATAGATTATATCTAAACACATTTTTACTATTAAATTTAAAAAATAAAAAAATCCTTCTCTATTCCCTAAAAGCAATTTTAGAAGAATTGTAAATGTGTACAATAATTTGAGTATTACAACAAAAACTTAAGTTTTGTTGTCAAATTTTGGGTGTTTTAAGATATTCATGAATTCAACTTTTATTCATAATTAATAGCAATACGATATTATTATGCAGTTGGCATTACTTAAAATAATTAATTTTATATGACTACTAAAATAATTTAGTCATAATTTAATTTATTTACTCGAACAGAAACTTTGAGAGCTTTTAAAAAACAATGTTCACGACGATGCAACTGGATAACAAAAATAGACGATTTAATACAATGTTTATTTTATGCTACTATTGCAAATGTATTTTTCTATATGAATTTTATTGAGGCATTTATTTTTTCTTTGACATGACGATTATTTATATACGATGACACGTAGATATATAATTCTATTTGTACCTACTACTATTTATAGATTTTAATGCCAGCAATGGGCAGAATAATAAAGAAGAAACAGAGCATGTAATATTGTCTTAATAACTTTCTATGTGAATCTTATTTCTGCAAATAAATTATTATGAATTATACAATAATACAGTAAACAAATGTTTTAATCACACATTAATAATGGTACGGATAGCTTTTCTTTTCTATATTAATTATTCTTTTTTTTCCAGTGACATCGCCAGGGTCGTCAGGGAAGCTGCAGGCGTGCCAAATGTTACTATTAACGCACCTAATTATATGGGCGAATAATACATAGATAGTAAGTTGCATTTTACGTTATAAACTTTGAATTCTCAAACTTGTCATCGAATAAAAAAAATATTTGAGCTTCGGGACACGATTACACTGCCGTGTTGTGTAGACGAAATGAATGTAATTTTGTTGGCAGTTGTACTTAGCTGGGTTGTTCCTATTGCGCAATTCCGTTCTCAATAGCTGTAAGGCTAATATATTAAATGAATTCGAATTTAAATCAATTTTATTTACGACTAGCTGCTGTCCGCGTAGCCTATGTGTTAATTCAGATCATAATATATCTACGAGCCAAATTTAATTCTAACCCGTTCAGCCGTTTAATTAAGCGTGAAAGAGCAACAAACATCTATTCATACATACAAACTTTCGCATTTATAATATTACTAATATTATAAATGCGAAAGTTAGTCAAAAATGCATATACAAAGTTAGTCAAAAATGGATATTCATGAAATCTACTCGGGAGCAACATAAAAATGGATATAACATAGTATTGTCTTAGGTTTTCGCGATTGTTATACATTGAATTAAACAGTTTTTAACGGAAGTAAACCCAGAGATCTACTCAAAAACATTCGGACACCGTGAGCGATTTTTCGTGAGCGAATTAATCCATCCATGTCGGTACATGTAATATTTAAATAACTAATATAAGACAAATGTCACCTTCGTCTTCCTGCGACCACGGATACTGCAAAGCATTCGAAACGTCAGGTTCAACAAAATAAACAAAACACGCGATACTTCCGTTAAAAATTATTTAATTCACTGGATATGTTTTTTACTGACTCCTAATCTCTTCAAACTGGATTTTCCTAATTCTGTAAATTCGAGGAGGGTTCGATGACGTCGATTGTGTATCGTACAGTACAATTGAATACGTATCGTCGAGTTCCGCCTGCCTTTAGATGTGTTTATCGTGTGAAGTGAATCCGTGGTATCCATGGTTTGGGGGTTACGTGAAGTTCTGGCTATTGTTAGTAGATAACAGACGTTAGCAAATCCTAGTCCTCAACAATCCTCGGTTGACCAATGTGGCGTGGTATGATCATAAGCTGAGTACGTATTGAGATATAGAGTGATTTTATTTTACATACATTAATACACATGGCACGTGACGTCATATTGTAGTGTTCTCCTCTGGTTATTATTATATAATGCTGGCTGCTAGTTTCACTAATAGACGTAGGGCATACAAGACCACGCATTGAACAGAATTAAATTTGGGACATCATGCCAGTAAAAAAAAATATTTTATGTTTAAAAATGTTTTGAATAATCACGACAGTGTTTTTACTTTTTCCTTTTTACAATAAATCCCATTATTTTTAATAGATTATGGTCATAAAATTGATGAGTATAAATTAAATGTGTTGTAAACAAAAAAATAAGAACAAATGTTATAATTTTTTAGGTATCCTTTGAGCTGTTGGGAACGAAATGTGTGAAAGAAATAGTTTTAAAGAAAAACAAAGTCTGAGCGCATTGGAACAATCCGTTTCGCTTCCTGTGCTAAGTGAATCGTATTGGTGAATTATCTGTGATCAATGTGTATATTTTCCTGTATACGGACTAAATATGAGAAATTTTAAGATATTAATAGGATGGTGGAAAAAGTTTTTGTCATATGTTTTCATTTCCGTAAGAGTATATAGCACATGGCGTCCCTAAAAAAATCACGTGAAAAGAATTTGAATATTACTTTCTCCCCGGTTATGTCTCAAATATTCTTCTAAAATAAAGCTACAGGCACTTCTGGCAAGTCTTAAAACACTGTAAGGATTCTTTATCTCAATCCCCTAGCGGATCCCCATGAACTCGTTAGCTTGTCAGAAACTACGAGTACAATCCAATATCATTTCACAATAAAAAATGATAATTGCTTATAAGTTATGTATTTTTTGCTTGTATAGTATATAACACTAACATATGCCAATGTGTATTACCAGAACTACATAAAGAAAACGAAAATGTATATATACTTAATAATTGATATTATATTTTTTTGTATACTGACTATGTACAAATTAATGTCATTTGCCAACTTGTCAATTCACATTTGAATCAGTTCCATCCGCCATAACCGTAAGGGACTTAGCGTAAACACATACATGTACACATAGGATATCGTTTTGATTAACAAGAATATTACATTCACGAACCATTTCAGTAACGGTCATCATAACAATATTGATGCTTCATTTGATATTCGTACCATCTCTACTTAGTTTATCTAGAAATAATTCTGATGAACAGAAGTGTCCATACACTCGGGAATCGGCACAGGACCGGATCGATCTTACACTAGTGTAAAAAACAAATACAACGTGTATAAGATACATGTGCAATGCGAAAGGAAATTATTGTACTGATTAACATGAACGGTTATTACAATTGTAACATTTTCGTTATTGTGAAAAATAATTCTAACTTAACCATACAAAAGTTTTATATGCTAAATGATTTTGTGGTGTTTTCTGGGGTGTGGTACGCAATCACTAAACATGTCACCACGAACACAGTCAAAAGATCGACGGAGTCCTGCAACAGGACTCCTATTTCTATGTGTGGGGTCTAAAGGGCCTAATGAACCTACTGCAGTGCAGTGATCCTAGCATGGGCCAATCATATATAAACTGTATTCGTGGTGCAGTGGTTTCGGGGCTGCGTATCGCACCGACTTTTTTGCCACTTCGAGGTTCCATCATTTTTTATGGTGTAAACAGATTATTTCTATAGAAAGCGTGAATAAACGAGTAACTAATTTGACGACCTGTATTGAGAATTTAAGTTTTTAACCAATAGCGAACTGTAAAAATATAAGTAATAAATTATACATAGGTAGATGTATTCGATTCTGTCGACGGGAAAGATTGTGAATTTAAAGATAACTGTACCTAAACGAGCTGCTAATTATACCAAAGAATGTAAAGACTAAGATAATTGTTGATTTAATACAAATTATATATATGTCAAAGTTCATTGTTTTAATTATATTTCCTGTAATAATAGTCGCGCATGGACTCCGCCAGCTGTAATAGGTCCATCAATTAGATCAGCTTAGCAGCAAAAGTATATGGAAAGGTAATTGAAAGGAGAATGAGGGTGAAATCCGATGAAATGCTGTGGGGGGTACAGGGAGGATTTTAAAATCAAACTGCATGTACAGATCAAGTTATCTCGCTCTAAAATATCGTAGAGAAGCATCTAACCATAGACCGGAAAGTTTTCTGTGGTTTTGTGGATCTTGAGAAAGCATTTTATAGGGTTGTATGAAAGGTACTGGAGTATATTGCAGAGATATGGAATTGACGGTACACTGTTCAATATTGTGCAGTCCACCTACAAAAATGGCTCAGCATGTGTGCGGACAGATGGCAATATCACCCTCATTTGATGTCTAAATTGGTGTCAACCAGGATTGCATGCTGTCTGGTAGGCAGTATCTCGATGTTTGTATACAGAGAATAAGATCGACGTGGTGAACTATATGCTATATGCAGACGATGTCGTGATATTAGAAGAAACACCATCTAAACTACTAACACTGGTCCCAATAATGAAAGACGATCGTATGGGGAAAGGCTTACTATTGAACGCGAAGAAGACAAAGAAAGAATTTTGAAAAAAATTAAAAGATAAGAAATCAGTAACAATGTAAGGATTACGGTTGATGACGAAATGTTGGACCAAGTGGATGAGATTGTATATATTGGATGCGCTTTTAGCAGGCTTTTAGCAGGGTTGAAAGGTACACCGCTTATGTGGAAAGACGAGTGAGTGCTGAGGATAGTGTGAATAGAGTGTGGGGAAAACTTCTTGGCAGTAAAAGCTTGAGCCAGGAGGCAAGGCTCGCTATGCACAAGCAGTGTTGGTCCCAACACTTACGAAAAACCTTTACCCTTTGAAAGCCAGAGCTGGATATGGCAGAGATCTCATTAAAGTAGAAAAAACGCGGTCGAAATGTGAGCGTTGCGCAAAAGTTGTGGCGTAACGCTTGTAGACCGTATTCGCAATGAGGATGTTAGAAACAGAGCTGGTCTGAAAGAGAGTGTCGGTGTTAAAATAAGAAGAGGCATGCTCCATTGGTTCGGACATGTAGAAAGAATGTAGGAGAAAAGAATTACGAAACAGATATACAATGCGAAAGTAGAAGGATGTAGAAGCCGAGGAAGACCAAGACTTACCTACCATGATCAAACTGATCGTGTTTTATCACATGATATCAGGAGCATTAGAAACGAGCGTGCATGGGAAGAGCCATGAATGTTAAAGAAGCGAGTGAGGTTTGTAAGGATCCAGCCATGTGGTGCTCGGTTCTCTTTACATACTACTTTTAACAATCTCAATTTCGAACAGCGGAACCTGGCAGATTGCTAATGTTTGATGACTCACCGCACTATTACGAAGTATTTATTCGTACAGTTCTTTTTTCAGATGCTTCTGGATGAACCAGCGCTGAGGACGGGTGTGGTATCTGTGTTAAATTTAAAATAAATTGTAAATTGTATTTTTTTTGCACTACTAAGGTGGCTAACAAGCATATGGTCTGCCTGATGGTAAGTAGTTACCGTAGCCTTTAAACATTTGCAACATCAGGTGTATAACTTCTGCATTACCGACCCTGTAAAAACCTTGTAAGACGAGGGTGTTGGCATCACGTCGAACAACTCCTCAGAACACAACCCATTATACAATCGGTAGAAGATGCAAAATCTCTTCATAAACTTAAGGGCTCAATACCGTGTGTGAGTTTAGGATTATAGATGATCCTTACAGCTCGTCTTTACACCGAGTCACAAGGTCCTAGCTGATTTCCAGGTGCCCCGCCCAAAGGTGACTACAGTACTCCTTATGTGGTCTGACTTCAGATATACATAACATTTTACCCCGAGTTGAAGTACTGTTTAAGTTTCTTAAGCACACCTAGTTTCTTGGACGCTAGCTTGACCTTCTCATCCAGGTGACTTCGGTACTGAACATCGCTGGAGATCTCGACACCGAGCATCCCAATACTCTTGATAATGGTAAGTGACATGTACTGGAATTGGAGGATCACAGCTAATGGGGTTTTGTTTTCTACAAACAATTTAATGAAATTTCATTAAATATCTTTTCTTTTGTTTCTGTAAGGATATGTAATGCAATTGTAAATATATAAATATATGCAAATATAATTATGTCAAAGAGAGTGTGTTCATCGATATGTAATTTAATTAGAGGTTAGTATGATGTAGAGGACGTGTTGTATATACTTATTATTTAACACTGTATTAATTATTTAATAATAATAATTAAAAAATATTGCCGGACAAATTACATAGCGCCATCTAGACCCAAAGTAAGCGAAGCTTGTATTATGGGTACTAGACAACTGATAAACATACGTAAATACATTTTTTTTTGTAAATACATACTTATAATACATAGAAAATACGCAGACCAAGACAAACAGCCATGTTCATGCACACAAATGTTTGTACTGTGTGGGAATCGAACCCACGAGCGCCGGTGTCAAAGTAGCGTAACAGCGTGTTCCGCCACTGCGCCACCGAGCTCGACAAATGACAAATAAACAATGATATGAACTAGGTATGTCAGAACTAGGACAATTAATTGTTATGCTGGAGTTTGTTACGGCAATGATATACTTTGAATTTGATGTGTACTTTGTACAGTTTCCAAATGCCATCGGTTGCAGGGAGACCCGTATCCGACCGTAACCCGTATTCGTAAGAGATATTGATTGTTGTGAATTCTAAATTTTTTACAAATCATGCACATAATAAACATTAGAAGATATACGAGAACGGCGACTACGGCTTGAGTAGGGTTGTCAAAACGTTTTTCGTTTTGACCACAGGATCACTTCGTTATCCGTCTATCCATATGTGAAGATCCTTTTACTCTAGAACGCAGAAGTATCAATTTGCAATTAATATCAAATACACAAATTGCTATCCTTTGGAGTAGGATAAGATAATTTATGCTCTATTTAAGCCGCATATTTTGGCACTTGCAAGGGACTCGAAACCGAAAACTACTTCCCATTGATCTACAATCATGAAATTTGTCATGTAGCACAAGTCAAGGGAATCATTTTGAAATCGCAATTGGTAGTTAAACATGCACATTTTTTTTTCGATTACAAACTTATTTGCAATTTGTGAACTAAACGTGAACTATATCGACGTATGGGGACACCAGTTTACCAACGGCAAAATTAAGTTTCTCCCTCAATCCAGTTTATCGTTTCGGTCATGCATAGCTCTCGAAACTGGATTCCCGTTATAGACAAACTATATACATACCTACCAGTTTGCACGGAATTCTTGTGCGCGAATCCGACTCGCACTTGACCGGTTTTATTTAATATTGCGAAAACAGCAAGCGGTGATACTCACAAAAGCGACAAGTCAGCTCGGTGTGCCATCCACGGTTTCTTTGACTGCCAACTTTATTTTTTTCAATATCGTATTATATTAAATGTATATTCATTATATTAAATAGCGAATATACATTTACTATAAATAACATTATAGTAAATGTATATTCGCTAATATCTACTCTATGCTTCTATCTATCTATAACTTCACGCCAAATCTTCGACTCCATGACTCGATTACATACCTAACTCGCTTCTTTAACATTTATTGCTCTTCTCATGCCTTCAGAAAAAACATGATCAATTTGGATCTTTACATACCACACTTGCTTCTTTAACGGTCATTGCTGTTCTCATGTCTTCTGGTAAAACACGATCAGTTTGGTCATGGATCTTTACATATCACACTTGCTTCTTTAACGTTCATTGCTGTTCTCATGTCTTCTGGTAAAACACGATCAGTTTGGTCATGGATCTTTACATATCACACTTGCTTCTTTAACGGTCATTGCTGTTCTCATGTCTTCTGGTAAAACACGATCAGTTTGGTCATGGATCTTTACATATCACACTTGCTTCTTTAACGTTCATTGCTGTTCTCATGTCTTCTGGTAAAACACGATCAGTTTGGTCATGGATCTTTACATATCACACTTGCTTCTTTAACGTTCATTGCTGTTCTCATGTCTTCTGGTAAAACACGATCAGTTTGGTCATGGATCTTTACATATCACACTTGCTTCTTTAACGTTCATTGCTGTTCTCATGTCTTCTGGTAAAACACGATCAGTTTGGTCATGGATCTTTACATATCACACTTGCTTCTTTAACGTTCATTGCTGTTCTCATGTCTTCTGGTAAAACACGATCAGTTTGGTCATGCTAGGTAAGTCTTGACCTTCCTCGGCTCTACCAGGTATACCTGGTTCGTAATTCTTTCTTCCTGTTGAAACGTATTCAAGAAGGACATTCTACGACGAAAGAATTAGGGCAAGGAATCGCATCCTAAGATACCGTCCAACAGGGTTGTTTCCAATATGTATTGAGAAATGTATTTCATTCAAAGCTTTATTTCAAATATTGGATGGAAAAATCCATTAACGGTTCAGTGCCTGTCACTGTAGACTGAATAAAAGAGAAATGTAATTAAAAAGTTCATTTAAGCTTGCTACATCTCGGTTAATGATTTTATAGAATTTTCTAACCGAGTTATTTGCAATAGGTACATATGTTAGGTATAGTAACGTATACGAATGATGGAAATCATCGGACACCTAACTTCGCCCGGTTTTTTTCTGTTTTCAGGAACACCGTTCCTATATGAAATCTATATGTTTGTCTGTGTGTGCGTTTGTCTGTGCGTTTTTTACGAAATTTCGAATTTTGACTTCAGATTCGGATTCAGCATAAAAAAGTAGAATAGGAATGTTCAGGAACACCGTTCCTATCTCTTCAGGAACATGGACAAAATGGCCGACAAATAAAATAAAAAAAATTGAATTGTTATATAATTGACGAGTCAGGTGTTCCTCTGGCATTGCAAGCTTGCGCATTCTCAACTGGTTTCTATTAAATTGCGTTTTCTGAAGTCAACGCCGTTGAAATGAGAGAGCTAAAGACTAGGTGTGGAGTTAAAATGATTGATAGAGTAAGAAATAACACGATACGAGAATAATGTGGAATGAAAGATGATGTAGTGACTAAAATTGAAAAGGGTATTCTGAGATGGTTCGGACATTTGCAAAGAATGGATGACAAAAGAGTTACGAAAGAAGTATATCGTGCAAGAGAGAGTGGAAATATCGACAGGGGCCGCCCTAGACGCACACATATGGATCAGATATGCTGAAAAAGGGGCCACATCAAAAGCACTCGAAACCGAAGAGCATGCGAGAAGAGGTCGATGAGTTAGGAAGGGACGATAAAGGTATGTTTGGATCGCTGCACCTGGCGTTCCATAGTCTCTGCCTACCCCAAAGGGAGACAGGCTTGATGTATGTATGTTCTGAAGAGAGACGCATATATACATAAACAATATGTTCAAAAGGCACATCAAAAATACACTATGTAAGAAGGGTTATTACAGAATAGATGAGTGTCTGACTTACAGAGATATCAGGAACTGATCCAGCACATTTCTTCGCTGGTAGATTGAAAAGAAGAAATTAAAGTTATGAAAAAATTATAAGATACAGAACTGTTTTAAAGAATGTAAGATGCCCGTGATTGGCAAATAAATATTTTTTATTTTATCTTATCTTAAAAAGTAAAACCTTACCATAATACAAAACTTGATCGAGATGATTAGAGTCGGTCTAAGATATGCGGATTGTACCTTCTTACATTATGTACACATTTTAGTATATAAAAACAGGCACTCATAGAGTAGCGAAGCGGAGGTCCAAGCTACCGGTGGTCATGGCTCCAGAGTGAGAAACCGCCTTCTGTAGCTGGTTCTTAACTCAACTGCCGAGCGAGAGTCTCTCAAGGTGCCGATCGAGACTCTTTGCTATAAGTCCGTTCACTGTTACAACTATCGGAACAATTACGGTTGAGTCCACATGCCATAGTTAGATATAGTAAGTGAGAGGCTTGCAAATGCAAGCCTCTCCGACTCAGATGTGGATGATTGTTGGAAAGTTTTGAAAGAAAGTATGGTGGATAGTGCAAAAGAAGCTTGTGGATGCGCAAAGAGACGTAAAACAGCGAAAGGAGATGCCTGGTGGGATGCGGAGGTTGAATCCTCCGTAGCAAGAAAGAGGAAAGCGTGGCTGGATTACGTATCATCTTTGCCCTTAAATGAAAATATGAGAGAAAAGAAGAAAGAAATGTACCGTCTATGCAAGAATGAAACCAAGGCTTTAGTGAAAGAGAAGCGTGAAAGACAAATTATGAATGAGGAAGAGAGGCTGACGAAAAACTTCGAGGCAAATACCAAACTCTTTTGGAGAGAGGTAAAGAAGTCTCGGAGTGGTTCGTCGGCATCCAGAATGGATAAGATAAAGTCTAAAGCTGGTGTCATTCTTGCGAACACTCAGGAAGTGTTAGAACGGTGGAGTGAATATTTTGAAGAAATGTATGAGTATGCCTCGGACGCTGACAATGAGAGTGAGTCGGATGCTTACTCCACGTTGACGGCGTCCGACGAAGGCATAACTATGGATGAGATCGAATGGTCAATACGAAGCTTGAAAAATGGAAAATCAGCGGGAATTGATCTGATCACAGCTGAGATGATCAAATTAGGTGGCACTTACGTCCGGGACGCCTTCTGGTACTTATGCAATCTATGCTGGAGAACTGGAAGGGTCCCGTTGGACTGGAGACGCGCAGTCATCGTGCCCTTGTATAAAGGCAAGGGGTCACGCATGGACTGCGCCAGCTATAGGGCCATCAGTTTGATCAGCTTAGCAGCAAAAGTATATGGAAAGGTGATTGAAAGGAGAATGAGGGTGAAATCCGATGAAATGCTGTGGGACGCACAAGGAGGTTTCCGAAATGGAAGGGGATGTACGGATCAAGTTTTTAAGAGAAGCATCTGGCCATAGACCAGAAGGTTTTCTGCGGTTTTGTGGATCTTGAGAAAGCCTTTGATAGGGTTGTGCGAAAGGAACTGTGGGACATATTGCCGAGATATGGGATTGACGGTTCACTGCTCCGTGCTGTGCAGTCCACTTACAAGGATTGCTCAGCATGTGTGCGGATAGATGGTGGCATGTCACCCTGGTTTGATGTCAGAATTGGTGTCAAACAGGGTTGCATGCTATCTGCTAGGCTGTTTATCCTGTATCTCGATAGTTGTCTGCAGAGAATAAGGTCAACGAATGTGGGATTGCGCATGGGTGACCTAGTGGTGAACTGTCTGCTGTATGTAGACGATGCCGTGCTATTAACAGATACACCATCTAAACTGCAAACACTGGTCACAACGATGAAAGACGAATGTATGGAGAAAGGCTTACTACTGAATGCGAAGAAAACAAAGATAATGGTATTTGAAAGAGAAGAATCCAGAACTAATGTAAGGATTACGATTGATGATGAAGTGCTGGAACAAGTGGATGAGTTTGTATATCTTGGATGCGCTTTCAGCAGGGATGGAAGGTACACCGCAGATGTGGAAAGACGAGAGAGTGCTGGGAATAGTGTGAATGGAGCGTTGGGAAAACTTCTTGGCAGTAAAATCCTGAGCCAGAAGGCACAACTCGCTATACACAATGCAGTGCTGGTCCCAACGCTAACTTATGGAAGCGAGAGCTGGGTATGGCAGAAAGAGCATGAAAGTAGAATAAACGCGGTCGAAATGCGAGCGCTACGCAAAATTTGTGGCGTAAGGCTTGTAGACCGTATTCGCAATGATGATGTTAGAAACAGAGTTGGTCTGAAAGAGAGCGTCGGTGTTAAAATAAGAAGAGGCATGCTCCGATGGTTCGGACATGTAGAAAGAATGCAAGATGAAAGAATGACGAAGCAGATATACAATGCAAAAGTGGAAGGATGTAGGAGCCGGGGAAGGCCAAGACTTACCTACCATGACCAAATCGGTCGTGTTCTATCAGAAGGTGATGTCAGGAGCCCTGGAAACCGGCGAGCGTGCATGAGAAGAGCAATGAATGTTAAAGAAGCGAGTGAGATATGTAAGGATCGAGTCACGTGGCGCTCGGTTCTCTCTGCCTACCCCGCAAGGGATTTGGCGTGAAGTTATAATAATAATAATCCACATGCCACATAGCGGCAACCTCTTGGGCCAAGTCCAGATACTTAGAAAGTTTCTCTTTCTCGGCCTTCACGAGATTTTCGTTATTCGTCAACAAGAATTGCACGGCGCGTCCCCCGGTCTATTAACATAATATCAGGGTTATTGGCAACAATAGTCCTGTCCGTGATAATAGACAAGTCCCAGTAGAGCATGACATTACCGTTCTCGAGAACTGGTGTTAGCGCATACTTCTAGTACGGAACCTCAGAGTTCACAATACTATATTTTTGTGAAAGCTGCTGGTGGATTATTGAGGCGGTAATGTTAACGAGCATAATAGCGTATAATAATTTGGAATAATGTATATATATATATGTGCTTTAGAACTACACGACTGAAGTATAACTTCTTTAGCTCCATAGTGTGATACAGACAGTAGGCCTGCACTGTGTCTTAGATATACGAAACTTAACTCGCTATGAGAGAAAGAGAAAAGAAAATGTGTGCTCGCACCTCTCTCTCTTGCCCCTACAGTAATATACGAAACGTAACTCTCTCTCTTTCTATCTTCACTAACTTATATCTCCCTCTCAACTTCCGTTCGCCTCGCCCGATCACACTTTTCGTAACACTCTCGTCACGCATTCACCAGCTTGCTCCCAAAGTCAAGGTGCGTAAAGAAGTTTTACTTCATAAACTGTTTTTACAGCTTACCCTTGTGCGGTGATAAACTGCTGCCTGAACTTGTGATATTTTACAAAACACACCTGGCACCGCAATAAGTGCCTGTTAGTTTATAGCCGGTGGTAGGGTAAATACCCGCCTGGTTGGCTACCACCGTACACACGGCGAAACACCCGTGAAGTGGCGTACCTATGAGTACGTCGCGTTTCGGGATCAGCTGGTGTATAACCAGTGCTCGGGGGATTGTTGACACGATATTGCGGGAACAGTGGTGGATTCTGTCTATCCATTGTCAGAAGGACTGAGCTGACCCGTCGGCCAGGGAGACCCGTTGAAACGGTTGTTCCGCTGGCCGCCCGCGGTATAGTACAATCAAGACTAACCACCTTGAGAGGCTGCCCTTTCATACCGCGCATAATCTCGGGGTAGATCGTCGTGCCGATTGGTGACCGGATGGTGGGGACCCGGAGACTACTTCCGGGGGGGTTCGGGGGCCCTTCCGTCCGACGGATCAGCACAGCTCCTTTGTCGACAAACTAATGGAGAAACAGTCTACCGCGTTTCTTCCCCAATGTCGTGGTAATTCTCTCCCGCTTCATGCTTCCGTTCTTTACATTACTCATGACAGCGCAAATAGGAAAAGATGGTCTAACAGCGGTGCACTCCCCCACCACCCTGTTCAAGGTTGAGTTCGCTAACATCCGCGGACTCCACTCTAACCTTAATGCCGTCCACCAACACCTAGAGACGGCACGGCCCGCCATGCTCTTCCTGACGGAGACACAGATTCAGCGTCCAGCGGACACGTCCTACCTCCAGTATCCCGGTTATGTGCTTGAGGAGAATTTCCTCGCGAAAGCCGGGGTCTGTTTGTTTGTCCGCTCGGATGTATGTTGTCGCCGTCTGCGCTGCCTAGAGGATTCCTCCTTTCCTGTCCTCTGGGTGCATGTAATTCTGGGCCTTCAGAGCCGTATTTACATGTGCCTATACCGACCCCATACTAGGGACACGGAGACAACTCGGCTCTTTGAGTACATGAGTCGGGCGGCAGATGAAGCGCAGGAGCGGTACCCTACTGCAGAGATGGTATGTTTGGGGGACTTTAACTCTCACCACGACTCCTGGTTGGGATCCTCCACAACTAACCATGCATGAAGGACCGCCCACGCGTTCGCTCTTTCGCACAGCCTGACGCAACTGGTGCACCAACCCACCAGAATACCTGATGTTGCTGGTCAGGAGCCCTCTCTGCTAGATCTACTGCTGACCACCCACCCTGCTGGCTACCGGGTTGAGGTTGGGGCGCCCCTGGGCACATCTGACCACTGCCTAGTATCCAGCACAGTGCCAAGCGCGATTCCGCCACAACCCACAGAGGTTAGGCGTCGTGTCTGGCACTACTCGTCAGCAGATTGGGACGGTATGCGCGACTACTTTGCTTCCGTCCCATGGGGGCAGCGCTGTTTCAGTGAGAAGAATCTAACGGCGAGTGCTGCGACCATTGTTGATGAGATCGGCGTTGGCATGGAATACTACATTCCCCACTCCAATGTCGTCATCAAAAGCCGGAGACGCCCTTGGTTTAATCGCGAATGCGCTGAAGCTGTTAGTAACAAACAGGCGGCGTATCGCGCTTGGATCAGGGGTCGCGCCCTTAAAGATCCGAATACTAATTCACTGAAATCAGCCTACACCACTGCCACCAAGATCTGCAAGAGAGCATACATAAGAGCGGACGCCCAGCGCGTTACACGAGTCGGCACGGAACTAGTGGCGCACTGGATCGCGTAGCTACTGGCGATTGGCCAAAGCCGTGCAGGCCAACTTCTGCCAGCCCTCGCTGCCACCGCTGCGATGCCCTGATGGCTCACTGGCCCATCAGCCGCAGGAGAAAGCCGATCTTATGGCCAGCCTCTTTGCGGCTAACTCCCGGATCGATGACTGTAGCACGCAACCACCAACAATACCCTCCAGTGGATCCGTTATGCCTGATATCCACATCAGGCAGCGCGATGTGCGTTTTGAACTACAGTCACTCGATGTCCGAAAAGCCAGTGGTCCTAACGGTATCCCAGAAATTGTTCTTAAAAAATGTGCAGCGGAGTTGTCTCCGGACCCATCGAATTGCCGTAACTTCAGTGTTGTGCAAAGTCATGGAACGGATCCTCAACAATCAATTGATCCGTTACCTAGAAGATCACTCCATAATCAATGATCGTCAGTATGGTTTTAGACCGAAACGATCAACGGGTGATCTTCTAGCGTATGTGACGCACCTCTGGGGGGAGGCAATCGATAAATATGGCGAATCCATGGCAGTCAGCCTAGATATCGCCAAGGCGTTTGATCGGGTCTGGCACAAAGCACTTCTCTCCAAACTTCCGGCATACGGTCTGCCCCTCCAGCTTTGTAATTGGATTGCTGGCTTCCTGCATGAGCGTAGAATCCGCGTCCTTGCAGATGGATGCGCTTCGCGGTTCATGTCAGTGAATGCCGGTGTCCCACAGGGCTCCGTTCTATCGCCCACCCTCTTTCTTCTGCATATCAATGACATGCTGCCACTTGGTAATATTCATTGCTATGCAGATGACAGTACGGTCCATGGGCGATATTTCGGTCGGCCTGGTGCTGGTCGGACAGAAATCGGTGAGAGGCGTGAGAGTCTTGTCGTTGAACTGAATTGGGTTTTGGGTCTCATTAGTAAATGGGGTTCCAATAACCTGGTTGAGTTTAATGCCGAGAAAACTCAGGTTTGCGCGTTTACAACAAAGATGTCCCCCTTCCTTCCCACTCCTAGTGTTCAGGGTGCTTCCCTCAGTATGCGTGATAGCCTGAATATGCTGGGTATGGGTATTCATTGCGACCTTAACCAGCGTTATTACATCGAGAGCCTCATCTCAACAGCCTCAAGAAAGCTCGGAGTCCTGAACAGGGTGCGCCGGTTCTTCACGCCGGACCAACTTTGTCTGCTTTATAAGACACAAGTTCGGGCCTGCGTGGAGTATTGCTCGCATTTCTGGGACGGCTCCGCACAGTATCTTCTTGAGGCTCTCGATAGGTTGCAGCGACGGGCTATCCACATAATTGACGACGAAGAGGTCACCAAAAACCTAGAACCTCTTCAACTCCGTCGGGACATAGGCTCTCTAAGCGTATTTTACCGCCTTTACCATGGCGAGTGCTCTGAAGAACTGTTTTCCCTTATCCCACCCTCATCCTTCCGTCATAGAACCACACGTGCGGGCTTGCGATGTCATAGTTTCACGGTAGAGAATATCTCTTCGCGTACCAAAAAGTTCGGCAACTCCTATCTTTGTCGTACCATCAAAAAGTGGAACGCCTTGCCTGCACATGTGTTCCCTCCTTCCTACAATATGGGATCCTTCAAACGAAGCGTGAAGAAGCATTTTGCGGGTCAGCATGGCAGCGTCAACTGACAGGATACGGGATGTAGTATGTTGTCAGTTGCAGTTGCGATTTGGGCTCCTCTTTCGCTTACCATCAGGCAACGAGGGGCCACTATGCTGAACTAATATATAAAAAAAAATTGATTTTTTTAATAATAAAAATTATATACTTGAAGATGTTAAAACGGCAGACGACCTGGGATCACGTTTTAAATGTAAATTTTGATGTTCTTGGACTTCTGGACACACCCAAAGGATCCACCACCGGGGATATCAAATCAAAACAAATAATCTATTTGTAGAAGTAGGTAATGCAGGTTTTTACCATAGTTTTACGATAGTGAATCCCTATTTCACCTACGGCAGATCTAATAGTATAACCAGCATCAATATGCTGTTAGCTAAAATACCATAAGTCTGCCGATCGCAGGCTCTCAGTCTATTATATAATGAAGCATATTCAATTTCCATTAAAATAATTAACTATTTGTCAGTGTCACATTAATGTAACATGAAGCAATGTTCTGTTACATTAATTCATTATTTGTTAATTTACATTAATTTTGTTAGATTTAATAACATCAGACCTTTTCTGAGTTGGTCTCAAATGAGACCTAAGAGCTCGATGGGAGCTCGATGGCGTCGTGCGCGTGTCATTCTAACCAAACACGCAGGTTAAGCAAAGTCGATCGCAGCCCGTCTATGGATGGGTTTTTCTATCTCGAGTTTCTCTATCGGAGGGCACATTAAGCCGTCGGTCCCGGCTGTTGTCGATAGATGACAGTCGTTAATTAATCAGAGGCCCTCGGGCGGTTTGAAAATCACTGGCCTCCGCCAATCCGCATTTGAGCAGCGTGGTGTGTCTGCTCTAAACCCCTTCGGTTGAAGGGAGACCCGTATCCCTGCAGTAGGATGAGTGAGGGTTGATGTGGAGACCTAAGATATGTTACTAATGTCACAGTAGAGAGATATAACAGTAGGTTACTTAGAAGTTGAATAAGTTGAAAGTCGAGATGCGAGCGTTGCGCAAAATCAGCAGTGTATCGCTTGTAGACTAAGTTTGCAAAGGTAATGTAAAAAATAGAGATGTGCAGTAAAGTGTCAGTGTTATGTAAGAAGAGTAATTCTCCGTTGGTACGGACATGAAGAAAGACGAAACAGATACACGACTTGAAAGTTAGTTAAATTATCAGAAGGCGATGTCAAGATCCCTAGCAGTACGACTGGCATACATGAACACAGTTATGAATAGTGGAGAAGCGAGTGAGGTAAATACCTCACTCTAGTCTCCAATATCTCGAACTCATATGTCTATTTTACTAGAGGGAGACTTTGTACAAAAGTCGTCTGCATGGGTACCTCTGTCTCACCTATTTCTACCGCCATTCAGCGATATTTATATGTGTTCCGGTTTGAAGGGTGAGATATGGCAGACAAATTACTGGGTGCTGTGACGAAACAGCCTTAGGTCACAAGATTGGCAGCGCGCGAGTAACAACCCCGTGGCGTTGCGAGCGTCAATAGGCTGCGGTGACCTCTTACCATCTAATGCGGGCCGTATGCTTGTTTGCCAATCTAGTTGTATAAAAAAATGTCAACTAGGCCTCTGTATTTTTTTGTATGCAATTTCATGAGGAATATAAGCACACGGCCCACCTGATGTAAAACAATTGCCGTAGCCTATGAACGATTGTAAAATATTGAGTATCACTCGCGCAATACCACCTCTGCTGCTAACACAGCAACTCTTTAGGAGTTTTGAACTATGAACACAGCAACGCTCCAGATAGTTTTTATTTAGCTGCGGTTTTCTGTGAGGTGGAGGCACTTCCCCAGACGGACGGCTTTGCACCCTACCTCTCTTAAAAACACCTAGACCAAGATAAACATACATGTTGGTGCATACAAATCGGTTCTCTCTGCCTACCCCGCAATGAATTTGCCGTGAAGTTATACATATATATAAAATATATAGCGTAGATTAACATGTTTTCCGTTAAGTAAAACTCTAGGGAGTTGTTATTTGGCTGCAGTTTTACTGTGAGATAGTGGTTTACTCCCCCATACGAGCCGCTTTAGTATGCCCTACTTCTCTTAAAACCACTCAGACCGAGACAAACAGACATGTTTATGCATACAAATGTTTCTCCTGTGTGGGAATCGAAACCATGAGTGTTAGTGTCAAAGTAGCGTAACAGCGTTACCGCCTGTACCATGGTGAGTGCTCTGAAGAAGTATTTTCCCTTATTCTACCCTCTCTCTTCCGTCATAGAACCACACGTGCAGGCTTGCGATGTCATCATTAAACTGTTGAGGACATTTTTTCTCGTACTAAAAAGTTCGGCAACTCTAATCTCTGTCGAACTATTAAAAAGTGGAACGCCTTGCCTGCACATATGTTTCCTTCTTCCTATAACATAGGACCCTTCAAACGAAGCGTGAAGAAGCACCTCGCAGGCCAGCATGGGCGTCAACTGACAGGACACTGTAATCCTTTGTCAGTTGCGGCTGCAATTTGGGCGCCTCTTTTCGCTTACCAAAAGGCGAAGCGGAGCCACTGTGCTGAGCCAATATAAAAAAAAATCGGCTAAGTGCGAATCGGACTCGCGCACGAAGGGTTCCGTACCACTATCTATAAAAATCGACCAAGTGCGAGTCGGACTCGCGCACTAAAGGTTCTGTACCATTATCTATAAAAATCGGCCAAGTACGAGTCGGACTCGCGCACGAAGGGTTCCGTACCATCTATAAAAACAGTAAAAAAATCACGTTTATTCCCTTAAATATTTGTTTTATTTTAATTTAATTATTTATTCTTAAAGTGAATATATAACTAAATATTCTGTGAATATTTCGAGCGTCTACCTGTTGCCGTTATCAATATCAAGCAAAAACGAGCAAAAACATCGCGTTTATTGTATGGGAGCCCCCTTAAATATTTATGTTATTCTATGTTTTAGTATTTGATGTTATAGCGGCTGTAGAAATACATCATCAGTGAAAATTTCAATTGTCTAACTATCACGGTTCAAGAGATACAGCCTTGTGACAGACGGATGGACGGACGGACGGACGGACAGCGAAGTCTCAGTAATAGGGTTCCGTTTTACCCTTTAGGTACGGAACCCTAAAAAGGGCGTTCCGCCACTGCACCACCGAGCTCGAATTAGAACAGATAATTGTGATGATATAATTCACCAATGTAAGTAGAACATCTTGGCGATTAATAGATGCCATAATTAGAATAGGTAGTGTTTGATTGATGGTGAATAGTGGAAGCTGCCGGTTACGTAAGCACCACGTGACTCACTAATCGCCTCCTTCCCCATCAATTTACTTCGTATGAATTACCCTTTTTTTTTTTTTTTTTTTTGTGACGCGGGGAAAAATGCGTTACGCACACCACCGGTGCCTGGGTGGCCTCCGGTGGTAGTGTGGGACTCCCCGTCGGCTGTCCGACGGTATACCCACTAAACGACCCCGCGAAATGCCGTCGGCCGCGTTGGTGTGGTGCCCCGGATCTGTCAGCAACAGGGCACCGTATGAATTACCCTGGGGAGCATAATTTGTTAAATTCTGGAACAGATATGTGCGACTTTGATTACTACTGTACTAATTTTAATCTTATTGAAATGATTAACTTGTAATTTATACGTTGGAAGGCCTACAAGCATTTGGCGTAACTGATGCAAAGTAGGTAGGTGGCTCTTCTTCCCGCGCTTTTGACGAGTGACATTGTTGTTATACTTGAAATTTTTACAATTCAGTATAAAATTAGTTTTATGTGACAATTTCGATAGTATTTTGTAAATTGTAACATAAGCACTAGTGAAATTATACAGTAATGAAAAAACTCAAATATAACACGTTTAAGCACTTTTTCGAGGCCGTGAATAAGTTCATCAAGAACACCTTGTAAAAAAATCGGCCAAGTGCGAGTCGGACTCGCGCACTAAGGGTACCGTACCACTATCTATAAAAACAGTAAAAAAATCACGTTTGTTGTATGGGAGCCCCCTTAAATATTTATTTTATTTTATTTTTTAGTATTTGTTGTTATAGCGGCAACAGAAATACATCATCTGTGAAAATTTCAACTGTCTAACTATCACGGTTCATGAGATACAGCCTGGTGACAGACGGATGGACGGACGGACAGCGGAGCCTCAGTAATAGGGTTCCGTTTTACCCTTTGGGTACGGAACCCTAAAAATCACTATCGTTTTACGGGTGGTATTTAAACTTGATTGGGTCTAGGTACCCTTCCCAAGTATTTTTTCAGCACAGTTCCTGAAGCTGGAACATAGAATTCAGATTTTCAAATGGTTCTAAACTGAATACTTTGACACTGGCATAAAGTAGCAACCTGTTGCCATATATTATAAAAAAAAAGTAGGTAGGCCCATGAACGCTTGCAGTATACATATATCGTTTAAGACAAAAAGAAGATAAAAATTCTTTATTTGCCTTTAGACCCTCACGGGCACTTAGACACGTCTTACATTTTTTTCTTAAAACACCCAGACTAATAATACAAACTGATATGTTCACGCGCAAAAGTTTGCCCTGTGTGGGAATCGATCCCACGTACCTTTGTGTTATAGCAGCGTTGTTAATCACATCGTCAGCGGCCTCGTTATAACATGTATAGATAGGGCATAAACATGAAGTATCATTCGCGCTTTACGACCGCTGCTACTAACAAACCAAGCTTACTGGTAACCTCACTCACCCACAGGAACACACCAGCCTTTCAAGAGTTGTTACTTGGTGGCAGTTTTCTGTGACCAGGCGGTATTTGCCCTATGGGCCTGACTTGATGCGCCCTACCTCTCTCAAAACAAAAGGTCTACGAATGTTTTAGAAGCGATGGGGGTATATAAGGACCCAGTCATGTAGCGCTCGTTTCTCTCTGACCACCCTACAAGGGATTTGGTTTAAATATATATAGATAGATCTTGTAAAATGTAAACTTTGCCAGTCCGAACATCACTTGATACTATATAGTACTTACAAGTAAATGTAGCCAATTTGCAGTGGAAGATAAGCGAGAACCCCTTTAATCCTTGCAAGGAAGGTTTAAGATTGGAGGCCAGGTAAAATGTAGGCCTTTCATTGTATGACAAAGGAGCAATTAGGTCCCGGATTAGACCGAAATTAAACAGCTATTCCGTGAATAAATTAGTTTGCAGATGTAATTAAAGCGTCTAAATTTTTGGCTATCTATGCTTTTAATCTTAATTTTAGTGGCGTATAACCGTGTTCCGTTATAATGAGGTTTGACATTGACTTTAAATATCACGGTAAAGTTATCTTTTCCATAAGTTATCTTTAGTATATTTCAATAGATTTAGTATCTGTACAATTATACGAAACAATTGTATTCTGAAAAATTTAGTACACTCACACACACTAAATTCATTGCTGAAGTCAAATATCATGTTGTAAGTAATATATAGTTCAACACTGAAGTCAATTACCTACACACAAAATAAACCTACCGGTTTCAAATCTTAAAATGTTTTGTGCCGGTGATATTTTATGTTATCCTGTCTATAATCCCAGTTTTAGAATTATTGTGTTTAAAAAACATATTCTACATAACAATTTTGTAAAATATACAGGTTATATCAGCATGTAAATAGGTAAGTATGAATATAAACATCACAAACCGTCTCTATTCACTGCCAATGAGTTCAACCGTAAAGTGGTCCCGAAGGATTTGGCCGGTATACACGCTGCCCCAGAATTAGAAACCGCACAAGCAGTTATGCGGTTTCTGGGACTCTTAAACTAATCTATTTAACATTAGTTTAAGTTCATAATATTTGTACACCGTCAGCCGTATTAACAAACGTAGATTAGCCGAGGTTTAACTAAAACGTGTTTTGTCACTGTCATTCTTGAAGAGAATTCAATAAAGTGCGAGAGTGACAAAACAGGTTATAGTTAAAACTTGGCTAATCTACGTTTATTAATAAGGGGGCGTATGTTTATTTAACAACATTATTACTTACAAAGATGTTGTATATTATATTAGAGCCCAGTGAGAAAAGCGGCAGTAATGATTTTTTTATACATCGTCGGGAGGCATATAAGCATGCCTGATGTAAAGTGGTTACCGTAGGCTATGAACGCTTGCAATACATTAAGTATATCGCGCAATATCACCCTTATTAGCCTACGCAGCTAGTCCTCAGAACTCGCAGGAAAACGACAACCATCAAGGAAGTTGTTATTTTGCTACGGTTTCCTGTTAGGTACGAGGTATTTCCCCAGGTGGGCTGCTTTGATGAGCCCTACCTATGTCAAATAATATGGGTCCCAATTATGCTTAGAGTCACGACCAACCTATACGTAGTACATGAAGGAAAGAACATTTGGTAAAAGAGATGTATCTAACATAACATACTCGTAGCTTACTCATTCCACGGAAAGGGAATAGGGTTTTCACTCTGTATACAGAGACATCATTGAACAAATGCTGGTTGGTCGTCAAGATGAAGTCTATCTCTTTTTCGTCGAACCAACCGGGTTACTCCAGGTTCACTTGCGGCTGCTTCTTGATAGGAGGTTTTCCTTCGTCATGTATTCGATCAACAGTTGCTCCCTTTGGTTTCGTTGTCTGATTCCAAATTTGCCCCTCTCTCAACTCATAGTTCTGTTTCGTGCCTACCTTTGCATTGATGTCCCCCATCAACAATATGTTTTATAGGTATGTATGTACAATATGTTTTATAGGTAGGTATGGCTTTGGAGATATCCTCATACATAGATTCTGCGTCATCATCGGGTATGTCGAAGTTGGTGCGTAGACCGGTATGACCTTCAGTGAATACCGTTTGGTAATTCTGAGTATAAGGCATGCAACTCTCGCCAACACCGCCTCGACCTTTAGTGCATTACAGACGAGGACTTTACGGACGATAAACCCGACACTACCTTGGGACTAAACCCTCCAGGGAGTTGTTCAAACAAATAGACATGTTCATGCGCAAAAATGTTTGTCGTGTGTAGGAATTGAGCTTCATATTCCTTTATTAAGTCATCATTTTCATTATCATTTTTGCCGAACAGCCGAACATAGGCCTTCCCTCTAGAGAGCCATTCGTCTCGATCCTGTGCCATCTAGGCACATCCGTTGACTTCTCTATGAACCTCTTGAAGTCGTCGCTCCATCTAGTGGGGGCCCATCCCATACTGCTTGTATCATTATGGGGACGTCATTCGAGAACCTTTCTTCCCCAGCGGTAGTCAGCTCCACGAGCTATACGGCCGGCCCACTGCCGTTTTAGCTTGCTCATTCATTGGGATACGTCGGGTACCTTAGTTCTACTACGAATATCTTATTTCTGTTTCTATCACGTAGAGAAGCCTGGAGCATAGCATTCTCACACCCTTCTCACGGATTGTTGTACATTGGTCACAAAGTAAACTCGTCACAGAAAAAATGTATGTGTAAATTTGCCACTGTTCTATTTTTAAATTCGTCATATACCTTGCGACCTTGAGCTTGACCTTACCGGCCGCAGTCATTTTTTTAAATTATTGCCCGCTTTATTAAGTAAATATGATTAAACTATGAAGATATGTAGATACTCTCGGGAGAAAATTATGATAACGAGTAATATACTTCGCCTTTGTACATGCTAGTGAAACAAAAAACAATGTCATACAACTTTGTATGAGCGACACATTAAAGATACGCCACAAAGGATGAAAGACGACGCACGCTGCAATTCCTTTTATCTTTCTCCACACTACTAAGATAATAGAAACTGTTACTTACTTGAACAAAAAAGACGTAGGGTCACCGCACACTGGAAAACGTACACAGAAAATGTTTTGATAAGCTTGGAAATTGTTTTTTCTAAAACATGCTCCGTATTGTTCGAGTTAATTTCAGAAACGTGACTTTCCTGTAGGTATAGCAAGGGTTTATAAATTCACATCAGATTGACGTGCAAACATACGGCTTTCACAAACCAAACCACTTGACAGCGCATTTGGCACCCCGTGCTCACAAAAACGGTGTGTTTCAGCACCTAAATATCTCAGACATTCAAGCCTACTGATCAATGGGAAAATATTTCCAATAAGTGTCGCGATATTGATCCGTCTGTTACGGTGTAAATCTCCATGTTATTTGCAAATGTCGGTACTGCCAGCGTCATCTGTTAAGAAGAAGATTAACTCATCATAGTGGCAACGCGTAGCCGTCAACTAATAGATTTGATTTTGACAGATAGATTCCGAGTTGGCAGAGGCCATTCTTTCTCAGCGCTTTTTGTTGTGAAACATGTGAGATTGTTTTCCTGGAGTCGTAGTGAATTCGGCCATCCAATATGGCTTTTAACCCGTTACTAATAAATTGGCACGGGGTTGTGCCCTTGAGATTGAATATATGGATCGAGTTTCGGTCATGAAACATGGCGTCATGGCGTCACCTACAAAATTAGCTTTGACCTTTCAACTTTCAATATCGAGTGAGTAGTCTGATGAATAATTTGCAATTGTAAAGCAGATAATATTTCTATTCCCGGTAATTTGATATCAGGGATCTAATGGTTGCTTCTTCTCATTGCAGACTAAGGTTCGGTCGCAATTCACAGTTAACAGCCGCGTGCTAATTCGCCGGCTGCAGTCCTGTGTTCTCGGATCACACCCTGTAGTACTAAGTTCCTGGTCGTCTACATATATATATATATATATATATACACAGGAGACGTGGAGACGTGCAACGCTGGTTTTTCTCATCATATCCGCTTACAATCAGGTGATCGTTCCAATGTTTCGGAATTCTCTATAAAGTGTTAACTTTTCTAAAAGATAAACGTATTGACCAGTTAATGCACTCAAAAGGTAACTGGATCTGTATAAGTGTACACCTATTATAGAGCGTGCGCCTTCATACACTCATATAGGCCTATTGCAGTAGGTAAAATTTAAGTGTATGTGTAATCTCATGATAATCTAAACTAGAAGAATATATGAATATATGTTGTCCATATGAAGGGAAATTTGTTTACTCTTTATATATGAATGTGCCATGTAGAATGTGGACATATGATTATTAATTTATGTTTTCTATTAATTGTGCCCGAAAGCGATTGTAAAGTATAAATGCAAAGAATATATTCTCTTTATATAAGGTTGTGTATTACTTTGTCTTACCTTTCTGATAAATTTAGATTAAGAGGGCGCACAAAGCTAAGTGGCGCCCTCATTTTGTTTTTATTAATAACGCTGAATTTAATACCAATTCCAAAAAAAAAAAACGCTCTACTGAAGAACCATATTTACGTTTTTTTGAAACATATCTTGTATTTATTATCTATGACAAGTAACCAAAATTTTAATTATTGCTTATTGTGCCCACTTATAGCAATAATCAAAAGTATGACTAATTCTACATAAATAATAAAAACAGAATATGTCTCAAAAAACATAAAATATGGTTCTTCAGTGCCCTATAGAGCGTTTTTTTTGGAATTGGTCTTAAGTACAGCGTTATTAATAAAAAGAAAATGAGAGCGCCACTTAGCTTTGTGCACCCTCTTAAATCAGGTGGCGCTCTTTCATTCTCTTATCTATTGTCTTTGAAACAGACTAATTATTGACTACCTGGTTTTTGGCCTGCAAAACTACAGGAACACACGTCCTCTTGCTCTGCCGACACACACATACATAATTGTTGCACGCCTACTAGCCAGTTAGAGCTGCGTGTTCTACTTTAGTAGTCACAGCGTAAAATTGATCGGTTGTCCATAGGTAATTTTACGCTTGCATCTGAGGTTGCATAAGAAAATATAGGTGACTCGTAGTGCCATAAAGTGATGCTTTGTGGATTTCCTTCAACTTATTCAGATATGGAATCCTATAAAATATTTCATTAGGGCCAAGAAAGCATTGAAGGAATGGATTGAAGGAATGAATGGATTTCTTTAATATCGAAACAATGCGCTAATGTCACCTATTGGCTTGTCACAGTTTATTATCTGCTGTTAGCACAGCAACTCCTTAGGAGCTTACTGGTAACCTCACTTGATCGCCAATACACAACAACACTCCAGGGAGTTGTTATTAGCTGCGGCTTTCCATATAGAGGTACTTCTCCAATCGAGTTACTTTGGTGCGGTACCTTTAGGATACAACGCTAAACATTTGAGCTAGGATTAAAAAAATTGGCCAGGAGTAGGCTGTATATACACATTTTTTTTATACCACTAAGGTGGCAATCAAGCGTGTTTAAATTTAATTTATTTTTTTAATATTGTCGGACAAATAACATAGCGCCATCTGGCCCCAAAGCAAGCGAAGCTTGTGTTATGAGTACTAGACAACTGATAAACATACGTAAATACATTTTTTTTTGTATTTACATACTTATGATACATAGAAAATACCTAGACCAAGAAAAATAGACATGTTCATACATATAAATGTTTGTAAATTTTGTCCTGTGTGGGGGCTTTGGTTTAAAATTGGTGTCAAAGTAACGTAACAGCGCGTTTCACCACTGCGCCACCGAGCTCGTGTGTGTTTAGATTTTAACTTTATCTATATGGTTTTGTACTGAATAAAAAATGCATTTTATATAAAAATCGATATAATCTGTATTCATTTTGTCAAAGTTGTTATTATGATTTTGAATTCTAATAGAGAAGTGACAACAAAATGCAATTCATCATCACCGCTTGTTTCCGAATTAAAGGGATTCGCTATTGAAGTTGTCGATCAGATTGAAGCGCTCTTGGTCCAATTTGGTTTTTTTATAATCTTTCTTAAAGTATATATTCTTATCAGTTGTCTAATACCCACGGTGAAAGCCTTGCTAAGTTTGATACTAGAAAACGGTCGGTACATAATTAGTCCAGAAATACTACTATCATTTCCATATATTTAAAATTCGATTTCATTTTAAAGACAGAAACATTGTAATTATAAAATTTAATTCTAAAAAGCTGAAAAGATAACTTGAGAAAGCACGATTTTTGTTTACAGCATAATCGTGTGACTTGTCTGATGGTAAGCAGGTAATGTTTGTTTGTTTGTAAAACTATATTGTATAATGGTGAATAATTTTTTTTGTTATTCGCCCATGAAAATGTAGACCCACAAATGAAGGATTAACCCTCACCCAGGTGTGCGTTAGTCATTCTTCCGGGAGGGACACCCTCCGAGACCCGATGGGATAGGGGTGGTGAACTCTCATGAGTACCTTTTCAAACGGCTGAACGAGTTATGTCAGACGCCTACTGCCTAAACATCGTCTAGGGGCTGCCTTTAACCGTGAAGGCTTTAAAGGCTTCATCGGAGGCCATCACCCTAGGGGATGCGGGGTGATGCAAGGTGACCTGAAAAACTAAAATGGATTTATATAGAATCCCTTGGTTGTCCGTCCATTTGTACTTTAACATATTGAGGTTACTTCCATTTGAGGTATTATTTAGTAATTTGGCAGCAAACATATATCTTAAAGTAGGTAATAATAAAGTAAACAGTGATTCCTTATGTCGTCTTAAGTTTAATGTATTGAAAATGCCAAGTAAATGGCATGATATTTTCAATGTAGACTTTCAAGAGAGGTAGGGCGCATCAAAGCGGCCCGTCTGGGGAAGTATCTCCACCTCACAGGTAACCGCAGCCAAATAACAACTCCCTAGAGGGTTATTGTGTTCCTGCATGTGAGTAAGGTGTCCAATAAGCACCTAAGGATTTGCTGCGTCAGCAGCAGAGATGGAATCGCGCGAGTATTACTTAATGTATTGCAAGTGTTTATAGGCTACGTTAACTGCTTTACATCAGGTTGGCCGTAAGCATACAAACAGTATGCTTCTCGAAGTAGTATAAAAAAGTATGTTAATTAGATCAATTTTATGGAACGTACTTCTTCTTCTTAGCGATATCCAGTTTCCTAATTCATTAGGGTTGACGGGGCCCGTTGCCTAAGCCTATTAATATTACTTTGTGCCGTTACTTAAATTCAAATTTATAAAACTATGAATAGTAGTAGCTAATTATAAATTTGAATTAATTATTATATATTGTTTAATAGTAACCATTTTTATAATGAATTGATGAAAGTTCTAATGTACAATTAAACCTTTCGTCAATTCGTAATAAAAATGGCTTCCCCAGTCGGGCTACTTTGATGCGTCCTACCTCTCTTACACATGGTTGCAACAATCCTCCTGTAGTTGTGATTTAGTTGTGGTTGTTTGAAGGTGGAAGCACTTTCCCAGATGGTTGTAGAGACGTCTGGATCTCCCGGGATCTTATACAGATTTTATATGTATATGTTAGAAAGCACAGTCATACTGTTTTCCTATATTATTTCTGTCTAAACTAGTTTATGTGCTTTCATCATCTGTTCTATATGTCTATAAATTCACGCCAAATCCCTTGCGAGGTAGGCAGAGGGAGCCGAGCGCCACGTGCCTCGAACCATACAAACCTCACTCGCTAACATTTATTGGTCTTTTCAAGCTCGCCGGATTCTAAAGCTCCTGACACCACCTTCTGATAAAACACGATCAGTTCGGTCATGGCTGGTAAGTCTTGGCCTCTCTCAGCTCCTAGATCCTTCTACTTTCGCGTTGTATATCTGTTTCGTAATTCTTTTCTCCTGCATTCTTTCTGCATGTCTGAACCTACGGAGCATGCCTCTTCTTATTTTAACACCGACACTCTCTTTCAGACCAATTCTGTTTCCAACATCATCATTGCGAATACGGTCTACTAGTGTTACGCCACAAATTTTTATCCTACTTTCATGCTCTCTCTGCTATAAGTAAGCATTGAGACTAGCACTGCATTGTGTACAGTGAGCTGTACTTTCTGGCTTAAGCTTTTACTGCTAAGAAGTTTTCCCAGCGCTCCATTCCACTATTCCCAGCACACACTCGCCTTTCCACATCAGCGGGGTACCTTACATTCCTGCTGAAAGGGCATCCAATGTATCACAATCTCATCCATTGTAATGTTTAAAATATTTAATGTAATAACCTTTTTGAATAATATATTTTATAAAACCTTTGTAGAGATATACACTACATTGTCTCTGTGAACCGAATGATGTTTGTCAAAAATATTTATTTGTAATTCAAAATTTTAAAATATTACATTTTAGTGTCGGAAAACAGAAAACAAGTCAGTCTGGAGGAAGCTTTCGAGTAGTAGAGATTCAGTGCACCACGTCCGAGACCACCAGCCTCCTGCTGAGGGCTACGTGGTGAACCCTCGGGATATTACTACCTTTTCCAAACTCGATAATCTCCGGACATCTAACTAATCTAAAAATTATAATACCTGCAGCCTCTGTTGTGGACCACGGCGACTGACGGAGTTACCGCTCCACCAACAACTTCTACATCTGGATCTGCGTGCTGGCTAGCACGCTAACCAGCTGTCTACAGTCGTCGGCCACTATAGCCGGCGGCCACTCAGTGCCACATTCCAGTGAACATACAGTGATATTCCGGTTAGACAAAGATAACGCGAATTCTTAAAGACCTTATTTAGCCGAACTTAAAGTTGAACCTTTTTTTGTATTTTGTATAAATAGCCCTAATAAATTTGTAACCCTTTTTGTACACTCTTTTCCTCAAAAAGTAACATAACACCATTTGTATCAATACTTCATCATCAACCGTAATCCTCACATTGGTTCTGGTTTCAAATAAATTATTGTCTCCTTCGCATTCATCTGAACATCATGAACCTCTGAGTTCATTTTAGGTTATATTGTAAGTTCCAATGAGAACATATTACCATTTTTTTTCAGTTACTTGCTACGGAACCCAATAACAACACCACGAAACCTTTAATTAAACGTACAATCAACAGAGTTAATCAACCGATTCCCATACAAAGCACATACCAATAATTCGTTTAAAGGGCACGAATAATATTTATTTTTAATATCGTCTGTAGACTGGCATTGCAGAGAACACATTGTTACCCATAAACGCTCGTTTGGGAGCCAAAATGGATCGTAAATGCCTTTTATGAGTGGCCAGGTTCGGTGGCACTTCGTCCATTATTTGGCCATTTACGTACGGGGAATTAAATTAATCGCATTGTACGATGTTTTGGGGAAAGCTGTATACACATGCAATTTTTTAACATCACTCGACAGTTACTTTTATCCATACATATGTTACAGAATTTTAAAATATACCAATCTATCTATAACTTCACGCCAAATCCCTTGCGGGGTAGGCAGAGAGGACCGAGCGCCACGTGACTCGATCCTTACATATCTCACTCGTTTCTTTAACATTCATTGCTCTTTTCATGCACGCTCGCCGGTTTCTAGGACTCCTGACAACACCTTCTGAATAGAATACGACCAATTTGGTCATGGTAGGTAAGTCTTGACCTTCCTCCTACATCCTTCCGCTTTTGCGGTAATACCAGTAAATATACCAGTGGTGAAAAAGGCTAAGCTTGTATGCGTTATAGCGGGGGACGATTTCTAGTGCGGCCATATGATAGCCCAGTGGATGATAAGGAGCCGGACCAACAGGTCCGCGGTTCGATCCTGGCTACTAAATTCTTGTTTTCGAATTTCAAAAAAATAAGAAAATTACTAAAATTCTACAAAAGTGTGCACTGTGAAAACTATTGATTGCAATCATACATAAAATAGTGTACTACATGTTTATAGTACTTATCATCAAAAAAGAAGGTTATGCATGACCCTGAATACCGTAACAAATTACGGTACGATAATTCCATGCAGCGGTACAGCACCGCGGCTGTTTCGTAAGTCATTTCATCGATACCGACGTGTAAAATATCATGGCGACGTCCAAATCAAATTTTACACGTCATTTTGTATGCTGCCTTAAGTGGTCACTCTTGCTTGAATAAACTGGTGCCAAATATTTCTAGATATGGATTGCAATACGTGTACGCAAAGAAAATAAAAAAACGGGGTGTGGCTGTCTCGTAGAGACGGCCATAGGTGAATACGAAGAGGAAATGAATGATTTCGAAATGGCGCTACGCACCGCCACGTGCGATACGTCACAGTCCTCACTCAACGTAACGAATTCTTTGATACTTCAGGTATCTATTGGTGTAATTAAATTTTGGATGTAAACACCAAACTGTAACCTCCGATGTTGTTACCATCAGTTTTCTGAATTGCCTCCTACTTTGGAAGCAAATTAAAAGGTACGTTAAAACATCGAATCTTATTGAATTTCAATGGTTACATGACTAATTCTGCATTCCCGTATAAAGCTTGCGAGTGTGCGTCAAAATGTCGCATGCAGCGAAATGAAATAACCGGTTAGGTGCTACACTAATGCACGGCACACTGCAGTATCGTAATTTTCTACGATATCGTGTCGTGACTTCCTACGACACCACACCGTGGAAATGTGGCCGGGACCTTACTCGATATACACAATAAAATCCTCTTTATACCTTATATCACTGCCATGTAGTCTCTTGGGAAAACCTAAGTAGAAAGTTCATTTGGCAACCTGTGCGATTCTATAGAGGTTTATAAAACAAGTTATGAAATGATTTTCATTGTTTCCAGGACAGAATAGGTTTATACAAAAAAGGCCTTTCCATAGACAGTAAAATATACACGGTTAAAGTTGATACAGGCTCAAGCAATGGCGTTTTATTTCAAAGTTTACGCTGGACTACTAACCAAACGAAATGACTGAAAAAAGCCATTCATCAAAATCCTTCAGCATCTCTACGTTTCGCAATTTTTATAATACACCGTTATTACTTTTAATTATGCAAATGTAGAGCCAGTCGCCCTTGGAGAGAAGGGAATTATAATTTACTCAAAAACATGTTTCAGGAAATATTGCTGCAAAAATACTTGAAAAAAAGGAACGCTAATACATCATACTTGGGTAAGATAAACATGTTTTCTTAAAATAATTATCTGAAGTGGCGTATCGAAGTGAAATATATTTTTTAAATTTTGTTTAAAAAATATGAATTTAACTAAAGTGACTGATATTTAGGCGTGAAACATCATTCATTTCAGAAAAATATTGTGTAAAGCATCAGGAAATTTTCTTGGTAATGAAAACCTGAGCCAGACTGCACAGCTCGCTATGAACAGCATGGTATTTTTCTCGTCTCGCCATCATATGAAAGCCAGTAAAACGAGCAAATAGCGCATGAAAGACGTATAAATGCTGTTGAGATGCGATCCAGATGTAAGAATAAGAAACAGAGAGAGAGAGACTAGCGTTATACTGTTTTCTAATTCATTAGAAGTGGCAGGGACGGCTACTTAAGGCTAAGGATTTGGCGGAGATACAGATTTCTTCATGGAGCGACTGCTGTCGGACCTCTACAATCCAGAAGGAAAACACCTTTCTTAGGTTAGTTTACACGTATCTATACAGATAAATAAAATTGGAGTGTCTGTTTGTTATATTAAAATAACCGCTTTTTACTAATTGCATATGGATGTATACACGGTACATATACCAAAATAAATATTTTTACAATTTTTGTCTGTCTGTCTGTCTGTTTGTTCCGGCTAATCTCTGAAATGGCTGGACCGATTTTGACGGGACTTTCACTGGCAGATAGCTGATGTAATAAGGAGTAACTTGGGCTACTTTTATTTTAGAAAATTTATTTATTTTTATTAATATAAATAAATAATATTCCACGCGAACGAAGTCGCGGGCACAGCTAGTTTTGTAATACAATTTCTGAGATGTGCGGGTTTTCTTACGATGTTTTATTTCATCGCCAACCAAGTGATAATTAGAAATATTTACATAAATACGTAAAAACGTCTTTCGCCCATGTAAATTGTTCTTTCAATGACTCTAGGTTGGCTGGAAGAGATCTCTTTTAGGGATAAGTCCGCCTTTGTAACACTAGCTTTATTTTTATTGTAATTTATTTTGAATGTAACGTACAATAAAGATATTACAACAACAACAACAACAAATTTAGTGACCCTAGGATTCGACCAGGGGACCAGTAGGCTGCTAGTTCTACATCCACTGGGCTATCATTACTCTTAAGCGCATTCAAAGGAGACGCTCAAAAGAGAGTATCGGTGTTAAAATTAGAAGAGGCATGCTTACGTCGATTCGGGCATGTAGAAGCAAGAGGAAAGAATTACTAAACGGCGCAATGTGAAAGTGGAAAGAGCCAAGGAAGGTTTTAAGAGAGGTAGGGCACATCAAAGCTGCCCGTCTGGGGAAGTACCTCCACCTCACAGAAAACCGTAGTCAAATAACAACTCCCTAGAGGGTTGTTGTGTTCCTGCGTGTGAGTGAGGTCACCAGTAAGCTCCCAAGGAGTTGCTGTGTAAGCAGCAGAGGACGCATCTCGCGAGTGGTACTTAATATATCTCAAGCGTTAATAGGCTACGGTACCCGTTTTACATCAGGTGAGCCGTATGCTTATATGCCTACACAAGAATTTATTCTTATAAGAACAACTTTTCTACACATTTTTCATGTATATACTCCCTCAACAAATTTTATATTATATTAAGATATTTAATTTTCTTTTTTAATATTGTCGGACAAATAACACAGCGCCATATAGCCCCAAAGTAAGCGAAGCTTGTGTTATGAGTACTAGAAAACTGATAAACATACGTAAATACATTTTTTTTTGTAAATACATACTTATGGTACATAGAAAATACATAGACCAAGACAAACAGACATGTATAAATGTTTATAAATTTTACGTAGCGCCATGTGGCCCGAAAGTGAGCGAAGCTTGTGTTACGGGTACTAGACTACTGATAAATATACGTAAATACATTTTTTTGTAAATACATACTTATTACATAGACCAAGACAAACAGACATGTTCATACACATAAATCTTTGTAATTTATTTCCTGTGTGGGGCTCGAACCCACGAGCGTCGGTGTCAAAGTAACGTAACAGCGCGTTTCACCACTACGCCACCGAGCTCGCCTGTGTTTAGGTTTTAACTTTATCTATATGATTTTGTCCGGAATAAAAAACGCATTTTACACACAAATAACACAAAGTAAGCCATGCGCAGTCCTGTCGTTCTGGTACTGTTAATGAAGCGAGTGAAGTGTCTAAAGGCATCGCGGCAACGCGTGCACGTATCTTCAGGAAACATGTGATTGACACCTTGAAATAAGATGCGTGTATGGATGTGTATGTGTGTACACATATGCATGAGAGTATGCGTACGTGCACATATATACAATTAAGCTTTCCTGTTACACGTTTTCAGGAACACCGTTCCTATATGAAATCTATATGTTTCTCTGTGTGTGCGTTTGTCTCTGTATGTGTCTGTCGCTTTTTTTCGAATATTCGAATTTTGACTTCAGATCCGGATTCATCATAAAAAAGTAGAATAGGAATGTCTGAAAAACCAACCTCCTATCTCTTAAGGAACTTGGTAAAATGTTTTAAAAAAAATAATGAAATTGTTATATAATTGACGAGCCAGGTGTTCCTCTGGCAATGCAAGCTTGCGCATTCTCAACTGGTTAGTTTTATTTTCTCTATTTATACTTTGGTACCACCACTACACGCTATCCAACAATGTAATGGTAATCTGTGGTGAACGATGCTGATGGCACAGTTACTCTCATTCTTGTACAATGTTGTTTTTGATAATGTTTACTGTGTCATTGTTCGTTTACCTCGATAAATTGAAAAAAAAAAAACACACTAGCGCTCTATCTCTGCCTATCCGCAAGGGCCTTAGAGTGAAGATATAGTCAGACAAATATTGCCAGCAACCATAATACTAAGCAGTCAATAAGTCTGTATAGTTTTAGAGTAGGTCTCGAAACTTCGAAGCGGAAAGGAGGTAAGGAAACAAGAAGAAAAAGGAGCACTCCCGACGTGTTTCCAATACTCTGGAAAGTTCCAGACCGGTCCGGCAAAATGGGTGAGTTTTTAATTTAACTTTTACAAAAGATTTCTAAACTTGTTTATTAAAATTAGAAGTTATTTCTCAGCGGGATGGTGGCCTATGTACGAGTGATACTCTTTTTTTTTTATGGCATACAAGTGCTGGAGTTCGCGCTTCGCGCAAATCCCACCATTACTTTTACAAAATGTACTTTTTTAAATACTTCCGGTTATCAAATTAACTCCATTTTGATACCATTAGAAAGATGCAATTTAGTTTGACTTTCTGGTGAAAACCGCATCTCAATCGCATTTATAGTTTTATTTCTAGAGGCCAAAATGTCAGTGCAGAGAAATAGAGGGAGAAACTGTACTATTTTATGGGTTAGGGACAAGCATACGACCCACCTGATGTAAAGCAGTTACCGTAGCCTATTGACGCTTGTAATATATACTATTTACTATACTCTGCTGCTTACACAGCAACTTCTTAGGAGCTTACTGGTGACCTCACTCACACGCAGGAACACAACAACCCTCTTGGGAGTTGTTATTTGGCTGCGGTTTTCTGTGAGGTGGAGGTACTTCCCCAGACGTGCTGCTTCGATACGCTCTACCTCTCTTAAACTACTCATGGTATTGTAAGCGCAAGGTTATGCAGCCAGGATATTTCAATTTCGCCTGATGGTAAGCAGTTACCGTAGCCTAGGGAGAACTGCTACATTCAGGAGCATTGCGTCTGTGTTACCATCCTCTTGGAGAGAGAGAGCACCTTAATAAATGACCTCATTACATAAAATTTTTGGCATGTAACTCATCCTCATCTTTAAAGTCAAGTAAAGGCCTAGCTAACATGAAAGCATCCCACTGGGGAAGACCGCAGTCAAATAAAATCTATTTGGAACAATTCAGTTGATTTATTTATTTATTTACAATTAACATATAAATTTACAGCAACAACGTGAAAACATTTATAAGCTAGTTAAACAAGCATGCGGCCCGCATCAGATGATAAATAAATAAATAAATATTGTCGGACAAAAGCGCCACCTAGCCCCAAAGTAAGCGAAGCTTGTGTTATGGGTACTAGACTACTGATAAACATACGTTAATACATTTTTTTTTTGTAAATACATACTTATTATACATAGAAAATACCCAGACCAAGACAAACAGACATGTTCATTCAGGGAATCGAACCCACGAGCGTTGGTGTCAAAGTAGCGTAACAACGCGTTTCACCACTGCGCCACTGAGCTCGTCTGTGTAAATGGTAAATGGTCTCTGCAGCCTATTGACGCTCGCAACACCACGGGGATGTTACATATTAAGTTGATTTAAAAGTCAATGAAAATGTTAGAAACAGAAATTAATTAATTACAAAACTGATGGATCTCTTATTTTAAATTATATTCGATACTTCCTGAAATTTGAAAATATGCCTGAAAAGGTCGGCAAATCACTCGCGACGACCCTGTGTTTGCAAGGAGTATAACTGTATTTACTTACCATCAGGCAGGCCGTATGCCTGTTTGTCACCCCAATATAAAGAGAAAGGAGTACAATGTCCTGTCAGTTGATGCTACCGTGCTGGCCCACAAGGTGCTTCTTCACGCTTCGTTTGAAGGATCCCACATTGTAGGAAGGAGGAATCACATGTGCAGGCAAGGTGTTCCACTTTTTAATAGTACGACAGAGGTAGGAGTTGCTGAACTTTTTAGTACGGGAAGAAATGTCCTCAACAGTGGAATGATGACATCGCAAGACTGCACGTGTGGTTCTATGACGGAAGGGAGAGCGTGGGATAAGGGAAAACAGTTCTTCGGAGCCACTCACCATGATACAGGCGGTAAAATATCCTTAGCAAGCCAATATCCCTACTATATAAATTTATTGTGATGTGACAATTTAACATAAGAACTACATAGACAAGTTACTTTCGGCATTCCATCTTCGCCAAAAGTCATTTGCAAAAAGCTGATAGGTACCTAATTTAAAAAAAAATGTGTGTGCACAAAATAAAAGTAAATTCAATAATTTCATCCGGTGTGTCAGCAATCTACGTTTGTAAAACAAAAGTATTTTTTTTGTCGGACAAATTACACAGCGCCACCTAGCCCCAAAGTAAGCGAAACTTGTGTTATGGATACTAGACAACTGATAAACATACGTAAATACATTTTGTTTAGTAAATACTTATTATACATAGAAAATACCCAGACCAATACAAACAGACATGTTCATGCACACAAATATTTGTTTTGTGTGGGAATCGAACCAACGAGCTTTGGTGTCAAAGTAGCGTAACAGCGCGTTTCACCACTGCGCCACCGAGCTCATCAAATTACTTTTAATAAATACCTTTCACTGCAATATATAATTTGACATATATTTATATTTGTACGCAAATTAATTTTATCTGTATGGTATAAAACTAAATAAGTATTTATTATTTATGTATATATTAGTTTATGTATTTAATGTATGTAAATATTTTTGTTTCTTTTTAATTTTTATGTATTGAATAGTTAATAGATTCAGGCGTTATTTTGCGAAAGTCAAAACTATATGCAATTTGATCTAACCTGCTTTGCGTGCTTCCGCCACCAATTAGTTCATGCGGCCTAGCGCCGGCCGGCACCCACCCACTACTGTTAGTACTTGGTACATGCCGACGCTGCCATGGCTGCTCCGGTAGTCTCTGCCTCGGCTGCTGCGGTCGTCCGTCATCTGGAACAGAATCCGCATGCCCCCACCACCACCGTCGCTGCCACGACTGGCCTGGTCGTCGCTGCGACACGTGTTTCGCCTCTCCACGAGGCATCATCAGGCGTTGTAGACGTTAATCGTAAGAATAACATGCTACAAGTGACAAATCCATCGCAGTGCCGTCCCTTATATTGAATTGAGGGTGGGGGTGGATGGTGTGAGCGAAAAGATATTTAATAGTGGGGAATGGTTTACGTCAGTCTGTTTGTTCATGAGAGTAATTTTAGAATTTTATGTTTATTAATTTCTAATTGTTCCCTAATATTTAGTTTTAAACCTTTGTCTATGGTGTGTAAAATTTGATATGTATTAGTGGGGGATAAGTTATGTCCTTTGTCTATAAGATGCTGAAGTGTGACACACTTCGCCGAGCGGCGCTAAGCCGCATGAACTAATTGGTGGCGGAAGCACGCAAAGCAGGTTAGATCAAATTGCATTTTTATGTATTGTATTGTTTATTAATCAATTCGTTATACGTATTAGATAACCTTGTACTTTATTTTTAAACAATTTATAATATCGTTGTATTGAGTCGGTGTACGTGTGTTCTTTCGACGTAAATAGTTAAATCAATGACTCCAGGTTGATTGGAAGAGATCTGTTTTAGGGATATATCCGCCTTTGTGACACTAGCTTCATTTTAATTGTAATTTATTTCGAATGTAACGTACAATAAACATATTACTACAACAACAACAAGTATTTGAATGACTGCCTTGAATATAGTCACGAAAACTTGGAAAATATTTACCAACCAACTTCGTGGTGTCGATTTTAGATGTCGGCGTCGTACAAATTCACTCTCATAATTCTCTAACTAACCAAAAGAAGTAGAAAACGAAAACAAAATGAAAACCATGAGACATTAAGAATGTAAAACATTATGTTATTTTAGAAAATGGAAGACGTACCTAAGTACTCGCGAGAACTAAAATGGCAAATAAAGAATTTTATTTTTATTTTTATCATACAGAATATTTTGTTTATTCCCCTAACGTATTTCACTTACGGTAAATGGGATAACTCATTTCACCCACTAAAGGTATGATGTTCAAAATCACGAAATACATATTTGCTTATCTATTTTAAGTAATCCTCGAAATACGAACTCGTTTTGAATAGAACCGTTCATTTAAAACTGTTTCGTCATACAAATTGCGAACCAGTTCACCCCTTTAGGGGTTGAATTTCCAAATATCACTCCTTATTCCTTACCCACATCATAAAGGGAAGCTTTTAGCTTTCTAGATTTAATGGCCCAAAGCTTTGATGAGTTATAATGTGAGTAGTGAGAATATTTAGATAAGCCCGGTGATGAAGTTGTTTGCAACAGCTCCTTCAACACCCAGGCGTGGGTTCGATTCCCGTGAAAGACAAACAATTATGTACATGAACATGGCTATTTTTTTATGCTACGTAGGGAGGCATTCAAGCATACGGCCCACCTGATGTGAAGAGGGTACCGTAGCCTATTAACGTCTGTGATATATTAAGCATCAGTCGCGCGATGCCTCCTCTGCTGCTTACACAGCAACTCCTTGGGAGCTTACCGGTGACCTCACTCACACGCAGGAACACAACAACCCTCTAGGGAGTTGTTATTTGGCTGACGTTTTCAGCGAGGTGAAGGTACTTCCCCAGACGGGCTGCTTTGATGCGCCCTACCTCTCTTAAAATATCCAGACCAATACAAACAGATATGTTCATGCACACAAATGTTTGCCTTGTGTGGGAATCGAACCCACGAGCGATGGTGTCAAAGTCGCGTCATTCACGACTGAGCCACCGAGCTCGTCATCTCGGTTGGAGTGTTTATACGACTGGTAGGCCGCATCAAAGCAGGAAAAATACTTCCATCTCGTAGATAACCACAATCAAACAATATCTCTCAGGAGGGCTTTTGTGTTCCTAGAAGTAAGTTAGATCCCCAATAAGTTCTTAAGGAATCGCTGTGTGTACCAGAGCAGGCGCGATACCAATTTACATCATCTTGTGTTTTTTTATTTTTTATCTTTTATATTTTTTGTACCAAATTAGTATTGTTTGTAAACATGTCACAGTTAAGACTTGAGAGGAGTGGCTTTATCCTAGTACAGGTTTTTATAAACTTAATTGGATAAAGCCCACATTTATTTGTTGAAGAACTTGTAAATACCAAAAAAAAAAAAAAAACATCTGATCCGTTGGGCCGTATGGCTGTATGGCTGTACAAAAAAATACAATATTCAAAACATTGTATTATCCGCTTGGAAGTGGAGTTTGACCGTTCGTGACATTAACTATGCAGAGAGCGTACGCCGCGCGTGTTTCAATTAAATTTTGTGGCGAAATTAAGCCATGCCATGTAAACCATTCGTGACCGAGATAAAGATGAAAAAAATACTTTTTTTCTCATACACAAAATTGGGCAATAAACTGGAATAGCGCCATATGCATCCTAAATGATACACCGTAGGTAGTTCCATCTTAAGCCGGTGTATCATCGCGTACGCTATTCTGGTCCTTGGCTTCGAGTTTTATCAGAAGGTAACAATAATCTTCAGAGCCAATTCTAAAACTTCCTACTCCTCCAAATTTCTTCTGATTAAATTAATTGTGAGTTCCAAGGCAGCTGTAGTTTAACCCCCGGGACAGCAATGAACTTCACTGTTCATTGTCTTTTTGGTGGTCGCCGCTGTTAATTCTGGCTGCACACGAGACATAGTGGTTGGTATGAGTGGTGAGCCTGCCCCGTAATCTTTAGAGACCTAGGTGCCAGAGAGCACACAGAGACATATTCTTTCGGTAAATTACATAGCACCGTCTAATTCCAAACCAAGCGGATCACGTGCTATGGGTACTGTATGTATGATATAATAACCAAATAGTTAACGAAATATCAATCACTACTTTATTGCATATTTTAATTAACGGCTACACTACATTAATCTACTACCTCTTCTATATAGATAAGGCACTAAGCTGTAGCGGGGTGCGTGGAGTGGGGCTGGCCGATGCGTCATCGTGCTGGCCGACCGTATCTTTTTGTAGCCAACACTAGACGACTGACGATGAATATGTTGTTGGAAATACACACTTATATACATACAAAGACACCCGAACCAAGGCAAAAAAACATGTTCATCGCATCGCAACAAAGCAGCACGTCTGAGGAAGTAACTGCACCTTACAGAAAACTGCAGCCAAATAATAACTCCCTAGAGGATTGTTGTGTTCCAGCGTGTGAGTTAGGTCACCGGTAAACTCCCAAGGAGTTGCTGTGTAAGCAGCAGAGGAGGCATCGCGCGACTGATACTTAATATATCACAGGCGTTAATAGACAGTTCCAGACAAGTTTTCTTCCGAGAACTCTCAAGCTGTGGAATGAGCTCCCAGCCGATGTTTTTCCAAGGGACTACAGCATGGAACTCTTCAAGAAATGCGTGAAGATTAGAGGGACGGCAACGCATGAGTGACACCCCTGGTGTTGCAAATTCCATCAGGCATTCATAGGTTATGGTATCCGTTTTATTATGCCTCCCGATTAGTAACATTACGTTAACCAAGAAAATATCCTACTTGTGTGCTGAACTTTACTCAAATCCCTCCAATTATTTTTGCATGACAGAATAACAACCATACATGCTCAGAAATTTTCACATTTATATTATTAGTAGGATTGAAGTCAATTGAATGAAAGTGACATTTGTCCTCGAAAATAAAAGGGAGTCAGTGCCATGTCACAATTCCGATCGAGTCGGGCGTCAAGTTAGGTGACACTTTGATTGACAGTTTGCCAACTTCGATAGATTTTCTAATTCACCAGTATTTAACAATGAAATTATTTTCAGATGAATTGCTAAATTCCGAATGTTTCAGAATTTTGGGCAATTGGAATGTATCTACTATAATATTTAGGAGACACTTAGATGAATTGAAAATTGTTATATCTATCTGTATCTTTACGCCAAATCCCTTGTGAGGTAAGCAGAGAGAACCGAGCGCCATAAGACGCGGTCCTTACACACTTTAATCGCTTCTTGTATGTATGTATGTATGTATATCTTCACGCCAAGTCCCTTGCGGGGTAGGCAGAGAGAATCGAGCGCCATAAGACGCGGTCCTTGCATACTTCACTCGCTTCTGTGACATTCATAGCTCTAATCGCTTCTTCATAAGCCTTTTCATGCACACCCGCCGATTTCTGGGATTCTTGACGTCTTCTGATAAAACACGACCAATTTGCTCATGGTAGGTTAGTCTTGATCTTCCTCGGCTCCTACATCCGTCCACTTTTGCATTGTATATCTTTTTCGTCATTCTTTCATCCTGCATTATTTCTACATGTCCGAATCAACGGAGCATGCCTTTTCTTATCTTAACACCGACACTCCCTTTCAGATCTTCTCTCATCTCTCTCTCTTATGTCATCATAACGAACGAAATTGTTATAGTGACGATCAAATTGTTTCCTCAATCATCACAATTCAATCTCTTTCCGTTTCCTAATTCATTAGGATCGACGAATCATCATAATTCAACTGTAATCCTTAAAACTGTATAGAGTAGTGACAACCCATTAGATAAACAACCAGACTACTAATCGATAATCCCAGGTTCGAATCCTAGCGTGGGCATGTACTAAATTCCTGTTCTCGGATTTATGTACCACACTAACTCATCCGACTGCAGGTATATGGATCTCCTTTCAACCGAAGGGGTTTAGAACATACTTCACTACGGTGCTCAACTCATGATTTATGGAATTGCTAGTTAAAAATAAGATTTTTTAAATATTTTTTTAACCAAATCGGGAGCCATATAAGCAAAGGCCCATCTGATGTAAAACGATTAGTGTAGTATATTATTGCTTGCGACACATTAGGTATCACTTGCGCAATGCCGCCTCTGCTACTGACACAGCAACTTATTAGGAGCTTACTGGTGACTTCAGTCGCAAGAATAAAACAACCCTTCAAGGAGTTGTAATATTGGTCAACAGGCTTGGTTCGCTGATATATTTGCGCTAATATGTTACGTTTTTGTGAGTGAGAAGTACTTTCATGCTTAGCCGAGTGGTTTATTAGTTCGTGGCGGTGAAGGAAAGCATCGTGAGATTCTATCTAAAAGGATTTGGTTTTCCCTATGGAATGTGGACATCTGACGGCAGATGGTCCTTGGCTAAATACTTAGGCCTTAGTAGCAAATGCCGACAATTCTAATGGATTAGAAAACGAAGAATAAGAGATTGCTACACAAAGGTAATTTTAATTATTTAATTTAAGAAGAATATCATTAAAAACCACCATTTATCCTACATAGTACCTAGTTCGGCCATAAGTTCTGTATGTATGTATGAATATCTTCACGCCAAGTCCTTTGCGGGGTAGGCAGAGAGAACTGAGCGCCATAATACGCGGTCCTTATATACTTCACTCGCTTCTGTGACATTCATAGCTAATTAATTCATAAGTTCTGTTATAAATGAATATGCAGGATGATGACCACGTTGTACCTTTCTGAACACTTGGGCGGCTTTACACTTTGTCATTTTGCGTGATGTAGTGCTCTTCAATCGTGATTTTTTCATCAGTAATGAGGATATTTTGTACCTTTCACCTGCGCATTGGGACAGAAGGCGTCTTGATCGATCCACTCTATTCAACTGTAGGGATTGATTTAGGAGATGTCCTGTATATCGACGATAAACGCTGAGTTTCAGATCTTGTTGTATTATACGCGACAGAGTCCTAGGGGAAATCTTCATTTCTCACGATAAGATTTTTTGCTTCCAAATGGGGTTTCAGCGAATTCCAGCTTTGACAGCGTTAACAGCCTTTGTAGTTCTAACAGCACGTGGTTGCCCCGATCTTATATGTTTTTCAACAGAGGAAGTATTGGTATATCTGTCAATAGTACGATATACGAACATACGGCTGATACCAAACTTTTGAGGTGTCTTGAATATGTCAGACGGCTCCATGCCCACTTTCTGCAAGGCAATCACTGCAATTCTATTTTCTTTAACATCACATTCCATATTGTAATTTGATAATAAACACGAAAAAAATTTGTAAAATGGCGAGAAATCGAAAGGAGTTTTTAAGATAATAAACACCAAATTCAAAATAATTAAATAGTTACTAAAGTAAAAAAAATGTTTCTATATAGCAGTATTAATGCCCAGACTAGTTATAATTTTTCTCCTGCATATTGCATTCACTATACATTATACAATATGTACATATCTTATTGAAAAATTAGCAATGTTTTGCTTATTGAATTTTATTTATTTGATTTTAAAAATAACACGTTCAAGCACATGAAAGAAAATCATATCAAAACATATCAGGGAAACAACAAAGCAGGATACCATTAATGTTATAAATACTGTGTGGTGGAAATATCTCAGTGCCTTTTAAAGGCGAAATTCCTTATAAAGTCTAATAAAAGGCCTTTACACGTATGTACCCACGTGTATATAGTCCCTTTATGTGCTCTCAAGATTTTCTCCTGAAAGGTCGCCTTTATATCATACATTATACATGTATCTTTGGAGATTATGAAACCGTTTTTCATCACATTTTAAGTGTTACTCGTAAACAGCTTATTGCTCATAACGCCGTTGAGTGTAATTGTTTCCGTGTTTTTTTTAAGTTAGTTAAATAACAATAATTATTTCAGGTGAAAATAACGTCAGAGAAAATGTTACATGATTTTTCTTATACAACGTCGGGAGTATAGAAGCATACTGCCCACCTGATGTACAACCGTTACCGTAGCCTATGAACGCTTGCAAAACATTTAAACACTCGCGAGATGTTATCTCTGCTGCTAACTGGCTCTGAGTAGGAACATGACAACCCTTCAGGAGGTTGTTGTTTGGCTGCAGTTTTCTATGAGATATGATTTTCTTTCATATTAAAACTCCCGTAAGTTGTTGTGTTTCTGTAAGTGAAATCACAGTGGGACCTCTAAGAAGTTGAAGCAATAGCATTGCCAGCAAGCATCCAAGCTTACGGCAAGCTCATCACACCAGTCAGCCTGTATGCTTCTTGGTTTAGTACTACTACACAAATCCTAACAAATCTTACTGCAAAAATACGGGTCTCCCTTCAACCGAAGGGCCTTAGAGTATACTCCACCGCGCTGCTCAACTGCGTATTGGCGGAGACCACAGTTCTCATGCCGCCGGAAGACCACTGACTTAGCTTAACGACTGTCAACGGCCAACGGCCGAGACAGACAACTTAATGTGCCTTCCGAAGGTCAGGATAGATAAACCCTTCCACAGCCACTAAGTTGGCAATCAAGCGTACGGTCTGATAGCCTATGGACATGCGCAACACCAGGGGTGTCACTCATGCGTTGTCAACCCTAAAAGTTTGCCTTTGCCGACCTGCGTGCTCGGTTAAATTGACACGCGCAATGATGTCATCGAACATGCAATGGTTTAGTAAGATATAGAAATATCTAATAAAAGTCAAAGTCAAAGTCAAAATATTTTTATTCCGTAAAAATGGCTACATTTGTTTGGAATCGTCACAATTTTTTTCCCTACCATGCAGTTCATGACTAGGTGAGCACTGATAAAAATACTGCCAAAAAACTCAGGCATCCCTCTTTTGGTATCCAAACAAATTTACATATTTTATTAATTACATTATAATTGGATCGACTCACTCCCAGGCATTTTTATCATTAATATAGTCAGATACTTTATAATATGCCCTGCTACAATTTGGCTTTAACAGTAGTTTTAAATTTGTTTATTGACAATTCTCTTATATTGCTGGGAAGTTTGTTATAGAACCGTATACATTGCCCCATAAAAGAATTACTTATTTTGTGGAGACGGCTTGCATGTAACACAAGATTATGCTTATATCTAGTATTTATACTATGAGTATCACTCTTTTTACAAAATGAGTCTACTAGTATAAGTATGAAACTGTGTATACATAAACAAGTGTCTAGAGTTCCTCTTAAGTGGTTGCGGTGAATCCAAATGAAGTGGAGGGTACCCTAATTACACCAGCAGCTCCCAAATGAGATTGGAGCACGCGAGATGTGCACGCGAACGTTTTTGCCATCGCGGGATGAAGCGGAGGTGAAACGAACCTATCTTCTGCTCATATAGTTTAGTACGAGAGGGAAGTAATTATTATTTTAGTAAATCGTTAAATTAAAAAAAGAAAGAAAAAACGGGGAATGACTGAGTGCTCGATGGCATCGTTGTGCGTGTCATTCTAACCTAAATGTTAAGCAACGTCTACCGCAGCCTGTCTATGGATGGATTAATCTATGTCGAGTTTCTCCGTGCTTCGGAGGGCACGTTAAGCCGTCGGTCCCGGCAGTATTTAACTCTCATATATATATATCTCGTTAGGTCTTTTGCAGGGTAGGCAGAGAAAATCGACTGCCATAAGACGCGGTCCTTGCACACCTATCTCGCTTCTTCAAAAATTTATACCTTTTTTCATGAATAAAAATACTTTTAAATGACATCATTAATTATAAATGTAAGAGTTAATCTCTTGGGTATTTTTCAAAACGATTATTATGTCATATTCTCATACAAGCATCTATACAAACGTCCATTGGATTAATAACCGGCCCATTGGTATATAATAATAGGTCCCAGGTTTAAATCCTGGCATGTAGCACTAAGTTCGTGTTTTGGGATTTATATACGTAGGTACATATCTGTGATTGTCAATTGCTCGGCGGAGAAATTCAAAGAAAATATATTTCGAAAGACATGTGACCTTACTTAAAAGGTATAAGGCTTAAGAAAGGTCAAGTTATCTCTCGGGGTTGTGGAGGTATGACGGCAGTCGCGTCATATAAAAACCAGTTGAGAATGCGCAAGCTTGCATTGCCAGAGGAACACCTGGCTCGTCAATTATATAACAATACAAATATTTTTTTTTGTCGGCCATTTTGACCATGTTCCTTAAGAGATAGGAACGATGTTCCTGAACATTCCTATTCTACTTTTTTATGCTGAATCCGAATCTGAAGTCAAAATTCGAATATTCTAAAAAAAGGCACACATAGACAAACACACAGCCAAACGCACAGACAAACATATAGATTTCATGTAGGGACGGTGTTCCTGATCAATATCTTCGCTAAGTCCTTAGGCTCAGGTTTTATTATTATACAACTAGATTGGCAAACAAACATGAGGCCCGCATCAGATGGTAAGCGGTCACCGCAACCTTTTGATGCTCGCAACACCACGGAGATCTTGTGACCTAAGGACGTTTCGTCACAGTGCCCAGTAATTTCACTGCCATATCTCACTTCAAACCGGAATATAGCTATATAAATACAGCTGCTTGGCTCTAGGAACCGGTGAGACAGAGTTACCCACGCAGACGACTTTTGTACAAGATCTCCCTCTGGTAACAGACCTCGCCAATCCTAATGGGTTAGGAAAATGAATAAATCTAAGAAGATAAAGGAGATTCTCATACACGCATGAAGAAACACAGTGTAATGTTTAAAGTAGGACTACAGTTCACAATTTTTTGGGGGAGGATTCATTAGGTTGGTCCTCTCTGCCTACCCCGCAAGGGATTTGGCGTGAAGTTAGATAGAAGTAGATTTTCAAATATCCATAGTCTACAGTAACTGCTTACCATCCGGAAGGCCGTATGCTTGTTTCCTTTCTGAGTGGTATAAAAAATCTGTTGCTACTATTACCACATAGACAGATATACGGGTCTCCCTTCAATCGAAGGGGTTTAGAGCATACTCCACCACGGTGCTCAAATGCGGATTTGCGGAAGCCAGTGTTTTCAAGCCGCCCGAGGGCCACTGACTTAGCTTAACGACTGTCATCTATCGACATCAGCCGGGACCGATGGCTTAGCGTGCCCTCTGAAGCAAAAAAAAAAAAAAAACAAACAAACACGACATAGATGAACGCATCCATAGACAGGCTGCAGTAGATGTTGCTTAACCTGCGTGTTCGGTTAGAATAACACGTGCAATGACGCCATCAAGCTCTCAATTGAATAATAATAATTAATTTAATTATGCGCCATGTATTTTCGCTGCTTCACTAGACTGCTGAAGCATGCAATTGCGCTATTACCATTTCTTACTGTTTTTTAATTTTAAATTTCGCTCAAGCTCGTTCTTCTCAAGCGAATTGCAGTACATCGTGCTCATTCCACCGAGGTAAAAAGTAAATATACGATCTTGTCTCTTGATAGAATAACAGCATTCGCAATTATGCTTTGACTTCACACAGCTTCTAATAGGGATGACATCTATACAGATAAATAAAATTGGAGTGTCTGTTTGTAATATTAAAATAACCGCTTTTTACTAAATGTATATGGATGTATGCACGGTACATATACCAAAATGAATATTTTTTCAATTTTTGTCTGTCTGTCTGTCTGTTTGTTCCGGCTAATCCCTACTGCTGGACCGATTTTGACGGGACTTTCACTGGCAGATAGCTGATGTAGATAAGGAGTAACTTAGGCTACTTTCATTTTAGAAATTTTATTTCATTTTATTAATATAAATAAATAATAAAAAAATCAAGGTAAAATACCTTGATAATGCCGTAAAGGCGAAACCGGTCGGTAAATATAATTAGTAAATAAAATTGTGAACTAGAATCTGTACAAGTGCAAGTATTAACATTAACGCGATGTCTTCAAAATTCCACCAAGTGCCTACAATCAACAGTATCAACATAATAATAAAATAACTACTGCGCGCGGACGAAGTCGCGGGCACAGCTAGTTTTGAATAAATCCTGGGCTATATAGATAGACTTGCATCTGACGAATATCATAGATTAGTTATTAAGACGGTAACGGAATCATCATTAGGGTGCAAAAATGTTTTCCCTTATCCCACCCTCTCCTTTCCATTATAGAACCACACGTGCGGAATTGCGATGTCATTGTTCCACTGTTGAGAACATTTCTTTGCGTATCAAAAAGTTCGGCAACTCCAATCTTTGTTGTACCATTAAAAAGTAGAACGCCTTGCCTGCGCATGTGTTCCCTCCTTCCTACAATATGGGATCCTTCAAACGAAGCGTGAAGAAGCACCTTGCGGGTCAGCATCGCCGCGTCAACTGACAGGACATTGTGTAGTCTTTTGTCAGTTGCAGTTGCGATTTGGGCTCCTCTTTCGCTTACCATCAGGCAAAGAGGAACCACTATGCTGAAGTTATATATATACCTAAAAAACGAGTGTGCTTTAAAAACCACACGACTGAAGTAAAACTTCACACAATAGGCAATTTAATATACCTCGCGCTCACGACGGACGGACCGACGCACGCCCGCACGGAGAGTGTTGACTGGGAATTTCACGTGGTTCTTCTTCTTCCTCTGCTTCTTTTTACATCTCCCTCTCAACTTCCGTTCGCCCCCCCCCCCCCTCGTGCTCGCACCTCTCTCTCTTGCCCCTACAGTAATATATGAAATGTAACTCCCTCTCTTTCTATCTTCACTAACTTATATCTCCCTCTCAACTTCCGTTCGCCTCGCCCGATCACACTTTTCGTAACGCTCTCGTCACGCATTCACCAGCTTCCTTCCCAAGTCAAGCGTGCGTAAAGAAGTTTTACTTCAAAAAAGAATCCCTATGCATAAAAAAGAATAGTTAAATCTAAAGTACGTTCAGGCAGCTGAAATAAAGAATCCAAATAAACATTCAGAGGCGCACAATTATATGGAGTATAGTAGTCTTCGTCCTCCTAGCGTTACCACTAGGCTATATCCACTGTTTTATTTAGTGTAACTTATGTACCTACTTACTTCAACACAATTATAAACTAAAAACAATACAAAAATTACCTACATAATTTCTGTATACAGATAAGATATAGACAAGATTCAAAGCATATTTTTATTATAAATTGATAACTAATAAAACATATAATATTGGATCACTTTGATGTCTGTTTTGTCCAACCGTAGTCACACGTCATTACTAAATATCTCATAATGGCGTGTTTTTTATTGAAACAGTCATACCTATATCGTAGGATTTTATCAAGCTTTATTAATTGTTAATCAAATGTTATATCAGTTGTCGACTCGACCAAGTAATTATTACTTGACCTGTCACACGTGACGAATTCATGATTAATAAAGTTTAATTCCACACGAATCGTAACGAAGCCCGCACGTCGAAGAAATTATATTTAAAAAGATGTGTGAGAGAGTAACCTAAGAATGGTCTGATTTTGTCCTCGGGATCGTAGAGATCAGATGGGAGTCGCTCCATTTAAAAATCAGTATCTTCGCCAAATCCTTAGGCTTAGGTAACTCCGCCAATTATAATGGATTAGGTAACGGGATAATGCTAGGAAAAAGGACAGAATAAAAAATTTAAAGATTCATATGTCATTTTGCGTATTTTTTTACAAGGTGTATTGACACTGGTGACAGATATTTGCTCAATCCAATCTGTTAATTCGGACCTATAAGGGACTGGGCTGTATCGTTTGGTCTATTTGTTCTCTAAAATCACAGCCGATGATTATCGGTAGCAGCAGGATATTGCCTAAACCTAGTTTGTTGTCAAAAATTATATATGATGGCGCCAATATACCATATACTCCTAAATCTAAGAACTTGGGCCTTATTCTGGACTGTAATTTATCTTGGTCTTCTCACGTCAATGACATTAGCAAACGAATGCAGTATTCATTTCAATCCCTCAGGCGTCTCCAGATCTTTCTCCCTTTCTCCACTAAAGTCATGCATAGCAATGTCCTTCTTCTACCCCTTCTCGACTACGCCGACGTATGCTACTTGGACGCAAGTGAGAAACTTTTAAATAAACTTTAACGATTGCCATACCTTACAATTAGATTTATTTTTGGACTTAAATGATCACATCTCTGAGTACTGCAACTGAACTGGTTGACTGAAACGGCTCCCTGTTCGCTCCCGCTGCAACATCCATATTCTTATATATTTTTTTTAAGATCCTCCATAATACTGCTGCCCCTGTGTACCTTCGCAGCCAATTTAACCTCCTTCACCCTACCAACCGTTCTCGTCGTTCCTGCCATACCGAGACACAGCTGCTCTCAACTGCGCAAACCTAATTTCTTTTATAACTCTTTTACCTACCGTGCTGCCCAGTTGTGGAATAAATTACCTACACGTATTTCGTGAAAGCCCACCTTTTTTTTCATTTAACAAGAAATATTTAATACTCATCCATTCAGAAATAATTGTATATGTGTATACTTTTAGCTATATATTGTATATATATTATATATGTAAATATGTGTATGTATGTATAATTCTTGTTCAGGCACATATAGCTAATCCGCTACTGACAATATGAGCCACTGTTGGAGGTTGGCTGGAAGAATTATCTTTTAGAGATAAGCCCGCCTTTGCGAACTATGTACTTTATACGTTATTACTTTTTCATTAGTTGTATGCAAAGGATAATAGTAACAAAATGCTGCATAAAGTATGTTTTGATACTGAATTATGATATCTACATATTATTATGTGTTGAAAAAAAAATCGGCCAAGTGCGAGTCGGACTCGCGCACGAAGGGTTCCGTACCATTATCTATAAAAACGGCAAAAAAAAAATCACGTTTGTTGTATGGGAGCCCCCCTTAAATATTTGTTTTATTTCAATGTAATTATTTATTATTAAAGTGAATATATAACTAAATATTCTGTCAATATTTCAAGCGTCTACCTTTTGTCGTTATCAATATCGAGCAAAAATTAGCAAAAAAATCACGTTTGTTGTATGGGAGCCACCTTAAATATTTACTTTATTCTATTTTTTAGTATTTGTTGTTATAGCGGCAACAGAAATGCATCATCTGTGAAAATTTCAACTGTCTAACTATAGCGGTTCATGAGATACAGCCTGGTGACAGACGGACGGACGGACGGACGGACGGACGGACGGACGGACGGACGGACGGACGGACGGACGGACAGCGGAGCCTCAGTAATAGGGTTCCGTTTTACCCTTTGGGTACGGAACCCTAAAAACGATATACCCTTTACTATGCATACTATGTGTATAAAGTTTATGTGAAGCGTGAAGAAAGATTTATTTATTTATCTTAGTTTAAGCTACCATGACAGTTTAACACCAATATATTAAACAATACAATAGGAAAGCGTTAAGTACAATACAATAACAATAATTCAAGTATTATAACATAAAATAAACAACTCTGTCCTTGTGAATTCGTTCCAAGAACAGGAAAAAAAAATCGGCCAAGTGCGAGTGGGACTCGCGCACGAAGGGTTCCGTACCATTATCTATAAAAAATAAATCACGTTTGTTGTATGGGAGCCCCCTTAAATATATATTTTATTATATTTTTTAGTATTTGTTGTTATAGCGGAAATAGAAATACATCATCTGTGAAAATTTCAACTGTCTAACTATCACGGTTCATGAGATACAGCCTGGTGACAGACGGACGGACGGACGGACGGACGGACGGACGGACGGACGGACGGACGGACAGCGGAGCCTCAGTAATAGGGTTCCGTTTTACCCTTTGGGTACGGAACCCTAAAAAAGGTCTGTTCTCTCGGCCATTTGGTTGATCGTGCGCAGTGTGTGCGTCAGCGGAGCATTGCACAGTAGCTCGGTTCGTGCTACTGTGCAATGCTCCGCGTGGGCACAGACAGTAATGGCGGCCGGCCGGCGGCGCGGTGCCCTGTGTATCCGTCAGGAACACATACACTAATCAGTCTAAGCAATTCTGGGTTGTGTTTTTTCCACGAATACGCTCCATAAACTCATGTACTTAGTTTCATGCGAAGCCCAAATGACATTCTAGGTGACTTCTGACTAAAGCATTATACAGCTTTAATCGCTTTAATATTTGTGAATCCATGCGCTCTACGATGAATCCTAGGTTTCTAAAAACTTTTTTAACGGTGACATTAACTTGGGTCTTAAATGACAGTTCAGTTGTTAATTTAACCCCTAAGTCTTTCACCTCCGCCACTCTTTTCATGGTAACTTCTCCCACCTTGTATTCAAATACCAACGTTCTATGTTTTTTTTTGGGAAACTGGAGTCCATTCTCGTTGGCCCACGAAACCACTCGGCTAACATCACCCTACAAACTCGCACAGTCCGCCACTGTGCTGATACTGAGTGAAAACTTTAGGTCGTCCGCAAACAGCAGACAGTCGGAGTGCTGCATGATTTGAACTAAAAAAAATGACAATTTAAATGGATCTCGGTTTACCACGACTCTTACACCCACTTTCGCATTGAACATCTGTTTCGTCATTTGTCCTGCATTCTTTCCACGCGCCGGAACCAATTTAGTGCACCTTCAATAGCCACTTTTTAAGACCAATAAAAGATAATTCATTGTGTAAACAATACAGGCACTCAATTTCTATCCAGGTGGCTAAATATTCACTCGCCGAGATTATTGCGCAAATTTTGATTCTCCGACATACACAAAGCCTAATTTGATTTTCAACAAGTATGCAAACTAACGCTACGCGAATATATTAATTAGCGTTAGCAATTCGTATTGTTATGAGATTCAAAATATGCATTATGAATGCGTGAACGATAATGGTTGGATATTTACTAAGGGTATGTGGGAAGTATGACAAGGAACGACATATTCGACATGAGCCTGTAGAATCAACCACTTGACAGCGCGTGAAGAAACCACATGCTCACAAGAACGTTGTGTTGTCGCGCTCAAATATCTCAGTGGTTCGCGCTTACTCACCGATGGGAGAATATTTTAACAAATAAACCGATAAAAGATAAAGATAAAAACCAGTTGAGAATGCGCAAGCTTGCATTGCCAGAGGAACACCTGGCTCGTCAATTATATAACAATTCATTTTTTTTTGTCGGCCTGTTTGACCATGTTCCTTAAGAGATAGGAACGGTGTTCCTGAACATTCCTATTCTACTTTTTTATGCTGAATTCGAATCTGAAGGCTAAAATTCGAATATTCAAAAAAAAACGCACACACAGACAAATATAGATTTCATATAGGAACGGTGTCCCTGAAAATTATTTATTTGCCATTAGGCCCTTCCGGCACTTACACACGTATTACATTCTTTAAATTAAATCATATTGTATCTTAATAACTTTCCAGTTTTTTTTTTACTTTGAATCTCTCTTTTTTAATCTACCAGCATTTCGGAAATGACCACTGGCGAAGAAGAAATGCCAAAAGAAACTTGCCAATATGGGTCTTTTTTTTCATCGTTAATATATGTATATTACAAAAAATATAATGTGAGTGTACATATAGTGAAATCAAGTGGTACAATTAAAGATATATTAATACATGTGCTGAATCATTTCCAAATATCTCTATCAGTTAGATATTCATCGATTCTGTAATAACCCTTCTTGTACAGAGTATTTTTGATGTACGTTTTGAACATATTCTCAGACTAAGCGGATAAGTGGCACGGTGTTGATCCGCGAACATGACCGACCCGCAGCGGTGATTTGAGTTACTTCGTGGTATAAGAGAACATATAAGAGAGGTAGGGCGTATCAAAGCAGCCCATCTGGGGAAGTACCTCCACCTCACAGAAAACCGCAGCCAAATAACAACACCCTAGACTAGAGGGTTGTTGTGTTCCTGCGTGTGAGTGAGGTCACCAGTAAGCTCCCAAGGAGTTGCTGTGTAAGCGGCAGAGGAGGGGAGGCATCGCGCGAGTGATACTTAATGTATCGCAAGCGTTAATAGGCTACGGTACCCGCTTTACATCTGGGCCGTATGCTTGTATGCCTCCCGACGTAGTATAAAAAAAAAAGTAACGGGCTTGTCGGTTATCCGTAGGTCATTTCTTTCATGGCCGCAGCCTGCTCCAGCATGGTGGCATGGCTCGATGGCGTTATTGCACGTGTCATTCTAACCGAACACGCAGGTTAAGCAACGTCTACTGCAGCCTGTCTATGGATGGGTTCACCTATCTCCAATTTCTACGTGCTTCAGAAGGCACGCTAAGCCATCGGTCCCGGCTGATGTCGATAGATGACAGTCGTTAAGCTAAGTCAGTGGCCCTCGGGCGGCTTGAAAACACTGGCCTCCGCAAATCCGCATTTGAGTAGCGTGGTGGAGTATGCTCTAAATCCTTTCGATTGAAAGGAGACCCGTATATCTGTCTATGTGGTAATTTAATTAATAGTAGTCACAGATTTTTTATACCGCTTAGAAAGGAAACAAGTATACGGCCTACCGTATGGCAAGCAGTTACTGTAGCCTATGGACATTTGACAATCCAGATCCAGAAGGCACCGCTTGCCGTATACAACGCGGTTCTAATCTCAACGCTAAGGTTATGAAGAGAAAGCTGGATATGGTAGAGGCAGTGTGAAAGTTGATTAAACGTGGTTGATATGCGAGCATTGCGCAAAATTTATGGCGTATTTGTCTACTAGCGGTATTCGTAACGATAGTGTAAGAAAGCGAATTGGTTTGAAAGGGAATATCGGTTTTTAGAGAAGAGGTACGTTTCGTTGCTTCGGACTCGTAATAATGCTCGGTGAAATAATGGCGAAACAGTGTAGTTCAAGTATCAGTGTAGACTCATGAAGCATGGCTAAATTGGTAGTTTTTTCTCAGAGAGATATATTACATACCGTAGGAACCGGTAAACGCGCACGAAACGGATATTAAAAATTAAAAAAGGAAGTCTTGTGGCGCTCGGTTCTCTCTGCCTATACCATATCACCCTGGCGTTAAGATATGGATAGACAGGATCCTATATATGCTACATCATCCTGTAAGTGGCCTTGATCTAGATAAGAACTGTCGGTCTAACTTCTGCCACTAACTTCAGCACGTATGCCAGACCCATGCCAGTAATTAAGAGAGCGCATCAAAGCAGCCCGTCTGGTGAAGTACCTTCACCTCACAGAAAACCGCAGCCAAATAATAACTCCCTAGAGGGTTGTTTTGTTCCTGTGTGTGAGTGAGGTCACCAGTATGCTCCCAAGGAGTTGCTGTGTAAGCAGCAGAGGCATCGCGCGAGTGATACTTAATAAATTACAAGCGTTAATAGACTACGGCACCCGCTGATGTAAATAAGGTGGGCCGTATGATTGTATGTCTCCCGACGTAGTATAAAAAAAACCCCATTGCCACTTCAGTTCGCTGATTCTGAAGCCACGTCGATAATGTGGATTGTTAACAGATTGATAAGAGTAACTCCTAGAATAGCCCACATTTTGTGCGATTTTAAAGTGAAAGTTAGTAAACTTTAAAGCCCAAAATTAAAATCCACTGTCAATCCCAAGTCACTTGATGAAAGGTGAAATGGAGGAGAACGCATCAGTCTTTGGTCGCCTACCATCAACGTAATTGCGCAGTTAGAGAATATGATACGGGTAGGCAGAGAGGACCGACCGCCACGTGACTCGATCCTTACATACCTCACTCGCTTCTTTAACATTCATTGCTCTTTTCATGCACACTCGCCGATTTCTAGGGCTCCTGATATCACCTTCTGATAGAACACGACCAATTTGATCATAGGTAGGTAAGTCTTCGCCTTCCTCGACTCCTACATCCTTCTACATTTGCATTGTATATCTCCTTCGTTATCCTTTCCTCCTGCATTCTTTCTACATGTCCGAACCAACGGAGCATACCTCTTCTTATTTTAACACCGACGCTCTCTTTCAAACCAACTCTTCTTCTAACCTCATCATTGCGATTTACAATGTGAGTAATATAAAGTCACATTTACATAACTTATTTCGAAGTCGATTCATTTATTATCGTAATTTGCCGCATTGATTTACAAAAGATCAATAATCACTTAAGTCAATAACTCACTTAAAACAAGAGAGAGTATATCACATACAACTAACTAAATATCGTTTACGAACTAATACTTTGTTGCGTTTGTAAAAGTATTATTGAAATAATTACGTATCATTGTATTTACTTGAATTCTCAATTGATAACTAAATTGAACACCACTGCCATAAACGTGCTATATATTTTTTACTAAACGTCGTTTTCGTTCTAAAATGTTATTTCCGCCTGAAAAAGATTTGAATTACTCATCATATTGCGTCAAAATTATTTTAACTTCAACCAGTTGAGAATGCGCAAGCTTGCATTGCCAGAGGAATACCTGGCTCGTCAATTATATAACAATTCAAATTCTTTTTTCTTCATTTGTATTCTACTTTTTTATGCTGAATCCGAATCTGAAGTCAAAATTCGAATATTCGAACAAAAGCGACAGACAAACCCACAGACAAACATATAGAATTCATATAGGAACTGTGTTCCTGAAAACAAATTAATTGGTTACACGGATATATTCTTTGACATTTAATTTCTTAAATATTTATAATTCTAGTTGCTCATTACCAAGGTGAGATATCAGACATTACACAACATATGCGACTACTGCAAGGCTCGCTCATTTGTTTAATAAGTACCAGTGGCGAAGGGTGGATATTTTCAGATGGGAAGCCGGAGTATAAAAAGTCCACTCACCAAATGCTGCCCGCTCCATGATGCAAAAATATACGCCCCACCTTCAGCATACATGGAAGCTGTTTATATACGAGTAACAGTGTCTTTCAAGTATGATAATGGTGGTTTGGAAAAAAAACCTTTTTAGTTAAAGCAGTATGTGTGGCATGCGTTCTTTAGTCTTGATAAATGCTTGGACGTGTATCAAATGATGCTCAGTTACGGAAGCTGCAATCGGCAGAAGGTATAAAATCGGCGGGGCTTAAATTCGAAAAGCCCAAAGGACGCCGACCGCGTATTATTATAAAAGACATTCCCGATAAAATGGACGACACAAAGTTTTTGTTAGCGTTATATAATCAAAATATAAAAAAACGAAATGAACATTACATTGTCTGAGTACTTGAAAGATATAAAAATAGTGCGTCGTCGTCCTGTAGCCTACGGTAGAAAATGGATGGGTATCGAACTATCCCCGGAAATACGCAAGCACCTTATTTCAACAAAAGAAAAAAATTTTATCGACTTTGCCACATGTAGATTCGTGGATGACATTGAAGTAGTACGTTGTTTAAAATGTCAACAATACGGTCATGTTAGCAAATATTGCACAGAGACCAAACCAACTTGTGCTCAATGTGCTGAATCTCATGACTCGCGGGAATGTACTAAGAAATCGGAAAAAGACTTTAAACCGATATGCGCACCATGTAGGCGGCTAAAGTAGGTGTCTGACCACAAGACCCGGTCAGAATCTTGTCCAACTTATGCGGCTAGGTTGGAGTACAATATTTTAAATACCACATATGGATAACGTCATTATTGCTCAATTAAATCTTCACAACGATAAAATTGCAACATCAGAGTTAGATAAGCTCGTTGCGGACTATAAGCTCGATCTAGTCTTAGTTCAGGAGCACTACCAACGAGCCCAACTAACCAGTAAATTCCTACAGCTCAGTAATAAGTCACGCGCGGGTATTTATGTTCCAAAAAGCGGTTTAACTATAACAGCGATAAATAACTTAATGTCCACGCACTGTGCGGTAGCTGAAGTAACATCGCCCTATCTAAGAGTGTTCGTAGTGAGTTGTTATTTTCAATATTCAGACCCAGTAGGTCCTCATTTACACCATCTGCGTAGAGTTTTACATGCGCTTTCTGGTCATAAAGTAGTTATAGGAGCTGACGTAAATGCATCATCGCCATTATGGTACGGTAAGCTGAGAGCAACCGATGCTGACAGACGCTCTGCTGTTGAAGAGTTCATTGCTGAAATGAATCTTCTTATTCACAATACCCCAGAAGCACCACCTACATTTAGCAGCCCAATGGGCGAGTCTTCTATTGACGTCACACTTTCTAGTGTAGACGTCCGAATACAAAACTGGCGCGTTTTACCTGAGGCTTCTTGCAGTGATCACCGTCTGATCGTTTGTAACTTCTCCCCGGTTGTAGACAACTTACACCCGCAACAATATACTGGCTTTCAGTATAAAACTAAAAATGTCGATTGGGCAGCCTTTGCTTCTCTTTTCGCTTCTCGCGCCGGAGATTTCACTCGTGCTGAACTTACAGTCACAGAAAGTGTTCAAATTATGTCTGATACATTCACATACTGTGCCGACGTTATTATGGGCCGAAAAGCTATAGTTAATAAGAGACGTTGTGACTGGTGGAATGATACGCTTGTCAGGCTGCGTAGGAGTCTCCGCTGTGCCCGACGTAAGATTTCTAAATTAAGAAAACGTAAAATCGAAGGAGAGCCATACCAAACAGCTCTGAGTAACTTGCGTATTGCTAGATCTCACTATCGCGCCGCCATCGAAAAATCTAAGGGTAATTTGCTAAAACGAATAGTAGAAAGATTAAATTGTGAGGGACCGTGGTCTCCCCTGTATCACGAATTTAAGGCAAATAGGCGCATTGATCAGGCCTTTGTTTCTAATATTAAACTTGATAATACCCACACCCTCGGTATAGAGGAGACTACTGATGCACTTTTGCATGCTTTAATTCCGGATGATTGCCCTGATAATGATAGTGACTACCATCGCGAGGTGAGGGCCGCGGTAGATCTGTGCCCTGCCAATCCAATGTCAACTGTGGTGTCAATGGACGAATTTCTACATGTTGTAAAAACATTACCAACAAATAAAGCTTCTGGTGATGATAAAATCTCAAACAAAATGATCAAGGAAGCTTGTAAAGTAGCCGCGGAACCTATTTTAAAGGTATTAAACCGGTGTATTGTAGAAGGCAACTTTCCTAGCGTTTTGCGTAGTGGTGTTATAAAGATAATACCAAAAAGCGGTGATAAGCAACCCGACGATCCGAAGTCTTATCGCCCTATTACCCTACTGCCATCGTTGGGTAAATTACTTGAACGTTTAATTGTACCACGTCTGTTGCCCGGTGGCCCTCAATTTCATAAAAATCAATTCGGCTTTACCATCGGCAAGTCTACTGTTGATGCGGCACTCGTAGTGCGTAAAATTGTGGAACTCTCGGTTAGTAAATACGTTGTAGGTATTTTCTTAGACATTTCAGGTGCCTTCGATAATGCTTGGTGGCCAATGTTGTTGCTGAAACTAAAGGCGAGAGGTTGCCATAGCAACATATACTCCCTTATTCGATCGTACTTTTTTAATGGTACAACTAAATTAACATTTGGGCATTATGCTGCTTCGAAGGTGCTTACGCAGGGCTGTCCTCAGGGTTCGGTGTTAGGGCCGTATCTTTGGAATATCGGTTTTGATGACTTTCTTAGCCTACCCTTACCGGAAGGGTGTTCGTTAACTGGCTACGCCGATGACGGCCTCTTATTAATAAAAGCTAATTCCAGATCAAGTATAGAAAAACTAGCCATTACTTGCCTTGGCCTCATTTCAGACTGGGGTTATCGTAACCGTCTCGATTTCGCACCTCACAAAACGTATCAGCTCTTGCTTAAGGGAAATTTGCAGGTTCCGCCGCGATTCCACTTCAATGGAGTATCAGTTGCAAATAAAAACTCGGTTTGTTACTTGGGATTACTGTTAGACAAAGGTTTTAATTACATTGAACACATAAAGCAGGTTGGAGAAAAAGCCAAAAAGAACTTTTATGCGTTAACTCGAATTTCCACCTCGACGTGGGGCTTAACTTTTAAAACGTTAAAAATTATTTACACAGCCACATATTTAGGATGTATTACGTACGGTTCACCTGCATGGGCTGATAGGGCTACCATAGGTGCTCCGCGTCGTAAGTTGCTGCAAAGTCAGCGGCTCGCTTTAATATTCTTATGTAAATCGTATAGAACTGTGAGCACCGAGGCACTACCAGTGCTGGCAGGCGTATTACCAGTTGACTTAGAAATTCAACGCCGGGCTTCAATGTACTACACCTCTAAAAACATACACCCTGACTTTCTAAAACGCCGCGATATTGACAAAATACTTAGATTGTTCAAACCCATTGACGAGGTATTTGAAACTTTACTGTCGGAATGGCAAGAAAGATGGGAAACTTCTACTAAAGGACGCCATTTGTATCTGTTCTTTCAATCAGTGCGAGACAGATTAAGTAAAGAGTGGTTAGAAGTCGATCATCCTGTTGCGCAATTTTTAACAGGGCATGGAAACTTTAGGGCGAAGCTCTTTTCATTTAGACTTGTGTCATCGCCTTTATGTGAGTGTTCTACGACAAATCATGAATTCGAGCAAACAGCACATCATGTTCTCTGGGAGTGCGATCTCTGGCAACGGGAGCGGGACGATATGTTAAATTCCTTGCGTGTCACATCCGGGGTAGTATACTATTCTGATTTGGTGGCAACAAGGGAGAACTACCAGGCGTTTAGGCGGTTCTGCAATCTATATTATTGGAATCGATGTGTTAGGTAACAACTCACAGTTTAGGTCCCAATAGTGTTAGATATTTGATAATCCGTGGTGCACGGCAGTTGAGCTTCACTTGACTAGCCATCTCTTTGAGGTTTTAAATGCCTTATTTGTCATATTGCTGTCTCTCACTTTGCCAAGAGGGGAAGTCAATTCCAAAACTTCCTACTCCTACAAATTTCTTCTGATTAAATTCGTTGTGAGTTCCAAGGCAGCTGTAGTTTAACCCCCGGGACGGCAATGGACTTCACTGTTCATTGCCTTTTTTGTGGTCGCCGCTGTTAATTCTGGCTACACAGGAGACACAGTGGTGGGTATGAGTGGTGGGTCTGTCCCGTAAATGCTTGGTTACTTTGAAAAATATTTCGAACCCTGCTAGTAAAAAATCAAATTGATAAGTTAACAAAAGTAACGATGACTAAAAAAAACGACCATCTACGACCACTACGACGACCTAGGACTTACGAGTATTTATATTCTAAAGTAATTCGTCTGTTCTTTTTAACAAAATAAGATAAAACACTGTTGTAAAAATAGTTTTGAAAACGAAGTTTCCTTCGACAGTAAATAATCTGTTAGACAACAGTTTCATTAATTAATGCCATAACGAACCAACGAACTACTATACGACGGTCGGCACAACACAAATTAAAACAACTCACTCGCCACACTTCAGCACTAAAAACAAATAAAATTCGACAAGAAACTGTCAAAAAACAAATCTAAAGAAACTTTACGCAGTACGCACTATCCGCCATGTATAAAATCCGGGCAAATAAAATGTATTACGCGCCTGTCACGATTTTATGCCACTAAAATCATTCTTAATTTAGAATCATACAATAAATCCTGCCAAATAAAATATATTACTACTACAGTACAGTACAGTAACTACATTCATTCATAATTTAGAATCTTTATAGGTACTATTACTTCATAAATGATCTTTCTCGCTTACACTTGCACGTTGCTAATTACCTTACTCTGTCACAAGCCGGTATTCACCGAGTTATTTCGTGTATTGTTTTCGCGTGCTAAAACGAGACGGAACGAGTAGCAGTAATAGGAGTCAGTTCATAGAAACGAAAGGGATAGATGCTCTGTATGAGATATTTTAGTATGAAGAAGTAACCCGGTATTTTACGGCTTGCAATTTGACAATTGCTATTTAAATTTTTTAAGGCGTTTATTCAATTCAAACTATTCAAAGTGAGTGAATAATATAACAAACTAAAAATGTCCTTGGCCCATAGATTAGATTTTTCGTAAGGGAAGGCGATGGGAATCGGGTTATATGGACTCTTCGCCACTGATAAGTACATAATTAATCCTCTGCAAGCCACCAAGGAAGACGGCAAAGGCAAAATGAAGATTTTAAAGGAAAGCACAGTGTGCACGCCCGACCGATCAAACACATCGGAATCTTCGATGCCGATGTCGGAAGAGCTTTTATCTTATCTTTTATGTACCTCGGCGTCGTTAGAGGGAACTATTAAAGGAAAGTGTCACAGTTTAAAATACGGCACGGATAACGCCAGTACCTTCGAAATATATTTTTCTTTGATAAAAATATGGTACGATAAACTTTATAAATATATCTAACTCTGAAGGATTTTCCTGTAGCAGTCAAGTCAGGAATGAGCATACGCAAAAGCATAGATTACTGTTATAGATTGATGAGCTTAGCTCACCTACAGTAAAAGAGCCCCGATGAATAAGGGTACAAGGTACAGCAGCTTTCAATAAATAAACGACGGTATCGGTTATTACAGAAGAAGTACTAAGTATTTTTATCAATATTATCAACATTTTAGTCGGAGAACGTCCAGGGATGAACTGGTTATTAGACTGCCGCGACAATGGTTCTTGTGCTGCTTACATCCATCTGCTGCGTAATCTTCATCAGATCGTCAGTTCGGCGTGTGGAGGGTCCTTTTGTTCCTCTGCGTTTTTCGGCTCGTAGTCGCCATTCGTGAACCTTAGTCCCAGCGGCCAGCAGTTCTTCAAGGCCACTGCCACTCGAAATGTTCGATATTTAGACCCATATCGGAAACTCTGGTTCTTCAAAAGACGTACCTACTTATTTCTGAATCTTTCATCACGCAGAGAAACTCCGAGCATAGCTCTTTCCTTCGCACACTGTGTAACCTTGAGCTTTCGTACGAGGCCCAGAGTTAGAGAGCAGGTCCTTATGTCGTAACCCACAGTGTTCGAAGACTTTGGTATTGAGACATTGACGTATCTTGAGATACAGACTAGATGTTTTTTTATCATTTCCTATTTTATTAATATAATTAGTAAGTCTTTAGGGCAAATTATGGAGGCTGTTGATAAATAGTGACACCATGTGTAGTGGGTGCTTCAGAGGGTCAATCATCACTTTGGAGGCGTATCTTTGTCGATCTTGATGGACGGACTCGGTACTGTTAACACTGTCACTTGCAGGAGAGTTATCATTTAAGATTTCGGCTATTAAGCTATGTCAGCAACCTACGAGTTGTTAAGGCAGTAAGCCTCCTTTGTTATTTATGCCTACCATTGAGAAGCGATGGTTGCGATAGTAACTAGTTTTGTTTATGTCATTGTGAAATATAAACTGATTTAGCTTTATTCAAAGTATTTTCTTAATCCTTATTCATCATGAATTCAGTTATTCGTTAACATGGTAGCAGAGCAAATATCGTTTAAGTAAGGATAGAAGTTTTAATCTGGGAAAGAATTTTGAGCTAATAAATTCTTACGGAAAATTTGTACCAGCCGACTACCACTATGGACAGGGGTATTGTAGAGGCATCAAGAGTGCAGATAGGACACCTAGATACAAAAAACTTCAAGTCATGGAAATACAGAATAACCGTTATTCTAAAAGCTATTCCTGGAGCCCTAGATATTATCGAAGGTAGGCGATGTAAGCCACAAGCTCCAGATAAAGCGGCAAAGGAAATCGATAAAGCTAAGTATGAAAAAGAGTTACAAGATTTCATGTATACTGATAGTGCAGCTTTAATTCTCTTGACAACAAATATGACTGATGAAAATTTGAATCATGTTATGCGTCTAACGACTTCAAAAGAGGTTTGGGATGAATTGAACAGGCTGTATGGAGAAAATAGTGAAGATAAAAGCTATGAACTATGTCTAAGATTCTTTAGTTATAAAAAAGAACCGGAGCACTGTTTGGCAACTCATATTTCTGCGTTAAAGAATATCTGGCATGAATTAAACTGTCAGTTAGATTCAAAATTACCAGAGATGCTTCTTATCTGTAAGATTTTAGAAACTTTACCAGAAGAATTCTTTGCCTTCAAGTCAAGCTGGTTATTAATGAATAAAAAGGATCGTACAATAGATAATCTTACTACGCAGCTGTGTGTCCATGAAAAATCATTACTGAATAAAACAGAGAATGCGAGCACTAGTGAAGCATTGATTACGAAAACTAATAAAAGTAAGTGCAAAGAAAAATATTTCAAATGTAAATATTGTGGACTAACTGGACATCGAGTAAAACAATGTACGAAATGGATTGCTGATGGAAGACCACCCAAAGAGGCCAACAAAGTCAATATAACCCTACAAATTTCTACTTTGGATGTTTCTTTTGCTGCAAATAAGCATAGCTGGTTTGTCGATAATGGTGCAACAAATCATATCACGAATAGAGCCGATTTTTATGAAACATTTGAATATTTTAAAGGCTACAACACAGTGACGACAGCAAATGGCCAAACTGTAGAAGCAATAGGTAAGGGTAATATCTGTACTGAGGCTATTATCAATGGAAGACGAGAGCAAATCTTACTCAAAGATGTGTGGTATGTTCCAAATATCAAGGTAAATATTTTCTCTATTCTTGCTGCACATGATCACTCTCATAACACAGTCTTTGAGTCGACGCCAAATGAATGTACACTAAAAGTAGATGGAAAGGTTATGCTAATTGGTGACAGAGAGATAAATGGCGGGCTTTATAAATTAAATTTAAAATGTACGAGGATGTCTACTGATCCAAAGGTTAACCTAGTAATGAATAATCCACTACAAGTTTATCATGAGAGAATGGCTCACCAAAACAGAAGACATGTGAAGGAGGTAATTGAAAGAGAGTTTGGATTGAAAATAAAGGAAAGTCAGACAGATCTTTGTGAAGGCTGTATATATGGCAAAGCGCATAGACAAAAGTTTGGTTCTAGAATAAGAGCTACCCAACCTGGGGAGCTATTGCATACTGACTTATGTGGACCCTTTGCCTATTCTATCTCTAAATATCGGTATTTCATTATGTTTAAAGATGATTTTACCCGGTATCGATATATATATTTCTTAAAGGAAAAATCTGAAGCTTGGATAAAGCTTAAACAAATGCTGGCTGAAGTCAAAGTTGCAGGGTACACTGTAAAAGAAATACTAAGTGATAACGGAGGAGAATTTGAAAGTAAATTATTTCAAAATGTTTTAAGAGAACACGGCATAACACAAAGACTGACGATGCCCTATACTCACGAACAAGCCGGTTGTATTGAAAGAGAGAATCGAACAGTAGTCGAAGCAGCTCGAGCAATGATGCACGCTCATGAAGAGCTACCGCAAGGTCTTTGGGCAGAGCTTATTAATACTGCCGTGTATATACTAAATCGCACTGGCACAACAAGTGTGAAAGGGTTATCACCTTACGAATTATGGCATAAAAAGAAACCTGGTATCAAACACTTAAGGATCATTGGTTGTAAATGCTACGCTCATATTCCTAAATATCATCGGAAAAAATTAGAAAAAAAAGCTCAGAAGGGGATATTAATTGGGTATGACGGAGATGAAGGATACAGAATCTGGGATAAGGATAATCACAAGTTGATTAGATCAAGAGATGTTACTTTTGAAGAAATTCCATTACTAGAATGCAATAAGATAAAGAACGCCCTGGATGTTTCTCAATCTTCAACATCATCGCCAAACAATAAATTATTTCTGTATGAGCTACCAAATTTTCAAAAGGGAGATTTATCACGAGAAATGTCTGTACAACACGATAACTCCACAGACAAGCAAGCACCCTTGGAAGATCCAGTATCTCATCATGACGAAATGGATGAACAGCAAGAGAACGTAGAAAGAGAAGTTGTAGAACAAGATGAATCTGAAATAGAGGACTTTGAATGTGCTGAGGATGAATATCTAATGATAGATGAAAATGCTCATGAAGGACAAATTACTCTTAGAGACAGGACTAGTATTAAAGCTCCAAGTCGATATAAAGATTTTGTCTGTAATGCAACATACAACAATTCAATCGTTGAACCTAAAACTTTTAAGGAAGCTATGTCTTGTGCAGATCGTAATAAATGGCAAGAGGCCATTAACAATGAAATAAATTCATTAAAAGAAAATGAAACATGGGAATTGACTGCATTACCAAAAGGTCGAAAAGCGATTGCAAGTAAATGGTTATTCAAGGTTAAAATGAATCCTGATAATACTGTTGATAAATACAAGGCCAGATTGGTCATTAAAGGATATTCTCAAAAGGAAGGGTTAGATTTCTTCTTGACATTCAGTCCTGTAGCAAGATGTAGTACAATAAGAGCAGTGATAAGTGTTGCTGCTAAAGAAAGAATGACTCTCAGTCAATTTGACGTATCAACTGCATTCTTATATGGAAAACTGGACGAGGAGATTTATATGAAACCTCCGGAAGGGTATGTCGCTGATCAAAAATTAGTATTCAAGCTAAAAAAGAGTCTTTATGGGCTAAAACAGGCACCACGCTGTTGGAACCGATGTATTACTGACTATATTATTGAGACTGGTTTCAAACAGAGTGCTGCAGACCCTTGTCTTTTTATCAGAAAAAACGGCAAAGAAAAAATTATATTAGCCCTTTATGTGGATGATGGGTTGTTTGCTTCCACAAGTGACAAAGAAACGGCAAAATTCTTAGAAGAGATGAAGAGACGTTTCAGAATTACAGTCAAGCCCGCAAATAATTTTCTGGGAATTGAAATAAAAAGAAACTCGGATGGCTCAATCCAGCTTCATCAAGAAGCATATGCCAAGCGCATATTAGATAAATTTGGTATGGATGGCTGTAAACCAGTTCCATCACCAATTCTGAAATCTGACGCTGTAAAGAAAGAGAAGGAAATATCTACAGCACAATTCCCATATCGGCAGATAGTAGGAGCGCTATCTTATCTAATGACAGGTACCAGACCCGACATAGCATTTGCTGTAAATGTTGTATCACGTAATTTAGATAATCCTACAATAGAAGATATTCAAACCGTCAAGCGGATATTACGCTATCTGAAAGGAACATTGAATAAAGGAATTATCTACAAAAGTGATGAAGCACTTGGACTGGAATGTTACAGCGATGCTGATCACGGTGGAGATATTAATACAGGACGGTCAACTACCGGCATATTATGCTTATTTGCTGGAGCTCCAATTTCATGGCGGAGCAAACGACAATCTACTGTTGCCATTTCATCAACAGAAGCAGAAGTCATTGCAGCCAGTGAAACTGCATGTGAAATAATATGGCTGAAGAGGATTTTAAAGGATATCACAAATGAAGAGAGTGTTACGACTCTGTATATTGATAATGAAGCTGCAATCCAATTAGCCAAGAATCCGCCGCATGAATATCATCACCGAACGAAACATATAAGAATAAGATCATTCTTTATAAGAGAGTGCGTAACAAACGGCACAATTGAGGTATGTAAAGTGCCAGCTAAAAGACAACTGGCAGATATGTTAACCAAGCCTCTATATGGACCCAGAATACTGGAACTCTGTAAAATGGCAGGCATTACAAACAGAGCGGGATGTTAAGGCAGTAAGCCTCCTTTGTTATTTATGCCTACCATTGAGAAGCGATGGTTGCGATAGTAACTAGTTTTGTTTATGTCATTGTGAAATATAAACTGATTTAGCTTTATTCAAAGTATTTTCTTAATCCTTATTCATCATGAATTCAGTTATTCGTTAACACGAGTGGCTTGAAAAGCTGGCTCTGCCAGTCTTGAATATTTTTTTCTTATGAAACTAGATTGGGAAACAAGCATGCAGCCCGCAGTAAATGGTAAGCGGTCACAGCAGCATATTGACGCTTGCCACAATAGGCTGCTGTGAACACCACGGGGATGTTACTCGCGCGCTGCCAATCTTGTGACCTAAGGATGTTTCGTCACAGTACCCAGTAATTTGTCCGCCATATCTCACCCTTCAAACCGGAAGACAGCTATGTAAATATAGCTGCTTGGAGGTAGAAATAGGTGAGACAGAGGTACCCACGCAACGACTTTTGTACATAGTCTTCCTCTGGTGAAACGTAAAGAGGAGCGTGGCGGAACATGTTTTGAGCCCTTTGGGATGAAGGAGCACCCTTGTTTCTGCAATAAGATGAGTGATAATTGTCATTAATTATAAACCTTCTTCATCTGAGTGTCATCTCGATTCCTAAGCCATTAAGATTGACCAGGTCCGCTACCGCTAAATAAAATAAGAAGAATCATGCTCCGTTGGTGCTTGCTAACCACGTTTGAAATGACGACGTGAGAGAAAGGGTTGGTCTGAAAGAGAGTGTCGGTGTTAAGATAAGAAAAGGCATGCTCCGTTCGAACATGTTGAAAGAATGCAAGACTAAAGGATGACGAAACAGATATACAATGCAAAAGTGGAAGGATGTAGGAGCCGGGGATGGCCAAGACTTACCTACCATGATCAAATTGGTCGTGTTCTATCAGAAGGTGATCTCAGGAGCCCTAGAAACCGGCGAGCGTGCATGAGAAGAGCAATGAATGTTAAAGAAGCGAGTGAGATATGTAAGGACCGAGTCACGTGGCGCTCAGTTCTCCCTGCCTACCGCCCAAGAGATTTGGCGTGAAGTTATATATATATAGATAGATAGGTCCGCTACCGAAGACAAAAATTTTTTACTTTTACACGGAGCAACTGCCGTCAGACCTACGCAGCTTGGACAGAAGACCAGACCTTTCTTAAGCTAGGTCACGAGTCTTTCAAATATAATTTCTTAGACTTTTAGTTTTCACTGTACACTCCAGGAGTTGAGCTGGGGACCAGTTGGTCAATAGCCCGGTTATTTATCCACTGTGCTATCACTGTTGGTAATTGGCAGAGCTGCGATAGCCAGCGGAGCCACATTACCCTCAAAATTGTCGTTTGGGGTAGACTGGTGTCATCCAGCTAGCGTTTAGACGGTAATAGTGAGAAACTCAAAAATCGACACACTAATAGCTAACATATTGTAACTTTGTATCCTTTAATTTGAAATTTAAATGTTCGTTGGTGAGGAAGAACGGTCCAAAATCGTTTCAATTAGAAAAAAAAACATATGGGAAAACATATGGCCGGCCACTCTGCAGTGCAGAGTCTCTGCACTGCACTCCCATTAACAGAAAAAGTAACAGCACTCGTCGCTAGATGTCGTACAGGGTTCCATATATTTTAAAAAAATTAAAAAATTAAAAATAAAATATTTAAATATTTTTTAAATTTAAAAAATATCAGCTCTGCCTACTCAGCTTGCTGTTATTGACTATAAGCCTTATTGTATTATTTTACCACTAGATCACTTGATTGTGAGCAGGTTCCGTAACTTATTAACATTTACAACACAGAGTAAAAACGGATTCACGTCTTTTTTGAAGAATGTCCCTCTCCAGTCCCTTGGCTATACCGCGACAGAGAGTTCAATCCACAACTTACAAGTTCTCGAAAGAAAACTTCTCTGGAAACCACAGTTTGCGACCATTGCGGTTCCAGTATCTAGGAGATGAATTCCTCGCAGTGACATTTAATATTTGATAATTGACTATAATTCACGTGGATTTTGATTTAAGCTACTTAGTGTGCTTCCTCCACAAAAAGGCTTAGTGGTAGGCACACAAGGATATGTCAAATTGGATGTGAATTTGACTTTCGCCAAATAACGTTCGCATCTATTAAGTATTTAACGATAATTATTGTGGTGACATATTATTTAATATATATTGACAATCTCTATGAGTTAATACTTTGATTATGTCTAAAATATTATTAAGTACATAGTGATTTAGTGATGTACGTTTTCCGTTGTCAAATTAAAGATAAAAGAATATATTTTTGAGGAGCTCGGTGGCGCAGTGAAGAGTTCGTTAGCTCATTAGTTACTAAGCTACTCTGACACCAACGATCGTGGATTCAGTTCCCACAGAGTACAAATATTTGTATGCATGAACATGTCTATAATGTGTTTTTGAGAGAGGTAGGACGCATCAAAACAAAATTCCTATATCTATTCGATGCAAAACAATTATTTTTTATGACTGACTAAATCAAAGTAAGTACATATCATCGTACGGCGTATCACTTAGGGTAAGTACCTCCACCTCGCAGAAAACCACAGCCAAATAACAACTCCCTGGAGGGTTGTTCTCTGCTCTGAAGGAGTTGCTGTGTAAGCAGCATAGGTGGCATCGGGCGAATGACTCTGGCGCATTTTATACGGAATTCCTAATTTGCGACAGGTATTTAGCGTATCACACGCGTTCATAGGCTACGGTACCCATGGTGGGCCGCATGTTTGTATGCCTCCCGACGTTATATAACAAAAAATACATTCAACCTCCGAAGGCATACAATCATGCTGCTCACGTAACTTAATGTAAGTGATCACCGTAGCCTATGAACGTATGTTATACAGGAAATATCTCTCGCACTATATCCATAGCTACAGGGCCATCAGTTCATGCAAAAGTGTATGGAAAAATAATTAAAAAGCGAATGAGGACAAAATGCGATGGAATGCTGTAGGAGGCACAGGAGTCATCTCAAAATGAAAGAGGATGCACTGATCAAGTTTTCTCACTAATAACGTAATATTGTGGAGAAGCATCTGGTGCTAGAACAGGGTTTTCTCCGGTTTTTTGAATCTTGAGAAGCATTCGAAAGAGTCATGTGTCGACACGTTTAAAAAAATCTTGCGTATCATCACCAGTGATAGTGTATTGACCAGATAGTGGTTCATTTCAAGAGAGGGGCCTCTATACGCTCTTGTATCCATTATATTGTTTCAAAGTCGGTCTTCTATAAAATTAAAACTATCACACTTTCTTCTTTCCATCTCCACATACACGTATAAACATACTTATGACGGAATAAATTGTCAGACAGAATGAGGTTTCGTTCCTTACATGCGTCTGACATTGGTTTATCTGCTTCGTTCACTCTCTTATCTCCACACGAACTAAGCACAATATCGTAGCTGTCTCGCTTGCTGTCAATCCAACCATTAACATCTTCATACATAATCAGTTTTTCATTCCCTTCAGCTAAATCCAATCCCTTACTGACTCCCAAAACCTCGTAAGTTCTTGGGGATATGCTGAGCTCACGGGAGCGTACGCCGTGACCATAAAAAAATCTCGTGATCCCCAGTTTTTTTGCAAATCCAGAGCAGCAGTATTAGGCCTACATAAGCCATATTCTCTCACACCGAAGGCTAAACGAGAGTAGAGTATAACACCGACACCCGCATTGGCATGATCGTCCAGGTCGGCCTCCATGCATGCGGCATGCTACCAGGAAGATCGACGGTATCACTCCCATTCAGCTTAGTCTCGATTACACAAAAAGATTGGCAGTTGGCAATTCCCACCGTCGCAAGCACTTATATATTCGCACTGACTGGGGGGAGTTAGTACGCGTTGACTCCAGACTTGACCCTAGCCCACACATCGGTGTACTATCGAGCCAGAATTGCAATCCGTGAGATGAACAGTGGTCGCGAGAAGCACGCTTCTAGCCCATGCTCCCAAAAAAAGCAAGATATGAATAACGAAATAGTTAATCTCTCTAAAATTAAAACAGAAACATAAATTATACGAATGCCTCAAAAATTCATTTCCGTCCGCCATCTTGTGAAAAAATAAAATCCCTTTCATCTGAAAATATATCATTGATATTTTATAAAGCCTTCATTACCTCAAAATGTTACACTGAACAAAATAATCCTATACAAACCAAAAAAATATACGGAGATACGTTTTAAGAGGAAATACGCCAGGAACGCGTCGAAAATTAATGAAAAAGTAATTTTAGAGTATCCCAGCTTTTGTTTCGTAATTATACTCGTATAACAACAAATTAGATAAGGTGTCAGTTCGGAGCATCCATAATCGAAGATTAAGGGAAGCTGTTTCTTATGTAATGTCAACTCTGAAGTTAAGATGTCATAACAAAGTTATTATAACAAATAAAAAATTTTAGAAGTAGGACTCCATACTCAGTTTGTGCAATTTAATTATTTTGTAATTTAATAATCAACACGAAAAAAATATGTAAAACGGCGGGAAATCGAAAGACTGTATGTATCAGTGTTTATGGCCAGACTAGTTACATACATAATTAAGATGGGGCTAGCATATGGTTGGACCTGGGTGCCCCTTTTTTACCTCGTATTATATACTTACGTATTATATATGTATACCGTTTAGTAATGACAATAGTATCTGAATAATAAAGAAATAAATAACTGTGTATCTGACGACAAGTTAATCTCTCGGTTTGTATGGTGGTAGCGGTTACAATGTATTAAAAAATGTGAAAAAAAAATCATGCGCGTCATTTAATGACATTAGGGACTTGAAGTGAACACGAATAAAGCTCCCATTCAAAAGTTCTCGCGCGCCATTTTGAAATACTCGAGAGCAGTCAGATTTGAATGGAGACAGTTTAGTTTGAAGACGTGGTCGTGTGATCTAAAAGTAGTCAAGTGCGAATCCGACTCACGAACCGAGGGTTCCGTCAATAAATATTTTCGCAAATTATTTTCACAGATATTTTTTTTGATGTAGCTACGAGTACAAATTTATGGATTTCGGTTTTTTCCCATTACCTACTTGTACAACGTGACATTACTTTGAATTAAACAATTTTTAACGGAAGTATCGCGTGTGTCCCTAAAGTCTTCCTGCGACCACGGACGCTACAAAGCATTCGAAACGTCAGGTTCATTAAAATAAATAAAACATGCGCTACTTCCGTTAAAAATTGTTTAATTCAATGTGTAACAATAGCCAAATCTAAGACAATAATACTATGTGACATTATTTCTTACAAATTTTTATGATTTTAGGTCAACAGCAAGTATCCTATAGGTGTTCATTCCCTTGCGAGTGATAAAATATACGCATAAACAAGCCATAAACAGCATCTTTTGATTGTGTCGACTTAGAAGTTTGAGTTTTTCACTGCATAAAGGGATTGCAGGTCTGAGGATTTGATATTAATTTCAGCTTGAGAGGAGCCATCCCTAAGAAAAAGCGTCTTGACAGATGAGCAGACACACAGACAAACCGACAGATAGACGGACAACAAAGTGAATCTATAAGTGTTCCGTTTTATTTTATGATGTACGAAACCCTAAAAATAACAAATTTTGTTTGAATTTGTGGAAATAGTTTTTTTTATTTTATTTTCTGCACACGTAAATCTATTTCTTTCTATGATGACACTTAATGATGTATATCATAAAATACAATAAAACATACCTGAGCATTGTAAATTGAAAAGGGTATATGTCCTTTACAATTTTCATCACTACATCATCTTTTATTCCACATTGTTCTCGTATCACGCTATTTCTTACTCTATCGACCATACTAACTCCACACAGCCTGAAAAAACATCTGTAATTACGATATGTTCTCTTTTTTTTATACTACGTCGGCAGGCATACAAGCACACGACCCAACTGATATAAAGCAGGTACGGCAGCCTATTATCACTTGCGATATATTAAGTATCACTCCCCTCTGCTGCTTACACAGCAACTGCTTGGGAGCTTACTGGTGATCTCACTCACATGCAGAAACACAACAACCCTCTAGGGAGTTGTTATTTGGCTACGGTTTTCTGTGAGGTGGAGGTACTTCCCCAGGTGGGCTGCTTTAATGCGCCCTACCTCTCTTAAAACATCCAGACCAAGACAAACAGACATGTTCATGCCCACAAATGTTTGCCTTGTGTGGGAATCGAACCCACGAGCGTCGGTGTCAAAGTCGCTTCATTCACGACTGAGCCACCGAGCTCGTCTAACGTCTCTACGTTCAGTACCTCAACTATATTACTGAGTCAAGGTAACTGTTACAATATGCACTTGGCATATTTAATCGTTGCAGTTATCGCAGAAAATTATAGGAATCAAACTTTCTTTAACATTTTCTAAAGAAAAAGTTTTTTTTTTTAACTACTCTGGGATTATGTATGGGAACTATGAACCTAAGTGGTTCCAATAAGTGTGGCCAATAGATTTACCTTCTTAGCATTTTAAATGGGAATGTTTGGTCTGAGATCACTCGAGACTGAAGTGTAGAACATGAAGATATTCCAATCCTTGGCAGTTTTTCAAAGAATAGAAGCCATATGTTGATGGATTTTTTTTTGTCAATTTATTAATATAAATATGATAATAATAGTGTCCTAATTAAAAATACAACTACAAACTAAAATTACCTAAACTAAAACTATTAAAAAATATTAGTTGATTATTATCGGTAGTAACGTCCAAAATAAGGTTTTAAATCAAAATTCAAAGTTATCCTCTTGTCGGAGGGGGGTTTGTATCCGTGCAATCGCGTTCATCAAAACTTGGGAATTAGCTCCGTTCCCTAATTAAACCTGTCCGCTGTTAACTTCTCCGCCGGGAGCTCCAATCTTACGTAAATATTGGGTTTGAATAAAACTTTCATTATTATGCCTTTATTGGCGCATAATGTCGTTATCCTTTTGTGGGGCATCTGATTTGACCTCGTTTTATTTGGACCGGTTAGAAAGATTATTCATGTCTAGCTACTGCCCGTGGCTCTGCCCGTGTGGAGTTCGGCTTTTCAAGTATTGCACCGGAAACCTAAAAATTTGCTAGACACATTACAAAATTTATCTTTTTTCTTTCTTCTTTACGCTATCATATTCATAATCCATTAGGATGGGCGGGGTCCGCTACCTAACCCTAAAATACTGATTTAACAAGGAGCCCTTTCGTCAACCCAGTTAGAAAATCAGACCTATCTTAAGTAAGGTCTTTCGAAATCTAATTACTTGGACGTGCGGGTGATTTCACGATGTTTTCCTTCACCGTCAAGCAAGTGACTATCACAAATACGTGTATACATCCGCAAACTCGTACTTAGTGGTACCGGGGACCGGTTAACAGACCGGTTTTTTATCCGCTATAAATACTATACGTATTTAGCTATGCCTATAAATTCCTAAAATACAGAAATAACTCGCTATATCAAAACACTTAAACTTTCCAAAGTTATTCAATTCCGATATTGGCACCCAAGTTTTTCGGTTCCATGCAATAAGTTTTAAAACAAAAAACTAGAAGAAATATTGAAATGTATTCAAATGTGGAGAGAAAATAGCAATGATGTAACTTGCGCAATGGAAAAAAGTTTCCCGGAAAAAATATTACGTCAAGGAAGTAGGTATATTTTCGGTTCTGAATTTACAGTTCCATAAGTAAGTTGCATTTTCGTCGAAAGTATAAAAAAGTTACTGTTAAAAAAGTAAAGTAAACATCATGAGTACTCACATCTCGATGATCTTACTAACTCACAAGAACCTATTTATTTATAGAGTACTGTGTTTTTTGGGTGGCAGATATTTCACAGAAGTTCACTCGTAATCCTGAATGAAAACTTCCCAGGTTACTAACTCCCTTTCCTAAAATAAAAAAAAGGAAAGGTAACATGCACACATAATGTTTGTCCTTTAAGCGAATCGAATCCATGACTTTTATATAAAATAAAAAAAGGGGGGCAAACGAGCATGTGGGTCACCTAATGGTAAGTGGTCACCACCGCCCGTAGACATCAGCAACACCGAAGGGTCACTGATCCGTTACCAGCCTTTTTAGGGAAACATATGATCTTTTCTTGAGGGCTTTTCTTTGCTTTTCCATATGACTCTTGGTGCTAAAGTAGTTATAGCCACTACTAGGCTCGCCAAAAAAGACTAGCTATTTTACCAAATTTAAAAAAAATCATAATTGAAAATGTTTTCGATTTTTGTGTAAGGCGCACAGCAGAAATATAAAAGTACTACGACTTCAAAGGAATATTCCAAACGAGTTTTAAACTGAACTTTGACACTGTTTCACTACACTCTTACATTAGCCCGACAACATATTACATCGACGTATCTCAGATACTATGCTACTTCGACAATACGTTGTACCAACATTATATTACTCACTCACTTCACTACTTGGACAATATTTTACAGTGACGTAACATCACTGCACCCACACAAAGTGCTGCTGCGAAAAAAATACTTTATACCTTCGATCGATGATCAATTGAACTTTCTTCAATCACTAGACTATCGCTGCTCTGCAATGGTGTACTATATATTGGGTAAATATCTCCAATGTTCCGCGAAGTTCTCATTTCTAGTTTTGTTTGGAAAACAAAATGTATGAAAAATACAACTTCATAGACGAGCTCGGTAGCGCAGTAGTGAAATGCGTTGTTACACTACTTTGACACCAACGCTCGTGTGTTCGATTCCCACACATTACAAACATTTGTGTGCATGAACATGTCTGTTTGTATTGGTCTGGGTATTTTCTATGTATAATAAGTATGTATTTACAAAAAAAAAATGTATTTACATATGTTTATCAGTTGTTTAGTACCCATAACACAAGCTTCGCTTACTTTGGGGCTAGATGGCGCTGTGTAATTTGTCCGACAATATTTATTATTTATTTATTCATTTTCAGTATTGACAATGACAATTTCTCGTTTATATTGTTAATATATACGTACATTAAATTTCCATTTCCGTTCACGGAAACATCACAGAATTAAAGGGTTAGCTATAATCAAGTTCGGTGTTTTCGCTTCCCAGAAATTCGGTTAATTGCTTTGACCAACTTGTTCAGATTTTCAAGTAATAAATAAATTATGGGCGTCAAAGTAACTGCAGGTTGATTTACGGAGTATGTGAATGTTGCTACCTAATTAACCGGATTTACCCCCTGATTTACGTGTTTAGACAGAAATTACCTGATATTTACTTCGTAAAATAACCATTTTATACGACGCCGGGAGGCATACAAGCATACGGCCAATCTGATGTACAGCAGTTGCCTTCTTCTAAGCATTATCCCGTATTCTAATCCATTAGGATTGGCGGGGTCCCCTACCTAAGCTTAAGGATTTGACGGGGATACTGATTTTTACATATTTTCTTAGACAACGTCGGGAGGCATACAAGCATACGGGATACCTGATGTAAAGCAGTTACCGTATACAGTACAAAAGAATGCAAAGTACAGCAATGCAATTCAATACAATATAATACAATAATATTCGCCTTGTTAGAAGCCATTGAAGATTTCCTCTATTCGTCTGCTGGCTTCATTATCAGATCATATCTTTGGAACCAAATTATCATATTGGTATTACTAGTTCATACAACAAATTAGAAGTTGATTAAATCCGATTACCAACTTTTGTTTATTTGTTTAAAAAATTGTAGATGAAGCTAATAAAAGCGTGTCAAAGGAAATAGAAATTGATTCACAAATATGAAGCCGTCAAAACAATGCCGATTGATCGAAGACGATACGTAATCACCCCGCTGGTCCCGACTATTTCAATCTACAAGCATCTTTTACTTCTGCCGTACATCGTACCATCTTATTATTCGGCGCACGCTTTCGATCTATCCTTCAAAGAACAAAGTGCCCTGCCGGGATGAAGTGGGAATTGGATAAGGTTCTCGCTCTGATATTGGTTTTGCGACAATGAAACCATATCGCAATAAGTTTTAGAGGGGACGATTGAAGTTTCTTCAACATTGCAAAAATTTCAAGTTACATTATGCTCATATAAGAAAGAAAATATGCTATTTCCATTTACATATACACCAACGCTCGTGGGTTCGATTCCCACACAGTACAAACATTTGTGTGCATGAACATGTCTGTTTGTATTGGTCTGGGTATTTTCTATGTATAATAAGTATGTATTTACAAAATGAAAAAAATGTATTTACGTATGTTTATCAGTTGTCTAGTACCCATAATACAAGCTTCGCTTACTTTGGGGCTAGGTGGCGCTGTGTAATTTGGCCGACAATATTTATTTATTTATATGAAATCGGCAATTCGATTCGTTTGAAATATGTATTTCCGCCACCATTTAGTTCCTGCGTATTAGTTATTTATTCTTAAAATTGACTATTTCTACAGTTACTCTTTTCTGCTAAATTAGGAATTTCTTCTCTATTACTACCTACTTAGAATATCAATTCAAATATTTTTTTTTTTTATTGAAATAGGCTAAACAAACACTTTTAAACCGTCACTTATACGTTAAATACAATAATACACTACTAACAAAAATGCAATAATATACATGTCGTTTTGGTATGTTTTTTCGGTCTATCCATTATTATACGGACGTATGGTGGATAGTTGTGCAATGAGAAATCCAATGCGTTTCTAAACCTTCATCAATTGAATCTGACACAATTAAGATATCGTCAACCCTATCACGCGCAACCTGACGTTCGTCGGGAGATAACCTATATGGTCGGCGTTGTACAATGCGACGGGGGTCTGTTATCCTAATCTCTAACTCGTATTGACACGTGTAGCCGGAAATCGATTAATAAAATAATCTGAGTACTGCTGTAGGACATCAACTAGTTCAGATTTTCGTTCGGAAGAAAAATCAGTATCGATCAAGTTGAAATTATTCACAGTTACCCTAATCTTTGTATCTGGCAGAACCACGCTCGGAGTGCTCAGGGCTTGCATATAGCGATTTTGATTTTTGAACAATAACCGCCACTATGAGTCATTATTATCAACACTGATACTGTCAGTCTTTTCTGTATTCTCATTAGCACAATTTGATCCCACATCTGATGTCGTATTCGTAGGATTTTTCGGTCAATCTATTATTATGCGGGCGTATGGGGGGTAGTTGTGCAATGAGAAATCCAATGCAGTTCATATCACATTATAATTTTAAATCGACACTTGTCATCAAAGTTCAGGAAAATACGAAACGAGAGGACCAAGACGTCGTCACTTGCCGCCGTTTGCACTAACTCTCCATTTCTCCCAGTGTCGACCTCTTGATTCTGCCAAAGCGCGCCGCCTTTCGTATGCATTCGTTTCGTTTTAACCATCCATACTCATCACAGGATGCGACATACAAAATAACGGTATAATGTAAAAGTCATTATCAATTTCATATTATTTTCAATTCCTGTTATTTAAATACTAATTTATTGTGTATTGTGCATATATTTTTTAATTTAAATGTTGAAAGAACACATTCTGCACTTTACGTTATCATAATGCTGAGGTCACAATTATATTTTATTTAATTAGTCATATTTAATCAATTAGTATGATATTCGGTGCTTTTAAAGTTCAACAATCAAAAATAAACATTTTGCAATGATACCCCAGTGACAGCAAACCGGCATAGTGACCAACCGGTCCGCGGTTCAAACCCTACATGTACCATTTAATACGTATTTTCGGATTTATGAACATATTTGTAATTATAACTAGCTCGGCGGTGAAGGAAAACCATCGTGAAGAAACCCGCGTGTCCAAGATGTCATATGGAATTCTTCTTTGGGGTAACTCCGCGGACATTAACACCATCTTTTTATTGCAAAAGAGAGCCATAAGAGCTATCTACAAACTTGGTCCTTGGGAGAGCCTTAGAGAAAAATTCAAAGAAATAAATATTTTAACAGTTGCATCGCAATATATCTATGAAAATCTTTTGTATGTCCATAAAAACTATGATAAAAACATAGACTCATTTTGTGAAACTCATAATATAAATACTAGATATAAGCATAATCTTGTGTTACATGCAAGCCGTCTCCACAAAATAAGTAATTCTTTTATGGGGCAATGTATACGGTTCTATAAAAAACTTCCCAGCAATATAAGAGAATTGTCAATAAACAAATTTAAAACTACTATTAAAGCCAAATTGTGTAGCAGGGCATATTATAAAGTATCTGACTATATTAATGATAAAAATGCCTGGGATTGAGTCGATCCAATTGTAATGTAATTAATAAATTATGTAAATTTGTTTGGATACCAAAAGAGGGATGCCTGAGTTTTTTGGCAGTATTTTTATCAGTGCTCACCTAGTCATGAACTGCACGGTCGGGAAAAAAATTGTGACGATTCCAAACAAATGTAGCCATTTTTACGGAATAAAAAGATTTTGACTTTGACTTTGACTTTGAAGAAATTATATTTCAAAAGACATGTCTCCTAACCTATGAAAGGTCTGGTTTTTCTTCTGAGTTTTGGAGGTCGCTTCGCTTCGCAGAAAATCCCTATGTTTAGTTAGCGGATCCCCCGCCAATCCAATATATTTGGAAACGGGATAATGGTGAGTAAAACAATCATAAATAAATATTCCAGAAGTTCTTAGCAAAGCTTTTAAAGTAAAGCTTTTAGAGCAAGAAAGTTATTTTTCTTTTGGGCATAATTCAAGGTCAAAAATAATGTTACCTCATGTGTATCAGTCACTTACATCCCAAAATTAAATTTAATTTGGGATGTAAGTGACTCATGTTATGTATGAGTCACTTACATTCCAAAATTAAATTTATTCTAGGATGTAAGTGATTCGCTGTCTTCTACAGACCACTGCGATGCAAGTCTTCAAATCTTTTGTGTCTGTGTGAGTGCATGAGGTTAGTAGTGTAGTAGGTGAGGAGTTGCTATGTTAGTAATGGATTCACAAGCATTTCAAGTATTGACAGGCTGTGTTTGTGCGTAAATTTCGCTATATTGTTACCCAATTGATCGCATGTAAATGCCATAAAGTTATCACTCCATTGGTCCCATATAATTATGGTAAAGTCACCAATTCCTTGATTTTGATAATCGTGATTTTTAAACTATTGTTTTCATTAGAATGGGTAGTTTATTTTAGTGACATTCAAATAGAATTACTTTGAAATATAAATTACTTAGTTCTATTATTAATAGAACTAAGTACGAGTAATTTATAACAATACTCTTATTGACGGGCCAGGTGGCGCAGTAGTTAGTAACGCTACTTTGACAATCAACATTTGTGTGCATTCTTTGTTTCGATCTGGGTGTTTTTAAGGGAGGTACTTATTTTTTTTAATACCACTAAGATGGAAATCAAGCAGACGGCCTACCTCATGGTAAACAGTCACCATAGCCTATGGACATTTGCAACACTAGGGGTATCACTCATGCGGTGTCGACCCTATAAAAACCTCTTCACGTATTTCTTGTACAATTCCATGCTGTAGTTCCCTTAGAAAAATCTCGTCTGGGAGCTCATTCCACAGCTTGAGAGTTCCAGGAAGAAAACTTCTCTGGAACCGCACAGTACTTAACGTATTGTAAGCTTTAATAACACTTTACATGGGCAGTATGCTTGAATTTCACATAAAAAAACACATAAAAAAGACGCACCTAGCAATATCTTAATTATACAAGAAAGTAATCAGGTACACTCAAGTAAATAAATGTCTGTCTAACAAAGTCCTCCCTGTCAGCTGTCTCTCCGTCTATTAGCCTCGTTTAGAGCCCGTAAACTTTTTTCCCATCTGAGCTTTATGGTAGTGTTTAATAAATTATTTACGTTAGATCAGAATTAATGGTAATAGCTTTTTGTTTCAACCTTAGCCATTTTAACCTTTAATCAATAATGGCAAACAAAAGCTTCATAAAAAAATCTGGTTAATTTCTTTACCCGCTTTCTTTGAAAAGGACTTTTTTTTTCACTAAAAAGGACTTTTTTATAGTATTGTCTTAGGATTTCGCGATTGACATTGACTTTTTTATCCAAAAAAAGATTCAGAAAAGAGAAACGGTTTCATCTTTTGAAATCCTAAAACTGATTAAACATACAATATCCCTTTCAAATTAACCACAGGTTCTCTATATACAATTAGAATATATTGCACTACCCTCATTCTAAATGTGCGAATTAACACTCGCATAATTACTACTTCAATTTTACTACCGTAATTATTTTCAGCGAGGAACTGTTTATTATTAATTTCAGGTGCTAAGTTTGACATTTTGATTAATAACGATAATCTATCTGTAATAGTACTGTAGCCACCTTTGGGCGGGAGCACCTGGATATCAGCTAGGACCTTGTGACTCGAAACAGAGACGAGCTGTGAGGATTATCGATGATCCTGGACTCACACACGGCATTGAGCCCTTGAGTTTGAGAAGAGATTTTGCTTCCCTTTGCGTGTTCTACCGGCTGTATAATGGGTTGTGTTCTGAGGAGTTGTTCGACATTATACCAACAGCCTCGTTTTACAATCGCACAGCTCGCCGGCGGCTGGGAGTTCATCCGCACACACTGGAACCGCAATGGTCGCGCACTGTGCGCTTCACGAGAAGTTTTCTACCGAGAACTATTATGTTGTGGAATGAGCTCCCTGCCGAGGTTTTCCCAAGGGACTACAGTATGGGGTTCTTCAAGAAAGGCGTGAAGAGGTTCTTACAGGGTCGGCAACGCAAGAGTGACACACCGGTATTGCAAATGCCCATAGTGTACGGTAACTGCTTACCATCAGGCAGGCCGTACGCTTGTTTTCCACCTTAATGGTATAAAAAATCTACATATAACTCCACACCAAATCCCTTGTAGTAAAGGTAGAAAGATTCGAGCGCCACATCACTCGATCCTTACACACCTCACTCGCTTCTTTAACATTTATAGCTCTTCTCATGTACGCTTGCCGGTTTCTAGAGCTCCTGACATCACCTTTTCATAAAACACGATCTTTTTAGTTAAGGTAAGTAAGTATTGGCTTTCCTCGGCTCCTAGATACTTCTGCTTTCGCATTGTATATTAATTCTTCTTGTAATTCTTTCTTCCTACTTTCTTTTCACATGTCCGTCGGAGGATGCACTTCTTAATTTAACACCAACACTCTCTTTCAGACCAACTCTGTTTCTAACACCATCATTGCGAAGACAATCTACAAACGTTACGTTACAAATTTTGCCCAACGCTCGCACTGTGTTCATTTTAATTTCATAGTTTCTTTACCAAACTCAGCTCTCACTTTCATAAGTTAGCGTTGGAATCAACACTGCGTTGTGTATAGCGAGCTGTGCCTTCTGGCTCAAACTTTTACTGCCAAGAAATTTTCCCAAGGCCCGATTCACACTATTCCCAGCGCTCACCATTAGCGGTATACCTTCCTATAACGATATAATAACGATAATCCTGTAGTATTTCTATAAAAAAGACTTTACGATAAAAGCTTTTGTAAATAAAATACAGTCGTTACAAATAAAATAAAATACAGTCGTAACAGAGTTCTGTTTGGGGTATATTGCTAGAAATAGTGGTATAAGTAAGTAAGGGAAGGATATCTGCAAACTGTCCACCCGATGGGTATTGGTTACCGTAACCTATGAATGCTTGTAATACAGGAAGTAACGATCACGCCTTGTCTCCCTTGCGGCTAGTACAGCTCCTCAGGAGCTTACTGTATCCCCTCATGCAGAAGAACAGTAACCTTCTAGGCAATAATTTGGGGGCAGTTTTTTGTGAGGTGGAGATACATGCCCAGCAAGATATTTTGATGCGCCCTACCTCTCTTAATCTGTCTGTATGTCTATCAGTTTTCATATTAATAATATTACGCTGATTTCTTATTTCAACCCCGCCTACCAACATTTAGGCTTATTTACAGTATTTGGGCTTATTGTGAACTTGATGGGGTTACTGCGCGTGCCATTAACCGAACACGCAGGTTAAGCAATATCGACCGCAACCTGTCACCGATGGGTTCAACAATCTCGAGCTTGTCCGTGTTTCGGAAAGCACGTTATAAGGTCGGTCCCGGCTGTTGTCGATGGATGACAGTTGTCAAGCTAAGCAGCGGCCTTCATGCGGCTTGAAAACACTTACCACTTGCTTTTGAAGGGAGACTGGTATTTCTGCAGTGGGATGAATAAGGGTTGGCTTAGTAGTAGTAGTAGTAGTAAAGTTCCTAAAATCAGAGAAAGATATAGACAACATTCACAGCATAGAATATTACATATTATATTATTAGATTATAATAAAACTTTCAAACCCTTCGCTTTATATATAAGGCACAACTGAGATTTATATAACTGTTCACTATTTGTAATTTAGTAAGTTAACTGTAATGCTAAGTCCATTGAAGAGCCTGACTCCCATAACACAGGGAAACCTAAAGTGGGAGCCAGTGCAACAGAAATTGTAACATTCTTGCTAAATAAATTATTATTATTATTATTATAGAATAAAAGTAATGCAAATATTGTAAATGTATTAGTTTTACAATTCAAAAATTTGAAACTGAAATCTGTATAGTAAACGAATGTATAAGAAACTGTACCAAAATTATAATACACAAACTAATAGTAATAGTAATCTATCTCGTGTTAATAATCATCATTAGCATCATTTCGGTTCGTATTCGCCCAACGTCGAATATAGGCCTGCTCTCTAGAGAGCCACTCGTCTCAATCCTGAGTTGCCTGCATCCATCGGCGTACAAATTTCTAGTCGTTGTCGCTCTAGTGGGAAATAGTATCATGCTGCATTTTTTTATATAACGTCGGGAGACATGCAATCACTTCGGCCCACCTAATGAAAAGCGGTACGCGTAGGCTTACCATAATACAAACAGTATCACTTGCGCGTTGCCACATCTGCCGATGACACATCAACTTCTTGGCAGCTTACTGGTAACCTTACTCGCTCGCAGGAACACAACAGCTGTTCAGGGAGTTGTTATTTGACTGCGGACTTCTGTGATATGGATGTGCTTCCAGAGACAGACTACTTTAATGCTTAACTTCTCTTACACCAATACGGGAACGCCATTTGAGAATCTTTTATCCCCAGTGATTCTCTGTTATTCGAGCTATGTTACCGGACTATTGACATTTCAACTTGCTTTTTCTTTTGGATATGTCATATGCTTAGTTATACTGCGAATATCCGCATTATCAATTCTATCACGTAGAGAAACCCTGAAAAGATAGGGAGAGAGTAACCCCTGCAAAACTCTTTCCAGAGCGCACTGAGAGAACTTGAGCTTCAGAAAACTTCGCGTTTATAAAACTTAAAACTCAAAAAAGGCGAGGCAGCGGGCAACAGTTGTCAATAAATATAACTTTGAATTGTGACAAAAACGATTTCCAGACGTCCGTTAGTGGAGCAATCTTTTTCATTAAATTTTGAAACATAAAATATCTTTCGTCACACCGTAATATAAGGGAAAAAATGTTGTGTAAGGTAATATATATATATATATTATATATATTATATATATATATATTATAATATATATATATATATATATATATATATATATATATATATATATATATTAGAATATGGGCTTTATATTGCCCGTGAGCATAACAGTTTTTAATTAAATTATTTAAGTTATACCAAGTACTAGCCATTTATCAAATTTCAGACAAAATGTTTAAATCAAGGAATATTGGAACAGGAACTTAGTTTTTCTGAAATTGTTTTTTTTTTTACGTTGAGTCTCGTTGTTCGAAACTATTCATATACAAATCGAAACTATTGTTGTCATTATCGTATAAATATAGTCCTACAAATTCATTTGAACATTTCTTTTTCAAGAAGTATTTTAATACTTTTGTGAAGAAACAAAATTTTGGAGGCAACACAAAAAAACAATCCTTAAGTCGCTCTGATCACAAAATTCTAAGTGCTACCCCTTTGTCCTTTGTATCGTTTTATACCATACTAGCTGTTACTCGCGGCTTCGCCCGCGTGGTCAAAATGAAACAAAGTGTGTCTTCTTGTGGCAGTAAGATATTTTCCAGCGGTAAAAAGTGGCCTATGTCGGGCCCTCCATACAAAATAAATCTACATACAAAAAAAAAACAAATCAATCAGTCGCTCCATTTTGATTTGAAAAAAGGACAAGCAGACATATGCATACACTTTTACATTCATAATTCTATGAACCCCCTTCAAAGGCATTTGAGATGAAGTAGAGTATAATATAATAAAAATTTGTGTGTTTTTTCAACACTGAGTATGTAGTTGGCCCCTATGCGACGTTACTACGTCACCGAAATTAATAAGAATTAGGTAATATATTTCTTACAGGATAACACCACAATAGCGCGATGTACAAACATAATATCGCCATCTATTGACAATTTGCAGATATCAACTTAAAATTACCGGAATAAAAATTAGCCTTTTTATCCCGATGATGTGTTCTGGTTGTTGAACTCGCAATAAACCCTAAAATATTTGACGAGAAATATTAGAAACTAGATCGACAATCAAGAAAGCAAGGCAAGGCAATGGAGTCTCAACGTAAGAGATAAGTGCTGCAAAAATACCTAAGTTTTTTTTTTCAGGACAATTCACACAGTCGTAGGATGAGTCTCATGTGTGCTATATATATATATATATATAGTGAAGCTCAATGCAGTCATAGAAAATACTCTACGGATACCTTGATATTCAAACTAATTTAATAAGAAGGAATTAGTAGGAATAGAAAGTTCGAGATTTGACTTAGCAATTTAATATATGGGGGTCACACTGAAAGTATTAGCCGGCCCAGAAAAGTTACCGATGAATTATTTTATTCAAATTTGGAATTGTCATTTGATTTTACAAACTGGCGGCAATTTAAACGTGCCTCTTGTGCGTTGATGGTTTTTACCCCACGGTTTAATCCGGATTTCTTTGTGGTTTTCATCAGCAGTAATGCTATAATATACTTCAATGAGCATTTTATGACTAAGCACCCGTGTTACTTTTTATAACTGGACTAATGAGTGCACATGTGATTGGAGCAAGCTCATTGATAAGTTGTGCGAAGAATGTCCTACTATATTGACACTGAAGATAATTTGAATGCTGTGAGGCTAATGATAGAAGGTATTAAAGAGTGACATATCAATGAGCTAAGTCCAAAAAGTCTTACAAAAATATTTAGATAACAAAAAGCTTTGTACTATATGGATACCTCAATTAACGAACCACCACCAATTGAACGAAAACACAACCGGAAATGGTAAAAATAATTTGCATGCATGTTTCCATTCGCAGATTTGCCAACTAAAGTAAAAAAGGGCAAAAGTCAAAAGAAAAGTTAATATTTTGGATGGGTTATTTCGCAACAATTGGACTAAAAGATAAAAGGAATATATACTGCAGATGTTAGCCATTGTATACTAGTTTATTTGGAAAATGTTGAACTGGAGCGCTCAAGAAGCAGATCCTCCGATCTCATGACTACGCACCAGTTCATTCACGACAACGCTCCAGCTTGTCATCCAGATATACAGTCGAATATATGTCTACGGAAGGTACAGAATTATTGAGTCATCCTTCTTATAGTTTCGACGTGATAACTTTCGACTATTAGTTGTTTCCCAAAAATAAAAGATAAACTCAGAGGAATTCGCTTTATGAGCTTCAAAGATACCGCGACTGTATGCGTAAAAGGCGTGGAAGAGATTCCTAAAGAAGAGTGAACTTATTGCTTCAGTCCGCGAATGATAGAAAAGTATTGACATATTCTTACATCATTCTGTTTTTGATTTTCTAAAAACCTTTAATGTTACCTATGCATACTCGTGTAAAGACGAGTTGTAAACTAAACTCACTAGTTACAGTAATACAGATCATTAAAATATTTGGTAATGGCTCCAAGTTGCAACTACATCTGAATATCTAAGGCTTCAAAGTACAATTATGCTTGTTTGTCATTATAACCAGTATTTTTTAGAGAGGTAGGATTCAGCAGGAGGTCGTGCAGTGCTACGCCTTCATAGATATTATTTTCTGTATTGGTAAGGCATAGATGGACATCCTTGTTCTATATTATCTGTCTGGGAAAGCACCTCCACCTTATAGAAGGCCGCAGCTAAATAACAGCTTCGGGAGGATTATTGTGTTCCTGTGCATGAGTAAGGTCGCCAGCTTACTGAAACATCGTTGTGCGGACAACGGAAGAACCGGCGGATGTCTAACCGCTACTAACAGTGTGAGCACGGCAGGCTAGCGTGGCGATCAGGGAGAACCGATGAAACGGTTGACCACTGGCCGCCCGCAGGTTAGTAGGCTTCCCGAAGCCGAGGATTACCTAAACTCCGCCCCGGGGGGTTGCACCGCCAGCCTGTCTAAAGTCACTGTTGCATTGGTAGCGCGGGCGAAGGAGACCGATGTAGACCCGGCTGCTGCAGCAGCGGAGGACCTGGGGCCCCTTCCGCCCTCCGCTCAACAGATGAAAATTAACTGTGCACTAGTTAATTGTCATCTGTTGAGGTATGTTTACACACGGTATTGAATAGGTACTTAAGTTTAAGAAAAGGTTTTGCCTCCTTTTGTGAGTTCTACCGATTGTACAACGGGTTGTGTTCTAAAGAATTGTTCGATATGATGTCGACAGCTACTTTTTACAACCGCATACGCTGGAACTGCAATAGCCGCGTACTGTGCGGTTCCAGAGAGTTTTCTTCCGAGAACTCTCAAGTTGTGGTATGAACTCCCAGCCGCGGTTTTCCCAAGGAACTACAGAATGGCGTTCTTCAAGAAAGGTGTAAAGAGGTTTTTAGAGGGTCGGAAAAGCATGAGTGATACCCCTGGCATTGCAAATATCGGGTGACTGTTTACTATCAGGCAGGCCGTATGCTTTTTTGCCACCTTAGTGATATAAAAAATAACTTGCGACGATGACTATGAACATTTCAGTGTAATGTGGAACGCATGCATGGAATTCAGTCATTCATTGGACTATGTTATTCTAGAATTCATTAGCATTAATTAATATAATACAACGAGATTTAGGAAAACTATATAAATGAAATAGTGTCTGACAAGACAGATAATGTTTGTACAAAATTTAATTGAAATTAATATTGTGTTTCTCGTTACACTGGGGCTGCCACACATCTACTTCATCTATTCAGTTAATTTCTCAGCGCAGGACAAACTGGCAGGAAGACTCTTATATAGTAATAAGTTAAATTTTCATATGAACACCAGCTCCCTGGCCGGTCTTGTCTGGCCAGAGCTCTTAGATTTTTACAGCAATGTCAGTTTCAGCTACCTTAAAAACTGATGTCAAGCTTTCAGAGCCACTACTAAATTGATTCTTTTAAACTTGAAATAAATGGTTACGTTCATTTTAATTTCTCTTTATCTAGCTTCATCTTCTCGCCGGGGTAGACAGAGAACCGAACGCCATAAGAAGCGATTTCAGGGCTGCTGGTTGTCTCTCTTTGATAAAACTCGATCAATTTGGTCGTGATAGGTGAAACTTGGCCTAGGTAGACTTGTACCTTCCATTTTGCAATGTTTATCTGTCATTTCATTCTTCCTGCGTTGTTTTTACATGCCCAAACTACCAGAGCGTACCTTTATATATCTAAATCTTGTTTACGACACCACAAAGTTTGCGCCATACTCGCGTTTCAACTGCGTTTATTCAACTTTTATCTTTAATGTTACTTATTAGAATACCTTCTCATACAAAAACTAGCCTATTGACCGATGGCCGCCATTTCGAATGCTGGAGTGGGCATGTCCAATTCGTGTTTTCGGATTTATATGCATATTTTTAATTATCACTTACTGGGTGGTGAATGGAATCATCTTATGAAAACCTGTACGTCCAAAAATATATATTTCGAAAAGCGTGTGACCTAAGCTAAGAAAGATTTGGGTTTCACTTTGAATTGTTGAGGTCTGATGGCAGTCGCTTTATGTATCAATATCTTGGCGAAATTCTTTCGTTTATGATGCGGATCCAGCCAATCCTAATCCTAAATTAGGAAATGGGATAGCGCTTTTTTTAAGTTCACAGGTAATCCATAAGGATTTGTTTTAAAAATGTTATAACAGTAAATTCACATCTTTATACTATTTTGTTAGAAACAATTACAGTTTCACCGTACGTGTCGGTGTGATAGGCTGCCAAGTTTTCACGAGCAGTTCTGGGCCGCCGTTGAAAAGTAAGATCTAAACAAACTTCGAAGTTTCTTAACTATCGCTAGAAACTATTGCAAGTAAATATTTATTTTACGAACTTTCTTGAAATTTTTCTAGTAAAATTTCATTGCATATTAAATTTTTCTTATTGCACTATTGATGGAAAATGGTTATTGTTGGTATGTGCTTTTGTGCAAAGAGTTCTTTCGTGTAAAAAAAAAACTGCGAGTTTCAAGTTCTTAAAAGTTCTAGGTAATATGATTTCGATATTTCTTGACTCGATTCATATACAGTACAGACTATTGGTACCTATGTTTTTTTTTGTATACAAATCGGGAGGCAAACAGGCATAGTACATCTGATGTAAAATAGTTAACTTAGGGGCTTACTAACATCACTTACTCGTAGAAATGCAACAATCATCCTCAATGTTATTTGGGTCTGTTTTTTGTAAGGTGGTGGTACTTCCCCCGTCATGCTGCTTTTATGCGCCCTACCACTAACACTACCCTTTATTTATTTTTTATACAACGTCGTGAGGCATACAAGCATACGGTCTACTTGATGGAAACGGTTACTGTAGTCTATGAATGCTCGCAATTCATTAAGTATCACTCACCAAATGTCACCTCTTCTGCTAGCACAGCAAATCCTTTGGAGCTTACTGGTGACCTCACTCAAACAAAGAAACATAACAAACCTCCAGCGTGTTGTTATTTGGCTGCGGTTTTCTGTAAGGTGGAGTTACTTCTCCAGACGGGCTGCTTTGATGCGCCCTACCTTTCCTAAAATCACCCAGGCTAAGACAAAATACATGTTCACGCCACAACTGTTTGCACTGTGTGGGAATCGAATCGACGAGCGCAGGTGTCAAAGTAACGTAACAATGCGTTTAGCTATTGCGCCACCGAGCTTGTTGTTTTGTTGAGTGACTGGTGCCTTTACGCGTCGTCAAGTAGTTTATTGATTTATGTAATTGGACTATTTTGGACGTACTACTGTTTCGATTATGTTGGAAGGTTACTTACATCTGCTGGACGCTGGTAGTTAAAACCTAGCTAGGTTTTAATACTTGTTAATAGATTCAGGCGTTATTTTGCGAAAGGAAAATTTATTTGCAATTTGATCAAACCTGTTTTGCTTTGCTTTGTGTGCTTCGGGGCAAAGACTTATGTTATATAAGTCCCAAGTCAGACCGCATATGGAGTACTGTAGCCACCTTTGGGCGGCAGCACTAGGGTACCAGCTAGGACCTTGTAACTCGGTGCAGAGACGAGCTGTGAGAATCGTTGATGATCCTGAACTCACACACGGTTGAGAAAAGATTTTGCCTCCCTTTGCGTGTTCTATCGGCTGTACAATGGGTTGTTAACCGAGGAACTATTCGACATGATGCCAACAGCCTCGTTATATATCATCCAGAGAAGTTTTCTACCGAGAACGAGTGAGTTGTGGAATGAGCTCTTTGTCGAGGTTTTCCCAAGGGACTACGGTATGGAGTTCTTCAAGAAAGGCGTAAAGAGATTCTAGCAGGGTCGGCAACGCTAGAGGCCCCTGGTGCAAATGTCCATAGGCTACGGTAACCGCTTACCATCAGGCAGGCCGTACGCTCGTTTGCCACCTTAGTGGTATAAAAAAAATGATCTACCGCTGACAAGCTACATGGAACTGATCCTCACACATTGAGACCAAAATAAGCACGTACTGTGCGGTTCCAAAACAGTTTTAGCCTTAGGGAGCAGATTGCACACCCGAGGTTCTAAGTTTCTCCAAAAGTTTCCAATTTTTGTGTTCCTTCGAGTGAGTTGGGTTACGTAGGCAGCAGGGGTGGCGACACGCGAGCGAGCGATATCCCCTTTATATCAGGTAGGTCGTCTGGTTGTTTGGTTCCTGACGTTATATAAAAGAGAAATAACACACCTACTATGATATTCATTGCAGGCGTAGTCCTCTTAGAGGGTTACAGTTATAATAATAAATGCTATCGAAGCATTTATTTCGAACGTAGGCATTTTTAAACATTTACAAATAAAGATATGGCACATTATAACTTAAAACAGGTCAATAAAGGGAGTTAAATTATTTCCTCTCAATAAATATATAGGTACAGTTGAGATACAATTCTCAATGCTTTTTTGCAATTCATTGGAAAATAACGAAAGGTAGACTTTTATTCACAGCAGTAGACTTTATTTATAATGTTTTCCATGATCCTATTCTAGAAATGTTGGTTCCATTCCATGAAGGGAATTCCTTTGCGAAGAAAGAACTAAACATTTATTTAAGTATTCTTAAATCGCGAAATTGTGGCTTGTAACTAAAAGTTACCTTCATTAAATGTATTATTAAATAAACTAGCTGAAGCCCGAGGCTTCGCACGCATGAAATTTGGCCTTATAGTAACCTTTATTTCTCTATAGACCTGAAATTCTTTCTGTTAAAACAAAACAAAGTTCAGGGTCGTAGATGCAACCATAGAGTGATTCAATTTCCATACAGCGCCATCTATTGACCTTTACGGGAGGCAACGTATGTTTATCTTATTTTTATTACATAAAAAATGCGTAGTTATTTAATGTCACAAAAATATGTATTCTGTGAAAATAATAAAAATAAAATTGCAAAGCCCCCGAAGGGGAAGATATTTCCCCCTAATTTTAAGTTTTTAATTTTTTTACGCAGAAACCCTAAATATTTACGGGATAAAAAGTACCCTATATTCTGCTCTGAACAGTCGCCTACCTACCAGTGAAAGTCCCGTCAAAATCGGTTCAGCGATTTCGAAGATTAGCCCGGGCAAACAAACAGACAGACAGACAAAAAGTTAAAAATGCGTATTTAGGCTTTGGTAACGTGAAAATAATAATATGAGCTTAAGGTAAATGCTTTATTTTGAAATCACAGACAGACACTTCAATTTTATTTATATGTATGTATAGATGTATAGATTGTAAGATACAGTTCTTAAAGTAGGTGTCGATTCATTTATTTCTTGTCAGCATGTCGGAAACAGTGAGAAGTGAAAAGAACAGACAAAGAACCAGTTTATTATCCCACAGGTCCCAGGTTCGAATAATAGTGTGGGCATGTACTAAATTCGTGTACTCGGCGTGGAAGCGAAACATCGTTTAAGAGAGGTAGGGCGCATCAAAGCAGCGCGTCTAGGGAAGTACCTCCACCTCACAGAAACACCGCAGCCAAATAATAACTCCCTAGAGGGTTATTGTGTTCCTGCGTGTGAGTGAAGTCACCAGTAAACTCCTAAGGAGTTGCTGTTTAAGTAGCAGAGGAGGCATCGCGCGAGTGATACTTAATATATCGCAAGCGTTAATAGGCTACGGTACCCACTTTAGATCAGGTGGGCCGTATGCTTGTATGCCTCCCGACGTAGTATAAAAAAAAAATCATGAGAAAACTCGGAGATCCTAGAAATTATATTTGAGAAGACGTGTGACCTAACCTAAGAAACGTCTGTCGTTCCCTCAGGTTTGTAGGTATGAGGACAGTAGTAGGCTTAGGTAGCAGACCCCGCCAATACTAATGAATTAGGAAATGGGATAATGCGAAGAAGAACAACCAACGATACCGATATTACCTAGTAACTAAGTTCACCACTACAGGCCTAAAGTAGAACGCACAGCTGTTATTGGCTACTTCTCGGCACTTATTATTGGTTAAAAATTTCTACCATTGGTCAGTAGGCTTGAATCGCTGAAATACTGAGGCGCTAAAACACGTGTTTTTATAAGGGCTTGGTGTCTTCATGCACGGTCAAGTCCTTCATTCGTTTGTGCGCTCACAACATAACATGCCTTTCGATGCTATGGCAATGTCAAATCACGCCAAACAATTGTGTGCACGAACATGTCTGTCTTGGTCAGGGTGTTTTAAAATAACAACTCCCTAGAGTTTAGTTGTGTTCCCTTGTGTGTGAGGTACGTATCTATATAATATATCGCAAGCTTTCATAGATCACGGTAATTTTTCATCAGGTGGGGCATATGTTTGTATGTCTCCCAACGTTGTATAAAAAAAACCGGCCGCACACCAAAGGTTCCGTACCATTATCTATAAAAACGGCAAAAAAAATACGTTTGTTGTATGAGAGCTTAAATATTTGTTTTATTTTAATTTAATTATTTATTTTTAAAGTGAATATATAACTAAATATTCTGTGATTATTTCAAGCCTACCTGTTGCCGTTATCAATATCGAGCATAAACGAGCAAAAAAATCACGTTTGTTGTATGGGAGCCCCCTTAAATATTCATTTTATTCTATGTTTTTGTATTTGTTCTTATAGCGGCAACAGAAATACATCATCTGTGAAAATATCAACTGTCTAACTATCACGGTTCGTGAGATACAGCCTGGTGACAGACGGACGGACGGACGGACGGACGGACGGACGGACGGACGGACGGACAGCGAAGTCTCAGTAATAGGGTTTCGTTTTACCCTTTGGGTACGGAACCCTAAAAACGTGAGGAAACTCGGAGATCCTAGATATTATATTTGAGAAGACTTGTGACCTACCCTAAGAAACGTCTGGCGTTCCCTCAGGTTTGTAGGTCTGAGGACAGTAGCTCTATGTCAAAATCAATATCTTCGCTAAACCTTAGGCTTAGGTAGCAGACCCCGCCAATACTAATGAATTAGGAAACGGGATAATGCAAAAAAGAAGAACCAACGATACCGATATTACCTAGTAACTAAATTCACTATGGCTACTTCTCGGCACTTATTTAAAGCACTATATAATTAAGTAATTTCTGATCGCCAAGAGATCTTAGAAAATGAAGTAGAAGAATGTATTTATCAAAAAGAAGATGAAGATGAATGTACCACAAATGAAATTGAGGATATAGTACAAAGTAATGAGGAAATAGTTCAAAATAATGAAGAAACCAATATACGTACACTTCGTAATCGCAGAAACATTCAAACTCCTACGAGATTTGATAACTTTGTAATGGCTGCAACGAACGAATTACGCGAAAAGGAGCCTACATCTTACCGTGGAGCTGTTCAAAGCAAACACAAAGAGAAATGGTTAGAAGCTATAAATAATAATACTTATTATAAGCACTTATTTATTTTACTTGGTTAAAATTTTCTACCACTGGGCAGTAGGCTTGACTCGCTGAAATACTGAGGCGCTAAAACACGTTTTTGTAAGGGCTTGGTGTCTTCATGCACGGTCAAGTTCTTTATTCGTTTGTGCGCTCACAACATAACATACCTTTTGATGCTATGGCAACGTCAAACGCCAAACAATTGTGTGCACGAACATGTCTGTCTTGGTCAGGGTGTTTTAAAATAACAACTCCCTAGAGTTTTGTTGTGTTCCTTTGTGTGTGAAGTACGTAAGCTCCTAAGGAGTTGCTGTGTTAGTGATACTTAATATTATCCTTTACGGCATTATCAAGGTCACCGTGGCACAAGGTGCCGTAAAGGCGAAACCGGTCGGTAAAAATAATTAGTAAATAAAATTGTGAAGTGGAATCTGTACAAGTGCAAGTATTAACATTAACGAAATGTCTTCAAAATTCCACCAAGCCTACAATCAACGGTATCAACATGATACTTAATATATGGCAAGCTTTCATAGATCACGGTAATTTTTCATCAGGTGGGGCGTATGTTTGTATGTCTCCCGACGTTGTATAAAAAAAACCGGCCAAGTGCGAGTCGGACTCGCACACGAAGGGTTCCGTACCATTATCTATAAAAACGGCAAAAAAATACGTTTGTTGTATGGGAGCCCCCCTTAAATATTTGTTTTATTTTAATTTAATTATTTATTTTTAAAGTGAATATATAACTAAATATTCTGTGATTATTTCAAGCGTCTACCTGTTGCCGTTATCAATATCGAGCAAAAACGACTAAAAAATTCACGTTTGTTGTATGGGAGGCCCTTAAATATTTATTTTATTCCATTTTTTAGTATTTGCTCTTATAGCGACAATAGAAATACATCATCTGTGAAAATTTCAACCATCTAACTATCACGGTTCATGAGATACAGCCTGGTGACAGACGGACGGACGGACGGACAGCGGAGTCTCAGTAATAGGGTTCCGTTTTACCCTTTGGGTACGGAACCCTAAAAACGAGCTGTGCCTGCTGGCTCAAGCTTATAAATGGTTGTTAAGTTATGTTTTACCTTATGGATATATCGATGGAGTCAGTCGGTACGAGTAGGTACAGCAAATCAAGCGTTTGTCAGCTAATAACAATAACTGCGTGGCATTTCCCGGATTTATGGCCCTCGTTTATTTCAGCGCAGGTGCCGCCAATAGGATTACTTGCGGTCAAGCCGTGCGCCCAAACAAAGGCCTCCTCGCACACGGAGCGGGAATATTTTGAGACGGCATTTTTTTATTTTTTTTATACGTCTAAGGTGGGAAGTAAGCATTTGACGAGCTCAGTCGCGTCATTCACGACTGCGCCACCGAGCTCGTGGTCTTTTTTTTATACCACAAGAGTGGCAATCAAGCTGATCTGATCTGCCTGATGGTAAACAGTCTCCGTAGCCTATTTGCAACACCGGGGTGTCACTCATCAAAGGAGAGTTAGGGCTCATCAAAGTCGCCCGTCTGGGGAAGTACCCTGCACCTCACAGAAAACTGCAGCCAATTGTTGTGTTCTTGCGTGTGAGTGAGGTCGCCAGTAAGCTCCTAAGAAGTTGCTGTGTTAGCAGCAGTGGAGGCATCGCGCGAGTGATACTTAACATATTACAAGCGTTCATAGGTTACGGACGTATGCTTGGATGCGTTGCAACGTTGTAAAAAAAGAAAAAATAATTTTTATTAAATTTATTATTTTTTATTAAAAATTATTTAATTAAAAATTAGCTATTACTGGATACTTGCAATACCAGAACACTCACTCGTGCGTTGCCGACTTTGTAAAAATCTCTTCACGTTTTTTTTGTAAAGCCTTATGGTGTAGTCCCTGGGGAAGACCTCGGCAGGGAGTTCATTCACAACTTATGAGTTCTCGGTAGAAACACGAAATTGTTGGTAATCTTAATATATAAAAAAAAATCGGCCAAGTGCGAGTCGGACTCGCGCACTAAGGGTTCCGTACCATTATCTATAAAAACGGCAAAAAAACACGTTTGTTGTATGGGAGCCCCCCTTAAATATTTGTTTTATTTTAATTTAATTATTTATTCTTAAAGTAAATATATAACTAAATATTCTGTGAATATTTCAAGCGTCTACCTGTTGCCGTTATCAATATCGAGCAAAAATGAGCAAAAAAATCACGTTTGTTGTATGGGAGCCCCCTTAAATATTTATTTTATTCTATTTTTTAGTATTTGTTGCTATAGCGGCAACAGAAATACATCATCTGTGAAAATTTCAACTCTCTAACTATCACGGTTTATGAGATACAGCCTGGTGACAGACGGACGGACGGACGGATGGACGGACGGACGGACGGACGGACAGCGGAGCCTCAGTAATAGGGTTCCGTTTTACCCTTTGGGTACGGAACCCTAAAAATGAATGTTTGTCTGTATGTCATCTATGGACTCAAAAACGGCTGGGCAGATTTTGTTGAAATGTTCAGTGAATTTTCAGGTTAGCCCAGCAGGTGATCCTGTGAAGTTTGGTAACGATTGGATCACCCGTGCGAAGCTGGGTCGAGTAGCTAGTTTGGCATAAACTACATTCTGTAATTCTTCTAGTGAAAGTTATTATTGTGATTAAATATTGCGTTGAAAGCCGAAATGCAAAAAAAAAATGTGGCATAAATTCTATTGGTACTAAGAAGAGGCATGCTCCGGTGGTTCTGCTATATAGAAGAACATAATGTCAAAATATATTTACAATGCAAAAGAGTAAAGATGAAGGAACCGTGAAACGCTTCACGTCTATGTTAGAAAGGAATGTTAAGAGTACTCGGCTAGTGTGCATGAATAGAGTTATGAATATTAAAAAATCGGCCAAGTGCGAGTCGGACTCGCGCACGAAGGGTTCCGTACCATTATCTATAAAAACAGCAAAAAAATCACGTTTGTTGTATGGGAGCCCCCTTAAATATTTATTATATTCTATTTTTTAGTATTTGTTGTTATAGCGGCAACAGAAATACATCATCTGTGAAAATTTCAACTGTCTACCTATCACGGTTCAAGAGATACAGCCTGGTGACAGACGGACGGACGGACGGACGGACGGACGGACGGACGGACGGACGGACGGACAGCGGAGCCTCAGTAATAGGGTTCCGTTTTACCCTTTGGGTACGGAACCCTAAAAAGCGAGTGAAGTATGTAAGTGAAGATAGGTAGATAGTTTTCCAAGAATACTATACAAATTACGTACCCTTGTATAGTGTTAGGGGCAATCACGAATACCTTGTAAAGGTGATTTGTTACCAGAAAATACTACCACCCTACATGACCTGCAATGTGTTCGAATTATGTAACAAATCTATGTGATTAAATCTTATGTCATTAAATGAATATAAATATGACTAATATTAGGTAAATGTTAAACGAGCTCAAACGAACTTATCTAAACTTGTTTGAGCTCTCTCTATCATCAGACCAGCTCGTCAGTTTAAGAAAGTGTAATTAAAACTTTACTTACCTCATATTACCAGATGGAGAGTATGTAGAAAAGTCGACTGCATGGGTACCTCTGTCTCACCCAGTTCTACCGCCAAGCAGCTATATTTATAAAGCTGTGTTCCGGTTGGCAGAGAAATTACTGGGTACCGTGACGAAACATTCTTAGGTCACAAGATTAGCAGCGCGCGAGTAACAAACCCGTGTTGTTGCGAGCGTCAATAGGCTGGCGGTAACCGCTTACCATCTAATGCATGCCGCATGTTTGTTTGACGAGCCCGGTGGCGCAGTGGTGCGTTGTTGGTTGCGTTGTTACGCTACTTTGACACCAACGCTCGTGGGTTCGATTCCCACACAGTACAAACATTTGTGTACATGAACATGTCTGTTTGTCTTAGTCTGGGTATTTTCTATGTATAATAAGTATGTATTTACAAAAAAAAATGTATTTACGTATGTTTATCAGTTGTCTAGTACCCATAGCACAAGCTTCGCTTACTCTGGCGCTGTGTAATTTGTCCGACAATATTTATATTTAATCTAGTTGTATTAAAAATATAGTTTTCAGTTGAGTCAGTGAGATCTTTGTCAATACAGTAAGATATGTTTTGAACAATTTATCTCTTAAAAATTGGAAAAATACATTTTCTCAAATATTATTTATCATCTTAGTTCTGCTGTCTTTTCATTTGCACTACGAACCTTTGTTTATTGTATAGTCGATATGTAATTGTGACGTCGGTAGACTCCCGTGGGGTTATGTCGAGAGGTTGATACCAGAGATGGTAACGATTGTACGAGTACTATGATATATTTTAAAATGTTTTATTTATCGCTACCAACACTACAATATCATTTATTTATGTACTTCAAGTATCCACGCGTTATAGAATAAACTCAACAGAGAAAACCCTGCTAACGTGATAGTGAAAATGGGCACTAAATATGGCCATTTTTTAATTCTCCGTCACATTTATATAAGTACTAGCTACTCGACCCAGCTTCGCACGGGTGATCCAATCGTTACTAAACTTCACAGGATCACCTGCTGGGCTAACTTGAAGATTCACTGAAAATTTCATCATAATCTGCCCAGCCGTTTTTGAGTCCATAGAGGACATACAGACAAACATTCATTTTATATATATAGACATATGGGTTATTCTGACCAAAGATAAAAATGTAATTAAGTTCTGACAGGTTTTCTTAATTGAATACTTCGTAGCATGTAATGGTGTTATAAGTATTAAGCACGAAGAAAATATTGTTTTTGATGGCATAATAATATTTATGAATACCAGCTCGATGGATGGGTATAGATCGAGCTTCTCCAAGCTAGGCACGTTAAGCCGTCTGTCTTGGCTGTTGTCGATAGATGACAGTCGTTAATAATCTAACTCCGCGGCATTGGCTTGAAAACACTGGCCTTCGCCAATACGCAGTTGAGCAGCATGATGGAGTATGCTCTAAGTCTAACCCGTTTGGCTAAAGGGACACCCGTATCTTTGCAATGGGATGAGTAAAGATTGGTGTAGTAGTGTAAAGGGGAAGGAGTAAAATGTTACATAATATATATATATATATATTATATAAAAGATCTAAGATAAATAACAGGAATCACACTTGTCCCAATCTATCTCAAACTGATCCCCTTTAGTTATTTCGCATGGTAAGATAGATACACTTCATTAGATTTCGAGCCAGAACACGCTAGGCGATGCGAAGGGAGAATTTATTCAGACTTGCCGTCATTAAGTGGTGCTGGCTACTCGCCAACTTACCTATCGTAGCACTCAGCTCGTTGCTTGAGCTAATTCTCATAATATGAACTTAAGTATTTTATTTATTAAGCTTAGTTTAGGTTACCCGATTAAGTAGATTATAGTTTTTTTTACAACAGCGGATAGCATTCAAGCAGGTGGGCCGTGTGTCCACCTGATGTGAAGCGATTACGCTTGTAATACATCAAGTATCACTTACGCGATGCCTTCTCTACTGCTATTACAGCAACTCCTTAGGAGTTTACTACTTACCTTACACACATAGGAACAAAACAACTCTACGGAGTTATTATTTGTCTGCGGCCAAAAGACCCAGACCAAGATATACAGACATGTTCGTGCACACAATTGTGTATTGTGTTGTTGGAGTTGAAGCCACGAACGTTGGTGTCAAAGTAACATAACAGCGCGTTTCACCACTGCGCCACCGAGCTCATCGTTTTAGGAGCTTACTGGTGATCTCACTTAGACGCAGAAACATAACAACCCTCTAGGGAGTTGTTATTTTGTCTGCGGTTTGTGCGGTGGAGGTACTCCCCTAGGACGGGCTGCTTTGATGCGAACTACCTCTTATAAACATTCAGACTAAGACAAACAGATAAGTTCATGCACACAAATGTTTGTCCTGTGTGGGAATCGAACCCACGAGCATTGGTGATGAAGACGCGTCATTAACGCCATCGAGCTCGTCAGAAGGTACGAGCACGTGTAGTTTAAGGTAGCGAGCATCTTGTATCTATTCGAACGAACTCTGTAGCGCAGTAGAAACGAGTTCTAAAGATTATACAATGCATTGTGTGACGAAGGTAAATCAAACTACAATTTCACCTCTCGCTAATGACATGAAATTCATCCACACATATTGCTATCACAATAGTGTGCAGTTTGCACAGAAGTACAGTTTCAGAGGGATTTCCTTTACTTTGTCGAAATAATTAATTGCTAGTAGTACGAAATGCATAATATTAAAGCTACGTGGTGCATGTTTAGTGCATAGCTCCGAACAGTTTCATTACGAACATCGTTTTTTTTTTAAAAGGGACATGAGGAGGTCTTTATAGGGTTGACAATGCACGAGTTTTGTCCGTGGTTTGGCTGAGCTATGAGTATCTTCACGTTAAGGTGATGTATGCGTGTTAACATTCCAGCGATGTAATAAGCATTGTAAGTACGATCGGCGTAAAAAATGCATACACAGCTTAAAGGTTGAAATCGCGTGGACGTCATTTTCTGTTAATGACATACACACATTGACACATTTAGTTCAATATTGTCAACTTTAAAACAACTGCGTTAGGGTTCAATACATTTTTCATGATTATCTTATATACTGATGGATTTTCAACTTTACGAGACGATTTTAAGTTCTAAATAATTCTAGTGAATAAATGTATACTTAGCTAACTTTGCACTTTAAAAGCATATATTATTAATAATTATTTTTCTTTGCGATCTTTTTAAACGTCCGAACCGCATGCCTCTTCTTATTTTAACCTGACACTCTCTTTCAGACCAACTCTGTTTCTAACATCATCGTTGCCAACGCGGTCTATAAGTTATGAATGTTACAGTTGCGAGCGAGGTGTTTAAGGACCAAGTCATATGGCGTTCGATTTCTGACTACCCCGCAAGAGATTTGGCGTGAAGTTATAGATAGATAGATAGAGATATTTCATTTTAATCGTCAGCTTCCCTAACCTCGAAGATAACGCGGGCTAAAAGATATCAATTTTAGGATTCCCTACTAAAAGGCAAATGGAATAAGCTGTCGCACTGTCTGTCTGTATGTCCATCTGTCAATATTTCACAGATCAGAAGGCCAATTCTGCTAAATAACTGCAACTACGCCTGTCACTCGAGTCGTGCAGGAATAGTGCAGTGCCAATACGTGTATTCTATTAAAGTTTCCTGCACTGCAACAACGCTGGAACTGTGCGTATCCTGCACTGCAACTACGCTGGAGCAAATGAACTACTTAACTTATTGTTACCATATTTCAAACTAATAAAATGGATTTTTACTTAATGTTGACTCCTATAGTTTCACACCCGATTGCCCTTCGTTGCCGGCGTGGAGGTATTTCTAACTGAAAAGAAGCTTTACCTAATCATACTCGTATATTCCTCAAAATATTTCCCAAAACAAAACAAATATTTTGCAATATAAATCACCGATTTAGAATATTAATTTCTCTTCGCAAAAGTTGCTTGAGACTAACGTTAGCAAAACTGCACATAAACTCCTTCAAAACTTCTGTCATCGCTATACAAATGTCAAAACAATTTAACAGAATACGATTATATTGCAGGAAACGTGCAGGTGCAGTGCAGGTTTTTTAACAGAATAGCGAGTCATTTACTGCAGCGTTCCTGCAACGTCGCTGCTGTCAGATCGCTTAACAGAATACCGAAACGTCAATATGTACGCATTTTGACACACGCCGCGCTGCAGTGAAGTTGCAGTTTTTAGTAGAATAGGCCTACAGTAACTCGTAAGCGATGAGTCATGAACTTGATTTGGATACATTACGTAGAATATTGTGTCAAAACCGAATATGTACTAACACAAGTTAATATTTTTCTTGTAAGGTCTTATACTCGAATAAAGCTAAAAAATATTTTGCTCATGGCATGTAAGCTGTAATTGTTTAGTAATCATCAAGTACCGTTGATATATATATTTTATTATTTATGTACTCAGAAATGAAAAAATAAAATAGTCTATAAGTGACAATGACATTTATGTACTCAGCAATGAAAAAAATAAAATAGTCTATAAGTGACAATGACATTTATGTACTCAGAAATGAAAAAATAAAATAGGCTATAAGTGACAATACCAAGACTATAATCTACCATGACCAAATTGGTCGTGTTTTATTAGAAGGTGAAGATGTCAGGAGTCTTAGGGACCGGCGAGCGTGCATGAAAAGAGCTATGAATGTGAAAGAAGCGAGTGAAGTGTGTAAGGTCTTATGGCGCTCGGTTCTCTCTGCCTACCCCGCAAGGGACCTGGCGTGAAGATATACATACATATTATACGCGTAAATGGCGCATTAATCTCGGTACGCGTGACATCATTAATGTAATGTGTTTAATAACAAACAAAGTAAGTTATAAATAAGTTAGTTAAGTACTACAAACTTTCAAATACCTTTAATATGATAATCGTACTCGTATTAACGGCGTGTTGTCTGATTTGATTTCATATGAATGAAAGCACGTGCTTTCTACGCGGCATTTTGTAATAAATAATCTTTAATCATTCTTTTGTATCATTTAAAGCTGTATTTATTTAAAATTTTATTTTTATGTCGATAAATATCTATTATTATTTGAATCACTTTTGAATTATTTTCCGAACTCTTATTGCCTATTTTACTCGCCTGGACAACTATAACTGGATATGCTAAAACTGGTCATAAGTCAAACAAGCTCGCGTTCTGTGTTTTCTCTCTTTTTTAATACTCATACATGGCATGCCTTCTCTAAAGTTTCGCTCCTTCATGTAATAACATAAGTACCTGAGAACGGTCACGCCATTGTTGTACAATGCCTACTTAATAACAATGGACGAAAATTCGCGAACAATGAGAAATAAGCAGCGGTCGTTTCCTATGGAAATTGAGGCAGCCGGTAGTTGCGGCTCAGATTTGTACGACTAGTTGCGAATATATCTTAAGAATACGATGTCGCTCGATGTGTGGATGTCTGCCGGCAGTCGTTCAAAATCTAAAAATAGGACTCCGCCAATCCTAATGGATTAGGAAGCGAGATAACGCTAAGAAGAAAACATATTAACTGTCTGGTCCTTGGTTCGAATCCTGCTGAATCTACTACTAAATTCGCGTTTTTGGCTTTTCGTACATATAAAATAATAAATAATAAAAGAAATATTGCCGGACAAATTACACAGCGTCATCTAGCCCCAAAGTAAGCGAAGCTTGTGTTATGGGTACTAGACAACTGATAAACATACGTAAATACATTTTTTTTTTGTAAATACATACTTATTATACGTAGAAAATACCCAGACCAATACAAACAGACATGTTCATGCACACAAATGTTTGTACTGTGTGGGAATCGAACCCACGAGCGTTGGTGTCAAAGTAGCGTAACAGCGCGTTTCACCACTGCACCACCGAGCTCATCCGTCGATATCTAATCAATTATTCGGCGGTGAAGGAAAATGTCATGAGGAAACCGGCACTAGCGCCTATAAACCCTACACCACCTTCGCCCCACTGGTAGGAAAGCAAGTTGTCAAATTTAAGGATTACCGTGTCATCCCCCCGGCTTCGAACTTAGGGCAGTAGGCTAATGCTCCTTGCTTAATTCACCTTCTCATCGCATTGTATATCGCCAGGGCGGTTACCAGCACAATGGACTGGCCCTGGCGACATACAACACGCGGACATTGAGGACCGATGAGAAGGTGAATTAAGCAAGGAGCATTAGGATTTAATAGGACTGCCCAAGTCCGAAGCCGGGGGGTGGACACGGTAATCGAATTTCGAAGCTTGCTGGTAACTACAAGTTAAGAGAGGTAGGGCGCATCAAAGCAGCCCGTCTGGTCATCTCTCAGAAAACCACAGCCAAATAACAACTCCCTAGATGGTTGTTGTGTTTCTACGTGTGAATGAGGTCACCAGTAACACCCCTAAGGAGTTGCTGTTTAAGCACCAGGGGAGGCATCACGTGAGTGATACTTAATACATTATAAGCGTTAATAGGCTTCGGTAACAGCTTTACATCAGGTGGACCGTATGCTTGTATGCCTTCCGACGTTGTATAAAAAAAAACCTCACTTGCTCACTCCAGGCAGTTGTTATTGGCTGCGTTTTTCTGAGTGATGCATACTTCCCCAGTCAGGCAGCTGTAATTGGTTCTACCTGTTTTTAACAACTTGAGATGAGGATTGGAGTAAAGATGGGTTCATGCTACAAAAAAGAATTACTCGTATCTTTTTTCTAAACTGGTGAGTGGTAGATTATAAATAAATGTCAGTGATCAGTCTGTGTTTCTTTTTCTAGAATAGTGACTACGAAGCTACTTAGTTTCTGAATTCAGAGTGAGTGAAGTTGCCAGTAGATGGAGCTCTTGGGTGCTAGTGGCTCGAGCAACACTACTTGTATTGCTAAAGTTCATAGGCTGAGGAACCGCTTAACATCAGTTAATACAATAACTAAGGGCATATCTTAAATATTTAGAGCTCGCTTAATGATTTACACCATATGCTATTTTCTACGTCTTCTGAATTTAGCCATCACCAGCCATTCATTTGAGTCTTGAAATAATGATATTCAAGTAAAATACATACTACAAGTAGAATACGCTTCATGCCATAAAAGAAACTGCTGCGTATCATTTTAATACCTATTTGTTTCTGAACTTTTGTATCTCCATACTTAATAAGAGACACATGCGTCAAACATTAAACACATTTTCAAGCAAAACTAACTATAAATGCACACAAATACACAAGAACTTTACAATACAGTGCCGCGCAAGTTTTAGACAAACATAGTGTGGCGCATACGAAAAGTTGCATGAATTATAAAGTTCGTACGAAACAGTTTCATAAATGAATAATATTCACACAGACACTTTTGGTGTTCTCACAAAATTATGGTCTAAAAAGTTGTGCAAACAAACTAATGTTTCAACAATGTTTGTGCAACAATGTTTTGGTCTTGAATATGACATTGTATAGAAATTGAATAGAAGGGGTTTGCAGCAATCGTACAAAGCGGCAAGGCTCACTATCATATATAGGAGCAAAGCCAACTTCTGTGTTTGATGCATACTATCGAATAGCAAACACGAGTCTGCTAATTAAGGATGTGTGTACGTACGTATGTATTGTATGTATCATAATGACGGGTAGGCAGAGACACAGAATTTATGTACATATTTGTAATTGTCGCTTGCTCGGCGGTGATGCAAAACATCGTGAGGAGAACCACACATCCAAAAATAAATCTGCTTCTTAATTAACGTCAGCGTATTGCAATGTAACATCTGTAATACATTAAATGTTATATTTTATAGAATACTCTTATTTCTCTGTATAGTTAAGCTTACCTATATCCTTATTAACAATATCTTATATAATCTTAATTTTATTTTAATGATTACTTAATTTTATTTCGTTTTCTGATATACATATTATTATTTTGTCATTATATCATCTTCATAAGACATTAGTTGTATATAAACCTCAGCAGCTGAGGGACACAACTTCCTTTATTAAGGTTCAGTAATTTTTTTTCTTTATTAATTCTCCCATCAACAAAGAAACGAAATCATTTAAGCAAGAATCTAGAAAAGTCACACGTTTAAATGTTCATTACTTATTATTTTACGTTATGCTTAAACATAGCGCAATAAGGTAAGTTTATGGAGCATTTTACGTCTACACGCTGAACTTTGGCCACGTAATATTCGCAAATATGAATAGGTAAAAATTGTTTATTGTCTATTCATCATCATCATCTCAGCCCGCATTTGTCCACTGCTGAACATAGGCCTCCTCTCTAGAGTGCCATTCGACTCGATCTGTACCACCTGCATCCATCGACTCCCTATAAACCTATATTTGCAGACACTAGAATTTACATTAAGATTATAATTTGACAGTAAGAAATGAATAAAATATAATAAAATAACATACAATAAGTTAATATAATAACGATATGATGACTGCTTAAAACAAAAACTAAAATAAAAACTAGTAATATAAATAATAATAATAATAAGGCAATCGCACTTGCGGAGCGATAAAAAAAATACTAACAATCTTACAAAAAAAATGACAAACAAACAAAGGCACGGGCCAAAGAGCCTGTGGATATGAGTACTATTAAAAAAAAAAATATATAATAACGAAAACCACAAGAAATCAATGAAATACAATAATACTACTAAAACCAGTTGAGAATGCGCAAGCTTGCATTGCCAGAGGAACTCCTGGCTCGTCAATTATATAACAATTTAATTTTCTTTTTTAAAACTTACCCTTACTACCTCATACCGGGACTGATTTAGTCGTTACCCTACTGTTGCTACGCTGAAGTCGGACAAGAGAAACACGCTTATATATTTCTTTTAAGGCTTATCTGACATGATGATTAATTAATTACAAAGTGTTCCGCTAAATTTGACCATTAAGCAAAAAACACTTCAAAGGGATTTGTGAATCTAACAAAAAATCAGGGAAAACAATGGGGTAAGCTTTATTGTTATTTAAACTGCTTAATTTTTATAATAAAGGAAACAATACTTCTAAGAAATATAAAAGAAAAACGTTGGTACAACAAAATATACACACAACGCCAGTCTCAAATAATCGTTGAGAATATACCCACATATTGTTCATGTGATTGATGTACGAGTATGGGATAAAATAAAATTACCTGAAATAATTCTCATATCGACAGAAGCAATATCATATATGTATATATAAACCATCTACGAGTATATCTATTTATATCATCACTCTAGGTCACTGGCATGAAACACAGAGAAAACCGCGTGCCAGAAGACACGGTTCGCGGCGGATCTTATTTAAGGTTCATAGCTCTTTTCGTGCATGCCGATTCCTAGGGCTCTTAATAAACCTTTTTATAAAATATAACTAATTTGGTCATCCTCGGCTCCTACATATTTCCACTTTTGCATTATATATCTTTCTAGTATTTCTTTCGTCCCTCATTATTTTCACACGCCCGAATCAACGGAGCATGCCTTTTCTTATCATAACTCCGATACTCTCTGTCAGACCAACTCTCTTTCTTATATTATCGTTGAAAGCGTGATCTGCAAGCGTTACGCTACTGATTTTACGTAATGTTAGCATTTCTACATCCTCTATTCTACTTTCATGCTCTCTCTGCCATACCCACTATTAATTTTCATATGCTTGCGTTGAAATTAGCACGACGTTCTAAGCTGTGTCTTCTGAAGTACTTACAGTTTCGACTGCCTTGAAGTTTTCCAAACACTCCATTCACACTGTTTCCTGCACTTCTTCGTCTCTCCATATCAGCTGTGTACCTTCTGTCCCCACTGCTTCCGAGACACACAATCTTATTTGCTTGTTCTGTATTTATAATACCGTAGTTTTCGTGGTCGTTTTGGTTTCTTCTCTTTCAAATATCTTGGTTTTGTTCGCATTAAATTGTAAGCCTTCCTTCATTGTATATAATACAAAAGCAGGTTGGCTCTCCCTCTGGGTTATGTAGGTCTGACGGCAGCCAAAATCATTATTTCACCAAATTATCAATTGGGCTTTGGTAGGGAACCTTGCCAATCCTAATGGATTAGAAAATAAGACACCGTTCAGAAGAAGTAGACAGTAAGTGATGGTCTTATTCTAAGCTATAGTTAAACATTATTATTTATTGACAATAATATTCTATTAGTACATACAGTACAAAAGAGAATATGTACGTGGATATATATTTTCAGTTATTATATTTGTAATCAAACTGTATCGTCTGATGAATCAATTCGAAGAAACGAATTGATTTATTCCGGGATACGATTTGATTTCTTAGAAATGAAATGTTTTTGTACATTTAGATTGTCTCCAGGCACAGATGCTTATATTAATGCCATTCTGTACCAAAACGAAAACATGATTGCCGTAATTTCTACCATGAATAAAAATGACATTCTTAATATAATAGATTAGGATTCTCAATAATGGTAGAGCAGTGAGAGTCATTTTTTTTATACTACGTCGGGAGGCATATAAGCATATGGCCCACCTGATGTAAAGCGGACACCGTAGCCTATTAACGCTTGCGATATATTAACTATCACTCGCGCGATCCCTCCTCTGCTGCTTACACAGCTACTCCTTGGGAGCTTACTGGTGACTTACAAGCAGGAACACAGCAACCCTCTAGGGAGTTGTTATTTGGCTACGGTTTTCTGTGAGGTGTAGGTACTTCCATAGCCGGACTGCTTTGATGCACCCTACCTCTCCTAAAACATCCAGACCAAGACAAATGTACATCTTCATGCACACAAATGTTTGCCTTGTGTAGGAATCGAACGCACTCGCGTTGGTGTCAAAGTTGCGTCTTTCACGACTAAACACTGAGTGCAATTTGATCTAACCTGCTTTGTGTGCTTCCGCCACCAATTAGTTCATGCGGCCTAGCGCCGGCCGGCACCCACCCACTACTGTTAGTGCGTGCAACATGCCGACGCTGCCATGGCTGCTCCAGTAGTCTCTGCCTCGGCTGCTGCAGTCGTCCGCCATCTGGAACAGAATCCGCATGCCCCCACCACCACCGTCGCTGCCACGACTGGCCTGGTCGTCGCTGCGACACGTGTTTCGCCTCTCCACGAGGCATCATCAGGCGTTGTAGACGTTAATCGTAAGAATAACATGCTACAAGTGACAAATCCATCGCAGTGCCGTCCCTTATATTGAATTGAGGGTGTGGGTGGATGGTGTGAGCGAAAAGATATTTAACACGGCATGTTGCACGCACTAACAGTAGTGGGTGGGTGCCGGCCGGCGCTAGGCCGCATGAACTAATTGGTGGCGGAAGCACACAAAGCAGGTTAGATCAAATTGCATGTAAATTTGACTTTCGCAAAATAACGCCTGAATCTATTAACTATAAACCACTGAGCTCGTCAAGAACTACCGGATAAGAACTAACCAACAGGAGCCCGGTTTGAATCCTGACACTTGCCACTAAATTTATGGATCTATTTGTAATTTGTAATTATCACTTTCTCGGTGGTGAAAGAAAACGTCGTGAAGAAAACCTCACGTCCAAAAAAAATTATTGCAACTGACGTGTGGCCTTACCTAAGAATGATCTGGTTTTCTCTCTGGGTAGCGGAGGTCAAACGGTAATCGCTCCATGTAAAAATCAGTATCTTCGCTAAATCCTTAGGCTTAGGTAGCGGACCCCGCCGATCCTAATGGATTAGGAAAACGGAATAAGGCTAATACGATTCTCAATAATAACTTGAAAGAGCTGTCACCATATCAGGTACAAAGCTAAAATGATATGGGATATTCTTATTGATAACTTTTGTTATTAAAATTCGATTTGTTGAAACAGTACGTTGGTGGAGTGGTTCTGGACTACTTTAAAACCGACGGTCGGGAATTCGATTCTCACACAAGTAAACGGTTGTGTACATGAACATATCTGTTTGTCTTGGTCAGGGGGGTTTTAAAAGGACGCAACAGAGCTGTCCAACTGAAATATCTCCTCATAGAAAACGCCTGTGGGAATGTTGTGTTCCTGGGAGCGAGTGAGGTTACCAGTAAGCGCCCAGGAAGTCGCCTCAGAAGAGATGGCCTCTTGCGAACGATACTTTATGTATTCCAAGGATTCATAGGCTACGGTAAGCCCTTTACATTGTGTGGGCCGCATACTTGTACGACTCTAGAAGTTGTTTAAAAAAATCTTTTTGTGCTATAAATGCATGGATTTTCAAATTTCTACCTAATATTACGTTTTTTAATTACAAATAAATTATATGGGTTACCAAATAATCGTATAATTGATTTTTGAATCAACAGTATGTTTAGCATATTATATTTTTTACTGGAGTTAAAATTGCAAATAAGATTGTACTTTTACAATTCGTTTCTGACAACTGAATTGCAATTAAATTGCAATAAAGGAGCAGCCGTGCGCGAAATAGAACAAGCTTATTTGTTCCGTATACGAAATTATATGTTCATTTTATACCCACTGGATTTAAAGTTGTTACCGTAGCCAATTTGCTCACAAAATATTCCTCGTGCGCTGACATACCTACTACTTAATATTACAATCCCAGCAACTCATTAGGAACTTACTCGAAAGAGAAGAAAAATCCCTCCAGAGTTTTGTTATTTGGCTGCAGATTCCTATTAGGTACAAAACCTCCCCAACCGGGCTGCCTTGATAAGCTATACCCCTCTTAAAATATAGACATAGAGGACCATGTTAGCTCTGTTAGACCTTCTGTTGTCTACACGTCCGGATGAGTATAAAATCTCAGTGGATGCGCAACTCATCAGACCACTGTCTAATCCGGACCCAAGGGCCCTGCACCAAATGTGACCCACCTCGGTCTACCGGATGGCGTCGCGTATGGCACTATAAGTCGGCAGACTGGGATGGATTTAGTGAATTCTACGCATCGTACCCGTGGAGGCAGCTTTGTTTCGAATCAGAAGACCTTGAATCCTGTGCGACTTCAGTAGCTATGGCGATATTGGATGGCATGAAATGCTACATTCTAAACCGTTTAGTGGCTGCTGCGGGAGCTAAAAAGCGACCGTGTTTTAATCGCCCTGTAGAGAAGCCAAGCTTCTCAAACTGGCTACGTACGAGGCTTGGACCACGGCGCGTGCTAATGGAGATCCAGATGTCTCTATTTTGAAACGGAAATCGAATGCTGCCTCGAGAGTAAGAGGGTAATTGATAGATAGATAGATAGATAAAAGCTTTATTTGTACACTTAGACACACAATATAAAACTACAGTAGATATATATGCCAACAAACAAAGGGAGACAACAACAACTTACAAATAACCAATTAGATAACACTTCCCAATATATGTGTCAACCCCTTGCCTGTTGGAGCGTGTGTCGCAGTGATACAAATGGGCAATAGCTCAGTGTTGGGTTTGCTCAGAGAGCAAAACACTGATTTTCAGTTGTTGCCTGTAAATAGGTGCTGGGCGCATTCGAACGATACAGACGTGTCAGCCATCATCACATTTGAAGGTTACAATGACAACAATAATGAGAATAAAATCAACAACATAAAAGTTAAATCGTCAATACTACTGACAACATGTATTGAACATCACCACACTCTGAGTTACCGCTACTTAAGCTATTGAACCAAACCTTTTCTTTGATTATCTAGAAGAAATACTTTGAGATGGTTTTTAAAACTTGGTCTTGAGGTGAGAATTGCTAGGGCGAAATTTGATTTCGTCAATACAGTTGGCGAGCGGCTTATAAGCATTCCCTCTGGGAGCCATGCTTTCTGGTCGCTCGCAATGCTACTGAGGGAAATTTCTGTCAGTCGTCTTTGCCACCATTATAAAAACCGGATGGCAGTCTGGCCTATAGTTCTAAAGAAAAAGCCAATCTACAGGGTAATCACTTTGCTAATCGCTCGAATTTGAATGACGGGGGGGGCTGTGCCACCAAAAAATCCTTTGTACAGCAGCTCAATGTCGGAAACCTCAATTACTCAGTTGCTCCGTTAGCATAGAATTATGCTGGCGTCCCATAGAACTCGTGTATTGTCTCCGACGCTGTTTCTGCTGTATATCAATGATATGTTGTCAAGTGACGGCATTCATTTTTATGCGGACGACAGCTCGGCAGATAGTTATTATGCAGACCGTGTTAACATCCCTCGTTCCCTTGTCGAGGAAAGCCTCGTTGAACTTGTGACTAAAGTGAAGGTACTTTAAGTAGAGTCGCTGTGGTCTTAGTACAATTCAGCCCTAAAAAGTTTGCGCGTTCACCACTAAGAAAACCCCTGTTGCTCTTTATTTCCAGAACACGCCCCTTAACATTAACAAGATCTTTGGGATTCTTGGTATCGAGATCTCTAACAATGTTCAGTACTGCAGTCACTTGGAAGAGAAGGTCAAGCTGGTGTCCAAGAGACTTGGTGTGCTCTATAGAGGCAAACCGTACTTCAGCTCAGGCAATACTCATATTATACAAGCCTCAAGTCAGAGCGCATATGGAATACTGTAGTCTCCTTTGGGCCGGGGCACCAGGATACGAACTAGGAACTTGTGACTTGGTGGAAAGACAAGCTGTGAGGATCGTTAATAAATCTAAACACGCGGTATTGTGCCCTTGATAGGTTACAGGTGACTGCTTACCATCAAGGAGGTCGTATGCTTGTTTTCCACCTTAGTGGTATACAAAAAATCCAGAACAAAACATACAGATATGTACATGTACACAAATATTTTTTTTTGTATCTGAATCGAATCCTGCGATTCGAGCCTACTATCCAGTAGAAAAAATAATTAACCAATGAGCCTCGATGTTTATCCGCGAGCTAGCTAATAAAAGCTGCGCGTTTTACTTTGCCCCCCAACCCGCAGCGGTGAACTGAGTTACTACAGAATATCGGTCTCATCGACCCTCCATACCTATACATACGTATCTTCCGAAGCACAGAAAAACACGAGATAGATAAACCCATCTATAGACAGGCTGCGGTCGACATTGCTTAAGCTGCGTATTCGATTAGGAATTAGGTTAGAGCGTATTGGTAGTTAAAAAGTAAAAAATAATAATATCGAATTTTACTGTATTCAATCCTCAGATAACTCCAATTAAACTATCATAATTAACACCAATTTCGTTGTTTTTTATAAACACACATATCCGTCGTGCCCAGTCATTGTGACCGTTACGCTCGCCCGCCTTTAAACGGACCAATCAGAAACGGTCTGCTGAATCGCGCTATCAGAGTTTTTCTATCGATTCGTATATTAGGATTTTTTTCAGTGAATCGCCTCGGGGAGTCCGTTGTTACTGAGAAGACCGGCAATTGCGAGAGCCGGACCTAACCCTCGCTATCATTTAATAGTGTTTACTTGGTAGAGCGGGCGGCTGTGAGGAGATTTGGTTACAGATTGTGTGTTTGGAAACCCCCCCTCTTCTTCGTCTAGTAGCAAGTTTGACTTCCCTTTTGTGAAAATATAATTCTATTTTTAAAGTACACGAAGTATCGACCACTGACATAAAAAAAAATTGTGGCCACAGATAATAATGATAGCTTCAATGGTGAAAATACGACTGTAATTATTATTGAAATTTTAAGGAAAATGTATACATACAATATAAATTTGATTACTGCTAACGTTTTTTAATCTGTCTTTATTTATTTTTAATAATAAAATTGAGACTCCACAGTAGTTACTAAACAGACAAAAAATCGGTTGACAAACTGAGGACAAAAAGGTAGTGAAGCGTTTTCTATTTGACCAATTATATTATGAACATCTGTGTACAAATTGTATGACATCTTCAGATTTCACACAACTGTCCCAAAAAGGAGTGTAATGTTTTCAGAGTTTATTGATGTCAGACGTCTTAACCGAATCATATGTACGAGTATGAGGTATCGTTAGAATCTACTTATGCCGGATAACAGGCTATGACATCATAAGAGCTGGAGGTAATTCCCCAGTCGGGCTGCTTTAATGTGCAATCCCGCAGCCAACCAATTCCATGGAGGATGAATGTATTCCTGCGAGTGAGTGAAGTTACCAGGACGCAGGAGCATTGGCAAAACCGAGGTGGCAAGGCGCGCCTGACAGTTCTTTTGTTGCGAAAGTCTGTAACTGTTTTACATCAGACAGGCCGTAAACTTGTTTGCTAACTACCCGACATGATATAAAAAAAAATTACGTTACACTGTAGATTATGGGAAAGACTATATATAAATGTGTAATAATAATCGTCCAGATAGTAGGCGATAGAGCAATATCCTCCAGAGGTGTAAGGGTGCAGCACACCTCTCGATGCTCCTGAGACGCTAATGCCCTCGGCAGACTTTCACTGGCATTTTGGCGGTCCGTTCATTCCGTGGTGAGCCACCTAACTGCCTGCCAGAAATAGATATCAGATATGATAATTATGGCAGGCATCCGTCCCTTTTCTATAATAGCCCAGTACCAATAATCACTCCTGACCTCATTAAATTAGCTCAATAAATGTATGTGCCACAGATTCGCAATAGCTATAATAGCTGCTGAAACCTTCTCATAGGTATTTGTTTGTTCTATTAATATCTTTTGCAGCTATTTAAGGTGAGTGTACCTCTCTGCACTTTGGAATCTTATCCCCGTGCACGCATATCAAATGGCCAGGATTATACCCGTAATTTACGACACATAATAATAACCCGCAAGGCATCTTGTTTCGAGCTGTTGGTGAGTAACAATACCGTGGGTAACCGAGTGCTCCAGGGAGTCAATCAAAGCCTTCATCATCTCCGGCGTATCTTCATCACTCGACTCTCGGCGCTGCGTTTCCTTCATCGGCCGTTCAGGGAAGATGTCGATGGAGTAATATACTCCAGGGGTAGAAAAGTCAAAGGGAACAGCGCCGCGAGTCACTTTGAAGATGACGAGCTCGGTCGCTCAGTCGTGAATGACACGACTTCAACACCAACGCTCGTGGGTTCAATTCCCACACAAGGCAAATATTTGTGTGCATGAACATGTCTGTTTGTCTTGGTCTGGATGTTTTAAGAGAGGTATGGCGCATCAAAGCAGCCCGTCTGGGAAAGTACCTCCACCTCACAGAAAATCGCACCCAAATATCAACTCCCTAGAGCGTTGTTGTGTTCCTGCATGTGAGTGAGGTCACCAATAAGCTCCCAAGGAGTTGCTGTATAAGCAGCAGAGGAGGCATCGCGCGAGTGATAATGAATATATCGCAAGCGTTAATAGGCTACGATACCCGCTTTACATCAGGTGTGCCGTATGCTTGTATGCCTCCCGACGTAGTATAAAAAAAAATAGCGCAGCACAGTTCTCGACGATATGCAACATAACGTTTTTTTGTACTTAATACTTTTGTATGTTATTTATATAGCCAACATTCAGAGTTGACTTGCATGAACTATATAGTGCTGTTTGTACATTCAACTCATTAAGTAAAGAGGCTCGGGCGGTGTTTGCGGCGCGTCCTATGTCACTTGTAACTGTTCGCTTGATACGGGTACCCGCAATTTTAAACTGGGGATCGTATTGTTTACATTTCGTCAGCATATCATTTGTATTTCCGTATTTAGTCTTGTGACTCGGTTCAGGGATGAGCTGTAAGAATTGTCGACGATCCTAAGCTTACACACAGAGATGAGGGTTCTGGGAGAGATTTTTGTGTTCTGCCAATTGTACAATAGGTTATGTTCTGAAAAATTTCATACGATATTAATATATCTGAAGTTTCCATCTAGAGAACTCCCGCTGAAGTTTTCCATCTCGTACAATATTTTTTTCAGCCTTGTAATCTATATAAAAATCAAAACCTTTTATAACGAAAGAAGGTTTTGTTTTCTTTAACTTGTCTGAACAACTAGTTACTGAATAAGCTCAGTAAAGAATACTGAAATGTTATACAGTGAAATCTACTCTTGTTCTCATCTACTAATCATTTCTGTTCATTATTTACATTATTAAACCAAACTTTAAGTGACTTTAAAAACATGGATGAATAAAAATAACTTAAAAATAACTACTTAGAAAACTGAATGTATACAATGTCGCAATAAAAAAAATATTAAGTTAGTGGACATTACAATAAATCATGATGTTCAACTAATTATGACAAAAATATCACCCACAACATAATTGTTTATAGAAAAGAAAACCTACGAACGCTTGCAATACGTTAAATATCACTCATCGATGCCACCTCTGCTGCTAACACAGCGAATTGTGGTGTACGAAAATTCGATATCGCAGAAGACAAGCTGTTAGATATACCAGAATTTAATATATTAAGATTATTAACATGTTCATCAATTCACATTTGTAAAATGTGTTATTTTGTCAATGTATACTTATATAGTACTTAAGTATGCGTATACGCGGAGAGCGCCCACTAGTTGTAACTACATAGCGCGCTAATTCGATCTAGGCATAGTAATTAAAAGTAAAAAACTTTTTAAAAACAAGCTTTTAGTTAAATGCTCTAAAAAGAATACAAAAGTCCGCCATATTTGATTAAGAGTGACGTCACATTATTTTTCGAGTTATTCTTAGCAAGCCCTTTTAATTGATACCCATATTGTAGGAGTGCATTAAAAATAATTCGTCCGCCATCTTGTGTATGCCGCCATGTTAGATTTCGAATGACGTCACACAGTTAATCATGCATTGTCATCCAAACTGAATGTGTATACAAAATTTCAGCTCAATCGGTTAAAGATATCTGCTTCAAAATTGAGTTGCAAGATTTCACCCGAACATACTTACATACTTACATTGCAAGTTAAATAAAAGCTTGTAAAAACGTTTGCGCGCCCGTACCATCCCGTACGTATGCGACAAAATTTATCGCTGCTAAAGGTACGCCAGTCGTGCTGAATACCACACGCGCCCACGCATTCGCCGCCGCTGCGCTCCCGCTCGTAATAATTTGTACGTGTACCTACTTACTTTAACTACAAATTCGTAAATATGGCTAAAAAGTAAAAGTTTTGTATGCATTGTATAAATTATAAGCGACATCCCTACGTGTTTAGGCTATTATCCTTCGCTCGGGGGTCGAGTCGGCCTACTTGTTTGATTTTACTATGGTCTAGGTTAGCATTGTATGGACTTGAGACTCGACTCTTAAAAATCTATTGGTGATCGTGATAGTCTCCGGTCTGGATATCTACATTCCTATCATTTCTGTCCTATGTGATTACCGTAGATGGAGTGAGTGGAGAGATTTTTCACAGATTTTTTCTTTTTTAAGAAAAGCATGTAAAAAAGCATGTAAATTACATTAAGTTTGAGAAATATTTACAAGCATAATGATAAAAAATAAGCATAAAAAGACATTGATCTTTTGTATCGAGTAGCCGGTTAGTCTATTGTTTAGTATTTGGTAATGATTTCTCACTTCAGAAGGAAAACTGATAGTCTATTATAATTTGTTATTATAAACATAAGAACAACATAATAATATCACATACAACATCATAAATACAACAACAACATAAATAAAACAAAATAAAACCTACATTTATTTCAAACTTTTGCCTTTACCATGGCGAGTGCTCTGAAGAACTGTTTTCCCTTATCCCACCCTCACCATTCCGTCATAGAACCACACGTGCGGGCTTGCGATGTCATAGTTCCACGGTTGAGAATATCTCTTCGCGTACCAAAAAGTTCGGCAACTCCTATCTTTGTCGTACCATTAAAAAGTGGAACGCCTTGCCTGCACATGTGTTCCCTCCTTCCTACAATATGGGATCCTTCAAACGAAGCGTGAAGAAGCATTTTGCGGGTCAGCATGGCAGCGTCAACTGACAGGATACGGGATGTAGTATGTTGTCAATTGCAGTTGCGATTTGGGCTCCTCTTTCGCTTACCATCAGGCAAAGAGGGGCCACTATGCTGAACTAATATAAAAAAAAAAAAAACTAGCTTCAGACTTCAAAAGATTACCCATTACGCTACTTTGGAGATTCCCTGAAAATTTCACCAAAATCAGTACAGTCGTTGAATCCACAAAAAACAAACTACGTTCATTTTAATTTATATTGATTAGTTATGATATGACAAAAGAATATCGCGGTAGATTCCAGAATTAGCTTCTATTTCCCGTTATGTACGTAATCAAAGTTTTTACTTGATGGCTATTTGTATCTTTAATCTTTGTATTTTTTCCTATTTAACGAGAGGCGCAATAGTGAAACGCGCTGTTACGTTACTTTGGCACCAACGCCAGCGCTCGTGGGTTCGATTCCCACATAGGACAAACATTTGTGTGTATGAACACGTTTGTTTGTATTGGTCATAGGTGTTTTTAAGAGAGGTAGAACTCATCAAAGTACCCCTCTGGGGAGGTACCTCCACCTCACGGAAAACCGCACCCAAATAACAACTTCTTAGAGGATTGTTGTGTTCCTGCGTATGAGTGATGTTACCAATAAGCTCATAAGGAGTCGATGTGTTAATAGTAGAGGTAGCATCGTGCGAGTGATACTTAATGTATTGCAAACGCTTATAACCTACGATAACCGCTTGACATTATGTGGGACGTAAGCTTGAATGTCTCCCGACGTTGTATATAATCTGTTACGTAGCCAGGGTAACCCTGCTATATTGCGGATTGGCTGATAAATTATTTTAATGACAGATCAATGCAGTAAGCGGACTGTTTAACTTCAGAATGGCAATTGAAGTAATACTCTCTATCTACCACGATGTTGACCTCAAATTGAACCCATTGTACTTTTGATGAGCCCGGTGGCGGGATGGTTAGAAATGCTACTTCAACACCAGGATAGGGGTCCGATTTCCACACAGAAGAAAGATTTATATGCATGAACATGTATGTCTGTCTTAGCCGTGTACACCAAAGCAGGCCGACTAAAGCAGTACCTCCATCTCACAGAAAATGCAGCCAAACAACAACTCCCTGGAGAGATATCGTGTACCTGTGAGTATATTGCAATTGTTTACAGACAACTGTAACCACATTACATCATGTGGACTGTATGATTGTATGTGTTTAGGATCGGCGACGCACGAGTGACACCCCTGATGTTGCGAATGTCCATAGGTAACCGTTTACCATCAGGCAGGCCGTATGCTTGTTTTCCACCTTAGTGGTACAAAAAAAAAACTTGTTAAGCAACGCTGAGCTGCAATAGTCGTTAACGCCGTCTATACGGCATTAGAGCCTTCACTAAAACTCTCCTGTAATAAACCTGCCGACAAAAACACTAAATCTTTTCACACACCCATAAATTCGGTGTTTACGATGCGCTCGCCGCAAATATACGGGCCCTCCTTAATATAAGCTAAATCCACGGTATACGCGAACGGCAATCAAATGGCGCATCATATGAATAATATTAATTTTATAATAGACTTGTATACATATATATGTGAATGAAGGGTCAAATTAAAGTTGTCATTAGAAAAATAATCAATTCAATCAAACTATGGTGCCAATCTTTCATTCATTCATATGATACGCATATACATATACTTTCACTCACTGTTGAACACACACTTGTGTATCATACACGCACACACGAATACACACATATACGCAAGAAGAAAACACATTCAAAAATACACATACTTACAATATTAACTTTATACCTCATAAATTGTTTTCAGGAACACCGTTCCTATATGAAAATAAAAGGTATAAAATGTACCTTTATGTGTCAGCATACTTAGAATTGCGATCTAGGACAAAACTTTATTATTGTATACTATCTCTTGTAATTCATTGATTGTAATTTGTTTTGTTGACCAAATAAAAAAATAAATAAAAAAATATATATTAGAGATAAATATTTATTTCTCAAGAGATGGAGAGAACGACAAAATCGTTGATAAATTACGTTTAGGTGCCGCCGTTCAATGGTGAACTAACCAATCTACCATTTTGGCACTTACGGCTTAATAATATCTATCTATAACTAACCAAATCCCTTGCGGGGTAGGCAGAGGGCACCGAGCGTAACTCGAGCCTTACATAACTCACTCGCTTTTTTAACATTCATTGCTCTTCTCATGCACGCTCGCCAGTTTCTAGGGCTCCTGACATCACATTCCGATAGAACAATAATAACAATAGGCTTAATAATAAAGAAATAAAATCTCGTTGGTTCATACTGTGCTAATATACGTAAATATGTTAATCTTTCTATATATCTATATCTTCACGGTCCATTATGGTGTAGGCAGAGAGAACCGAGTGTCGAAAAATGTAGAGTTTACACATCAAACTCTTTTCCATACTTGTGCACATGCATATCTTTTTATGCGATCTATTTCGATGTGGTAAGTACTAAAATATAATTCACGTCTCAGACAAAACAAAACATATATATCTTGATATTTTATCAATGAATTCGTTTAATTAAGAAAGAAAGGTACGGTATAAATTCATACCAGAAACAAATTGCCTATAAACCAATGGGTACCAAATACCATCAATAAAATATACTTTTGTAATACAATCAGGCATCGACTGCGCGCTCTGTTAAAATTTTATTGCCCAACTTCCGAAGAGCCGTTATGTTTTCTTTTTATGATTATCTAGTTAATCATTAAACTGGGAACCATTAACTTTTATGACGGGATCGTTATTGGGTTGGCATTGTCCCTCTTTCATATTTATATATCGATCACTTCTATTTTGACTTGAATTGAATGAACGATTTATTTCAGCGACCGTTTCATGAATATTGTAACCTGAAAACGGTGATTTTAAAAGCTTATTGTTAAAGTTCATGTTATAAACGTAGTGGTTGATATGCTGACTGGAAAATATCGAAATGACAAAAATCAAAATTGTTTTACGACGCCGCCGGCAGAAGTCTACCAATAATGCATTTATTTTTACTTTTTAAATTTTTTCACGCCCCATCTACAAATAATAGTTGAATAAAAATTTGAACTTTATAGATACTATCTGGGTGAACGAGTTTTCCACGGCGATTCATGTTTTCGTTTAATCGCGTTTTCTCATGAACGGCACCTACGTAAACTTAAAAAGCACAACTTTATCTAAACACAATGTTTGACCCAAATCGTTAGATACGTTTCCGAGATACGCGAAATATATTTATGTATATATACAAGAATTGCTCGTTTCATGTAAACAAAGTAAACTAGGAAAAATGTGCAAAAAGACAGTGCTGTTAGTGGACTTCGAAACTTTTGTAACTGCATAAGGTAAGGTAGATAGCCATGCGGTGGTACCAAATACGTAACAGTAATAATGTCGAATAGAGGATTAGTGTTTAATACGATACGCAGTTTTTTACGTTTTAAAAAAAAATAATCAGGAAAAATGGCTATGTACCTATATACATATTATACTAAATAATATATGTCTATATACAATATATAACTAAATTCATGTTTTCGCATTTATATACATAATTGTAATTATCACTTAACCGGCAGTGAAATTATATTTCGAAAGAAGTACGACCTAACCTTAGAAAGGTCTGGTTTTCTTCTAGTTTTGTGGAGATCAGACAGCAGTCATTCTATATAAAAATCTGAATCTTCGCCAACTCCTCAAGCTTTAATAGCGGAAACCACCAATACTAATGTATAAGAAAGCGTAACGCTAGGCATCCACATAGATAAACGTTAAAAGCAAAAACGTATCTAAATACAAAATTGATCCGAATCGTGAAAGCCGTTTTCGAGGTACTCGAAATATAGTTACAAGAATTCTTTCTCTAAATACATAAGAAACTTCTAATACAATATCGCGATTGACTGGCTGGCAGATACCTCACCTAAATCCGTGTAACTAAGAACAGGAAAATTCAAAACAATATTTCTTATGATAATGTACTACTATGCAGAGACATCGATCCTCATCGTTGAGCAAGTTCGCTGATTTAAAAACACGCAGCAAGCTATGGAGTGAGCTATCTAATTAAAAGAATGCAAAGAAAAGGTAGGTTACGTGGCAGTAGATGAGGTACAGTGACGTGCCTCTCAGATCCTGGAATATTCGAAATTCTAGAACTACTCTTGTAACTGTATTTATGTATATCTTCACGCTAGGGCTTACAGCATTGCGGGGTAGGCAGAGAGAATAAGTTGACTTTTGAATTTTGCGAGTGAAGTGTGTAAGGACCACGTCTAATGGCGTCATATTTTTTTTTTCCTTTTTTTTCGTTTCTTTAATTCGTTGCTTATCCACTGGGCTCTAACTGCTCTCAATATTAATACCGACTATGTATATTATAATATTAATTCATCTCGATATGGTGCAACCGTTACTGTATAAGCCAACATAATGGTATATGAAATTTCTCATTATGTCTATTACTGTTCTCTCACATTGTTTGACAACAGCATTAAACGTGGTGCAGCCGGGATTAAGTTTGCTGGATTTATAGCAGGCCTGGCCTAGATACTCTTCCTTTAATGGATGAGTCCGGGATCTGCATTAATGCACTATTATCTTAGGCACAGTGGGTAGCCAACATAGCTCGTAGAACCGTTGGATGACTAGAGATTGCAGGGAGCCGATAAATGCAAGCAACACAAGACCGATCGATGTGGAAGTCTAAGGGGGAGGCCTATGTTCAGAAGTGGACGTCTTTCGGCTGAAATAATGATGATAATGATAATCTAAGACACTGTCGTGAAAACAAAACTTATATCTTATAATTTTTCATAGGAGCTGCTGGCAAGCATGCATGATAACTGTGCCATGAACGTTAAGGTGCGAGTAGTATAGAGCAGTGGATACCCCAGTGGATAAGGAACCAACCTGTTGAGTAAGTCGTCCTCGGTTCGAATCCACGGAGGTATGTACCACTAAATTCGTGTTTTCGAATTTATGTACATATTTATCGCTAAGAAGTAAAACATCGTGAGGAAACCAACACGTCCAAGAAAATATATTTTGAAAGACGTGTGACCTAGCCTAAGAAAGATCTGGTTTTCCCTCTCGAGGTCTGACGGCAGTCGCTTCATGTAAAAATCAGCGTCTTCGCCAAATCCTTGGGCTTAGATAGCGGACCCCGCCAATCCTAATGGATTAGGAAACCACATAACGCGAAAAAGAAAGAACGTTAAGGAGCTAGCAGCGCTCGAATCTCCCTGCCTACCCCGCAAGGAACTTGGTGTGAAGATACACAAAGAGAGAAAGTGATAATGCAGCCTAAACCTTATTATGGGAACTTTCACCCTGCCCAAAAGCAATATGACGAACACTTTACAAATTTCCACGCTGCCTATAGATTCGTGTAGCCATACTAAAGTGAATTCATAGGAAAATATGTAAAAACCACCCACGAACCCTTCGGCGGTCTACCCGCAATATGTTCTATTGAAAGTCACTTAGTGTGCTCCGTGCCGGATTGTAGAATCACTATAGAATCGCTGGGTTGTAATATCGAGTTTATTGAGAGGTTCGGTAATATCGGTTAAGCAACAAATGTCGCAGCGAAGATTGGATGGGTGGAAGAATGGATGGATTTTATTATGCGAGAGATTTGATTCGACTTTTTTTGCGTTTTTCCTTAATTTTGTCTATGAAGACCAAATTCGAGTTTTGCGTGTCATTTTAGATAAATAGTCAAGTTAACCAAGGTCGGCAGTCCGCCTACGGGTTATTTTTAACTGAAAGAAATTTCGCGTGCTATCGATAGGTGATAGTCATTATGGTTTATGTAAAAATAAGGTAATTCAGTGGCCTGCCTTTGGGCCGTTTAAAAATATTGGCGTGAGATATATTTCTTAGAAAATTAATTGTGAGAAATATTTCTTAGAACTGCAAAGAAACTATCATTTTATTGCGACTATGCTTATTTTAAGAATTCCGTATATCCACTCACACATATAATTAGTCTTTCACATACGCGCAATTAGGCGAAAGTACCGCAGACTTGAAAATTCGCTCAAAATCTGAGAAATCGTGTTTTTTGTTTAAGTATTCTGCGAGCCTTAACGACAATATAACTTTCAAGGGTATATAAAATTTTGAGGTAGCACAGAATCACATACACACATTATCTACATATAAACAAAATAATTAGATGGAAAAATATTTATTGCAAAAATTATGGTTATATGTCTAAATTGGAACATTAGCGGTAATTTTTTGGGTTTCAGTAAACGTAAGACTGCGGTAGTTTCACACAAATATGTGTATGTAAAAGTATATACATATATTCTTTATTTTCATAATTTATATGTCCTTGAATATGCTATTGTACTTAAGGCTCGCGGTACACTTGAATCCTTGAAAAGAAAACACATTTCCCCAGATTTTGACCGAATTTTCAAGACGTATTTTCACTCCACTGCGCGTATGTGAAAGTCTGTATAAAATGATTTTCTTTTAATATTACGTCAGGAGGCATACAAGCATATGACCCACCTGATGTAAAGCGGGTACCGTAGTCTATTAACGCTAGCGATATATTAAGTATCACTCGCGCGATGCCTCCTCTGCTGCTGCTTACACAGCAACTCCTTGGGAGCTTACTGGTGACCTCACTCACACGCAGGAACACAACAACCCTCTAAAGTCTAGGGAGTTGTTATTTGGCTGCGGTTTTCTGTGAGGTAGAGGTACTTCCCCAGATGGGCTGCTTTAACGCGCCCTACCTCTCTTAAAACATCCAGACCAAGAAAAACAGACATGTTCATGCACACAAATGTTTGCCTTGTGTGGGAATCGAACCCACGAGCGTTGGTGTCAAAGTCGCGTCATTCACGACCGAGCCACCGAGCTGGTCAATATGTGAGTGGACATACGGGATAATTTAAAGTATTATAATAAAATATATTTTTATAAACACATATGTATGTGTGTGTCTTAAACTATATAAGGTGATGAATGATATTCATTGATAATTTATTATATTATTTCGTTTTGTTTCACCAACGTAGAGTACTGCCACGTGAGATAAATTTTTTTGGTATTATTTTTGTTTTGTTACGCAAATGAAGTGTTACTCCTTATGTGCGTACATAAGTACACACACATCACTTATCACTCGTGCGTTGCCACGACCGCTGGCGACGCGGGCTAAGGAACTTACTGATAACCTCACTTACACGCAGGAACAGAATGACTCTATAGTGAGTTCTTATTGGACAGTGGTCGTTTAGAAGGTAGAAGTATTTCCCCAGTCGGCCTGCTATCTCTCGCTTAGCAGTGAAAATGCCTTTGATTATAAAAATGACAGTGATCCACTTATAGATAAGCTAAATCATGATACATAGATTCACAAACAAACACTGTATGACACTTCTATGACAAGCCCGGTGGTGGAGTGGTAAGCAAAGCTACTTTAACACCAAGGATCTGGTTCGATTCTTCACACAACACTAACATTTGTGTGCATAAACATAATTGTTCGTCTTGACCTGAGTGCTTTTAAGAGAGGCCTTTAGCACTCAGGTCACAAATAGGTATGACACAGGCCGACTGGAGAAGAATCTCTACGAATCGAGTCATGTGGCGCTCGGTTTTCCCTGCCTACCCCGCAAGGGATTTGCCGTGAAGTAATACGTATATATAAACCATTTGCATTTTGTTTAGTACGTCTCGAATATCCAACATGGGATTAAACACATGGTTCCTAAGTTTCTTGCAAAATTAAGTAGCCTTGAAAGAAAAAATCGGCCAAGTGCGAGTCGGACTCGCTCACGAAGGGTTCCGTACCATTATCTATAAAAAAGGCAATAAAATCACGTTTGTTGTATGGGAGCCCCCTTAAATATTTATTTTTTTCTATTTTTTAGTATTTGTTGTTATAGCGGCAATAGAAATACATCATCTGTGAAAATTTGAACTGTCTAACTATCACGGTTCATGAGATACAGCCTGGTGACAGACGGACGGACGGACTGCGGAGCCTCAGTAATAGGGTTCCGTTTTACCCTTTGGGTACGGAACCCTAAAAACGTCATTTTGTTTTTTTCACGAGATACACTATACTCTGACATTATTGTTATTTATATGCAAGTCCAATTGCAGCGGTATTGAAGTAAAAACATAACTTGCTTCAAATATACAGCAAGTTATGATTTTACTTCAATGCGTAGTATGTTTTTTAAAGTGGAAAGAGCATTTATTCCCAGCGATTGCGTTTTATCTAAAATGTGTACAGATCGTTAGAACATATAGTTCGTATCAATTAAAGCGTCTATTCAGCTTTACAACGTACATTGGTGGAACTAAGGCTGTGGCACAACAAGTCGGCAAATGGATGATACGTTTTTTATACAACGAAGAACAAATGTTTTCCGTTATCCCACACTCTCCCTTCCATCATAGAACCACACGTGCAGACTTGCGGTGTCATTGGTTCACTATTCAGAACATTTCTTCGCGTATCAAACAGTTCAGCAACTCCTATCTATGTCGTACTATTAAAAAGTAGATCGCCTTGCCTGCACATGTGTTTCCTCCTTCCTACAATGTGGGATCATTCAATCAAGACAGCGTCGACTGACAGGTCACTGTGTAGTCTTTTGTCAGTTGCTGTTGCGATTTGCGCTTCTCTTTCGCTTAGCATCAGGCGAAGCGGAGCCACTATACTGAGCTTGTATAAAAAAAAACACCCGCAGCAGAGGCAAATAAGCAAACGACCCTGGTATTATAAATGTGGTCAGCACAGCGTATGAACGTATAGTGAGACTAATTAACGTATTGCCTCACAGAAAGTCGCAGCCAAATAACAAAAAGCTCCTAAGGAGTTGCTCTGTTAGCAGCAGAGGTGACATCACGCGAGTAATACTTAATGTAGTAGATGCGTTCATGGGCTACGGTAACCGCTTTACATCAGGTGCGTTGTATGCTTGAATCTGTGGTATAAAAAACAATGCTCGTAATCGTTGCTACGTCGCTTGTTGCTATCTCCGCTGCTAATACAGCACCTCATGCATACTAGTAATCTCCAAAATAACCATCCAAGTTGCTGTTGCTTGGCTGAGGTCTTCTTTCAAGTCGAGATTCCCCAATCGTACTGCTTTCATGTAAGTGATTATGTCTCGCCTCGTCAGCGTTGTTACGATCAGTGCGATAAACATGAACGTTAATTCACGTCGACTGCGGTCAATTTGTAGATAATTTTTTTATTTAGAATCCTGCAGTCTATTGAAAGACGTTTTGTAACGAAGTTTTGTAACACATGCTCGATGGGTAGAGTGTTGGTTGATATGGAGACATATTTACCATAGCCGACAAACTATGATCCACAGACAAACCGCAGTCAAATAATGACTTTCCTTTGAGTGTTCCTGCGTAATGTGTGACCGGTGAGCTCCTAAGGAGTTGCTGTGTTAGCAGAAGGGGAGGCATCGCGCGACTTATACTTAATGTATTACAAGCATTCATAGGCTACGGTGACATAAGGTGGGCCGTATGCTCGTATGGATCCCGATATTGTATATAAAAAACGTATGTTTCCGTTGCGATTTCCTGTGAGGTGGAAGGTGCTTCCCCAGATGGGCTGTTTTGATGCGACCTACCTCTCATAAAAACACCCAGACCGAAACAAACAGAACCCACCACCTCCTTAGCTCCACCGACCTCGCGGTCGTTTGAGCCGAATCGCTTAAGATGCGCACTGCACATGCTGCTGTCTTCGTGTTGCGGGCAATTCTTAGCTCCCAACAAAGTATTTATTCTGCTCTGTTTTCTTTTTGTCCACGCCCACGTCGTCTGCTGGTAAGCGAAAAGAGAAGCCCAAATCGCAGCGGCAACTGACAAAAGACTGCAGTGTCCTGTCAGTTGACGTTGCCATGCTGGTCCGCAAGGTACTTCTTCACGCTTCGCTTGAAGGATTCCATATTGTAGGAAGGAAGATACACATGTGCTGGCAAGGCGTTCCACTTTTTAATACTACGACAGAGATAGTTGCCGAACTTTTTGATACGCGAAGAAATGTTCTAAACAGTGGAATGATGACATCACAAGCCTACACGTGTAGTTATATGACGGAAGGTTGAGGTGGGATAAGGTAAAACAGTTCTTCAGAGCACCATGGTAAAGGCAGTAAAATATGCTTAGCGCGCCAATATCCCTACGAAGTTGAAGAGGTTCCAGGTTTTTGGTGACCTCTTCGTCGTCGATTATGTGGATAGCCCGTCGCTGCAACCTATCGAGAGCCTCGAGAAGATACTATGCGGAACCATCCCAGAGATGCGAGCAAATACTCCACGCATGCTCGAACTTGAGTTCGTTGTCAACAACACGCACATTTACGCCTTCGTTACCATCTATAAGCGTACCGTGATCTAATTTAGCGACCCAAGCCAGCCTTTTCAGCCGTTCCGTGAAGAATCGATATAATTCCCTACCCCTAACTTCGTCAGCCCAGCGTTCATGTCACTCGCGAACCGCAGCGGCTCAAATATCGCGTCTCCGTCGCCTCAACTCCCCCACCAACCGCGGTCTTACGTGCCCCGTCAAGATGGCCAGCACGGCGACCTTCAGATCTGCAGGACAAGGACCAAATAAGCAGACATGTTCATGCACACAAATGTTTGTCCTGTGTGGGAATCGAACCGGTGAGCGTAGGTGACAAAGTCACGTTATTAACCGCTGCGCCACCGAGCTCGTCAAAATATATCTGTTTAGTAAGTATATGCAAAAAAGTACCTATATTTCAAGCTGTGTTTAATTTGCCCGGAAATATTTGTTATCTATATCTTCACGCCCGGTCCCTTGGGGGGTAGGCAGGAAAAGCCTAATGCCATAACACACGGACCTTATACATAATATTTTCTATTGTAACCAGCAGGCGCACCACGTCCCTTAAATATAATGATAATAGTAAGGCACGTACACACCACCGCTTTGGTTGACAATAGACTACAATACTCTATTGGTTTGAATTCACCATTCATTCATTACGAGTTATTTGACTGTTAGTCGTTCAATAAAGTTTAAACAAACAAACAAAAAAGATATCTCAGTGTGTCTATTGCAAGCTGTTAGCAGCGCTCGCGGATAGCTCTCGTGACTCATTCGAACGGAGCTTGAATGGAGATCAAGCGATTTTTATACCGGACCATAGTGCTGCTGGAGGTGGGGCAAACTTCAGTGGATTTGTGTGGACATGACGATATTGACGTGAATAATTTAAACTTTCAATAGTGGAAAGCAATAAAAAAAATATATAATAACAAAATCGATACAGTTTGGTATTGTAGCTACATATCTATCGCTTGTATCCAAAATTTAATTACACTATTTGCTAGCTAAAGAATCAAAAAAGTCGTTACCTTGAGTGAGGATGGTAACCAATCGCGCGCAGCGTGGAGGAAAGCGCCGCCATTTTGAGACCATTTCGTTGCATCATATGATTTCCTTTAAATATAACTTGCTTCCGTTTACCCGTTACGGAGACGTATCCGCGTAAAACTTACGGCCGTGTCCACAAAACATCTAGTACGGGTACTACTATATATTTTTTTAATAAATAAATTGTAGGATGGAGAGGGGTACGGGAAAACTCAAGATCTGGAAAGAGCTATGCTTGCAGAAATTACGATATCCTTAGTAGAGCTGTGGGCTGGCCACATAGTTCGTAGAGCCGACAACCGCTGGGGAAGGAAGTTTCTGGAATTGTGTCCCCGTACTGATATGCAGCGTGGCATAACCCCCCACTAGTTCAAACGACAACTTCAAGAAGTTTGTAGTGAGTCGATAGATGAAGTTGGTACAGGATCAAGATGAATAACTCTCTAAAGGGGAGGCCTATGTTCAGCAGTGGACGAATACGGGCTGAAATGATGCTGATGAATATGAAGACTTGGCTTGAAATGGAATATCCATGTTGAGGCATGTTACATGTCCATTACATTAGTCCATACATAGAGAGTAATGTATGAGAAAAAAAAAACGAAACAGCGTATAATAACGGATGCTGGATCTGAGAGGCCAAGGCCATGCCATAACATACAACCAATTTGGTCATGGTAGGTGAATCTTGACTATTTTATTTTATTCGGAGAATATACAGTATGAAATAATAACTAAAGAACAAAACTAAATAGAAAACTATAGACAAATTACATATTCTTGCATATGTGAATATGTACTTAGTCTAGTCAAAGAAGTAACCAATGGAGAGTCGATAAAACAAAATTGCTTAGCAATGCAATCACTGCTACGGGTCAATGAGTAAAGTAGAACGCGCTGCTCTTATTGACTAATTCGCGGATCAACATCGCGTTACTTATCAGTCTTGCTTGTGATCTTGGCCTTCCTCGGCTCCTACATCCTTCTAGTTTCGCGGTACCTCATTTTATATATCATCTATACAGGGGATGATGAGTTAATTTGCCTTCCGATGCACGAAAAAGCTAGAAATACATAAACCAATAAACAGACAAGCTGCAGTCAAGTCAGTTGCTTAACCACTGTGTTCGATGAGTTTCACGCACAATAATCATCCGTCTGATCATATTTGTATATACTCACGTATAAAAAAATGTTTGAATATTCAGTCAAGTTAGTAAACTAAACTAAACAGCAATTCAGCGCTCGAAGCGCAGGCTGAGTGTAATATGTAAATAGAAATTTCCTTCTGAATAGTTTGTTATAACTCAAACATGAATTTAAATTGAATTCGATCATTGATAGTGTAACTGTAGTTTGATTTATAGAATAGGTTACCATAGTACTGTTTTCAATACATATATATGTTATAGATAAGGATAAGAGACTTTTCGATATACAAAATATCATAAATCTATGACTATGATAAAAATGTAAGAAGAACCATCTCGTGTGAGAAGATGATATGTTTTTTGTTACTGGTGCCGTGGAAAGTGGTTACTGTAGCCTATGAACGTTAAGATATAGGAAATATGAATAGTGCATTGCCGCCCCAGCGGATGATACGGCAACTCCTTAGGAGCTTACTGGTAACCCTACTCACTTGCAGGAACACAACAACCCTCCATGGCGTCGTTAATTGGCTGTGGTTTGTGCGATCGCTTTGTGTGATATAAGGTTAGGTTGCATATAACCACGAATATAACAAAAAAAATACATTATAGGTACCTTTTTATACTGTTATACATAGCTTAGACATCTTTCAAGTTTATTGTCAAAATCTACTGTCACAAACATTTTCACTATTTAATTACTCCGTAAATTAGACTCTTTAGACTTTTAAAATATTTCTGGCAGTAGAGAATATGAAAAAAAAAAAAAATATTTTGATTGTGATTTTAATTTGAAACGTTTAACTCTGTAGAATACCTACGGGAATTCAGGACAAGAAACTCTGGGGACTGCGACACACTGGGTGCATCGCCGCACGGTCCTCCTTCTACTTTTGGATGCACCTTTGTCTCTTGTTGGGGTGGATCGCAGTGCGACTTCCAATCTCGCCATGAACATCAGCGCTCGAGCCTCCTGCTGCGTTCGTAGGTACCTCTGTCTTTTGTAGTGGTGGATAGCAAGGCGATCTCCAATCTCTACATCTACAACAGGGGCCAGATCTCCTGTGTCCGTGAGCGCTTCAGATTCCTGCAGTGATGGTTCGCTGGACGAACTACCCGTACTACGGGCATGCATCGTGTCTGGGAACTATCGGCCACCTCCGCCGCGGCCTTCTACCATACCCGGCCCCATCTTCCTGAACTTTCGTTAACCTACCCTCGCGTGTCCTTAAAATCCATTCCATCTTTTTTTATATACGTATTTGTAACTTTCCTTTATTATTAGTTTATAATTAAACTAATAACATTTTACTTTAGAAGTCCTTATTATTTCCTTACAAATTTTACAATCTACCGCATTCCCGCTTTTCCTGTCCTTGTAGGTTTTGATTTGGAAAAATGGAAACTTTATACAATTATCGTCGTCACTTGATGATCGCTAACATACGTGATTAGCTATTTCGAGGTGCCAGCCACGACTGATTTGAACTTCGCCAAAAGTCATGTAGTTTGAGCGCGCCTGTCCGAGTGAAGCAATTTGCAGTACTTCTTCGAAGATATTTATCTTTATAAATGTTATATATTTTCTACGTAAAGACGTAAAAGCATCTAGTACAAAGAATATCGTTCGCATATTAGAACCTGAAATCTAAAACTAGGCACGGTTTATGCTAACGCATTGCAACACCTTTGCCAATACAGCAATAGAGCAACGCCACATGATCTTACTGGTAGCCTCAGTCACTGGCAGAAACACAACAACACTCAAGGGATGCTCGATGCGACCTACCTCTCTTTCGTCAGCGCTTCATTACCTAATTACCACGTGTAGGTAAACTTTGCTTTGACATTCAAAATAATCCACTTGCGCCGCAAATTTTGTAGTTTTATTTAAGTAAAACTGGGAGGCATATCCACACTATTCTCCACCCCGGAGACAATGCACTCGAGGGACAAGTGGATCGTTACCGTTGAAAATCATCGACATTATTTTCTGAAATGTGAATGCAGATCTGTCTACGAGTACTATCTCGACTTGATTGTTACCATGTTTTAGTCATCTCTAATAGGGAGGTCTAATGTATGCGTACATTGTCACTACCAAGAGGGTTATTGTGTTCCTGCGTGTGAGTAACGGCACCAGTAAGCTCCTGAGGTGTTGCTCTGTTAGCAGCAAAGGTGACATCACGGTAGTGATATCTACTTAATATAGTTCTGTCTACTCCAACACCCACCAGACCTCACCGCATCTAAGCAGTCCGCTTTGATGACGCTTGCGATACATTTAGTATCACTCGCGTGATGCCACCTGGGCTTCTAAGATAACAACTGCTTAGGAGCTGAGTGGTGACCCCACTCTCGCGCAAGTCATTTTCCTTCACCAGAGCCTCGTTTGTTAACGAAACCTGCGCGGAGACAACGGCGACTTTAATATCAAGAATTGTTGGTTCGATTCCTGCACAAGACAAATTCCGTTTGTCTTGCTCTGGGTGTTTTAATAGAGGTAGGTCGCATCAAAGCAGCAGCTGTATTATGTCTAGATTACAGTAAATGCCTTTCGCTGAGTGCAATTTAGACTATCATATAACTCTCCACAATATTTTTGACTTCCAATATTTCGGTTCAATGAGTGATATAAATTAATTACGAGAGGCTTTTAGCTTTAAAATAAGCCATTGTTTCGGCGAATATAACTTTAAAAACCATTAGCTTATTCAATTTTTCGGAACAATATTTTTTTTTTTATTGAACACGAACATAATAAACATTAATACTAAATATAAGGCTCAATGACATGTATGTTCAGCTTAATGTTATTATAATTATTGGTAAAGAAGACTACATACATACATACATACATATCATCCCGTCTGTCTTCCATTAGGGTAGACAGAGACTACGGAACGCCAGGTGCACCGATCTAAACATACCCCTCTCGCTTCTTCCACACTCATCAACCTCTTCATGCATGCTCTTCGGTTTTGGGTACTTTTGATTTGGCCCTTTTTTCAACATGTGTTTTCTTAAATAAGAAAAAAATAAATATGATTGAAATTAAAAAGGTAAGTCTTGCTCCATACAAAACGAAAACTAAGAAAGGAGTAAATCTTTAAAGCTGCGAATGCTATTCACGAATAGATCAAGATCTACATATAGTCTTGGATATGCTGTTAAACTCTCTAACGAAACGGTTTAAAGGTGCATTTTGTCCAAAGTTGGACCTGCTATATTTGACCACGAGAATGTTAAATTTCGATGGCCGCGGAAACCTTGATGACACTGAGAATTGGAGCGTTTGTAACAATTCCAGGACATAGAGGATACCATTCGCTAGCTTGTACAAGAACATGAAATCGTGCGTACGTATTCGATCTGAATAAAATCTAAATTTGAAATAATTCAATCTATCTTCGTACTTGATAAGATTTTTGCTCAGGTTACATGAATATGCAAGGTGCCACAAAAATCGTTTTTTTTATTTTTTTTATATTAGTTCAGCATAGCATACCCTCTTTACCTGATGATAAGCGAAAGAGGAGCCCAAATCGCAACTGCAACTGACAACATACTACATCCCGTATCCTGTCAGTTGACGCTGCCATGCTGACCCGCAAAATGCTTCTTCACTTCACTTCACTTCAAAATGCAGGCAAGGCGTTCCACTTTTTATTGGTACGACAAAGATAGGAGTTGCCGAACTTTTTGGTACGAGATGAGATATTCTCAACCGTGGAACTGTGACATCGCAAGCCCGCACGTGTGGTTCTATGACGGAAGGGTGAGGGTGGGATAAGGGAAAACAGTTCTTCAGAGCACTCGCCATGGTAAAGGCGGTAAAATACGCTCAGAGAACCTATGTCCCTACGGAATTGAATACTTTCTAGCCTCTTTTTGTATACATCATAAAAAGGATTAAACCACCACCACATTCCAGTACTCCAAACCACTACGGAGAATCGCGTTGAATAAAAGGATTTTAGTTTTAGGAGACCTAAATTCTTTACATTTCCAAGATTTTTAAAAGCTGTCGAACAAATCACGTCATTATGGACATCTTAGTTTGCAATCCAGCCGTACACCGAGGTGTTTCACAGTGCCGATAGCTTTAAGATATCATTCTTGATTTTGTATTTATAGTTAGTATTGATTTTTTTTCTTGAGAAACGCATATGGAAGCTCTTGGAAACATTCAGATCCATCTTGTTTTCCTCACTCCGTTCCATTAATCTACAAAGATCTTTTCGCAGTAGGTTAGCATCTGTAGGGGTATCTACGACTCTATAAAATTTTAAATCATCTGTAAAAAGAAGGTAATCTGAATTTGGGACGCACTTGGGGAATCTTGACGAGCTCGGTGGCTCAGTCGTGGATGACGCAACTTTGGCACCAACGCTCGTGGGTTCGATTCCCACACAAGACAAACATTTGTGTGCATGAACATATCTGTTTGTCTTTGTCTGGATGTTTTAACAGAGGTAGGGCCATCTCACAGAAAACCGCAGCGAAATAAAAATTCCCAGGGTTGCTCTGTTCCTACGTGTGAGTGAGGTCACCAGTAAGCTCCTAAGGAGTTGCCACAGCAACACACAAATACACATTATACATAAGCAGCAGAGGAAGCATCGCGCGAGTGATACTTATTATATTACAAGCGTAAATAGGCCTGTATGCCTCCCGATCGCCTCCCGATGCGGTCGAAATGCGGGCGCTGCGCAAAATTTGTGGCGTAAGGCTTGTAGACCGTATTCGCAATGATGATGTTAGAAACAGAGTTGGTCTGAAAGAGAGCGTCGGTGTTAAAATAAGAAGAGACATGCTCCGATGGTTCGGACATGTAGAAAGAATGTAAGATGAAAGAATGACGAAGCAGATGCAAAAGTGGAAGGATATAGGAGCCGGGGAAGGCCAAGACTTACCTACCATGACGAAATTGGTCGTGTTCTATCAGAAGGCGATGTCAGGAGCCCTAGAAACCGGCGAGCGTGCATGAGAAGAGCAATGAATGTTAAAGAAGCGAGTGAGATATGTAAGGATCGGGTCACGTGGCGCTCGGTTCTCTCTGCCTACCCCGCAAGGGATTTGGCGTGAAGTTATAGATAGATATGCGTCCCGATGTTGTATAAGAAACAAAAAAATATTAAGATTGCGGGGTCTGCCACCTACTTATGTCTGAGGACTTGGCGAAGGCACTGATTTATACATAAAGCAACTGCCGTCGCACCTCCACAACCTAAAGGAAAAACCAAATCTTTCTTAGGTTATACTTATTTCGAAATATAATTTCTTGGCCGTGTAGTTTCCGATGTATTCCATCACCGCCGGACAAACAATAAATGTGTACATATATACGAAAGCACGAATTTAGTGATACATGCACCCTCCAGGATTTGAACTGGGGACCAGCTGGTCAATAGGCCGGTGCCTTATCGTCTGAGCTATCACTGTATCACTGTCCAAGCGTGTAATATTAAATAGTATTTTTATGTGAGTTTTCATTTGCAGCTTTTCTCAGTTTTCTATTTTATGCACAAATAATTCACATATATTTTCGGGTCAGGCTTTTGGTGTATACTACTAATTACCAAATGTGTGGAAAAGCAGCCCGACTGGGGGAAGAACCTTTACCTCGAAACCCGCAACTAAATATCTCCCTGCGGGATCGTTGCATTGCTGCAAGAGAGTCATGGCAACAGGTAACCTTGTGATTATTCAATTATAAGTAGCAGCAGAGGTGGCAATACGCGAGTGATTTCTTGTATTGCCGGCGTTCATAGTCTATATTAATCACTTCGCATGGGGTGACATGTATGCTTGTTTGCTCCCGATGTCTATGAAAAAAAAATCGTTGGGAGGCATACAAACACACAGCTCACCTGATGGAAAGCGGTCGTAGGATGTAAAGGCTTGCAATACATTAAGTGTTACTTGTGCGATGCTACTTCTGCTGCTAACACAGTAACTCCTTATGAGCTTACTGGTAACCTCACTCACATACAGGTTAACAACAATCCTCTAGGGAGCTGTTAGTTGGCTGCGATTTTCCGTTAGGTGGATCCTTCAGATAGACCGCTTTAATGGCTTAATAAACTTCTCTTAAAAATACTCAAGACAAACAGACATGTTCATGCACACAAAATGCTGTGAGCAAATGCAATTTATCCTCTGTGAAAATAGCTTAACAGCGCGTTTCACCACGCCATTGAGCTGCAATATGAAATATCGTTCTAAATAAATAAACCATTAAATGACTCTATATAATCAATCAATCACACTTTTTTGATCATTCCGTCTCCATGTATACGCACAAAGATATCCATTCTTGTGACGAAATAAAGTATTCGACACGAGGAGGTTTCATTCCCTCACTTACTTCACTCTCTTATCTCCATGCGGATTATTAATTTAATTTTCAAACGTAGTTTCGTGTTATTTAAAGATTTCTTTATTAATAAAGTATATTTGTCATTATTTTTATACCGCTAAATATCCATTATGATAAATTTAAATAATTTTTTGAAATATAGTCCGATTCCCTATTGCTGTTTTTTTTTCAAACCTAATAACAAAACTCGACGCACAAGTTCGACTTACAATGAGCCAGTTTTTTGTTTAAAAAACCCAAGTGACCATTTCCACAGCATTTCAATTTATTATCTAAATATCTTTTATTTGCACCACGATAACCCATTCACCCAAACCCCATTCCAACTGCAATTATCGCACCAAATAAAAGTTAACGAAAACAGCTCTTACAAAAAAATTAAAAAATGTAAAATTCCGGCACCGTGCCGATTAACCGACCCATTTAAAATGATACAACGCTCTCGTCGGGCTTGCCAAGTACTCGTGTGCTTCCAAAGCTGGTGTCGTTATTCTGATGCTTGTAGCACGATTCGATTTCGGTTTTGTTTGGTGATATATCTACTGAATTTTCGTTTCGAATGTACTTTGTTTTTAAAGGGAGATAATATTTGCTTCATACTCTAAATATTGTATTGCTGATGTTCCCAAACTTGCCCACGGTATTAAATTCGCAATCGTACCGCTTGCCATTGAAACTAATCCAAACTTCTTATTATCCCGTTTCTTGATCCATTAGGATTGGTGGAGTCCGCTATCTAAGCCTAAGGATTTGGTTAAGATACTGATTTTGGTGTAGAGGAGTATTGAAGACTCAATTTCAATTTAAATTTATTTATTTTGTGAACATAGGTAAATATATGATAAATGTTACATAATGAAAAAAGTCTCCTCTATGTTCCGCCGGAGGGCATACAAAATTAATGATATGACTATATAATTAATAATCTAAGCAGTCAAATAACTTGCAGCGGTTTATAGTATAGTTTCATTACAGTCAACGATGTTATTATAAGTTATATAATGTCAATTTAATAATAAAACTAGTTGAGAGTACGCAAGCTTGCATTGCCAGAGGAACACCTGGCTCGTCAATTATATAACAATTAATTTTTTTTTAATTGTCGGCCAATTTGGCTATGTTCCTTAAGAGATAGGAACGGTGTTCCTGAACATTCCTATTCTACTTTTTTATGCTGAATCCGAATTTGAAGTCAAAATTCGAAAAAATGCACAGATAAACGCACACACAGACAAACATATAGATTTCATATGGGAACGGTGTTCCTGATAAAATATAATAGTCATCAGATTAATAAAATGTCAGAAGTGAATGAGAATGAGAATTATTTTATTACAACTTGTCGCCAAGATATTCGTTTACTGAGTAATATGTCTTACTGATAAGTAAGTTAAATACATTTTTCTTAAATAATTTCAAGTTGTCTATATTTCTGATTTCATCAAGCAGTTTATTGTATAGTTAGTTGCCATTGCGTATATACTTTTATGTAAAATGGTAGTTTTTGTCTGCATTATTGGAGCTTTCCTAAGCGACGTTGACTTTCTACTTTTTCAAATAATTTAATATTATTTTTGAGAAACATAACGCTTTCAAGAATGTATATTGAAGGTAGAGTCAGTAGCTTCAGTTCCTTAAAGTAAGTTTTACATGTCTGAAACGGTTTTAATTTCAATATGGCTCGTAAACATTTCTTTTGTGCTAGAAATACCTCATGTATATTGGTAGCAAACCTCAAAAAACAGCATTATCTTTGTAATGCTGTTTCTTAGAACAGGAGCGATGTACCCATGGTAAGCCGTTAGTAGAGCATTACGGTCAGCTACTTTACCTAACATATACAAGGCATATGAAAACTGATGTAATTTTTTTACTTATATGATCCAAATGTGTTTTTCATGTCATATTCTTATCAATGAATAGTCCCTAGAATTTTGTTACGTTAGTTTTGTTTATATTTAATATTCTAGCAGGTCTTTATTTTTGATGAAAATTCATTTATTTTGTTTTTTCGTAATTTATTTTAAGGTTATTGTTATTCAATCAGTCAATAATTGATGTTAAATTATCATTTATGTCATTTTCGATGTCTAAATGTCCATTATTGAATATGACTGTGCTATCATTGGCGAACAATAACATTTGATGGCTTGTTGCTTACGGTTAAGTCATTGATGTAGACTAGAACAAAGAGCTAGGACTCCACCCTATGGACGGCCTACACTTACAGTTTTATACTCTGAGGTGTATGTCATTTCGTCTTTGGTTCTAGTGTCTATTCGCGAAATATGAGTGGATTGTTTTCGACCTACCTAATAAGATTTAATCTAGACTATAGGCTGAATTCCTTTGTTCCCACACTAGGCTATACCTGTCCTGCGGTGACCGGGTGACATTTCAAGCTAGACTAGACACACAAAAATAGTGCTGCAAGGGTCTAATATGAATTGTACATTAGTCACTTGATATGAGACTGTAGAAGGTGCAAGTGGGCAAAGGTATTATTTGTATCACCAGTAACTTACATTGAATTTAATTAACCATCCGTACTTATTAATATAAAATTATGTAACAGAGTGATTATTCAATAATACGTGGAACACGCAGAAAGTTTTGCGAAAATAAGAAAAAGTGTTCTGTAGGTAAATATTTTTTTATTAAATCTTTTCAAAGTACTCTCCACCAGCCTCTATACAAAGTTTCATTCGTCTGAACCAGTTTTCGAAACACTTTTTCCAGTCCGCCGCAGACACCTCGTTTACAGCCTGCTCGAACGCTGACAGCGCATCTTCCGGCGACGACAATTGTATCACTTTAACCTGATTTTTTATTTTCGAGAACAAAAAGAAGTCACACTGTGCTAGGGCTGTAAGGAGAGTAACCCAGGAGTTTGACCGGCGTGATGTTCAGGAAGTTTCTCGTTTTGAGCGCGGTGTGCGCAGGCGCGTTGTCATGGTGGAGCAGTAGCCCTCGAAGCCCTATGTTTGGTCACTAGTCGATCAAAATCTCTCCCACTGCTTCTAGATCGCTTCCCTTTAGTAGGCGTTGATTCGTTTTGAAACACCCAAACCATCGACTGGCGCATATTATGGCACCATTCCACCCGATTCCTGCTTCTGAACCACTGTTACGTTGTGCGGTATCCAGCGTGAAAGTATACTCCTCACGCGAAGATGCAAGTGTAGAATCTCGTGAAGGTTTCACGATCTAATCTGCAGTATGTGCTGAATCTCCTGATACGTAACACGCTTTATTGTCTTGGATTAAATTTGTCACTGCTAGCACGTTTTCTTCCGTCCATTGATGTCCATAGGCTACGGTGATTGTTTACCATCAAGCAAGATGTATGCTTGTTTGCCACCTTAGTGGTATAAAAAAATCATATGTAGAATCACAGCCGTCAGCGAGCGGTACCGGTTGTAAATAGTTACAACCACACCGATCGCTGACGGCTGTGATTGATTTTTTTTCTACATTCGATATATACAATATGATATACGATATCGATGTATACGATATGATAATGATATACGATATGATCGGCATCATATCGAATAATATTTCGCACAATCGGTAGAACATGCAAAGCGAGGCAAAACCTCTCTTCGAACTTAAAGGTTCAATACCGTGTGTCAGCTTCGGATCGTCGACAAATCTCACTGCTACTCTCTAAACCGATCCTGGCTAGTCATAGGTGACTAAAGTACTCCATGTGCGGCCTGAATTGAGACTTGTATAACATCAATATTCTTAGTTAAGTGGTAATCTTAGAATCAGAAATAAGTTACATACATATGGTAAGGTTTTTGTTGCGAAATGGTTTACAACAAATTTAATCAAACAGCTCTGTCCATTCGACACAAAATTTTCAATGGACACATCAAAACTCTTTGCAATGAGGCTAATCGGAGGGTCAATTGATATCTAACACAAAGATATCTAGAAATGATTCAGCGCAGGCTAAAACTTTCGTTTTTACCACTCGACATAGTTGTGTCTGTATGCCTATAATAAAATTATGGCACTATCCAATAAAAATATGGTACCGTTTATAGAATGCTGAGTTGATAATTTTCTTTCTTCATTTCTAATTTCCGAAAAGGTTATGAACTAAAAATGATGAACGGAAATTATTCATATTTCCACGCCAAGGACTTTGCGACACGACAAGGGTGGGTTCAGAGAGACGAGTCTCACAAATTGGTGTTTACACACCTCACTCGCTTCTTTGAAATTCATAGCTTTTTCCACGTACGCTGGCCAGTTCGTAGGACTTCTGACATCACATTCTGAATTATCAGAATGTGATGTCAGAAGTCCAGCCATGCAATTCTGTAAGAGCAAACATTCTTACATCCTCGGAAACATCGGCTGTTACAGCCTTGAACACAAAATTGCAATTCTTTGGTGTCGCTTTTCATGGTTGTGCGACACTAGCGCCGCAAAGCTGCGTTTGGAATTTGAATTCTACAAGGCAAACAGCCTCGCGTACGTTTACAGCCTTATAGAATACCAAATAATTTAGCCGTGATCGCAGTAGACGATGTCAAAGCTGTGACATCTGTGATCACAGCGACGCACATAGCCATTACGAGTCGCTTAGAGAATTGCATGGCTGAACAAGATAAAGTCTCGCCTTTCTGGGCTTTTACATCCTTTTACTTTATCAATATGGTAAGATTTTATTTGAAAAATGTATATCGTGTCGAAGCAACTTCAAGGCCCTATTGGCAAATAAAGAGTTTTATCTTTTTATCGCCTTAGTGAATGGTACAGAATAAGTATGCAATGATAGGAGCTAAATTTAACGGAATGCATAAATAACGTGCTTAATTGGGAGTGAAATCACGATGCAGTTTTGATGAACTGCTTGAATTTTTAAGCGATACCACTGCTGGCGCTCTGTACTGGTTAACAGATGGTTTTTTCATGTTACATTACATTTATCACTTTTGGCTGTTCCAGAAATGGTTAAAGCGAGCAATCGAGATTTTACTCATTAGCATGAACTGAGGTTACCATAAGAGTGTGTGGAAGTGGTAGAGCCATTTCCTTACAGGCTTCAAGGAGGTCAACATTTATTGATAATAGCTGGTAATTAGGCCTTCAAGGCTTACAGAATAATGGCATGAAACAAAGCAGTGTTTCGTACCAAGAGTTGACAGATACGGACCTCAAATCGTCTAAGATTGATTGCAGATTTAGAGGATTAATTAGCCTAGAGAAATAAAACTTTATTTTTTCTTATACTACAGACGTCTATAACTTAATGGAAACACTTAGTATCTAGTAAATAGTGTGCTTGTTTGTCACCCAATGTTTTATAAATTATAATCCTGGCACCACCAATTTTGAATACACAAAAAATGTTTTTCCCTCTTTTTTCTTGATAATACCCACACCCTCGGTGTACAGGAGGATTCTACTACTTCTGCATGCTTTAATTCCGGATGACTGTCCTGATAATGATAGTGACTACCATCGCAAGGTGAGGACCGCGGTAGATCTGTGCCCTGTGTGTGAATATGTTTTATTTAGTTCATTTATATATTCAATTTACATTAATTGGCATAACAAAGTTAAATTAGGTATATTTAATGTGTTATTACTAACCTTGCAATTTGGCAAACAGCTTCCAGTCTTTATACATATCTATAAACTCACGCTAGATGGTTTAGGAGGATAGAACCGAGCGCCAGGTGACTCGATACTTATACACTTTAACAATCATTGCTCTTCTCATGCACGTATAAGACTTGTGTGCGTACCGCCACCAATACCGGTAAGTCTTGTGTGCGTACCGCCACCAATACCGGTAAGACTTGTGTGCGTACCGCCACCAATACCGGTAAGACTTGTGTGCGTACCGCCACCAATACCGGTAAGACTTGTGTGCGTACCGCCACCAATACCGGTAAGACTTGTGTGCGTACCGCCACCAAAACCGGTAAGACTTGTGTGCGTACCGCCACCAATACCGGTAAGACTTGTGTGCGTGAATTGTGAGAGGTTTCTACAAAGCTTCTGAACTGTCCTTGACGTGTCACCGTACGCTTATCTCTCCCAACTTCTCAGTATATTTATGAGAATATAATGTATGCTCGTAAAAATATAGAGTCATTTTCTAAATTTAGTGAAAATCTTAGAAGTAAGAATACATTGCGTATGCCTGTACATCGACTTGCTAAGACTAGTAGATCTTTTATTGTAAATTATATTCGATTCTATAATAAATTACCTGAAACAGTTCTGTCCTTGCCTGACAATATGTTCAAAAGGTACATCAAAAATACTCTGTGCAGGAAGGGTTATTATAGAATCGATGAATATCTAACTGATAGAGATGCTTGGAAATGATTCAGCACATGTATTAATATATCTTTAATTGTACTACTTGATTTCACTATATGTACACTCACATATATTTATTGTAATATATTTTAACGATGGAAAAAAAGACCCATATTGGCAAGTTTCTTTTGGCATTTCTTCTTCGCCAATGGTCATTTCCGAAATGTTGGTAGATTAAAAAAGAGAGATTAAAAGTAAAAAAAAAACTGGAAAATTATTAAGATGCAATATGATTTAATTTAAAGAATGTAAGACGTGTCTAAGTGCCCGTAAGGGTCTAATGGCAAATAAATGATTTTTATCTTTTTTTTTTTACCTTTGAATGCTTTCCAACTGAACCCATAAAAATATGATTTCTGGTATCGCTCTCTCCTCCAACCTATTAAAGCCAGCGCGAACCGTCAACTTTATGACTTTCGACTCGTATCATTAATCGCACAGTCACAAACTGAATTTAACAGAACTTTGCTAAATCACTCAACCCGGCCGAGTCGTTGACAAGTACTCGTTTAACTTTGCCGATTAACTTGGCCCTTTTTTCACTCTCCTCCCTTTGTTTTCGCCAAGATCGATGCCCCGGATTTGATGAAGTTCGCCTCGGCTTATTAAATGTTCTGTTTAAGTTTTTGTACGATTTCTTTTTATGTTCCGAGGCGGAGTTCTCGTGTACGTATTAAGGTTGTTATTTATTTCTTTATCCGGTTTAGAATTGGTATTAATGTATTGCGAATATATTATTAAGCGACGAGCGAGAGACGAGCTCGGTGGCGCAGTGGTGAAACGCGCTGTTACGCTACTTTGACACCAACGCTCGTGGGTTCGATTCCCATACAATACAAACATTTGTGTGCATGAACATGTCTGTTTGTCTTGGTCTGGGTATTTTCTATATATAGTAAGTATGTATTTACAAAAAAAAATGTATTTACGTATGTTTATCAGTTGTCTAGTACCCATAACACAAGCTTCGCTTACTTTGGGGCTAGGTGGCGCGGTGTATTTTGTCCGACAATATTTATTTATTTAAATAAGAGATAGAAGAGTATACGACCGCGAAATGTATGGGAAAACGTATATAACGTGTTCTGACTGCTCAAGATCTTGTATATGCTACCGATTCTGTTAACGTAACGGTTGACATATTTAATTAACTTCGAACTATTTTTAATAAGCATGCTCCTGTCAGGACTGCGCTTGTTAAAGACCGTAGCTCATCGTGGATAATATTTAACGTTAGAAAAATGATGAAGTTACGATACACGATAATGCTTTGGCTAATTATCAACAGGATAAATCATGTTCGACAAAAAACAATATAAAGATCTTAAAACAATGGTTTCGGAAGCTATAGAAAATGAAAAACGTGCATATTTTAGTAAGAATATAAATAATAATATTAATGATAGTAAAATTGTTTGGAAAAATAAAAAAAAAACATGTACTACCAAACACCAAATCATCTGACATACCAGTTTTTCTGCGGGATCCTGATGACATCAATAAACATTTTAATGATATACCGGGAAACAACCCTACACACTTAGCATATTTTGAAACACACAGGCTAGTATAAAAAATGTTCGTTCACTCTGCGACTGGTCACTGCATATACCGTTGTCAAGGTAATAACAAGACTAACGCAAAATGTGTCGATGATCTGTCTCTGGATATGACCCTTTTAACTCTCCCATATACTTTACCTCACATCACTCACGTTATAAATAAATCCATCATAGAACACTATTGTTCAGAACTATGGTACACGGCTACTTCCCAAGACGGCTAGTCCACAGTCTTTTAAAAACCTAAGACCCTTTAGCATTTTGTCTGTATGTCAAAGATACTCGAAAGAGTGGTTTTTAACAAGTTGACCTTGACGAAAATGATATTCTGCCGATACATCAATCAGGTTTTAGAAGAGATCGGGATACAGCTACATACTTAATGGATGTTGTAGACAACATTCTGGCGACACAAGATAAGGGATATTCTACTATCCTTGTTCTATTAGACTTCTCGAGTTCTTTGACTGCATCAATATCCCATCACTGCTGTCAAAACTGACATGCCGTGGGTTTGATAAGAATACTGTGACTTGTTTCCGGAGTTATCTTGGAAATCGCTCTCTGCGTGTGGTTGTATCTAGTGATAGCATCGATAGTGTATCTGATGCATATAGGGTGGATTCTTGCTCTTTATATAGTAGCGATTTTCTTGATAGCATAATTTGTCGGTATCACATGTATGCGGACGATCTGCCGGTACGAAACCTTTTTTAAACTTGAAAATACTTACGCCGCTGTTAATGAATTGAATGGGAAACTAAGCAAAATACGTATATGAACTGAAAAAAAATCGACAGGATTTAAATCCTGCAAATTAAAATATATAATAATTGGCACCAAACATCGCAATTCGGCGGTTGAGAGCAATAATATTTTAATCGGTAATGATCATATTGGACGGGTATATGAGACACGCATTCTGGGCATTACAATGGATGCTGGGTCTACGATTAGAATCCTACGTAACTGAATTAACTAAACATAGATTATTCAAAATTAATCACCTCTTTAAGATACGAAAGAATATAAATGAGCAACTGAGAGTCAAGCTGTGCGAGGCGTTGGTCCTATCAAAATTAGGTCCTATCTCCTAGAAAGGTCCAAACGGGTCATCAAGCGCATACAAAATGCTTGTGTTAGATGCTGTTTTGGAGTACCACCAAGATATTACTCCATATTTAAACGCTGCTAATATGCTGAATATGAATCTAGGTGCGACCTGCACTTTTCAGTCTTACTTTTCGATGTTGTAAACACTAAAATACCAAAGGAATGCTTTCCTAATGTTGTCACAAAACCACTGCTTTCCGAGGTAGATTAAGATACTTAGCTACAAAATGTTGGAATAACCTCCCGTCGCCTATAAGATAGTCTAAATCCAAATGTTCTTTTAAAAACAAACTAAGGAACCATTCGTTATATTATCAAAAACTGCTAACATACGTCTTATATCAAATACATACATACATTTCGAAAATACTATTTTTATATTAATATTACATGTACCCAAGTTTGCTTTTTTGAATATGTATATTTGAGTTAATTATGACGGTGTTATCAAATTTGTGGAAAGTAGTATTTATGTATTATATTTTTCTTTATACGCGTAACTTCTACGGTTACGGCCACTGCATCGTGTGGAAAACAGCGTCTTGGCTCAACTGGCTTACGGCATTATGCTGAGACGGGGACGATTTTCTGCTGCCATGAAACTGTTTTATGGAATTTCCAAAAAAAAAATAACAACTTTTATTACGTATTTTATTTATCTTTTAAGCTTCTCTCTTGTTTTGTTGTCGTTCTTGTAGAACCGCGTAATGTTTTAATATTGCAGCAGAAATAAACTATTTCTTTCTTTCTTTCTATTACATATATAAGATGTAACACTTCATCAGCAGCCCTGGTCCCACGAACGATAATGTATGAAAGCGAGAGCTGGGTATGGCAGAGAGCATGAAAATAAAAATAGAATAAACACGGTGGAAATGAAAGTTCTTCCAGTATTCTAGAATATATATAGAATTGCGAATATATATATTATATAATGTAAGGTTGGCGATGAAATGTTGGAAGTGGATGAACTGTATATCTTGGAAGCGCTTTCTGCAGGGAAAGAATACACCGCTGATGTGGAAAGACGAGTGACTGCTGGGAATAATGTGAATGGAGCGTTGGGAAAACCTATTGGTAGTAAAAACTTGAATCTGTAGGCACAGCTCGCTATACACAATTCAGTGCTGGTCCCAACGTTTACTTGTGGAAGTGAGAGCTAGGTATGACAGAGAGAGCATGAAAGTAGAATAAATGCGGTCGAAATGCGAGCGTTGCGCAAAATTTGTGGCCTAACGCTTGTACCGTATTCACAATGATGATATTAGCAACAGAGTTGGGCTGAAAGTGAACGTCGGTGTTAAAATAAGAATAGGCATGCTCCGTTCGTTCGGGCATGAAGAAAGAATGCAGGATGAAAAAGTTACAAGGCAGATATAAAACGCATAAGTGGAAGGGTATAGGAGCCGAGACGACTTACCTACCATGACCAAATTGGTCGTGTTCTATCAGAAGCTGATGTCAGGAGCCTTAGAAACTGGCGAACGTGCATGAGTAGAGCAATTAATGTTAAAGTAGCGTTGTGAGGTGTGTGAGTCTGCCTATACCGCAAGGGATCTGGCATGAAGTTATAGATAGATAGATTAAAACCCTCGTCAAATTTAACAACTTCGATCGCATCGAAGCAGCCCTTCGGGAGAAGTACTCTCTACCTCACAGAAAACCTCAACCAAATAACAACTCACTGGAGTGTATTCCAGTATGTGAGTGAGGTCACCAGTAAGCTCCTAAGAAGTTGCTGTGTTAGCACCAGGGGTAGCACCACGCGAGTGATACTTGTGGTGGATCATTTGCTTCTACGCCTCCCGACAATGTATAAAAAAGACGACTGCAGCAGCTGATGGAGCAACCATGTCTGTGTACTAACAGCAATGAATTCCGGCTCCTAGTTCGTGAGAACTATGCCGTGGCAGAAGCACACAAAGCAGTTTGGATCATGTTGCTTATATAAATGAACAGACATCAGGATGCCAGCAATAAGATTTCCATACAACTCGTATACTGAACCCCACAAAACTAACCGTACGTGGTAATGCGCAACTACACGGCGCGAACACACGAATGTCGGATAGAAAAATCGGAGTACGGATTACAGCACAGATGTGCGGAATGGTCCCGGCGACAAATTGTTTTATCGAAAATTACTTTCTGGAGCTGCCACCGGATAAATTTCCATTTTTCTAATGGAAGCGAATCGCACGGAAACCGGAACGGTGACGCGTAGCATTCCAATTACGTGATCCCTTTGCTGAACATATTTTTAGTTTGACTTAATGCTAAGTTGGACGAAATTTTTCCTCTTCGTCTAAAAATTGTTGAGCTGTGAGATGAATTCGTAAGCAGATGATACTTTATTTCGCCAGTATCTTGTTTGTTTGGAGCGGTTTGTTTTGGCGTGCGATATATTTTACCTTTTTACTCAAACAATTCGTTATTCATGTGTTTGTATTATCACGAATTGTGCGGTCCCTGATATTGTAGGTTGCCGGGTGTATAATCTGTGACGCTTCGTGATAGTTTTAGATTTCAATCAAAAATTTATTTTTCCACTTTTCTTCTGCTTAGTCTTTTCCCGTTTTCTATTTTTTTTTATACAACGTCGAGAGGCATACAATCTCACGGCCCATCTCATTCAAAATGAGTTATCGTAACCTTTGAAGGCTTTTTATCAACCATTACATTAAGTATCACTAGCGCGATGCTACCTCCAATGCTAACACAGCAACTCTTTTATTGTTTACTGGTGACTTCATTTACTTGCAGGAACGCATCAACCTTCTAGGAAGTTGTTATTTGGATGCGATTTTTTATGAAGTGGGGGTACTTTCCCGGACGAGTTGCCTTGATGCGACGTACCTCTTTTAAAATCCATTAGGTTTGGCGAGAACCACTTCCTAAGCCTGAAGATTTGGCGAAGATACTGATTTTGACATGGAGCAACTGCGGTTAGACCTCAAAATAGAGGAAATATCAGTCTTTTTTAGGGTTCCGTGCCCAAAGGGTAAAACGGAACCCTATTACTGAGGCTCCGCTGTCCGTCCGTCCGTCCGTCCGTCTGTCACCAGGCTGTATCTCATGAACGGTGATAGTTAGACAGTTGAAATTTTGACAGATGATGTATTACTGTTGCCGCTATAACAACAAATACTAAAAAATAGAATATAATAAATATTTAAGGGGGTTCCCATACAACAAACGTGTTTTTTTTGCTCGTTTTTGCTCGATATTGATAACGGCAACAGGTAAACGCTTGAAATATTCACAGAATATTTAGTTATATATTTACTTTAAGAATAAATAATTAAATTAAAATAAAACAAATATTTAAGGGGGGCTCTCATACAACAAACGTGATTTTTTTTAGATAATGGTACGGAACCCTTCGTGCGCGAGTCCGACTCGCACTTGGCCGATTTTTTAGAATAGGTCACACGTCTTCTGAAATATAATTTATAGGGCGTGCGCTATTTTCCTTCACCACCGAGCGAGTGATAATGACCAATATGTACATAAATCCAAAAACACGAATGTAAACCCCATACAAATTCCAGTGTTCGACCAATCGGTTATTAGGCCAGCTCCTTATCCCTAGTGTCTTTCAACGACACAACTCTTTCAACGACACAACTCTTTCAACGACACAACTCTTTCAACGACACAACTCTTTCAACTACACAACTCTTTCAACGGCACTACTCTTTTTACGACACAACTCTTTCAACGACACAACTCTTTCAACGACACAACTCTTTCAACTACACAACTCTTTTTACGACACAACTCTTTCAACGACACAACTCTTTCAACGACACAACTCTTTCAACTACACAACTCTTTCAACGGCACTACTCTTCCAACGACACAACTCTTTCAACGACACAACTCTTTCAACGACACAACTCTTTCAACTACACAACTCTTTCAACGACACTACTCTTTTTACGACACAACTCTTTCAACGACACAACTCTTTCAACGACACAATTCTTTCAACGACTCAACTCTTTCAACGGCACTACTCTTTCAACGGCACTACTCTTTCAACGACACAACGTTTTCAACGACACAACTCTTTCAACGACACAACTCTTTCAACGACACAACTCTTTCAACGACACAACTCTTTCAACGACACAAGTCTTTCAACGACACTACTCTTTCAACGGCACTACTCTTTCAACGACACTACTCTTTCAACGACACAACTCTTTCAACGACACAACTCTTTCAACGACACAACTCTTTCAACGACTCAACTCTTTCAACGACACAACTCTTTCAACGACACAACTGTTTCAACGACTCAACTCTTTCAACGACACAACTCTTTCAACGACACAACTCTTTCAACGACACAACTCTTTCAACGACACAACTCTTTCAACGACACAACTCTTTCAACGACACAACTCTTTCAACGACACAACTCTTTCAACGACACAGCTCTTTCAACGACACAACTCTTTCAACGACACAACTCTTTCAACGACACAACTGTTTCAACGACTCAACTCTTTCAACGACACAACTCTTTCAACGACACAACTCTTTCAACGACACAACTCTTTCAACGACACAACTCTTTCAACGACACAACTCTTTCCACGACACAACTCTTTCAACGGCACTACTCTTTCAACGACACTACTCTTTCAACGACACAACTCTTTCAACGACACAACTCTTTCAACGACACAACTCTTTCAACGACTCAACTCTTTCAACGACACAACTCTTTCAACGACACAACTGTTTCAACGACTCAACTCTTTCAACGACACAACTCTTTCAACGACACAACTCTTTCAACGACACAACTCTTTCAACGACACAACTCTTTCAACGACACAACTCTTTCAACGACACAACTCTTTCAACGACACAGCTCTTTCAACGACACAGCTCTTTCAACGACACAACTCTTTCAACGACACAACTCTTTCAACGACACAACTCTTTCGACGACACAACTCTTTCGACGACACAACTCTTTCGACGACACAACTCTTTCGACGACACAACTCTTTCGACGACACAACTCTTTCGACGACACAACTCTTTCGACGACACAACTCTTTCGACGACACAACTCTTTCGACGACACAACTCTTTCGACGACACAACTCTTTCGACGGCACAACTCTTTCGACGACACAACTCTTTCCACGACACAACTCTTTCGACGACACAACTCTTTCAACGACACAACTCTTTCAACGACACAACTCTTTCAACGACACAACTCTTTCAACGACACAACTCTTTCAACGACACAACTCTTTCAACGACACAACTCTTTCAACGACACAGCTCTTTCAACGACACAGCTCTTTCAACGACACAACTCTTTCAACGACACAACTCTTTCAACGACACAACTCTTTCAACGACACAACTCTTTCAACGACACAACTCTTTCAACGACACAACTCGTTCAACGACACAACTCTTTCAACGACACAACTCTTTCAACGACACAACTCTTTCGACGACACAACTCTTTCGACGACACAACTCTGTCGACGACACAACTCTTTCGACGACACAACTCTTTCGACGACACAACTCTTTCGACGACACAACTCTTTCGACGGCACAACTCTTTCGACGACACAACTCTTTCCACGACACAACTCTTTCAACGACACAACTCTTTCAACGACACAACTCTTTCAACGACACAACTCTTTCAACGACACAACTCTTTCAACGACACAACTCTTTCAACGACACAACTCTTTCAACGACACAACTCTTTCAACGACACAACTCTTTCAACGACACAACTCTTTCAACGACACAACTCTTTCAACGACACAACTCTTTCAACGACACAACTCTTTCAACGACACAACTCTTTCAACGACACAACTCTTTCAACGACACAACTCTTTCAACGACACAACTCTTTCAAAGACACAACTCTTTCAAAGACACAACTCTTTCAACGACACAACTCTTTCAACGACACAACTCTTTCAACGACACAACTCTTTCAACGACACAACTCTTTCAACGACACAACTCTTTCAACGACACAACTCTTTCAACGACACAACTCTTTCAACGACACAACTCTTTCAAAGACACAACTCTTTCAAAGACACAACTCTTTCAACGATATAAGTAATCCAGTATATTAACGAGCGAGCATTTTTTTTTCTTTTTACAACGTCGGCAGGTATATACGCATACGGTCCACCTAATGTAAAGTCGATACAGGTAAAACCGTCCATAGATAGGCTTCGGTCGATGTTACTTAACCTTCGTGTTCGATTAGAATGACACGCACAACGATGATATCAAGATCTCGTATCTAAATCTACCTCAATTCTGTCTTGTGAACATATTGTAAAAGTGTAAGAAATTAATGAATTATAGTTCCATGGAAATACTACGAGACGTACATAGTATATATGTAGTCTAGTGAATAAAGAATCCGCCCATTATCCGACTAATCCCTGGTTCAAAACCTGGCGTGTATCACCAAATTCATACTTATATTGAATTAAACAATTTTTAACGGAAGTATCGCGTGTTTTATTTATTTTGTTGAACCTGACGTTTCGAATGCTTTGCAGCATCCGTGGTCACAGGATATGCAGGATGCTGCAAAGCATTCGAAACGTCAGGTTCAAAAAATTAATGAAATCGCGAAAACCTAAGACAATACTATATACTTATAGTTAGGTTACTTAAAGTTATAGGGTCGACAACGCAAGAGTGACACCCCTGGTGTTGCAAATGTCCATAGGCTACTGCTTACCATCAGTGCTTGTTTGCTACCTTAGTGGTATAAAAAAGTTATCACTTGCTCAGCGGTGAAGGAAAACCATCGTGAGGAATCCTGAACAAGAAATTATATTTCGAAAGGCGTGTGGACCTAACCTACGTAAGGTATGATTTTCTCTTTGGGTTGTAGAGGTCTAACGACTCCATGTCAAAATTAGTGTCTTTGCCAAATACTTTGTATTAGGTAGTGTAAAAAGTTACATATGGTTAAACTTACAAGGACACTCACACAACTAAATCATAAAGATGTAAAAAATTGTCTAAGGCCCGGCGCCCATTATCGACATCGGCACGGCTGAGGATTTTAAGTGATAGTTACGTAGTAACAAAAATACCGCTTCGGTATGTTTGAGGCTGCTGCATCGGTAGCCTTGAGGATGCTTCGGGATACTTCGGCATCCTTCGGTACGCCACCGTCCGCTGCGCCGCCGTCAACACTCGGGGGAGGGGAGGCATCTGCCATTTGGATCATTTGACTCACAATTTGTTTTGAAGAGAAATACGATATTGAGATGCTTCGGCAAGCTTGGGGACGGTGCGGCATGCTTAAGGACGCCTCGCCATTCCTAAGGACGTTGCAGCATGCCGAGGCATAGTTTTCGTCAATGTGCGCTTGCATGTAGGGATGCCGAAGGATCCCTATCCTTGCCGGTGCCGATAATGTGCGCCGGGCCTAAAACGACTCAGGTAGGTAGGTAGTCTTGAAATGAACAAACGTAAACAAAATTAATAGCTCTACTTTCGTACCACAATAAAAACACCAAGTGGAAATACATAAGAAAAACAAACAATCATCAAATACATCTACAAATTTAACAACAACTTCTTGGATCACAGGAAAAACAAAATAAACAAACTTTCTGTTTACCGGAAACCTAACCACACATTTTGTTTTCTTTGGAATTCAAGGGATGTTAAACGGATATAAGGGACTGTTAGTTCGCGGTAAACAAATAAATGAGAATATTAACTACATTTGAGAAATTTGTTATTGGTAAAGTTTCACTGATCACATCACTTCTATCGGATTGCGATACGATAAAGTCCTGTCTCGACTGATTTAATGTTATCTACATTAATATTGGGAACTTTGTGGGGATATTCACGGGGAAGGGGAGTGACCCCATAATTTCGTACGGAGTAACCGGCGGAATTACTGTTTCGTAACCAAGTCTATATATCAGATACGATGAATCGCCAAAGAGTATCACTTGCCAAATGTTTACAATGCTGGGAATTAAGTCCATTAGATCACAGGATTCATGTCAATACAATTCCTGTTTAGTCATAACAATGTTTACATTGTTTTTTTATACTACGTCGCGAGACATACAAGCATACGGCCCACCTGATGTAAAGCGGGTACCGTAGCCTATTAACGCTTGCAATATATTATCACACGCGCGATGTCTTTCTGCTTCTTATACAGCAACTTCTTAGGAGTTTACTGGTGACCTCACACACACGCGGGAACACAACAACCCTCTACGGAGTTGTTATTTGCAGCAGATTTTGCGGCGGTTTTCTGAGAGGTGGAGGTACTTCCCCAGACGGGCTGCTTTGATGCGCCCTACCTCTTTTAAAACAACCAGACCAAGGCAAATAGACATGTTCATGCACGCAAATGTTTGCTTTGTGCGTGAATCGAACCCACGAGCGTTAGTGTCAAAGTCGCGTCATTCACGACTGAGCCACCGAGCTCGTCATAAATTGTATATAAAAATACCTAGAACTTATAAATGTGTCTTACAATATACTAGAGCTAACTTTATGTAATAAATACTGAATTGAAGTTTATTATTTAATAACAAATAAGAAATAATCTTTTCGGTAATTTTAAATAACATAAATAAAAACATTTCTTTGAACGCGAACAAGAAATTGCTAACCATTTGTTTTATTTCTATTCTGTCACGTAAAGGTCTAAAAAGCGTATGTAACAGATTAATTCCTCGAACGTAACGGGGATGTGCCGCGCATCGTTCATAACGGGAACGTGGTTCTCGTGAAAATCAAAATCGCACTTGCGTTTTAGATTTAATATGAATAGGTATATAGTATACTTACTTTCTGTAGTAATATACGCCACGTACGAGTCTAAGGAGAGATTTCGCCTCTCTTTGCGTGTTCTACCGATTGTACAATGGGTTGTGTTCTGAGGAATTGTTTGATATCATGCCAACAGTCTCGTTTTACCATCGCATTGCTCGCGGACGGCTGGGAGTTCACCCTCATACACTGGAGCCGCAACGGTCACGTACTGTTCCTGAGAAGCTTTCTACCGAGAACTATTAAGATGTGGATTGAGCTCCCTGCCGAGGTTTTCCCAAGGGGCTACAGTATGGGGTTCTTCAAGAAAGGCGTGAAGAGGTTCTTACAGGATCGGCAAATGGGGTTGCAAATGTCCATCTATAGTAACTGCTTACCATCAGGCAGGCCGTAAGCTTGTTTGCGCCAGGATTTGAACCGGGGACCAGTTGTTCAATAGACCGGTTCCTTATCCACTAGGCTATCACTGTTCGTACACGCTGTGTACATAGATTCAATTTAATACACTTGAATGTTGAAACCATTTCATACTAGATAAGATTCTGGTATCGCATTGGGTAAGCCCGCACGACAAGGGTTTTGATCCCTTGATGACGGTTGCTATTACCTATTACGTAAGCTTCTAGTAGAGATCTTATGATATGAAAAATTGGTCTAATGTCAGACTCGCTCACTAAGGGTTCTGTACCATTGTCTCAAAAACACACTTCTCGTATAGGTTGCCCCTTTTGTTTTTAATATTGTTTTAATTTTGTTATTTGATGATACATCGCAAATAATAATAAATATACGGCGAGTTGTTGGTCCGTAACGACACCACAGGTACCCGAGTGCCCCAGAGAGCCGATCAGGGGCTTTGCCTCCGGCGTGTCTTCGTCCGTCGGAGTGGAAAGTCACGAAGGCCCGCCGGACTCTCAGCTCTGGCTTGCCTTCATTGGCCGTCCAGAGAGGAGTCGATAGAGTATATTGCTCTAGCAGGTGATATACTCCAGGGGTGGAAGTGTTAAAGGGCATAACGCCGCGAGTAACTTCGGAGAAAGAGCAGCACACCTCTCGACACTCCTGAGTTACTCATCCGCGGCGCGCGACGCGACGAGGCGCATTTCGCGGGTCCATCCAGTGAGTGCGAGCCACTGCCGGACGGAATTAACATCAGATATGATAGATATACGAGTAGCAAGCGTCCGTCCCTCTTATGTAATAGCTCAATATCAATAACTTCTCCAGATCTCATTTCAATAGCCTAAATAATATCTGACACATTCGCAATAGTGCTAATACCTACCTCTAATATTAATATCCTCTGCAGCAGGTCAATATTACATCAAGCCTATCCCCGCGCATGGCTATCAAATGACCGGGATAAACCCGTGATATTAGAAATATACTTTCTTTGAAAATATCTGTCTATTACGGTTATTAAGGTAGGTTTAGCCTGTATATAAAGTTATGATTCAACTGCAGTTTATACATTTAACATTCTTCACGGTCTCATCTATAGTAATATATGAAGCGGAAGAAGTAGTTTGTTTTATTGTCTGTATGAACGCTTTAATCTTTGGAACTACCAACCGTATTTGAAAAATTATTTCTGCATTTGGTAGCCCAATTATTCACGAAGGTTATATGCTATTCAACTTTACGATACGATCCTTAAAAGCGAAGAAAAAATAAAGAAACAAGTCTTCCGATTTAGATTGGTCATAGCGTTTTTTAATTAGTTAATAGATTCAGGCGTTATTTTGCGAAAGTCAAATTTACATGCAATTTGATCTAACCTGCTTTGTGTGTTTGTGTTTGGTGGCGGAAGCACACAAAGCAGGTTAGATCAAATTGCATAGCGTTTTTTTTTATTTAATATTCAGTATAATGTAATTAAGCATAATTATCATTTTTCTTGGTGTTAATTGAATTATTCGTGGCAAGATTGTGCATCGGGGTGCCATATTAAAGAATTGGTCTTTTAAGATGCAGCATAGTTGAGGCAGTTATCTGGGACAGCCATGAGAGACACTCGGTGAAGCTTAGCGTTGCAGGTGCGGCTTGCACACTGAAGCTGCCGAGGATTGATAAGGAAATAGTAGTCATTTAAGCGGTGCAGAAGATGTAATTGACTGACATTTGGCATGACTTTTTTAGGGTTCCGTTGCTCAATAGGAAAAACGGAACCCTTATCAGATCACTTTGTTGTCCGTTTATCTGTCAGTCCCTTTCTCCTTAGACCATTTCTATCAAGGAGAGGTAGAGCTATTAAGCTCAAAGTAATATCAAATACTCAAATCTGCAATCAGTGAAAAAATCAACTCGCTAAGTCAGCACTAACAAAAGATACGGCTGTTTATGTCCCATTTATGCGTATATTTTGACATTTGCAAGGGAATCAAAGCCTGTAGGGTATACTTCCCGTTGATATAGAATCATGAAATTGAAATGAAAGGTAAGAAGCAATGTCATGTAGCACAAGTAAAGAAAAAAAATATATACGTCAGGCATACAAACATACGGAGAGGGTAGGGCGCATCAAAGCAGAGTCTGGGGGAGTACTTCCACCTCACGAAAAACCGCAGCCAAATAACTCCCTAGAGGGTTGCTGTATTCCTGCGTGTGAGTGAGGTCACTAGTTAGCTTGGAGTTCAGCAACTCCAAGGAAGACATGCAAGCATACGGCTCACCTGATGTAAAGCGGGTACTGTAGCCTATTAACGCTTGCGATATATTTAGTATCACTCGCGCGATGCCTCCTCTGCTGCTTACACAGCAACTCCTTGGGAGCTTACTGGTGACCTCACTCACACGCAGGAACACAACAACCCTCTAGGGAGTTGTTATTTGGCTGCGGTTTTCTGTGTGGTGGAGGTACTTCCCCCGACGGGCTGTTTTGACGCGCCCTACCTCTCTCTGTGTGTTTTACACACACAAATGTTTGCCTTGTGCGGGAATCGAACCCACGAGCGTTGGGGTCAAAGTCGCGTCATTCACGACTGAGCCACCGAGCTCGTCAAAAATTCTTAGAAGCCGTGTTAAAGAAAAAAAGTAGAAAAATCTATTCTAAGCTAAGGATACAGAGACACGACGGATACAGAGAGACAGATGCGGGATGTGGCTAATATTAGTAATGTTACATTGTCATTAGACAATAATGTATTCGGGTTCTTTTTATCCTCGAGGGGAAAGGCAAAGGGATCTAGCCCATACAGCCAAGTCATCAGTTTAGAACCATTTGAAAATCTTAAGTCTACGTTCCAGCTTCAGGAACAGTGCTGAAAAAATACTTGGGAAGGGTACCCAGACACAATCAACCCAATTTAAATACCGCCCGTAAAACGATAGTGATTTTTACCAGGTGTTCTTGATGAACTTTTTCACGTCTTCCAAAAAGTGCATAAACGTGTTATATTTGAGTTTTTTCATTACTGTATAATTTCACTAGCACTTATGTTACATAATACTATCGAAATTGTCGCACAAAACAAATTTTATACTGAATTGTAAAAATTTCAAGTAAAACAACAATGTCACTCGTCAAAAGCGCGGGAAGAAGTTAATGTATTCAGGTTAAAGTAATGTTGCCACCTATGTGCTATCAGTGGTACATTAGTGTTGTCCAAATGCAAGTTAGTTTTGAGTTTTGATCGGACAATTTGTATTATGTATGTATATGTTTTGTTTCGTAGTTGCGTTATGTTTGTGTACGAGTTTACTTGTGTTATGGCTGTTGTAGTATTCTTTTGTTTATTGTAGTCCGAGCGCTCGTGTGTAATTAGCAGTTTTGAATATGATACATACACGTGTTGGAATGGAATGGAATATAATACACAATACACATAGAAAACTTGTTATACTACTACTACTATAACTTCACGCCAAATCCCTAGCGGGGTAGGCAGAGAGAACCGAGCACCACGTGACTCGATCCTTACATATCTCACTCGTTTCTTTAATATTCATTGCTCTTCTCATGCACGCTCGCCGGTTTCTAGGGCTCCTGACATCACCTTCTGATAGAAGACGACCAATTTGGTCATGGTAGGTAAGTCTTGGCCTTCCTCGGCTCCTACATCCTTCCACTTTTATATTGTATTGTATATCTGCTTCGTCATTCTTTCATCTTGCATTCTTTCTACATGTCCGAACCAACGGAGCATGCCTCTTATTATTTTAACACCGACGCTCTCTTTCAGACCAACTCTGTTTCTACGTAACATCATCATTGCGAATATGGTCTAGGTCTACAAGCATTACGCCACAAAATTTGCGCAGCGCTCGCATTTCGACAGCTTGTTATATTGTAATTTAATTATATTTGCTTCCGTTACAAACGAGTAAATTCTACCACCACATCAATCCTTACTTATCCCACTGCAGGGATAAGGGTCTCCCTTCAATCGAAGGGGTTTAGAGCATACTCCACCACACTGGTCAAATGCGGATTGGCGGAGGCCAGTGTTTTCAAGCTTCCCGAGGGCCACTGACTTAGCTTAAGGACTGTCATCTATCGACAATAGACGACGGCTCAACGTGCCCTCTGAAGCACGGAGAAACTCGAGATAGATAAACCCATCCATAGACAGGCTGCGATCGACCTTGCTTAACCTGCATGTTTGGTTAAAATGACACGCGCAACGACGCCATCGAGTTCTCACTAAACTCAACAATTTAGTAATTTTATATATTGTTAGTAAGCTATGGGACTAAATTACTTTCGAATTTATACTTCTTTTAGAACATTGGGGATAATGATGGGAGCGAATTTACGACACCGATATTTAAAATCGACACGGCGAAGTTGGTTGGTACATGTCTCTAAAGTTTTGTTCATGACTATATTCAAACTAGTTATTCAAATACCTACTTATTTATGAATTTATAATACGCGTTTTATATTATCATAGATGAAATGTTGATGAATATTTTGTATTGTATAATATACAATACAGTGGTAAATGATATGTTACGCGAAAACAGAATAACTTTTATAACTTTTTTTTTTTAATAGCTAGATTGTTAGGTTTTTCGGTAAATAGTAAGTATGTACGAACATAGACGACGATGCACCTCGACACTCCCTGGCTGGTTACGTGTGCAAATTTGAATGAATGAGATGAGACTGAACAATTACGATGTGTTGGATTTATATGGAGAAATGAGAATGAACGAACTAAGTAAACCTATTTCAGACGAATGTTTGTAACAAAATCTCCTTATGTCGAACACTTTGTTCAGTCGTAAGGATATTTAATACTGGAGTGACCGTACGTTTATGATTCGCATGTCAAATCGCATCGTTTCGGGAATTTCAAACTTAAAAGTAAAACCTTATTTAAATACAAAATTTGATGCAAATCCTTAGTCTGTAATTTTTGCATATATAGATAGGAATATAAATGTATATACAATTACAAAAATTGCTCGATTAAAGTAACAAAATAGGATAGGATACGTATAATAATCTTTCTTTCTTTTGGTGTCGGACATAACTGCATACTTTTGTATTGCATCTATATTCTTAACATAAATTGTGTAATTGTATAAGGTTCTTTTACATATTATGCACCACCTACCTTTATCTATGTTAATTCTCCTTTAAGTTAAGGTTGCCTGGAAGAAATTGGATTAGCGACAAGGCCGCCTATTGTACTTTCTTATATAGACTATGTATATTTGTATCGTTTATTGGTGCAATAAAGAGTTTTGTATTGTATTGTAATTGAAGACGGTATAATCAAAAAAGTTTGTCGATTTCACTATGATAGATGACTGACTCCGATTATTATTGATATAAGAGACTATACAGGCCACACCTACTGATAAGCCAGTTTATTTGCCCTTTCAAGAAATGGAGTGCTTACTACTTTTGGAGACCAGGGAAGGAGAAAAGTAATAAGAGTAAAAACCTGAGTATGTAGAGTTTTGCGTTGCTCCGTTTTCTAGTTTGGCTGTGTTTTTCTGTGAGGTACTTCCCCAGACGGGTTGCTATGATGCGCCCTACCTCTCTTAAAACACTTAGTCCAAGATAAAATAGTTCATTCACTCAAATGTTTGTCCTGTATGGGAATCGAAGCCACGATACTTCATGTCAATGTAGCATTGCTAAACACTAGCTACTGAGCTCTTCAATAAATCCTTTCTCCTCGTTTTCCAGATATATGATCGAAACAGGTCAAACACATTCCTTATGCACAGATTTTGGAGGCGGTCCAATTTGTACACGAAGTCCTCAGTTGGGTCTAAGAAAGGAATATTACCATAGTTATAGTCATGAAGTAAATAACCTATGTAGAGCCGATGAGACCAATATTAAGTAGAAACTCAATTCACCGCTACGGGGACTAAAGCACTACTCTTATTGGTTAGTTCGCGGATCAATAATGCGGCACTTATCGGCTTATTGGTTAAAACACTCTCTTGTTAGTAAGCAGGCACGAATAGTTGAAATATTTAAAACACGTTTTTGTGAGTGCGGGGTACCTTTATGCACAGTCAAGTGGTTTATTGGGTAGTACACTTTAACATTAAGTTAAATGTGAAATTATTTTAGTGTATATCTTCACGCCAGGTCCCTTGCGGGGTAGACAGAGAGAACCGAGAACCATGAGACTCAGTACTTACACACTACAATCGCTTCTTTAACATTCATTTCATGCACGCTCGCCGATTCCTGAGGCTCCTGACATCACCTTCTGATGAAATACGACCAATTTGGTCATGGTAGGTTAGTCTCGGTCTTCCTCGGCTCCTACATCTGTCCACTTTTGCATTGTATATCTATTTCGTCATTCTTTCGTCCTGCATTCTTTCTACATGTCCGATTCAACGGAGCATGCCTTTTCTTATTTAAATACCGACACTCTTTTTCAGACTCACTCTCTTTCTTACGTCTTCATTACGAACGCGCTCACCAAGCTTTATGCCACAAATTTTACGCAATGCTCTCATCTCGACCGCATTTTAAGTTATATGTAATTGTGTTTAGAAATAACTTATCGTCTTTCTTTCTTCTGAAATAATCACTCAAGCAATAAAAAAAGTCTATATTCCACAAAGAACATATAAACTAATATACTTCATTGCACTGGGTATGAATTACAGTTATTACTAACATTTGTGGTGATGCGGGACCTGACCCCACGACCTCCAGACGGCAATAAACGTGAGCAAACATCGTAACTGCTACACCAAGAGCGTAGCAATAATACATGAATGCATCAAACTGTACTTACATTAGTTTGACGAGCCCTGTGTTCAAGACAGTAAATGGCTCATAATAAAGGTTCGATTCCGACATAAGACAATTATTTTGAATTAAACAATTTTTAACAGAAGTATCGTGTGTTTTATTTATTTTGTTGAACCTGACGTTTCGAATGCTTTGCAGCATCCGTGGTCGCAGGAAGACTAAGGTGACATTTGTCTTACATTGGTTATTCAATTATTACATCTATCGACATGGATGGATTATATATATTCCGATTCTCACAAAAATCGCTCACGGTGTCCGGACGTTTTTGAGTAGATCTCTGGGTTTGTGACTTGATTAGTTTTAGAACTGGATCCCAAGCAAGTGGTACTTGTCAACCATCTTCTCTATTGAAATTGGGGTGTTTTCTTATTTCTTATATTAAGACAATTATTTTTATGAATGAGTGTTGTCTTGGTCTGCTTTTAGGAGAGGTAGGGCGCTTTATAGAAGCGCGTCCGGGGAAGTAAATCCACCTAACAGAAAACCGCAGCCACATAACAACTCTCAGGATTTTGGAATTCCTTCTAGTGAGTGAAGTTACCTTTAAAATCCTAGCATTGAAATTCCACGAGCCATACTTTCCACATTGCAAGCGTTCAAAGGATATGGTAACCACTTTACATCACGTGGACCATATACTTGCATACCTGTTGTTATCTTCGCTGCTAATGTAAGATCTCATTGAATAATTTCTGATGTACTTATATGAATGCAAAACCCTTCAGATAATGCTTTCCTCTCTTACAAACACCCAGACTACTACAAACAGACTTGTTGAATGTATGTATTTCTTCACGCCAGGACCCTTGTGGGATAGGCAGAGAGAACCGAGAACTATGAGACTCAGTACTTACACACTACACTCGCTTCTTTAAAATTCGCAACTCTTTTCATGCACGCTCGCCGGTTCCAAGGGCTCCTGACATCACCATCTAAAAAAACACGACCAATTTAGTCATGGTAGGTTAGTCTTGGTCTTCCTCTGATCCTACATTCTTCCACTTTCGCATTATATATCTATTTCGTCATTCTTTTATCCTGCATTCTGTATACACGTCCGCATCAACGGATGCCGGTATGCCTTTTCTAATCTTAATTCCAACACCCTCATTCAGACCAACACTCCTACTTACATCATCAGGCACAGACTTGTTCATACACTTAAATGTATGTCTTGAAAATCGAAAATTTTAGGTTATCCATGTTTGCCTAATGATAAAAAGAAACCTTTAATAACATATTCTTAAACCCTTTCATCTGCCAAAATCGACCGTCAAAAACTTATCAAGTGCTCGTGCACTCAATAAGTACCGAAACGTTCCCAATTCAAAAGCAATAGGCACTTATTGCCCTCTCACGCTGATCTCGAAACTTCATCGTACCCGAATTGAATTTTCGATTTGCTATCGAAACACTTACTGACAATGAGAAGGTACGGAGCGAAATTGGCTGGGTATAATCTCTTTAATCTATTCGAAGGTGAGGTGCTTTTGTGAACAACTACGTATAAGTTAATATAACCAAAGTCATTTCTAATACAATCATATAAATATAGTTATAAATACATTACTTTTTGTGACGCTACTATCAGGCCAAGTACACTTGCAGAGTGGATAGAGTGAAGTGAACGCTACATGACTAGATTTTTACATACTCACTCGCTTATTTAATATTGATAGCTCTTTCCTTATACGTTCGACGTACATAGGTAGGTAGGGCGCAACAGTGCACCCTGTCTGGAGAAGAACCCCCCCCCCCCCCCCCAAACCGCAGCCATATAACAACTTCCTAGAGGGTTGTTGTGTACCTGCGTGTGAGTGAGGTCACCAGGAAGCTCCTAAAGAGTTGCTTTGATAGCAGCAGAGGTAGCATCATATTAGTGATACTTAATGATATATAATTGTATCAAAAAAGGTGTTTTTCCTAAATACATGCAAATTTACACAAATAAAACGCCAAACGAAGCACATGACGTATAAAAAATAACCCGTAAAGTACGAGTCCGACTCACGCACCGGGGGTTTCGTAAAAAACTAATTTCACAAAGTTATTTCATATACAAAAAAAAAACTATGTGATATGACAACAAATTTATGGTCCTCGATTTTTTTCTTTACTTGTGCTACAAGGCCTTTTTTTTATCAAGTTCTATGATTATAGGTCAACGGAAATTACGTATTTGTGCATAAACAAGACATAGACAGCCGTATCTTTTGATTGTGTTGACTTAGAAGTTTGAATTTTTCACAGCTCGAAGGGATTGCAGACCTGCGTATATGTTATTAATTTCAGCTTGATAGCTCTACCCGTCCCTGAGAAAAGGGTCTTCACAGACGGACAGTCAGCCAGATGGACAACAAAGTGATTCTATAATGGTTACGTTTTTCCTTTTGAGGTACGGAATCCTAAAAAGATGAAATTGCCAATAAAAAATCTATCAACAATTTTCTATCTGCTTTTTCAGAATCCGTACAGTATTTCTCTTTTACGCATTTATTTCTACTTTGAAAAGGAAACAAAAGAGATTTCTATCACACTGAACGTAGAGTCCGGCGAGTGAAACTTTGCTAACTTATCGCACTCAATCAATGTGTATTGAAAAGTTGCTCCTTGCAAGTTCGCAGGCGATACGTTCTCTCTAAGGATTCAACGATAAAAGTTATCGCTTGCAGTGGATTTTAAGATCAATCTTTCAGTAATTTATAAAATGTGTCAGGAATACGAGCAAGAAATATGTATGTCAGCGTTTGTGGAGCAGAAATGGAGTGTAAGCAGTTCTTCACCGCCTTTAGAGTGAAATGAAATGAAAAGAAACGCGTGAAGAGGATTTTGGAACGCATGGGTGACACCCCTGGTGTTGCAAATGTCCATAGGCTACGGTGACTGTTTAACCATCAGGCGGACCGTATGCTTGATTGGCACCTTAGTGGTATAAAAAAAAGAAATGTTGACGTCTGCTAATTGCGCAATGACAGCCCAGTGGATAAAGAACCGCCCTACTGACCAAATGGTACATGATTCGTATTCTCACAAATTGAAATTATCACTAGTTCGACGGTGAAGGAAAACATCATGCTGTTTCCTACATGTCCAAGAAATAACATTTAACAGGTTTCCTTCACTTTGACAGGAGATCCCCAAACCCTGTAACCTGTACTTGTACTCAAATAAAGAAATTGAATTTGAATTGAATGTTAAACAAAAGTCACTTAACCTAACTTAAAAAATCGGGCAAGTGCGAGTGGGACTCGCGCATAAAGGGTTTCGTACCATTATCTATAAAAACGGCAAAAAAATCACGTTTGTTGTATGGGAGCCCCCTTAAATATTTATTTTATTCTACTTTTTAGTATTTGTTGTTATAGCGGCAACAGAAATACATCATCTGTGAAAATTTCAACTGTCTAACTATCACGGTTCATGAGATACAGCCTGGTGACAGACGGACGGACGGACGGACAGCGGAGCCTCAGTATTAGGGTTCCTTTGGGTACGGAACCCTAAAAAGAGCTAATTTTCTGTCTGGGTTGTGGAAGTCTGATGGCAGTCGCTCTATATCAAAATCTGTATCTTCCAAATCCTCAGTCTTAGGTAGCGGACCCCGCCAATCCTGATAGAGAACGCTAAGAAGAAGCGAAGACAAAATTGTGCAGCCTGCTAATAATTAAATGACAATGAAATGATAATTTTTTAAGAGAGGTAGGGCGCATCAAAGCAGCCCATCTGGGGAAGTACCTCCACCTCACAGAAAACCGCAGCCAAATAACAACGCCCTAGAGCGTTGTTGTGTTCCTGTGTGCGAGTGAGGTCACCAGTAAGCTCCCAAGGAGTTGCTGTGAAAGCAGCAGAGGTGGCATCGCGCGAGTGATACTTAATATATCGCAAGCGTTAATAGGCTATGGTATCCGCTTTACATCAGGTGGACCGTATCGTTGTATGCCTCCCGACGTAGTATAAAAAAAAATGAGGTTCTGGCAATCGAGAAGTAAGGCGCATCGAAACACAGGTCCGATTAGGAAAGTATGTCGACCTCATAAAAGATGGCTGCCACATAACACCTCTTTAGAGGGTTATGTCCATGTGGGAGACTACGGTACGAGTTGCTGACTTTTTTTTATACCACTAAGGTGACAATCAAGCATACGGCCTGCCTGATGTTAAACAGTCACCGTAGCCTATGGACATTCGCAACACCAGGGGCGTCACTCATGCGTTGCCGACCCTCTAAAACCTCTTCACGCATTTCTTGAAGAACTCCATGCTGTAGTCCCTTGGAAAAACCTCGGCTGGGAGTTCATCCCACAGCTTGAGTGTTCTCGGAAGAAAACTTCTCTGGAACCGCACCGTACGCGACCATTGCGGTTCAAGCGTGTGAGGGTGAACTCCCCGCCGTCGGCGAGCGGTGCGGTTATAAAAAGTAGCTGTCGGCATCATTTCGAACAACTCTTCAGAACACAACCCGTTGTACAATCGGTAGAACACACAAAGGGACTTTGCAGCAGAGGTATCAACACGCTAGCGATTCTCTTTGTATTAGAAGCATTCATACGTCACGGTAACTACTATACATGCGGTGGAGTGTATGGGATAATGGGATGCGCTAAAATGAAGGTGTGAGTAGAACTAGGCTTGTAAAAAATGCACTCATAGGACAAAGTGGACGGTGAAATGTAGAGTTTGTAAGGCTTAGATATTGTATTGAGCTTTTACAGTGAATTCCATACTTCTCCACTTTCCATCTCTCTCGACCTGTGTGTAAGTTTAGATCTATACATACAATGATTAATAGTTCAAAAAGTTGAACATGTTACAATGTACAAACATGTTATATAAAATACCTTGAAAATTCCGTAAAGGCGAAACCGGTCGGTAAAAATAAAAATAATTATTAAATAAAATTGTGAAGTGGAATTTGTACAAGTGCAAGTATTAACATTAACGAGATGTCTTCAAAATTCCACCAAGCGCCTACAATCAACAGTATCAACATAAGCTCAGAAAGGTTGTTTGATGTGATGATCACAGCTTCCTTCTACAACCTCACTGCGTGCTACAGGAAGAGACGAGCTCGGTGGCGCAGTGGTGAAACGCGCTGTTACGCTACTTTGACACCAACGCTCATGGGTTCGATTCCCATACAGTACAAACATTTGTGTGCATGAACATGTCTGTTTGTATGGGTCTGAATATTTTCTATGTCTATAAGTATGTATTTACAAAAAAAAAAATGTATTTACGTATGTTTATCAGTTGACTAGTTGACAGTTGACTAGTTGACAGTTGACTAGTAGACTACCCATAACACAAGCTTCGCTTACTTTGGGGCTAGGTGGCGCTGTGTAATTTGTCCCACAATAAAGACAATAAAGAAAAAATAAGAAATATTTTGTCATACATTGGAACCACAAAGGTCGCGCACTGTGCAGTTACGGAGCAGTTTTCTGAAAATCGGTAGGTTGTGCAATGAGCTCCCGGCTATGTTTTCATAAGAGTTTACAGTTCCATTTTACAGTAAACTAGCCGTTAAGTATTTTTTATAGATTCGCCGACTCACGAATCATACCCCTGATGCCTATTATCAGGCTGGCCGTAAGCTTGTTTGTCTCCTTGTTAGTATTAAAATACAAAAAGTTATTTTTTTTATACATGAGCTTGGAAACTACTTCTGCTACTTCGCGTCCTCCCATTTCCTAATCCAATAGGATTGGCGGGGTCCGCTACCTAAGTATAGGATTTGGCGAAGACACTGTTTTTATATAGAGCGACTGCCGCCGAAATATAATTTCTTGGACATGTGGCTTACCTCTGTTTTCTTTCTATGTATCATCACCGAGCAAGTGATAGATATATGTACATAAATCCGAAAACACGAATTTAGTGGTACCTGCCCCCCCCCCCCCCCCCCCCCCCCGGCTTCGAACGGGGACCAGGTGGACAATAAGCCGATTCCTTATCTACTGGGCTGTCACTGCTCGTTTTAATTAATGAATATCAGTATCTTATTCAAATCCTTATGCTCAAATCCTTATGGAAACCGGATAACTCTATAAAGAAGAAGACTTGAGCTTAATTTAAACGAACTTTTTTGAAATTAGTGTATATTCTATATTGTACTAAATTTAGTATCTACTTGGAAAACTAATCTACCATGACCAAATTGGTCGTGTTTTATCAGAAGGTGGTGTCAGGAGCCCCAGGAACTAGCGAGCGTGCACGAAAAGAGCTATGAATGTTACAGTAGTGAGTGAAGTATGTAAAGACCGCGTCTTATGGCGCTCGGTGCTCTTTGCCTATCCCGCAAGGGACTTGGCGTGAAGATATGCATACATACATACTTGGAAAAAATATTGTTTTACAGTTCTCATTTCTCAATTATTTTATATATTATGAAGATTTTCTTCCATAAATTTGAATTTGTTTCGTCGCATAAAATCGTCTGTGATCTACAGCAACAAGAATAACACACCGGAGTTATTAAAACCTTAGGCTTAGACATAAAGCCGGGCGAGGCCCAAGGTTTCTAAATATCCTTCCATTTATAATTCACGCTTTTAACATTAAATGTAATCGCAATTACCATTAAACTGTACTATATGATAAGATGTGGTTCTTTGTTAGTTTGAACGTGCTTAACTCTATCGATATTTTTGTAATTGTTTTCCCGAATTTTGAGAAAGGTTATGTACCTCCGCTGAAATTGTGTTTCTAGGCGATTTTAATGCCCACCGCGTGAAATGGCTCGGGTCACGTTCTACTGACCAAGCGGGAAGATCATTCTATGACTTTGCCTTAGCATATGGTCTGTCGCAACTGGTTTCTTCGTCAAGGCGGGTGCCAGACATTGAGGAACATGCGTCCTCTCTTTTAGATCTTCTGCTGACCTCTCACCATGAAAACTATCATGTATCTGTTGGCGCCCCCCTCGGGTCATCTAATCACTGTCTGCCGTTGTGTGTGGAATTTAGGTCGGCGGATTGGGAAGGGCTACGCATTTTCTTCTCCTCCTACCCCTGGGGGCACATTTACTTCTCGCTGGACGATCCCAGCGCCTGTGCCGACGTTGTCGTCGATGTATCGATGTCGAACTATACTATATAAGAAAGCGGATGAGTTTTTTGTTACTTTGAACGCGCTGATCACTATCGATATTTTTGTAGTTGTTTTCTCGAATTTTGAGAACCTTTATTCACCTACCTAGTATTTATTCATCACCTCGATACGACCCTTAAAAACTGGGTTAAAAATAAATAAGGTAAGGTAAAGCGATCCCACGAAACGCCGCGTACGTGCGGATGCAGTAGTCGCTTGTAGCTAGTTCACTGTAAAATGGAACTTAAGTTTGGAATAACCAATAATAATAATTCTAGAACAAAAGGAGATTTAGACCGGCAAGCGTGCATGAGAAGAGCAATTAATGTTAAAGAAGCAATAGAGGTGTGTATAGATCGAACCATACGGCGCTCGGATTTCTCTGCCTACACCACAACGAATATGGCGTGAAGTTATTTTAGTTAAGTTATTTATATATCGTTAAATAAATCACTATCTTTAATTACTAATTAACGTATTAAACTTTAGTTAATGATTTTTTTCAAATGTAGTAATTAATTTGTAACATTACATAAAAGAATACCTACATTATATATGAATGTAAAGTAAAATAACCAACCGCAAAATCAAATCCAAATTCACACGAAGCGTTCTCGCGAAAGATTTGCTCGTTTCCCTAATGAAACGACAAAATCCAGTCACACCTTGGAGCGCAGAGTAATTATGAACAGTGTAGCAACTAATTACAATTCTGACTGTTGACTCCTAAATGGTGAATTGAAGTAGTACACTAATGTTCCTGATCCTCTCCTGTATACTTTGATGTCAAATTGAAATAATTGAGTAAAGTCCCAATATAAAGTCATAATGACATCATTCATTTCTAGATTCATTTCACTATGGACCATCAAAGTCGCTATGCGTGCTACGGAAAGAGCTATGATCGGAGTTTCTCTGCGTGATATAATGGAAGCTGGTGGCACAGGATCGAGACGAATGGCACTCTAGAGAAATTAGATTCAGGTGTTGCTTGGCGAAAGTACATTTTACAGGCAATTTGATCTAAACTACTTTGTTTGAGATGGCGGGCACTTGCAGAGACGACCGCAGCAGCCGAGGTAGAGACGACCAGAGCTGTCATGGAAGCGAGGGCATGCATCTACAAAAGAAGTATTAGGGTGCCAGCCGGCAATAGTTCGCATGAACTAATCGGTAGCGGAAGCACACGAAACTTAGATCAAATTGCTTATCTAGTATTAATTTTTAAAAGTTTTTATGTATAATGCATTATTCCCTAAAATACAAGTGAGCAAATTTAAGTGAAAGATTTAAACTATGTATCTAGGTCTAGTCACCTTCTACCTATTTCGTATTCATTGAATATATGTGCGGATCTCCTAGCTCGTTCATTCCGGACGCACTCCATAATTGCTGGAGATCTTCAAGTTTATCGCAATCTGCTTGTAACTCAAGCTCACGTAGAAACTGTCCAAATTTGACTGAACAAACAAGATTATTATGTAACATTGTTTATGTACAATAACAACATGGTTTTAGTTTAATTTAGCTTTAATAAACGGATAATCTTGTACCGAATCCGTTTTTTTAATTGTTTTCATTCTTTTCTGTCTATACATGTGTTTGTCTCTTTCCCGTAAAAGCTACTAACGGGATTTGTATGAAGCACACAAAGAGAGCATGTTTGAATTTATCACATAGACTACTTTTTCTACCCATAATACTTGGGGTCTCTGTGTATAATTTGAAGAGCCAAACTTCACGCGAATGGAGAACGTTATACATAAATATTAAATTACGTAAAACGAACCTTATAAATGTAAAACCAAATCCTTCTCCCTGCCATATGCAGATCCTGTTTTTGGAGCAAGAAAATAATTTAAATAAATAAATTTCCGGCATAAAAATGCTTCAAATAAGTTTATGCTACCCTAACTGACAGTGTGTTAAGTCCATAAACGTCACAGATTTTTTTCACGCCTGTGTTGCATATTTCCCTTATTAGTAATAAAACTTCAAAATGTATCGAATTTCTCTCATTTTGCCAGTTATTACGTTTTATTTTTCGGTTTTCAAAATTTTTACCTATTTAATGGTATCAAAAAAAACCAGATACAAACAGTACAACCAAAAAGATTTCACTGCAAATTTTACTTATAAAATACAAATAAACTTCTACTCCCACCTAATACATGTATATTTTTAATCGTGAATTACAGGTAAATTAGAGATGGTCATAACGATATATTCGATTTCCAATATGTTCCGCCTCAATCCTCCTCGACAACCAATAACAACTCTCTGAAAGGTGTAGTATTCATGTAAATGTAATGTAATGTCACTATCCGTACATCAAAGTCTTCCAAATTCTCCTAGTCAAAACATTTGCTACACTGCTTATAGCCACCTGTGGCAAGATATCGCGAGGTACATCCCTAGCTATCTCTTTAGATTTATTCTTCCCGTATAAATTGACGAGACAAATTTCTCCCACAAGTGATTTAGCGTCGCTGGCAACATTTATTTACGTTACGTTCCGTTTAACATTCGCCATATTTTGGCACATCGAAGTTTTAATAGAATTGATAATCAAGAATTATGTTTGAGATAAATTTATATCTTACGGGTGGTACTTAAATTTCTTAGATTGCTTCCTCACAAAATCGTTTAGATTTTATGAGGCAGTGCCTTAGAAAATATTGGCTTTTTGCAATTAACTTGCTTATAAGATCTTTTATTTAACTTCACTTTGTACTTTTGTTGGTTTGTTTGCATCGAATTTTGCACGTCAATTTGGAGTACTTGTAAATTTACACAGAGCTTAAATTTGGTATATTGTAATACAACATTATAACAGCTTGGATTTGTTTTCTAAAATTTCGACCAGCCCGGTGGTGAAATGTCCTACTACAAGGTCTTACAAGCCGCCGCCTGACTACAGTACAGTATATGTGGCCTGATTTTAGACTTATATAACATAAGTCTTAGCAAACAGAAATTCTAGGATGCTACTTTGACTTTCTCTTCCACGTGAATTCGGTACTGAACATCGCTGGAGTCTCGCCGCCGATAATCTTAAAGCTATTAACAATGATAAGTGATGTGTTCTGGAATTGAGGAACTTACAGCAAATGGGGTTTTCTAAGCGGTGAACGTGCAAACTTGTGTCTTGATAGGGTTGAATTGTAATAAGTTCAACCTTCATCAGTTAGTAGTTTACCTAATATAAAGTACACACAATTTACGCTGTTTTCCTCCACAAGGGTACGAGGGATGTTAGCACGGCCTGGATAACAACATGCCATTAACTTGCAGTAGAAACATTGTCGAGAACAGTATAAAGCCCTGTGGGACACCAGCATTGATTTCCATGCTATCAGAGCAACTACCCTCTACCGCGGTTTTTATGCGTCTGCTGGATAAGAAGCTGGCAACCCATTTGCTCGGCAGTCTGCACGATCGTATCTTCGATAGAAGACCCCGATGCTAGACCCGATCAAACACCTTCGTCTATCTTGGCTGACAGCTAATGGCTCACCTTGATTCTCAATCGCCGAAGCCCAACGGTGTGTTAGATACTGTAGAATATCACTATTCGAAAGATGATACTCGTAAGTATGATTTAAAATAGTGAAGGAGTATTGTCTCTACATTTCATGTATAGTCAAATCTTGTTTATTTACGCCATTTTCTATTCTCCATCACCTACCTAATTCGCAAGAAAAGGATAATAAGAAATACAAGGCAAGCTAGAATTCGATTGGTAATCTAAAAACGTTTGCTATAGAAGGAATATTGCTCACGCGTTGTCTCCTGTCCCGCTGGTAGGACTTACTCACTCGTAGGAAACCGACAGCTCTCCAGGGAGTTGTTATTTACCTGCTCTGTTTTGTGAGGTGGTGGTTGTTTTTTCCCCTCAGTCTCACTAGTTCCATTTATTGTGTGTATATATATATACATATAAATAAGTCGCTGTAATGGTACTACTTCTTTGTTTTTGTTTTCTTGTATTTATCTTTTGGTGCAATAAAATGTAGTGTATTGTAGTTTCCCACTTAGGCTGCGTTAACGCATTTAAACTGAAATTGATTAAGCAGTAATTGGGAGAAGTATAAAGAAGTTTTGTAAACCCAAAAAGAAGGGACTGACGTAACTCACAGCTTTGATCCATCATTTCCTCTTCGTATCCAGCCGCTTCCGGCCGTTTTCTTGAGATCATCGGTCCATCTAGATGGATTGATTGTCATTGTAAAAGTTTAGATGATGTTTTAGGTAACAAGGGATAGCAAGTATGAAGAAAACAGAATAGAGTAGTGAGAGTTACTGCTGGTTGCAACAAAGTGAAATAGGGAGTCACTTTAGCTGAGTGCGAAATTCGTAGACATATGACCACGTCTCTTGTTCCTAGCTTTATCCCTAACCCATTAGGATTTGTGGGGTCCGCTACCTAAGCCTAAATAAAGATTTGGCAAAGATACTGATTTTGACTTGGAGCGACTGCCACAGATCTCCACGATCCGAGGGAAAACTAGATCTTTCTTAGGATAGGCCACACGTCTTGCGAAATATATTTCTTTGGATGTGTAGTATTCCTCACGATATTTTTTCCATCACCGACAAGTGATCATTACCAATACGTGCATAAACCCTAAAACACGAATTTAGTAGTAAAATTCCTTATCCACTGGGCTATCACTGTTCCAGTCTACTACTGAAATTACGTGCAAACATTTAATTGAATACTAATAGAGTTAATAGTATACAGTTCTCATATTTCGAAAAATGAATAGGTGTTTTGTTGCATTACTTATATTTCAAATGAAATAACTTTCAACTTTATCAAAAAAACTTGGATTCTATTTCAATAAACGCTTGTACAAAAATGATCTATTTAATATAATTCTTCGCGTTATGAAATATCGGTTCTGAAAGTAATCAATCATCAATAAAGTATCTTGTATCTACGTTCGTAAACATATTTTCTCAGTAATCAAATTAATAACCTTTATACTATAAAATAATAATCTGACACAAGACTAATGAATTAATGCTTAATATTATCTATCATATTATGTATTATATATATTCGTCAATAGGAATAAATAAGTATTATGTAAGCGCCATGTTGAAGCGCCTACTTCTTTCACCACATCAAAACTATGAATTGCCCGCGTTAGTCTTCTTTGCTGCTACCTATTTAACATAATCCTCAATTACACCAACCCTAACTTACGTCACTGCAAGGATACGGTTGTCTCTTCAACCAAAATAATTTAGAGCATACTCTACCACGTTTCTCAACTGCAGATTGGCGGACGAATTTTCAAGCCGCCCGAATACCAATGACTTAGCTTAACGACTGTCATCTATCGACAACAGCTGGAACCGACGACTTAACGTATCCTCTGAAGCAAGGAGAAGCTCAATATAGATAATCCCGTCAATAGACAGGCCTTGGTCGACGCCTCGTGCTCTCTATTTTGACGAATTTCATTAATTGGAGCATTATCTCTGTCCCTAAACATGGTCTTAGATCGAAATTGGATTTATAACACGCAATTTTAGTATCTTCAGGAAGAAAATTACATATTATATTGAGGAACACTGCCCCATAACCAACCACCTCGGAAATTAATTGATTAATAGTTAATAGTCATTAGTATTTATTCTATTCTTCATTTATGAAATTAAACTTTCTGTTTAAGTCTAAAATTAAGAAATTAAATTCTCTATTTAAGTGTAAATTTAAGAACTTTTGATAAGTTTTTTCTCTTTTTATCATGTCCTCTTTCGTTTCATATATACCCCTCTGTTTATAGAAGTAAGTTAAGAGTACCAGTATACAAGCTGGATACTGTTAGTATACGCATTCTACACTTTCGCTTCGGAGCCCAGGGTCCGCTAAAGTCCGCTGTCCTTCTCTCAGTGAGTGCAGGTATCGAGTTACTGAGCCAGAAGGCATAGCTCACTATGTACGCAGAGTTGATCCCAACGCTATTGCACGGATGCTGGAGCTGGGTTCATTAGCATTAAAGTACTCGCAGAATTAACGCCGAATACGCCGAAGAGTTGTGCAAAATTTGCGGCATAACGTTTGTCGGCCGAGATCGTAATGTCGATCTGAGAAAAAGAGATGATCTGAAAAAGAGTATCGGAGTTTAGATAAGAAAAGGCGTGCTCTATTGGCTCGGACATATCGAAAGAATGTTAGAGGAAAGAATAACGTAACAGATATTCAACGCGAAAGTCGAAGGATGTAGGTACCGAGGAAGGCTTAGTCCCAACTACCACAACTATCGTCGTCGTCGTGTGTTTTAGTGTCAGGGGCCCTTCGAACCGAACGTGTATGAGAAGAGCAATTAATGTTAAAGAAACGAATTAGGTGTTTAAAGACCAAGTCATGTGACGTTCAGTTCTCTCTGCCTACACCACGTACACCGTAAGGGACTTGGCGCTAAATTATAGATAGATATTCTCCCTAGCTCATAATGTACATAATGTCAGCAAATAAAAACGTTATTAAAAATTTATTATTATTATCTACTACGTCTCTTAAAAAAAAGATACCACTGTCTTTCGAAACCGTAAATCAAGAAAACTTTGTCATTTACAATATTCTAATGAATTTTATCGATACTTCACAGTAACATTAATTAAGGATAAATTAAGTACATGAAAATTTTTGGATTCATGTGCCAATCAAGAAGAATAAACGGCTTATCTTGTTATTAACTAACTTCTCGAGTTAATATACCTGACCATGTGATATCAAGGAACAAAAGGTAGATAGGTTGTACGCTCAAAATAACACCCTTATGCGACTACAGTACTTCCAGTACGATTGGAAATTACTCTTAGTAATTATTATTGTACTTGTTTTTGCCCGTATTTTGCCTGCATAAATATCAGCTCAGTTAGCGTCTTAGTTTTAAATGCATATTCATGATATACTTCTTCATATGACGGAATCATAAATTACAAATTTATTATCTTAGTGGAATTACTATAGATAATACGATTTCAGTGTCGGTATATGATAGCTATTGTGATGAAGAATTTAGAGTCAGCAAGCCTACGGAGTGGCGATAAAACTACTAATTCGATAACAATGCAATCTTATTATGTTTAGCATATGACTGAGATTGATGTAACTAAAAACGTATACGAAGTATATTTCGGTCCATGTGATTTCTTTTATCAATTTTAGCTGGATAAAGTAATGTTGTTATAGGCTACCCCGTCTACGCCGGTTTTAAATTCTCCGTCACAGTAAAATTCGCAATCCAACACTAAACTTATAACTCGTTAAGATTTTTACAATTATTACGTATAGTATGTAGTCAAACGAATAGCAAATATGAATAATAGTTTTAGAGTATATACGCGAGATTGAAATTCGATTTATTCAAATAGGTAACAAATGGAATCAAGTGTTATTATGAGGTTATGCGCACTAATAGGTGACGCCGTCAAGTGAGTAAAAACAGTTATTTTCTATGTTACTTCTATTTTACAAAGTGTTAAAATAATAGTTTATCATATTATCACTAGAACCATTAACGAAAATAATTCATATTTATTTTGTAGTCAATTATCAAAATTATAGCGCATTTTGACAGTACACTTAACCGATCTATCTTATTTTATTATACATCACATCTTAGGTAAGATAAATAAACAACTCGTTAATCATAAAATACGACTTGATCAGACTTCGAAACTTAAATTAACCAAAATAAAGCCCGGTTAAATTATGTATTAATCAGATTTCGATGAAAGTTTTAATTAATAGCATGCTGTAGTTGTTAATTAGTGAGTAGATTTTGGAGCAAGCAAGTTTCGGTCAGGAAGAGAATGTGGTGACTGACATATGACAACATGTTACAATATTGACACGGACATTGTCTGTAAATTCGCTCGGCTCGCCTCATAGAAATTGAGTCAATAAGAAATTAATTTGTGAGAAGCATGGCGCATCAAGCAATCGAACTCAATTAGTACTAACCTCAACCTCACTGCAAACTGCAGCCAAATAACGGATTCTGGCAGGTTGTTGTGTTCCTGAGATTAAGTGCAGTTTCCGTTAAGCTCCCGATTTGATTCTGTGTTAGCGTGGTAGTGGGAACAACACATATTATATTGTGTTCATAGATTATGGTAAACACTTTACATCAGGTGGACTGTACGCTTAAGTGACTTTCAAAGTTGTATATATATAAAAAACTTGACAATCAGACCTATTGTATGTGGTATAATTAAAAAAAAACCTGATTGATTTTTAGGGTTCCGTACCCAAAGGGTAAAATGGAACCCTATTACTGAGACTTCGCTGTCCGTCCGTCCGTCCGTCCGTCCGTCCGTCTGTCACCAGACTGTATCTCACGAACCGTGATAGTTAGACAGTTGAAATTTTCACAGATGATATTTTTCTGTTGCTGCTATAACAACAAATACTAAAACAGAATAACATAAATATTTAAGGGGGCTCCCATACAACAAACGTGATTTTTTTGCTCGATATTGATAACGGCAACAGGTAGACGCTTGAAATATTCACAGAATATTTAGTTATATATTCACTTTAAGAATAAGTAATTAAATTTAAATAAAACAAATATTTAAGGGGGGCTCCCATACAACAAACGTGATTTATTGCCGTTTTTATAGATAATGGTACGGAACTCTTTGTGCGCGAGTCCGTCTCGCACTTGGCCGGTTTTTTATTGTAAACTCACAAAAGTTTATTTAAACCGAAGCTTTGAACCCAGTGGTACCAGTGGTCCGACCTTGCCTTTTGAAATACTTCCACCACTCAAAGGACACTGCTGTTGATACTCGTAGTTTCTGGCAGAATCCCAACAAACATAAGGATATTGTCATTTGCTGCGATTTTCTGCATGGTCCTGGTACGTAAGCAATTAGGCAGATTTTAAGCATTGCGCCCGTAGTTAAATTGCCGCCATAATGTCATAACATTAAACGAAAGGAGACTGTACATTCATTGCTACGTATAGTACCAAAATTAATAGTTACTTTTCACTTCTTCTCTCAAAATACTTAGTAAAGCTCTTTATTTATACTACGTCGTAAGGCATACAAGCATACGGCCCACCTGATGAAAAATAGGTACCGTGGCCTATCAACGCTTGCGATATATTAAGTATCACAAGCGTGATGCCTCCTCTGCTGCTTACACAGCAACTCCTTGGGAGCTTACTGGTGACCTCACGCACACGCAGGAACACAACAACCCTCTAGGGAGTTATTATTTGGCTGCGGTTTTCTGCGAGGTGGAGGTACTTCCCCAGATGGGCTGCTTTGATGCGCCCTACCTCTCTTAAAACATCCAGACCAAGACAAACAGACATGTTCATGCATACAAATGTTTGCCCTTTGTGGGAATCGAACCCACGAGCGTTGGTGTCAAAGTCGCGTCATTCACGAATGAGCCACCGAGCTCGTCGAAGGCTAAGGCTAATGCATCAAATAATAACAAATTAGATTTGCAATGTAAAAGTTATCTAAATCGATAAGACTTACTCCGTGGCACAGTGGTTAGTGACACCAACGCTCGTTGGGTTCGATTGCCACACAGGATAAGCACTTGTGCGCATGAACATGTCTTGTCTTGGTGTTGTTATTTTCTATGTATCATAAGAATGTATTTACAAAAAAAAATGTATTTTCGTTGATCAGTTGTAATACGAAACAGATATACAACGCAAAAGTGGAAGGATGTTGGAGCCGAGGAAGACCAAGACTTACCTACGATGATCAAATTGATCGTGTTCTATCAGAAGGTGATGTCAGGAGCCTTAGAAACCGGCGAGCGTGTATAAGAAGAGCAATGAATGTTAAAGAAGCGAGTGACGTTTGTAGGGATCGAGTCGTGTGAGAAAATAAATCATTTATATAATGATTTAAATAAAGCATATGCACACACATCAAAAGTGTCTAGGGATCAACATATATTTTTGCAATAACTTTTCTCCTGATTGATATTAATTAAAATTTTCTTTAAGGATTCATCAAATAAAGTGTTTTCGTTTGTCTACAGTAACGATAAACCAAGTCACATAAAGGGATTTTTGACATTTGAACCACTAACATTAAAGTTCGAAAAAAAGACTGAAATAACAGTTTTCTTTAAAATTTTATTGGGTAACTTAAACAATTAATAATCCGTGTTTCTACCGCGAACACTAACAACACAAGAACATCGGTTTGGCATACTCAAAATGAGTTCATCCAAATCACGCTGTGGAATGGCCGCCCATGTTCGTTGCAACAACAAAAAAAGGTCTTCTTGCGACTGGATACCCTCCATATTCGGCAGAGCTCTTCTCTGTAGCATATCCCATGCATGCTCAATCGGGTTCAAGTCTGGCGACTGAGCAGGCCAGGGCATGACATTGATGTTAGCTGCGGCGAGAGTCTGTCTTACAACTCTTGCGGTGTGCGGTCGTGCATTATCATGCATTAACTGAAATAAGGGACCGATTTGCACTTGTAGAGGAACGATGACGTCTCATACAATCGTCTCAGCATAAATTTGAGCGTTGAGGTTGCCTCTGATCCAAATCAACTCAGTTCTTCCGCCGATCCAAATACCCGCCCATACCATGATGGTTCCACCACTATAAGGATGGACTTCCTGGCAGGATTTTAATCGCTGTTGGCATCCAGGGGTTCTCCAGTGTCGTATACGTCTTGTATCCGGTCTCATACCAAAACGAGACTCATCAGAAAAGCACACGAAACGCCATTGTTCTTCTGCCCAATTTCTATGTTCAAGAGCCCATTGATATCGAATCCTACGATTGTGCATTGCTATAGGTGGTACCCTTAGCGGTCTTCGGGAATGAAGGTTCACTTCATGCAAGCGGTTTCTGACTGTTTGGTCGCTAATTAAGTTCCCTGAAGAGTGATGAAGCGTCACGGCTAACATCATGGCGGTTATTGTTGGAGCTCTTCGAGTTGTGATTTGAATGTATCGGTCTTGTCTCCATGTGATGCAGCGATACCGTCCTCCATGGCGCTCAGCGACGGTACCAGTGCTTCGGTAACGTGTCCAAAGTCGACTGATAACACTCTGACTTGTATTCAGAGCTAAAGCCACAGTACGTTGCCGGGAACCAGCTTCTATCATTCCCACGTGTTGTTAGTGTTCGCGGTAGAAACACGGATTATTAATTGTTTAAGTTACCCAATAAAATTTTAAAGAAAACTGTTATTTCAGTCTTTTTTTCGAACTTTAATGTTAGTGGTTCAAATGTCAAAAATTCCTTTATTATGAAAATGGCAAATTTCTTTATTAATGCAAAGGTGACTTGGTTTATCGTTACTGTAGACAAACGAAAACACTTTATTTGATGAATCCTTAAAGAAAATTTTAATTAATATCAATTAGGAGAAAAGTTATTGCAAAAATATATGTTGATCCCTAGACACTTTTGATGTGTGTATGTACTAGCTGATAGTTGCGTTTTTAATACATTTATTTTAATTTATACATTTTTTTCTATTATCTTTCGCACGTTGCTTTGGTACCTTCCTTTTCAGGAACATCGTTCCAATATGTTTGTCTGTGTGTGGGTTTTCTTTTTCGAATATTCGAATTTTAACTTCAGATTCGGATTCAGCATAAAAAAGTAAAATAGGAATGTTCAGGAACACCGTTCCTATCTCTTAAGGAACATGGTCAAAATGGCCGACAAATTAAAAAAAAATATGCATTGTTACATAATTGACGAGCCAGGTGTTCCTCTGACAATGCAAGCTTGCGCATTCTCAACTGGTTGTTATTAACACAGCATAGTGGCTCCGCTTCCCCTGATAATGATGAAAAGGCGAGCCCAAATTGTAGCGGCAACTGACAAAAGACAGTACAGTCTATCAGTTGACGCTAACATGCTGGCTCATATGGTGATTCTTCACGCTTCGTTTCAAGGATCCCATATAGTAGGAAGGAGGAAACATGAGTTGCCGAACTTTTTAGTACGCGATGAAGTGTTCACAATAGTGCTCAACAGTCAAAGTTAATCTCACAGGAGCATTGCTTTATTAAAAGAGGCTCTGTTGAGTGAAAGGTAGAACGCAACAAAGCATCTCAACTAGAGAAGTACCTCCGTAGAAGACCGCAGCTAAATTACCACTACCTGGAGCGTTGTAGTATTCCTGCGAGTGAGTTTAGTTAGCAGCCATCTCCTAGAATGTTCTGTGTTAGCAGTATGAGTGGCAATGTGCGAGTGATCTTCCTTCTACTGCAGGTAGGCTGCAATAATCCCTTAACATCAGATGGCCCTTATGCTTATTTATCTCGATGTATAAAAACATAAGACCCACCTGTGGAAAGTTTTCTGAACCTAAACTTGTGTAACCATTGAACAATAGCATCTACAGATTAAAGGATGAATTGTAATTGAGTTTAACCCTAAAATGGTTACCAAGTCCTTTGAATAATTGAATAATTTATACATGTATGGAAATCTGGTTTTATATATTTGTTGTCGGGAATTTAAGAGAGGTAGGGCGCATCAAAGCAGCCCGTCTGGGTAAGTACCTCCATCTCACCGAAAACCATAGCCAAATAACAACACCCTAGAGGGTTGTCGTGTTCTTGCGTGTGAGTGAGGTCACCAGTAAGGAGTTGATATGTAAGCAGCAGAGGAGGCATCGCGCGATACATAATTTAGCAACCGTTAATAGGATACGGTACCGGCTTTACATTAGGTGGGCCGTATGCTTGTATACCTCCCGACGTAGTATAAAAAAAAAACTATTTTAAATGGTGATACAGACTCTCCACCCTTCTTCTTCTTCATAGCGTTGTTCCGTTTCCTAATCCATTAGGATTCATTTGGCGGAGACATTCATTTGAATATGACATGACTGCAGTCAGACCTTCACAACCAGATGGAAAATTTGACCTTTCCTAAGTAAGGTCAGAAGTATTTTGAAGAAAAATTTCTTGGCGACTAGGGTTTCCTCACGACGTTCTCATTCACCACCACACAAGTGATCATCAATACATCTTATCTTATCTTATCTTACAGATAAATAAAATTGGAGTGTCTGTTTGTAATATTGAAATAACCGCTTTTTACTAAATGCATATGGATGTATACACGGTACATATACCAAAATGAATATTTTTACAATTTTTGTCTGTCTGTCTGTCTGTTTGTTCCGGCTAATCTCTGAAACGGCTGGACCGATTTTGACGGGACTTTCACTGGCAGATAGCTGATGTAATAAGGAGTAACTTAGGCTACCTTTATTTTAGAAAATTTATTTATTTTTATTAATATAAATAAATAAATAATAAAAAAAACTAATCCGCGCGGACGCGACTTCGGGCACAGCTAATTACAAATATGTACATAAATTGAAAAATACTAATTTAGTGGTACACACCCACAGGTATTAGAATCCAGGACCGTCGAATAATTGGTCTGTTCTTTATACACTGAGCTATCCCTATATATGTTTTTTATTTGCCGTTATATAATCTGGAATGAATAATTAGTACTCTACAATCTTTATCGTCAGTTCCACTCGTTTGATTAATTGCCTTCACTTCAAACGGTATGTAATTAAACAAAATGTGATTTAACAAAGGCAAAGCTACTAATTGCAAGAGAATTATTTATCAGTATAAATTAAAAGGGCATGTTATTGCTTGTTTTAATGTGATTATCTTTTACACGAGTCTCTGGTCTAAGTATATTCCTCTTTATGGACTGGTATTTATTGAATTACTCACTAATATACCTACAATGCAAAAGTGGAAGGATGTAGGAGCCGAGGAAGGCCAAGACTTACCTACTATGATCGAATTGGTCGTGTTCTATCAGAAGGTGATGTCAGGAGGCCTAGAAACCGGCGAGCGTGCATGAAAAGGGCAATGAATGTTAAAGAAGCGAGTGAGGTATGTAAGGAGGACATCGCGTTAAATACTTGCACTTGTACAGATTCCACTTCACAATTTTATTTAACAATTGTTTTTACCGACCGGTTTCGCCTTTACGCCATTATCAAGGTATTTTATACAACATATGGCGGTACCGTGCAATCAGTGATAGTGGGTATTGTGGGTAATTCACAGAGGTTACTACTGGGCAGTGTTGTCACTTTATAATTTTATACTGGGTTGTGGGATAATTTATGACAGTTCCACAGACGCATCCAGGGCCTTAAATATACAACTGGATATTAACACCTCTCCCCTCTTAAATTATTTTACCTTTTGATATTTATTTAATTATTCCGGATGTAATTTACTATTGGCATTTAATATATTTTATTATTTATTTAAATCATAATAGTTCGTGACATTGTAATGATTACCTTACTTGCTGACACTAGACACTTTGATTATTATTTTTATTATTATTTTTTATTTTATTCTTATTTTATTTCAATTACTTAAATTAATTTCACTTGAATTTCTATTATGACACTTCAAATACCAATGACTAGACCCAACTGTCATAAATTATCCCACAACCCAGTATAAAATTATAAAGTGACAACACTGCCCAGTAGTAACCTCTGTGGATTACCCACAATACCCACTATCACTGATTGCACGGTACCGCCATATGTTGTATAAAATACCTTGATAATGCCGTAAAGGCGAAACCGGTCGGTAAAAACAATTGTTAAATAAAATTGTGAAGTGGAATCTGTACAAGTGCAAGTATTAACATTAACGCGATGTCTTCAAAATTCCACCAAGCCTACAATCAACAGTATCAACATAATAAATGTAAGGAGGAGGTAAAGTTATAGATAGATACTCACTGATTCACTTTAACTAACAACAAATTATGTGGCCGGTTTTGAGGTATCACTATCAGGCGATAAACTATATTTTTTAGGTATCCGCGAAAAGGTAAATGATAGTCAGAATAAAATATAACTCAATAATTCTATAACTGACATTCTTCTTCCTAGTTTTATCTCATTTCCTAATCCATTAGGATTGGCGGGGTCCGCTACTCAAGCCTAAGGATTTGACAAAGGTACAGATATTTATAGTTTTATAGAGCGGCTGCAGTCAGACGGAATGCCAGACCTTTCCTAAGTTAGGTCACACATCTGTAAATGTTCACGCCAGGTCCCTTGCGGGGTAGGCAGAGAGGTGATAATTACAAATATGTACATAAATTCGAAAACATGAATTTAGTGGTACATGTTACACCAGATATCGAATCCGGGGCCGTCGGATACGGTTTAAGTTCCTTATTTCAAATTGAAATTTAAATTTCAGCGTAAATAAGTAACGCCTTTGATCTCACGAAAGATTGTACACGCAAATAATAATAATAGCTTTTTATCTAACAAAAGTTATAAGCTTTCAAAAACTGATTTGTTATTCATTGACTATCAAAACACTAGGGCATGTACCGTTGCACTTTACAATTTGACATAAGGACTTTGTGCAGAAATATAACAAGTTGATTATAATATTTGTAATTCCAGAAAGTCTTAAAGAATGAATTGAATATTTGTCTCAATATCATTTCTTTTCATGTCATATTATAGCAGTCATGCAAACTTGGCCTTATTTTTTAGGGTACCTCCCCTACACGTAAAATGGAACTGATTTTTTTAAGCCAGCGAAACTGATGTATTCAGAAATGTAAAAAAAAGACATGGCCGTAGTCCATATAGTGAATTTAATCTATCACAGCTAAGCAGGCTTTACAAGTTAAGGAACTTGTAAAATGTATTTTCTTTCATGAAAACGGACAATGTCATAGAATGTGACATTACACTTATCTGCATTAGGCGTTTTGCTTTCTAGTTTCTAATTTGAACAGCCAAGTAGTGGAATTGCTCCCCTTATTTTAAGCAACTGTCTAATTTTTTCGCAATGCCCGACATGCACTTGGCCGGTTTTATACTTATACTTTAAGTGGAATTTCCAATTAATGGAGTTAGTTCATTTTCAAAATGTATTTACTCGTTCGTATAGTGAGTGAGAACATCTCTCGAGAATGCTAATTTGAGAGGTTAATTTGAAATTCATGATATTACGTTTAGTTCACGCAACTGTATAATTTCCGATAGAAAGATCCAATTTTCAGATAAGACCTACATTGAGATTGGTTTGATCTGAAAGGAAGTATAGTGAGGGCTCATAATTTTGTATGGATGTTATTCATTGAAATTTCACTTGAATATGTTCATACATAGGCATATTTTTATTTCTAGACATATGTATACGTATGTAAAGGTATACTTCCACATGTAAAATAGGTATATTTGTAATTTATATACTTATTATGCGTTGCAACCGCCAATCAACTACTATTCTATCACTTTATTTACCAATATCTTTTGTTCTTCGATAACTGCTACTCTCAAAAACTCATAGAGAATGCTATCTGGTTTAGTCTGATTTTTAACCTATAATTTGTAGCAAAACAGTTTAAACTAAACGCTGTATCAATATGTTATTTTTGTTAGTCAGTTGCGAGACTTAAAATTTAAATTGTGTAATAAATTGTATATTTTTTAAACCGCTAAATACTACTAATTCATTTAAGCTGACAATCTAATCTGGGTCAAATTACGTCAAGATACACAAAATATAAAAAAATGTAAAAAAAAGTTAAAAAATTGGTAATCTCTGTAGCAGCACGAAAGTAAAACTGCGTACTCTTATACTTGTGTACATACAAATGCACACAAACAAAGAGTAGGATACATAGTTGTCCTAAAATATGAAGTTAGTGAAATGCTCCTCAATCTTCATAAATAATATATATTCCAAATGGAAAAATTACAAGTTGAAGGCTTATGAACGGCAGAGTAAGTAAATGAGATGTAGATCAGACCACTTAATATTGGGTATTTGATTAGAAACTGAATTTAAGTGTTTTATTGGAGAGATGTACAACGAAATAGCCTCGTTTTTATACCTCGACATATGAGGTGTCTACCTATATAAGTGGACTATCCAATAGAGGCCAACATTTTTTTTTCTTTAAAGCTAACATAGAATTAGACTATGTCAAAATCTATAAAAAAAAAAACGAAAAAACTTAGTAGAAATTGGGAATTTATCTGTATAACTAGGCATTACTGATATTTTTTTAGTTAATAGATTCAGGCATTATTTAGCGAAAGTCAAATTGCATGATATTTTTTTAACTACATATTTGATTTTTAAGAATGTATTATAAACGAAATAATGATAGACCGAAGCTTGAGTAGTACTTGGAGGGTTATTTTTATAAAATTCCAATTCAAAGTATACACTTCTTAGTGTCCGATTCTTATTAGTATAAAAAGAACTCTACTTATTTATATATCTTTTATTTAGAAACTATATTTAACAAATAAACTCGGACAAACCCAGGGAGTTCAATCTAAAGTTATGTAGGTAAACTACAATAATGAAAGGAAACCAGAAACAGTGTTGCCCAAACTAACTCGATTCCCACGAGTGAAGCAGAAATTTTATTCATTATTTTAAAATCTTTCGTCGCAAAAGCGGAAAATTCAATTTAGAACTCCTAAAATGGTAACACCATTTCGGAACACACCGCCACTCGCAGTGTTAATCAGCTTAAGCCCAAACAAATGCTATTGTTTAAGATTTTTGCTCTTTTACTTCATTGCGATGATATATTAGCACCTGTTCTGGAAAAATCTTTATACTGACTTCAAATTTGTTAACAAAATGGCGTTTTGCAAAGTTGTCGTTCTTATATTAGGTTATGCTACCGCGACAATAACTTTTGGTAAGTTTTGTAGTGTAATAATTTATTATTTGATTAATTTTTGACGAGCTCGGTGGCTCAGTCGTGAATGACGCGTCTTTGACACCAACGCTCGTGGGTTCGATTCCCACACATGGCAAACATTTGTGTGCTGTTTGTGTGTTTGTTGTCTTGGTCTGGATGTTTTAAGAAAGGTAGAGCGCATCAAAGCAACCCGTCTGGGCAAGTAGCTCCACCTCACAGAAAACCGCCGCATATAACAACTCCCTAGAGGGTTGTTTTGTTCTTGCGTGTGAGTGAGGTCACCAGTAAGCTCCCAAGGAGTCGCTGTGTAAGCAGCAGACGAGGCATCGCTCGAGTGATACTTAATATATCGCAAGCGTTAATAGGCTACGGTACTCGGTTTACATCAGGTGGGCCGTATGCCTTCCGACGTAGTATAAAAAAAATGTAAGCGTTATATCTTCTTCGCGTTATCATGTCTCCTAATACGTTAGGATTGGCGGGCTCCGCTACCTAAGCCTAAGGATTGGGCGAAGAGACTGATTTACACGAAGCGACTGATGTCAGACCTCTACAATTCAGAGGGTAAACACGTCTTTCAATATATAATTCCTTGGTCGTTTGGGTTTCCTCGCGATGTTTTCCTTCACCGCTGAGCAAGTGATATAGTACGTAAATACGAAAACACGAATTTAGTGGTACATGACCCCGCCAGGACTCGAACCGCGGCCAGGTGGTCGATAGCTATAAAGCGTTATGTATTTTTATCCAAAAATGTATTGAAAATAGCCTGAAACAATTTTTCAACAAGATGTTCAAATCACCTAGCTGTACCCTCTTCGGTTAGGTAGCTCATATATAAATATATTCGGCTGTAACGATTAGGATCAAATTTTATATTCAGACAAGGTTTTGCTTTTTAAGTTTATTCGAATAGGTGCTTTTCCTAAAAACCGTGATTTTATAATAAAAATCCTGGCCTATTAAGGAGTTGCCTCTGAAAACTTTAAAGTCTTGTTTACTTTACTTTGTGAAAACTATGTATATTGCATTGACTAATTTAGACAATTAAAATATAATGTTAAATAGTAGTGTTCTATAGTGCTAAGTTGTTTTTTTTAGGGTTCCGTACCCAAAGGGTAAAACGGAACCCTATTACTGAGGCTCCGCTGTCCGTCCGTCCGTCCGTCCGTCCGTCCGTCTGTCATCAGGCTGTATCTCATGAACCGTGATAGTTAGACAGTTGAAATTTTCACAGATGATGTATTTCTATTGCCGCTATAACAAAAAATACTAAAAAATATAATAAAATAAATATTTAAGGGGGCTCCCATACAACAAACGTGATTTTTTTTTTGCATTTTTTATAGATAATGGTACGGAACCCTTCGTGCGCGAGTCCCACTCGCACTTGGCCGATTTTTTATACTTTATTTTGAGAGGGGTATTAGACATGCCAGCTCCATCGTACCCTAATCTAAAGAGAGACTCAGTTTGGAGATGTGGTAATCAGTTCATAGAACGTTCTTGCAACCACTGAAGAAGATTTAACCAATATGGATTGACCTAATCCCGCGTCTTTAACATTTAATTTTAACTTTTTTATCGGTGAGTCTCTCTTTCCCTTGTACTTGGATACACTCCATCAATAAATAATTTAGACATTTAAAATATAATGCTAAATAGTTGTGTTTTCTAGTGCTACGTATACGTTGTATAATTATCAAAAAGCTTTGTATAAAATCTGTCATTTTACCATAAATCGATGTTATCGGTTATTCTTATATTATTATTAAGTAAGTATAATCATACCCCACATCCCCACATCAACCCTTACTCATCCCACTGCAGGGATACGGGTCTCCCTTCAACCGAAAGGGTTTAGAGCATACTCCACCACGCTGCTCAAATGCGGATTGACAGTGTTTTCAAGCAGCCCGAGGGCCACTGACTTAGCTTAACGACTGTCATCTATCGACAACAGCCGGGACCGACGGCTTAACGTGCCCTCCGAGCACGGAGAAATAGATAAACCCATTCATAGACAGGCTGCGGTCGACGTTGCTTAACCTGCGTTTTTGGTTACAATGATACGCACAACGACTCCATCCAGCTCTCATATATATATAGTAATTAATTAAAAAATTAAAGTTTCATGCAGTGAAAACATATTCAAATTTACAATTTTGTTTGCCAATTACTGGCGCGTTGGTTGGAACACGCATATACCGACTAATTGTTTAATTGTGAACCTGTTTACCGTATTTGCCTCGCAGGCAACATAACATATAATAAATGATTTACATTTGTGATATAAAATCTTTTGCTTTCGGATAGGATTTCTTCAAATTCTTTCCCTCACTGCTTTGACCACCTTTTTCGTACGAACACTACGTGGACGACCAGATCTTTTTCTGTCACAAACAGAGGAGGTCTCATTGTACCTATTAATAGCCCGGTACACAAACATTTTACTAATACCAAGCGTATGGAGAGTTTTAAAAATTGCATTTGGCTCCATACCTACTTTGTGTAATGCAATCACAGCGATTCGGTTCTCTTTATCACCCCACTCCATTTTAATATCGTACAATATTGTACAATGTATAGGCGCCAAAATGAGAAAACCCAATGAATAATCATATAAAAATGACAGATCCCAAATTCAAATGTAATATTTTGTTTATTTTAATTGTAACAGTATTTATGGCCAGACTAAGTATTATGGTAAGTTCCTTTGGCATTTCTTCTTCGCCAATGGTCATTTTCGAAATGCTGGTACTCGTAGATTAAAAAGAGAGACTAAAGCTATGAAAAATTAATAAGATACAATATGATCTGATTTAAAGACTGTAAGACGTGTCTAAGTGTCCGTCAGGGCCTAATGTCAAATATATTTTTTTATCTTTTTTCAAGCTCAAGCTTTTACTACTAAGAAGTTTTCCCAACGCTCCATTCGTACTATTTCGAGCACTCACTCGTCTTTCCACATCAGCGGTGTACCTTCCATCCCCGCTGAAACGCATCCAAGATATACAATCTCATTCACTTGTTCCAGCATTTTTTTTATATACCACTAAGGTGGCAATCAAGCATACGGCCTGCCAGATGTTAAACAGTCACCGTAGCCTATGAACATTTGCAACACCAGGGGCGTCACTCATGCGATGCCGACCCTCTAAAAACACGCATTTCTTGAAGAACTCCATGCTGAAGTCCCTTAGAAAAACCTCGGCTGGGAGTTCATTCCACAGCTTGAGAGTTCTCGGAAGAAAACTTCTCTGTAACCGCACAGTACGCGACCATTGCGGTTCAAGTGGGTGAAGTGAACTCCCCGCTGTCGGCGAGTGGTGCGGTTATAAAAAGTAGCTGTCGGCATCATTTCGAACAACTCTTTAGAACACAACCCGTTGTACAATCGGTAGAACATACAAAGGGAGGCTAAGTCTCTCCTTAAACTTAAGGGTTCAATACCGTGTGTAAGCTTAGGATTGTCGACAATTCTCACAGCTCGTCTCTGAATCGAATCACACGGTCCAAGCTGGTATCCAGGTGCTCCCGCAAAGGTGACTGCAGTACTCCAAGTGCGGTGTGACTTGAGACTTATATAATATAAGTCTTTGCCCCGCACTGAAGTACTGCTTAGCCCTGTTGAGCACACCAAGTTTTTTCGACGCCAGCTTGACCTTCTTCTCCAGGTGATTTCGATATTGCACATCACTGGAGATCTCGACGCCAAGCATCCTAATACTTTTGGTGACGGTAACACGTGTGTTCTGGAATTTAGGAACCACAGCAAATGGAGTTTTCTTAGCGGTGAACGCGCAAACTTGTGTCTTCTTGGGGTTGAATTCGACCAAGTTAAGCCGCCCCCAGTCGGATACTTTAGCCAGAGTAACATCCATTTCAGACACAAGTTTGTCGCGGCTTTCCTCCATAAGGGAACGAGGGATGTTTGCACGGCCTGTATAATAAGTGTCCCCGGTGCTGTCGTCCGCATAACAATGAATGCCATCAATTGACAACATATCATTGATATGCAGCAGAAAGAGCGCCGGAGACAGTACAGAACCCTGAGGGAAGCCAGCATTGATATCCATACTATCGGAGCATCCACCGTCAACCACGGCTTTTATGCATCTGTTGGATAAAAAGCTGGCGACCCATTTGCACAAACCCTCGGGCACCCCGTCACTTCGATAGAAGACTCCGGTGCCAGACCCGATCGAACGCCTTCGCCATATCTAGGCTGACAGCCAATGCCTCACCTTGACTCTCTATCGCCAAAGCCCAGCGGTGTGTAAGATACACTAGAAGCTCACCAGTTGAGCGACAATGGCGAAAACCATATTGACGGTCGCTAATCAAGTCGTGATCCTCTAGGTATCCTAGGAGTCGTGTGTTTATCACACGCTCCATCACCTTGGAGAGAAGGGAGGTTATGGCGATAGGCCTGTAATTCGATGGGTCTGATCTATCGCCCTTTTTGGGCACCGGGTGCACATTGGCGGTCTTCCATGAAGACGGGATTTGCCCAGTGGAGTAGGAAAGCACGAAAAGGCGCGTTAGTACAGAACACAACTCAACTCATTTCATCATCAACCGTAATCTTTACGTTGGTTCTGGTTTCTTCTCTTTCAAATCTTTGCTTTCCTAGCATTCGATAGTAAATCTTTCTCCATACAATCGTCTTTCATTATTGTGACCAGTGTTTACAGTTCGGATGGTGTTTATGCTAATACTATGGCATTATTTGCATGCAGCAGACAGTTCACCACTAGATCACCCATGCGCAATCCTACATTCTTTGACGTTATTCTCTGGAAATAACTATCGAGATACAGAATAAACAGTTTAGCAGACAGCATGCAACATGGAGTAGTGCACCGCTAATCCTATATCTCGGCAATATGTCTTACAGTTCCTTTCACACAACCCTATGAAATCCACAAAACCTTCTGGTCTATAAACCTTTTCACTTCAGTTGCCACAAAAGAGATTTTTTTCTGTCTTTATCTGAATGTTTTCTTTGCATTTTTTGCATTTACAAAATCAAACTACGTTAAGTAGCTACGTTTATCACTTAACTAGTAAGAATTTCCATATGCTTTTTGGACTAGGTGGTCCTATGTGACTTGTCTGAAAATATTTATTTATTTCTGAGTTGACTAAGAGAGGAAAAATATATTACCTAGTAGGTAGTTGCTTCAAATTGTACATTTTTTTATGTTATATAATATTTATATACAAATATTATCATCTTCTCTGTTGTCAACCGATTTTGTTCGCTATTTATAAGCTTTAGTGTTATCCATAATTTTGGAAACAATGGAAAGAAAGGTTGGAATCATACAAATTCATGTGTATTACTAAAATTTTGAACAATTATTATGATCGAATTTAGGTCAATGGAGCATACACTAGTCTAGATAGAAATATAAAGAATAAATAATTATGTCTTTACTTTATTCTTATAACTTAATTGTAATGTGGTGTTGACTGCTATAAAGTTGGTTTCAGTTTTTAACTTAGAAGTAGTCCATCGTAATAATTCTTCTTTTATATATTATCGCATGAATGTGGACAAACATGTATATGCACAATTAGATATTACTATATTACATTATGTTTTATTCCAGAACAAAACACACATTTTAGTGGACACATGGGTCACTTAAAAGAAATACCAAAGAGGTTCGAAGTAACAGGTGAAAATCCGATGCAGATGTTCACAAAATATATAAACGATATCACAGATTTAGCCTTTCGAAAGAATCAGACTGCTATTTATAAAGTGAAAGTAGAATTAATAAAACCAGAAATGTTCTTAAAGAAAAAGAAAAAAACAACATTCAGTAAGCCCAAGTCAAAGAAATATAATGTGCCATTGAAGAAACAGAGTATGAAGTTATCGAACTTTGAATTTCTCATTAGGAAGATGGCAGAAGATGGCATTAGTAATCAGAAGAAAGAGTTCGACCCTCCAGTAACAACTGAAAAGATAATCGCAAGCAGCCCTAAACTAATTCAGTTGAAATTTAGGCCCGTTGTGGGAGGAGTAAAAACAAATTATGCAAAAGTCATAAAACCTGTCCGAAATAAAATTATTACGTTAAATTAAATAACAATTTATTTTTAATTCTATGAAAATGTAAAAAGTTAATTTTTTTTATATTTTTACAAATATATTTTCCATTCTGAATTCATTTTCTTATTTACACAAGAGACAACACTCGTCGCCAAACCAATTTCTGACTATATTTTCTTTAGTTAATAGATTCAGGCGTTAATTTGCGAAAGTCAAATTTACATGCAATTTGATCTAACCTGCTTTGTGTGCTTCCGCCACCAATTAGTTCATGCGGCCTAGCGCCGGCCGGCACCCACCCACTACTGTTAGTACGTGCTACCTGCCGACGCTGCCATGGCTGCTTCGGTAGTCTCTGCCTCGGCTGCTGCGGTCGTCCGCCATCTGGAACAGAATCCGCATCCCCCCCACCACCACCGTCGCTGCCACGACTGGCCTGGTCGTCGCTGCGACACGTGTTTCGCTTCTCCACGAGGCATCATCAGGCGTTGTAGACGTTAATCGTAAGAATAACATGCTACAAGTGACAAATCCATCGCAGTGCCGTCCCTTATATTGAATTGAGGGTGGGGGTGGATGGTGTGAGCGAAAAGATATTCCATAGTGGGGAATGGTTTACGTCAGTCTGTTTGTTCATGAGAGTAATTTTAGAATTTTTATGTTTATTGTTAATAATGGCGGACGACCGCAGCAGCCGAGGCAGAGACTACCGAAGCAGCCATGGCAGCGTCGGCATGTAGCACGTACTAACAGTAGTGGGTGGGTGCCGGCCGGCGCTAGGTCGCATGAACTAATTGGTGGCGGAAGCACACAAAGCAGGTTAGATCAAATTGCATGTATGTTTTCTTTGTCCAGTATTATTCGATCATGGTGAATTTAAGGAGAGATCCAGTTTTATGCTGTCCTTGCGGTATCATAGGTTCTCCACCACTATCTCTGCAATTACAGCACATACTCATTTTAATGTGAAGATTACGAGCTTCTTTCAACCAATCGAGCTCGGTGGCTCAGTCGTGAATGACGCGACTTTGACACCAACGCTCGTGGGTTGGATTCCCACACAAGGTAAACATTTGTGTGCATGAACATATCTGTTTGTATTGGTCTGGGTATTTTCTATGTATAATAAGTATGTATTTACAAAAAAAAATGTATTTACGTATGTTTATCAATTGTCTAGTACCCATAACACAAGCTTCGCTTACTTTGGGGCTAGATGGCGCTGTGTAATTTGTCTGACAATATATTTATTTATTTAATCAGTGTTCAAATTCAAGACATCCTAAGACCACTGATTTAACATAACGACTGTCATCAACCTTTTTTTTATACCACTAAGGTGGTATACAAGTATACGGCCTGCCTGATGGTAAACAGTCACCGTAGCCTATGGACATTGCAACACCAGGGGTGTCATTCATGCGTTGCCGACCCTCTAAAACCCCCTTCACGCCTTTCATGAAGAGCCCCATGCTGTAGTCCCTTGGAAAAACTTTTCTGGAACCGAACAGTACGCGACCATTGCGGTACCCAACATGTGAGAGTGAACGTCCCGCCGTCGGCGAGCGATGAGGATACAAAAAGTAGATGTTGGCATCATATCGAACAATTCTTCAGAACACAACCCGTTGTGCAATCGGTGAAAGAAAGACAAAGACAGGCAAATCTCTCCTTAATCTTAAAGGTTCAATACCGTTTTTTATACTACGTCGTGAGGCATACAAGCATACGGTCCACCTCATGTAAAGCGGGTACCGTAACCTATTAACGCTTACGATATATTAAGTATCACTCGCGCGATGCCTCTGCTGCTGCTTACACTGCAACTTATTGGGAACTTACTGGTGATATCACTCACACGCAGGAACACAAACAACCCTCTAGGGAGTTGTTATTTGGGTGCGGTTTACTGTGAGGTGAACGTACATTCCCAGACGGGCTGCTATGATGCGCTCTACCTCTCTTAAAGGCCGTAGCTCCGTGTGTAAACTTAGGATCGTCTACAATTCTCACAGCTCGTCTCTGAACACAGTCACCTGTCGTGAATAATAGCTTTCCGATCACTTAAGAGATATAGAAACCTATCCATTGACAGTCTTGATGGTTGATGTTACTGCTTGTTCGATTAGTCTGATATAAATAACTGTGATATAGATATTCTTTTTAGATAACATTTGGGGAAATTACAATAACTTCCTCTAGAATGAGAATAGACATGTGCCACGTATATTGACGTAACTAACACTGTTAATAGCCCGGCCGTAAATAATGTTACTATATAATATTTGTTTTGATTACATAAATTCAAGTTATGAATTCGTTTATTGTGTTGACAACTTGACTCGGCTTCCCATAATTTCATTTATTACTAGGTATTATGAACTGGTTGTGCTAAATGAAATATAATTGTAGGAATTGCTTTGAACAAGTAGAGAATGGAGTTAATACATATTTTTTTTCTACAACGACAGGAGGATTTTAAGCATACGTGATGTGAAGTGGTTAGCCTATGAACGCTTGCTGCTGCTAACACAACAGCTCTTAGAATCTTACTGGTGACACTCACTCGCAGTAACATAACAACCCTCCTGGGAGTTCATAATTGTATACGGTTTTCTGTGAGGTGGAGGTACTTCCCTCACACTGCACAGCTGCTTCAATGCATCCTATCACTTTTACAAACATCTAGACTAAGACAAACATACCTATATGTTCATGTAAACAAATGTTTGTCCTGTTTGGTAATCAAACACACGTGCGTTGGTATTAAAGTCGCGGTACTAACCACAGCGCCACCTACCTATTTTGTTCTTTTATTTTTTCCTCTACCCTAAGGTTGTCTGGAAGAGATCGCTATGCGATGAGACCGCCTTTTGTACTTTAATTTTAAGTTGTCTGTCTTATGTGGTGCAATAAAGAGTATTGTATTGTATTGTATTGTACTAACCACTGCTCCACGAATTTCATCAAAATTTCAAGAGCCTTCAAAAAGTAGCCATCAGTCAATATTTGTATGTCACATTATCGGTAGATGAACCTCCGTCGACGACGAAGATCAGGACATCGTAACTAATGACGAAAGGGGAAGTGAAGGCTATTAGAGAACTTGACAAACACCAATTTTGAAATTAAAAAAACAATATTGTGAAATGTAAATTCCTGCTAGGACCTTGTTACGAGCTATTATACAAGACCTAAGCTACGTGCTTACGTCGAGGCATGCGCTAAATCAATCCACGCTTAAGAGAGTAAATTTATTGAAACGCTTGCTCCTGAAAATAAAAGCAATGTGCTCTTCAAAGATTTATTCACTATTTAAGAGTACTCCAAAAATGCAAATAATGGTATATTCACAGCTGTGAACACATCATAAGATCTGAAAGGATTCCAACAACTTATGATGTATGAAATATCCCAACAATCTCAACTATATCCCGTATAACATAGGCTGTATAATATCCTAATATAAACCATACTGTGTATATACTGAACAAAAAAAAAATACTAATTTAGGTGAGTGGGATATCAAACATCCCACTTACCTAAATTAGTAATTTTAAAAGTTTTTTTTAATAAAGGAGTTTCAAATAAAATGTAAAAAAATGTACAAAATGTATTTTAAATAAAATTAATATAAATTATGAAGCTTATACTATCATGGCTTTTAATAAGTTTACTTGATAAAGGAGAATGCCCATTATTGTATGGAGTTTGGTTTCAATATTATTTTTGTTGTACACAAATGAAGCTGCAATCTGTAGAACTTCAACTATAAAAGAATAAAAGTAATATTGTTTATAAATAGCACCGGAATTACGAGAAAAACGCTAATAAAATTCTTCATTTTAGGTTATTTTTGCCCGGTAATACATTTTTCGGTTGGATTATAGGTAGCTGCTACATATAATGTATTTGAAGCATAAATAAGTAAATAATTTTATTCTTCAGCAACGCACGGGCAGCGGAGCATGTACGTAGCTCCCTGTCAGCATGTTTTTTTTCGAAATCTTCATCAATCATCGTCATAATTCACCCATATCATATACATATATAATTATTCTATTTTTATTTGATATTATTATAACAATAATATCAAATATTTCGAGAAGCTCAACTCGACGAATTACAAGACATATGAAATGATAATAAAGCATTAAAATACGGGCGAAACGTTATAAGGTATACTTTCGTATAGAACAGAGAACAAAAGCGGAAACATCAAACATATTTTACATTTGTCATTCAAGACTCCAATCAATGTTGCCGTATATTCAAATTCAAACGAATTTCTCGATTTTTAAACTTCTTCTTTTAAATACACATAGGTAAGTAGTGAAAATATACATGAAGAGTTATCAAATTGTCATCGAAATATACGTAATATGTCCATATAAGTTTTGCGCAATAAATAGTAGATAATAGAAGATTATGTTACATTTATTTGCAACTAACTGTCTTTATATTATAATTACCAGACGTTTAGGCGGTTTTTCAATCTATATTATTGGAATCGATGTGTCAGGTAACAACTGACAGTATAGGTCTCAATAGTGTTAGATATTTGAAAAACCGTGGTGCACGGCAGTTGAGCTTCACTTGACTAGCCATCTCTTTGAGGTTTTTAAATGCCTTATTTATCATTTGCAGTCTCTCACTTTGCCAAGAAGGGAAGTCAATTCCAAAACTTCCTACTCCTACAAATTTCTTCTGATCAAATTCGTTGTGAGTTCCAAGGCAGCTGTAGTTTAACCCCCGGGACAGCAATGAACTTCACTGTTCATTGCCTTTTTGGTGGTTGCCGCTGTTAATTATGGCTACACAGGAGACACAGAGGTGGGTATGAGTGGTGGGCTAGTCACGTAACTGTCTTTATTTAGACGAGTACTTCATTTACCTTTGAGTATTGGCAATAATTTCATGTAAATGGCGAACCGAAACTTGTGATTTACGTTATGACATTAACGTATTGTTAATTTTATGTAACTTATTCTCCGGAGAAATTAAGGCTTAAATTTTTGGGAGACTTTGTAAAAAATAATGATTTTATTTTTAATGTTTTTTTATTTTTAATCTTAACTGTGCACAACTTGAAACCATGAATAGGCATTCTCCTTTAAAGACAACGAATCTAAAAATACTGATGAACTAATTGAATATAACATTCGACAACGCTCTGCCAGTTACTTAAAACAAGAGCCTCCTTTTCTAATGGAGATTAAGTGATACTCCTAGATCGGTTTTCATGAGAGGATAAAATAGCGTTTATTTAGAGAAAAAAACATATAATAACTAGAGATAGCTGTAACTAGCACTCATTAGCATTATATAATAATACAATATAATTTATTACATAGATAAACAATATACTTTACAATTACACCACACAAAATAAGGTGTAACAGTGTTAAATTTAATTGGTTAAATTATGTAAATCAAAACAATATTATAAATAATTTTAAATTAATAAAACCCGAGGTCTCAAAAAAAAATTGTTTCAATTTATATAATAAAACACAAAAATTACAATTAATACTATAATTAATCCTATATTACGTCGTATTACCGTGCTGTGATCTAAATGCTTTTAGGAAATCCACGGCAGCTCCAATAACAGTATGACTTTCACTCCTAAAACCGCAACTATAGATCATATATTAAATCATATCCAGCTCGGTAGCTCAGCGGTTAATAATGCGACTTTGTCGCCGACGTGGGTTCGACGGGTATGTGGGTGGGACGAACATATGCGTGGATGAACATGTCAGCACATCAAAGCAGCCCGTCTGAGGGAAGAAGACCATGCAGAAAATCGCAGCCAAATGACAACTTTCTGGAGTCTTGTTGTGTTACTGGTGTAACCTCCTAAGCAGTTGCTGAGTTAGCACCAGAGGTGTCATCGCGCGAGTGCCACTTAATGTAATACAAGCGTTCATAGGCTACGGCAACCGCTTTACATCAGGTAAGCCGTGTTGTATGCCTAAAAAGAAAAGAAAAAATCGGCCAAGTGCGAGTCGGACTCGCGCACGAAGGGTTCCGTACCATTATCTACAAAGACGGCAAAAAAAAAACACGTTTGTTGTATGGGAGCCTCCCTTAAATATTTGTTTTATTTTAACTTAATTATTATTATAATATAATATTCTTAAAGTGAATATATAACTATATATTCTGTGAATATTTCAAGCGTCTACCTGTTGCCGTTATCAATATCGAGATATAATATCAATATTTGTTTGGATACCAAAAGAGGGATGCCTGAGTTTTTTGGCAGTATTTTTATCAGTGCTCACCTAGTCATAAACTGCACGGTAGGGAAAAAAATTGTGACGATTCCAAACAAATGTAGCCATTTTTACGGAATAAAAAGATTTTGACTTTGACTTTGACTTTGAGCAAAAATGAGCAAAAAAATTACGTTTGTTGTATGGGAGCCCCCTCTAATATTTATTTTATTCTATTTTTTAGTATTTGTTGTTATAGCGGCAACAGAAATACATCATCTGTGAAAATTTCAACTGTCTAACTATCACGGTTCATGAGATACAGCCTGGTGACAGACGGACGGACGGACAGCGGAGCCTCAGTAATAGGGTTCCGTTTTACCCTTTCGTACGGAACCCTAAAAAAAAACGATCTTTGAAGGTGTTTGCTATATTCAACTATATCGAGCGAAGAAAGACGCGTGTCCGGCTATTGGCAAATAAAATATTTGTGCCTAAATTCGCTAACATACAAATATCACTTGTAAATGAATAAAAAATCGGCCAAGTGCGAGTCGGACTCGCGCACGAAGGGTTCCGTACCATTATCTATAAAAAAGGCAAAAAAATCACGTTTGTTGTATGGGAGCCCCCTTAAATATTTATTTTATTCTATTTTTTAGTATTTGTTGTTATAGCGGCAACAGAAATACATCATCTGTGAAAATTTCAACTGTCTAGCTATCACGGTTCATGAGATACAGCCTGGTGACAGACGGACGGACGGACGGACAGACAGCGGAGCCTCAGTAATAGGGTTCCGTTTTACTCCTTGGGTACGGAACCCTAAAAACGGCAAAAAAAACACGTTTGTTGTATGGGAGCCCCCCCTAAATATTTGTTTTTTTTTTTTAATTTAATTATTTATTCTTAAAGTGAATATACACCTAAATATTCTGTGAATATTTCAAGCGTCTACCTGTTGTCGTTATCAATATCGAGCGAAATCGAGCAAAAAATCACGTTTGTTGTATGGGAGCCCCCTTAAATATTTATGTTATTCTATTTTTAGTATTTGTTGTTATAGCGGCAATAGAAATACATCATCTTTGATAATTTCAACTGTCTAACTATCACGGTTCGTGAGATACAGCCTGGTGACAGACGGACGGACGGACGGACGGACGGATGGACGGACGGACGGACGGACGGACGGACAGCGAAGTCTCAGTAATAGGGTTCCGTTTTACACTTTGGCTACGGAACCCTAAAAACCAAATATTCAACCGCCATTTTCAGACGGTAAAATTTTATAAGACTTCATATTTATGATGACGATATTGGTCAGATATATTTTGTTTATGGTAACTAGATTGTCAAACAAGCATACAGCCTACATTAGATGGTATAAGTTACCGCAGCCTATTGACGCTCGCAACACCACGGGGATGTTACTCGCGCGCTGTCAATCTCGTGACCTAAGGAAGCTTCGTCACAGTACCCAGTAATTTCTCTGCCATATCTCACCCTTCAAATATAGTTGCTTGGCGGTAAAAATAGATGAGACAGAGGTACCCACGCACACGACTTTTGTACAAAGTCATCCTCTGGTAAAAGGTTGTAATTAGGTATTTAGTTTAAGATCCATACTATTGTAGTATATAATATTGACAGTTCTACTAGATACCATTTAATTTAATAATGTAATGACATTGACTATAATGTTCGTTTAAACATTTACGCACTCGCATGTAATCAGGTTAATATATCTACTAGACGAATATTTGTGTAAGATCTCTGGAATACAATATTAGCAAATAAAGATTGATTGAAAGTAGTTAATAGCATCGGCAGTCTTGAAAAAAAATCTATCTCCTTATAGTCAAAGTCAAAATCTTTTTATTCCGTAAAAATGGCTACATTTGTTTGGAATCGTCAAATTTTTTCCCCCTACCGTGCAGTTTATGTATGTAATTTCAATCCAAATCCCTGGCGGGGTAGGCAGAGAGAACCGAGCGCCACATGACTCGATCCTTACACACCTTTTGCTTTATTAACATTCATTTAAAAAAATGTATTGCAAAAATAAAAATAAAAACGGGCATTAAATTTTTGTGTCTAAATTCGCCATTAATTCAGCGGCATTAATTCTAACGCAATTGATAATAAATAGCATTAGTTAATAATATTTTGTGGCTAAATTCGCCATAAATCAGCATCCACATACGAATTTCACTTCTAAATAGACAAAGTCACCGGTAATTCAACCACAGTTTAAAATAAATAGCTCTGGTGTTTTAAAAAATATAATACAGTAACCAAAAAACCTAGGCGAATAAAGTTTTTCTGCCTAAATTCGTCAATAACTCAGTATTATTCGTCACTATTCGAGTAATCGTTTGTAAGTGAATAAAAATACAGGTAATTCAACCTCAATTGAAAGTAAATAGCATCGGCCATTTTGTAAAAATATATTGAGAATATTTTTGTGCCTAAATGCGCCAATATTTCAGCGTTAAAATGCAAGTAATCACTTATAAAGGAATAAAAACACAGGTATTTTAACTGCAATTGAAAAAAAAACCGCCTCGGTCCTTTTAAAAAAATATATTGCAAAAACAGTTTAAACGTACAAAAAGCAAAAATTTGCAAATAACATGAGCATCATGCATATTCAGTGGGCAACATGCGAGTCACGGACAGCAATAAAAACTTTGTGGACTATCAGTTTTGTTTCTCTCACCACGAGGCAGGAAGCGACGCTTATGAAACATATTTCTGCCAAATTGCGGAACATTGATCTTAGAAAAATCGGATGTGTAGATGTAGAAATGCGTTTTTATTGTCACTTCTATTGATTAATATCGATACACTGAGACGGTATATTATGCCATTTGTTTGTTACTATTTTGAAACGTTTTTTTGTTTTGTATAAGTCTCATTTATAAACATGCTCTTAGGTAAGTTTTAATGTTGCAGACCGCCAGGAGGCGCTACGGTACCTACACATGTTTCTCCAAATGTTTTCGGTTAAGTCTTTTTTTTTAAATAAATGTATTGTTTTTGCTAATAAAATTTAAAAAGCTACAAATAAAACATAAATTAAAAATTAAAACTCGCGACAGGAAATTGTAACACACAAATTACGAGTAATACTTTAAATAAAAAAATAAAAACCCACGACATTAAAGCGTAATATGATTAATAAAAAATTAAGTACAAATAAAATTTACAATAATTGCAAATGTTCGACAATATAGCCCTAAGGAAAATAGAGGATAAAATATATTTTGTTCATAAGCAGTTAAATATACTCGTAATTCTTATTAATGCAGTCAATAAAAAAAATATTACACTATCACAATAAGTATTATATGTAATAATATCCCTCGTGCGTAACCTGTGTTGTAGACTGTACATATTAAGTAGCATGTGCCAGTAGCTATGTTATCCTACTAATATTATAAATGCGAAAGTTTGTATGTATGGATGGATGTTTGTTGCTCTTTCACACTTAAACGGCTGAACGGATTTGAATGAAATTTAACACGTAGATAGATTATGATCTGGATTAACATATAGGCTACGTTATTTGACACCACGCGGGCGGAGCCGCGGGCAGCAACTAGTTTATTAATATCCAGTATTCTCAACGAACAAATGTCGTATAATGGACGTCAAATGGGTAGGAACGTTGCAAAGTAATACCTATCAAATTTTCATTTAATGTATTTCAAATTGTAAATGATTAAAATCAATCCGTGTGTTTACATAATTTAAAATCAAATACACTACACACATAGATACTGGTCACGAAAGTAAACCCTCTTGCAATTCGCCAAAAAGCACACAAACAACCCAAAAATGCTGCCCTGATCCCCTTTTCAATCCACTTACAGCAGTTTTTCTATTCGATTTCCAACTAAAACAAAATATCACAAACGTCCAACCCCCATTTCCCACATCGTTGTGAAAGGCTGAGCAGCCTCTTTCTATTCCCCGCACACACGGATTCGCATTCCGCGGTGTCGTACCAACGGAAATGCTACATAAAGCCCATGAGTGTTGCACAAAATTAAATATCGCCCCTTTTTAGTTTGTGTTAACGTAAACGCCTTTTTGCACACGTGGCCCGCTTATTGCGAATCTTTTCGGGGATTGGACATGACTGGAGGATTTAACATTAAGGCATTAACATACGTGATGAAAAGTCGCCGCTTTTTTAATAGAATTAAAAAAGTAGGTTATTTTTGTGAATTTTTCTCTGTACTACATTACCACATTTATATTTATTTCAAGGGAGAATCTATCATAAAAACTTACGAAGTACATTTTGTATGAATGTTGTTTTCTTTATTGTTATAAGATTTTAGTACCTATATTTTAGTCCTCGAACGTTTGGTTCAGCAACAGTTAAGTCATTTCCTTGTCAAGTACAAGATTCTAAATCCCTTTCAATCAGGTTTCCGCCCGGGTCATAGCACGACTACCGCTCTCCTGAAAATTACCGAGGATATCCGTTCTAATATGGATAATGCTCAACTTACGGTTTTGACATTACTCGACTTTAGTAACGCATTTAATACCGTGGACTATGACATACTTTTGATGCGTTTATGTTCTATCAACATATCTCCTGCGGCACTTGAGTGGTTTCGTTCTTACCTGTATACGTACTCTTCTTGGTGCGCGACTACTGCTGGCGTACCTCAGGGTGGCGTGTTGTCTCCTCTTTTATTCGCTTTATTCATCAATTCCATAACATCCGAAGTTCGTTCCTCCTGCCATCTTTATGCAGATGATTTACAGATTTACACACAGGCACCCTTGCTTGAACTTCCGAATGCCATTTCCGCTATTAACAAAGATCTTGCGCGTATATCTGTCTGGAGTAAATGTCACGGCCTCTATGTGAATTTAAATTTAAATTTGAAATCGCAGGCTATTATTATAGGTAGTTCTCGTCGCATATCGAAAATTGTCTGGAATAATATCCCTTGTATTATGTTTGACGATACACCAATCAATTTCAGTGACAAAGTGAATAATCTGGGAATAATTTTTGATAACTCTTTGTCATGGTCAGCACAGATTGCGGATGTAAGTAGGAAACTATTTGCTTCGTCTGGTTCGCTAAGAAGGTTATGAATTTTTCTACCAGTAGGCACTAAAATTGCGCTAGCACAATCCTTGCTCCTACCTATCCTAGACTACGCTGATTCCTGCTATCTAGATATCACCGAATAGCAATTAAAATAAGCTTGAGCGCCTTCAAAACTTTAGCATACGATTTATATTTGGACTTCGCAAATATGATCATGTTTCTGAGTTTCGTCTTTAGCTCAAGTGGCTCCCTATAAGACTTCGTCGTAACTGGCACAGCCTTTCCCTTCTTTATTCTATCCTCTTTGACCATGCTATCCCAACCTATTTAAAGGAACGTTTTGTGTTTCACAGCGATTCACAGGATCGTACCTTGCGTAGTGCACTTTCACTCCGTCTTAAAACACCACACCACTCCACTGATTTCTATACTAACTCATTCTCGGTCGAGGCAGTGCGCCTATGGAATTCTTTGCCATTTGATATAAGGAGTGCTCAATCACTTCGATCCTTCAAACATCTTGTAAAACTTCACTATCTTTCTCTTAACATTACGTAATCACCTTAATTCTTCCTGGCTTTCCCCTCAGTCTCATTAGTTCCATTTACTGTGTGTATATATAATATATAATGTATATTATATCATTTAGATTAATTATGTATTTATTTTAGTATTTATATCATATGTATATATATATATATATATATATATATATGTATGTTTATGTATTCATTTATGTATATATATATATATATATACATGAACATATGCACATATACAACGAAAATTAGTCTATAGTCTTTTAATGTACTATTAACTATTAATGCGTTACAATAATGCTGACTACCATCGCCATGTCAGCACATTAGTAGTTACCATATAATTTATTAGTCATTTAGGCTTCACTCAATAGAGATACAACAAACAACTATTGCGTTAAAAAACTCCAAAAATTTTATACATATAATACATATAATCACGCCTCTATCCCGTAGGGGTAGGCAGAGACCACTTCTTTCCACTTGCTATGATCCTTACATACTTGTTTCGCTTCGTCCACTCTCATTATTCTCTTCATACATGCTCTTCGGTTTAGGGTACTCTTGACCTGGCCTTTTTTCAGGACGTCCCTGATTTGATCTCGAAACGTCCGCCTAGGTCTACCCCTTCCAACAATTTCATTCACACTCGCCTTATACACTTTTTTCGTCAATCGTTCTTCGTTCATTCTCTCGACATGGCCAAACCATCTCAGCATACCTTTCTCAATTTTTGTCACTACATCTTCTTTCAGACCACAACGTTTCCTTATCTCACTATTTCTTATCCTGTCACTCAGTTTAACTCCTATCATACTTCTTAACGCTCTCATCTCAACTGCATTTATTCTGCTTTCATGTTTCTTCTGCCATACCCAACTTTCACTTCCGTACATGAGTGTCGGAACCAGCACCCCCCATGCACAGCCAAACGAGCCTTGTTAGACACCTTCCGACAGCTCATAAAGGAGTGCAAAGCTCCATTCACCATGTTCCCTGCATTCACTCTTCTTTCAATATCACTCTCACACTTTCCATCTCTTGTAAACTTTGAACCCAGATACACAAACTCATTCACCTGTTCGATTTGTTCATCTCCAATCACGATATTGCAGTCTTTCACTGCCTTATCTCTTTCAAACACCATCACTTTCGTCTTCTTTACATTCATCTTCATTCCCTTTCTAACAAAAGCTCCACTCATAGCAGTTACCATCTCCTGCAACTCCTCGGCCGAAGGCGCAAGTAATACTTGGTCAACAGCATAGAGAAAACATTTGACGAGTAACTCATTCATTCTTAACCCATTTTCATTCTCTTTTAAATCTGTCAAGCAATTGTCCATGAACAGATTAAACAGCCACGGTGACGCTAAAAATTTTATCTATTTATTATTAATTTTATTGAATGCTAGCCTGACGCTCTCAGAAATAAAAGTACGGCAAAACGACATAACTTAGCGAGATTATTTACAATATGATATTGGAAAGAATTTTAATAACAAAAAAATATATTAGCATACAAGCATAAGGTTCACCTGATGTAAAATGGTAACCGAAGCCTTTTAACGCTTGCAAATCAGGAAGTAATGCTCGCGCATTCCCACCTCTGCTGCTAACACAGCAACTCCTTGATGCCTTGAAGCCCGTTATATACTTGGCGCTGTAACGCGCATGGCGGAATTCAGCCACACGGGCCTCAACGGGTAACGCTCACTGGTTATCTCATTGACGCACATGAGGTGAAGGTACTTCCCCAATCGGGCTGCTTTAAAATATTCGGACCAATACTAACAGATGTACGTTGCACAATTTCTCCTGCGTTGGAATCGAACCCGCAAGTCTAGCGTTAAAGTAGCCATTGCTCATCAGCTCATCGTTCTACAGTCAACCCAGACTAGTGTTTTGTTGAATTTCTAAGAGTGACTAAAGTCACAGACACTTTTGAGGAACACTTGTCGTAGAAGTGAGGACAGTAACTCAGCAATACTCCAGGCTAGCAAGCGTACCCTTATGATTGTAAATTCCCATTCATAAACCCAATCTTTGCCACTCACGTGATGAAGAAACGATGTTACTGAATTATTCTCCTATACAAATACTAAGCGTATAGAAATTAATCTACCTATTTTTGTTTCCGGCTATTGAACTAATTAAAATCAAACATTCAATCAAAATACACTAATCGTTTTTAGTAAATTTAATTTGAAATCTAATTAATTTGCTGTTGACATTACATTAGCTACCGATTTAGCCAAAGGCCATTTGATTTCATTTTCTCGTATATTATAACAGTGAAAATAGTCCTTTCCTATTCCATAATCCATGAATATATGATTGATGAAAATTTAATAAATAATACAGATTTGCACGTTTGTGGCAATGTTTGTGTATGCTCTTGGAATGTATATAAGCAACTAAAAAACTAAACAGATAGTACAGATCTAGCGCGACTTTTTTATACAAAATCGGGAGACAAACAATTATCCACTTCATACCTGAAGACTTATGGTCATAGTATGAAGTGGATAGCATAATCAATGCTTGTAATACAACAAGTGTCGCTTAAGCATAGGCTTTCGCGTCGCTCTCTGCAACTCTTTCGACGCTAGTTTCTATCACTCGCAGTAATACAACAAGTAGCTGTAGCAACAATTAGTAGAACAGTGATAGCTCAGCGTACAGCTCCTGGTATGAATTCTGGCAGAGGCATGTACCACTGAGTTCTTTTTTTCGGATTATGTACATACGTGACGGAAAATATGGTGAGAAAAAAAGAAAGAAAAATGATATGTTTCAAATATTGGTACATTGACGTTGCTAATAAACACTAGTTTCACAATTTTCGCCTGAATCAGACATGCAAAATTTAAACCTATCAAATTAAATCACTGTACTACATTTATTTGCTTTACTTAGACAATCGGCATATCAATATTTATGATTTATCATTTTTATTCGAATATACTATAGTAACACTTGTATACAAGTAGCTTTCTTATCTGTGATTTAAAAACTGACAAGGGTCTAGTCTACTATGTTCTTTGGTAGTTTATTAAATATTTGAGCATCGGATTTGACGAGCTCGGTGGCGCAGTGGTGGAACACGCTGTTACGCTACTTTGACACCAATGCTCGTGGGTTCGATTCCCACACAGTACAAACATTTGTGTGCATGAACATGTCTGCTTGTCTTGGTCTGGGTATTTTCTATGTATAATAAGTATGTATTTACAAAAAAAAAAATGTGTTTACGTATGTTTATCAGTTGTCTAGTACCCATAACACAAGCTTCGCTTACATTGGGGCTGCATGGCGCTGTGTAATTTGTCCGACAATATTTATTTATTTATTTATAACAACTACTGTGGTATAATATTGTAGACATATTAGGGCACTATTAGTTTATTTGGGTATCTCCCTCGAGAGTAAGCCTTGCAAAATACTTGAAACTTAACCTAAGAATGGTCTATTTTTTTTTTCCACAACCCGTGTGGAGGTCTGACGATAGTCGCTCCAAGTAATAATCTGTATCTTCGTCAAATCCTTGGGCTAAGGTAGCAGATTTTGTCAATCGTAATGGATTAGAAAACAGGATAATCCTAGGAACCACAGTAACACATCAAATCTCCAGGGAGTAATTATTACACTACAGACACAAAATGTGGGATGGAGATGCACCTAATTTGTTAAGGGGCTGGGTAATATAATAGTTTACTACTTATACTACTTCCTTTAGTCCTTTTTTGACAGAAACGACGATCTAAAAAATTTGAATTAAATTAATAGAAATACATTAGTCATTTTTCTGAGGGAAAATCCTCAGGGACCTGATGGGAGCGAGGTAATCCTCACCAGTGGCGGCTGTACCTTAAGTGCGCTTGTGCGCTGAACCACCAATTCAAAAGATTTAAAAATTACAAAATATTACTTCATCTTTAAATTACCATATTAATATTTATTTTTGAAACATACATAAACATAATATAACAAATAAAATTTAAAATTATAACAAATAAAAGACAAAACAATTTAAGCGCTTTGCTAAACTATTAAGACTTATTTTCCCTGTAAAGAAAAATTCTCGTGCGCTGCGGCGAGTGCACGAGGACTGCTAATAGAACTTGTACGAGTTACTAGCGAATGTACCTGACGCGTGAAACAAAAGATAGTTCATAGAAATATACCGAGAAATGAGTCGGTTCTCGTGCGCCGCACGTGCGAATCGAAGATTACCGAGAGCACCCGATGTATGACGAAACTTGAAATTTGAGTTCGACGGCGGCCATGATGGACCTCTCCTTATCAGTATAGTTTCGCTGTATCTGTGACGCGTTAATTATTGTTTACTTGGTGAGCAAGTAAAGTGCACCACCAGTTCGATAACCCACCAGCCGCCACTGATCCTCACTCATACGTAAAAATACAACAACCCTCTAGAAAGTTGATATTTGGTTGCGATTTTTTGTAAGGTGTAGGTACTTTCCCAGACGGGCTGCTCTGATGCGCCGTACGTCTTTTAAAAAACATCCAGACCAAGACAAGCAGACATGTTCATGCAAACACTTTTTTTTTACCTGTGTAGGAATCGAACCCACGAACGTTGGTATCAAAGTAACGTAACAGCGCATTGCACCACTGCGCCACCGAGTTCGTCATTTACTTACAGTAATCGAAAACCTTTCATGATGAAAGTACAATGCTTTTTACATGGTATTTCGTCACCGTTTATAAAATGATGTCTGGTTAGTCGAGCCGAACTTCCATCGCTCCAAAATATTTACTTATGTACCGCTTACTAACTTTAGTACGTATGCATATCTCGTAAATAGATTTGATGATGTGAATATTTGAGTACGATAAACAAATAAGTGTATCTGTTTATTTATCGTACTCAATATTTACTTCTAATAGCAGTTCTGTTGTATGCCCATACATTACATGGGGTGTAAGTGGCACGTGGCGCACCCAGCTTGTCAACAGACGAGGCTCTGGCGAAAGAGAGGTAGGGCACGACGTTAGCCCGATTGTGGAAGTACCTCCACTTTACAGAAGACGACAGCCAAATAACAACTCCCTGGAGGGTTGTGTGTGAGGCGAGTGAGTGAGGTCACCAATAGATAAGGAGTTGAGTCTTGACAGCGGGGGTAGCAAGCCAGCGACATTCTTTTTCTTGCTAGCGTTTATAGGCTACGGTAACTGCTTTACATCAGGCGGACCGTATGCATGTTTGCTATCCGTCGTAGTAAAAAAAATATGCAAAAAACTTGATTCTGTCCTATAATTCATTTCATTTCATTATTTCAAAAAACGCTGCTATAACAGATAATCTGAAGCACCTTTACAAAAGCCCGTGTAAATTTCGCGTGTACATTTCCGCTACGTCCGTCTGGTATGATTCTGACTGACATATCTTTTTGATTATTTTCGCCGCCATTAATCTTTCACATTCCGGCCGAATTGCTTCTTTACTCCAAGAGTTATTTTGGTCGTTTTGGCTGCAATTTTTTTTGCTCTTTCAATAAATCGACTTGTATTAATAGGTACTTATTAGTTCCTCCTATGTTTACTACTGGGTTCGGTCTGCGGTTTTATCCATGTGAAAGTGTAGTTATTTTAATAATAAGTAACTAATGTCATTCAGATGACAAGTGTACTATAATAAATACTCAAAATCACGATAGACTTGACGATTTATTTTCCATAACCTCAGTGATGCCGCCATCTTGCACTTATCAAAATAAAACTACTCTTTGTATCATAATTACTCACAATTACTAAAATTAATTCAGTATTTTACTTACAAAAGTAATCTTGAACTAAAATTAAGATAGCGCTTATAGTTAAGGGTAAACAATTAATGTATACTTAATATTATTTTATAAAAGTATGTTAACATTTCACTTCCAAATCGAGTCAATTTTACGGAAATCGATACATCTTTATAAAACTAATAGTAACTAAGGTTCAATTCGTTTTAACTTTAATCGTTTTAACACAAGATATGATTATTTTAGTAGTTTAATCGTGAAAAGCAATGAAACATAACCTGATATAAGTATATCAAAAGAAGCATAGATTTGTATTTCAACTTTTAGAGGGATTTAGTAAGATATATATATATATACTAACAGTACCCTGCGACTTCGTTCGCGTCTAGGTATCACGTGAGAACAAGTATATTTTATTATCTTTTTTCTCGGCTTCTAAAAGTTGTACCATGATGCAGAATAGCATGTAATTTCTTCAAGAACTGGGCTATCAAACACAAATATAATCTTTCAAATCCGACCGGTAGTTCCAGAGATTAGCAAACAAACTAACAATTAAGCAAACAAACTATCCGCTGTACATTTTAGCATCATCACCAGTTATCAAAATCTAGTTACGAATATGGCTGAAGGGCATAGACTAAGCGTAAGTTATAAGTGATCACCATATTTTTTTATACCACATAGATGACAAGCATATGGCCTGCATGATTGTACACAATTACCACTGTATGTGGGCACTACGGATATCACTCTCGCGTTGTTTTACCCCGTAAATGCTTTGTGTGCCTTCACGCATTTCTTGACCCCACGCTGTAGTCCCTGTTTGGAGATAATTCTAATCTCATATTTACCAGGCCACTCAGAAAGCGAGAGACTGGCCAGTTATAATCTATTTTAAAAATATGATTATTTATAAGTAAAAATAAGTACCTACGTTCCAATTTCAAAGTTTCCCTCCACATTTTTGGGAGCTAATTTAAATTATCATGTCTCATTGCAAAATAGATCTGCGTCGACAACATTTTCGCGCAATGGTTTTTTTACGATTTCAAGTGTCGCCTGAAAACGACGAATCGTACGATAGATGTATAATATTATAGCATAGATAGACAAATAGCATTCAAGGATGTAGACCCTTTCAAAGCAACCATGTATATAATTGGTATAACGAATTCAAGTGCGGTCGACTAACTTTGGGGGATGAAGAAAGAAGTGGTCGCCCTTTGACGGCTGTTACGGAAGAAAATGTGCTAGCAGTGAAAAATTCAATCCAAGATAAAAGGCGACTCACGTATCAGGAGATTCAGCACATACTGCAGATTGGATTGGGAAGCCTTCACGAGATTCTCATTCGTGTGAGGTGGATAGTTTCCCGCTAGTAACCTCACCGTTGCTCAGAAGCAGGCCTGTGAGGATTGGTGCCGTGATCTGATAAACAAATTTGAAGCAGGCTCGTCTCGGCGTTTTTATGACATCATTACAGGTGACGAGTCCTGGATCGATACGATCCAGAAACGAAGCCCCAGTTGGCGGTTTGGGCGTTTCAAAACGAATCAACGTCTATCAAAGTGAAGCGATCTATAAGCGGGGGGAAGATTTTGATCTCGAGCTTTTTCAATTTGACTTGCTACCTGGTGTCAATTCCTTTACAGAGCCAAAGAAGCTTCAACGCCGAATGGTATACTATCAAATGGCAGAAGTTTTCTCTGTTGCGAGCACTAAGCGACCAAACACAGGGCTCCGGGGCTACTACTCCACCACGACGACGCGCCCGCACATACCGCGCTCGAAACGAACGACTTCCTGAACAGCACGCCGATCTAACTCCTGTGTCACCCTCTTTGCAGCCCTGACTTAGCACCGTGTGACTTCTTTTTATTCAAGAAAATAAAAAATAAGCTCAAAGGTATACAATTTTCGTCGCCGGAAGACGCTCTGTCAACCTACGAGCAGGTTGTAAATGAGATATCTCTGGCGGACTGGAAAAAGTGTTTCGAAAACTGGTTCAGACGCATGTAACTTTGAATAGAGGCAGGTGGAGAGTGCTTTGAAAAGATTTAATAAAAAAATGTTTACCGATATAACACTTTTTTTTATTTTCAAAAACTTTCTGAGTGTTCCACGTGCCAAGTGCATCCTGCTTATTACCAAACGAGCCTCTGTTACCAGAGACGTCTAGGATAACAATATTAGTAAGCAGCCGTAGAATCTCTCCCACACACGTACTGAAGATAGCACGTAAAAAGAAACTTCTTAGGAGCTTTTAATTATTTATCCTTTATTTACCTAACATAAAGGGTACAAAGGCATACTTAATCCAAGTAGCATTCTCTACGAGACAATCTTTGGGGAGAGTAAATGTTATTTCTTGAATTCGGTACACAAAGCAAGAATGCAAAGCAATAAGAGATATTTATAATTACTGCTTACAATAAATATACTTAAATGAACATGAATAACAGGTATGGACGAACTCGGTGGCGTAGTGGTGAATGACGTGACATTGCCACCAACGCTCGTGGGTTCGATTCCCTTTTTCCCTAGACGGCCTGCTTTTATGCGCCCTACCTCTCTTAAACACCCAGATGAAGATAAACTGACATGTTCGTGCACACAAATTACTGTCCTGTGTGGGAATCGAACCCACGAGCATTGGTGTTAAAGTAGCATAACAGCACGTTTCACAACTGCGCCACCGAGCTCGTCTAATATAATTTATAGGATTACCTACTAGACTAATCTGATGATTCCCTGAAAATTTCAGCAAAATCCATAGAGCCGTTTTTACACATTTTTAAGTATAATATACAATATCTTTTTATATAGAAACAATTTTTTTTTATTATATACAACGTAAGGAGACATACAAGCATACGGCCCGCCTGATGTAAAATGGTTACCGTAGCCTATGAATGCTTGTACAACATTAAGTATCACCCTAGGGATGTCACCTCTGCTGCTAACACAGCAACTCCATAGGAGCTTACTGGTGTCCTCACTCACACGGAGGAACACAACAACCCTCTACAGAGTTGTTATTTGGCTGTAGTTTTCTGTCAGGTGGAGGTACTTCCCCAGACGGGCTGCTTTGATGCGCTTTATCTCTCTTAAAAACACACAGACCAATACAAACAGATATGTTCATGCGCACAAATGTTTGTCCCGTGTGGGAATCGAACCCGCAGGCATCGGTGACAAAATCCCGTTATTAACCACTGTTCTTCTTTTTATATCTTGATATTACACATACAGAATTGATAAATAATATAAACAGTATGGGAACCTATATTATATTAGGCTGCGACGTAGTCTAGGACCTTTTCATTTGATTTCCTTTTCATGTACTTTATCTATCTATAACTTCACGCCAAATGCTTTGTGGGATAAGCAGAGTGAACCGAGCGCACATGACCCAGTACTTATTAATCTCATTTGCTTCTTAAAAATTCATAACACTTCTCATGCACGCTCACCGATTTCTAAGGCTCTTGTGACATCATACAATCAATGGTGGACACAAAAACACAATCAATTTGGTCATGGTAGGTAAGTCTTGGCCTTCCTCGGGTCCTACATCCTTCTACTTTCAACAGATACACAACGGTATATCTGATGCGTTCTACCCTGAAGAATTACTCGCGCGATGCTACCTCTGCTGCTAATATAGCAACTCCTGAGGCCCTTACTGGTGGCCTCACTGATACGCAGGAACACATCAACCCTCTAGGAAGTTGTTATTTTGGCTGTGTTATTTCTGTGGTGGAGATACTTCCCCGGACGGGCTGCTTTGCACCCTACCTAGCCCTAACCATCGGTAGCTTAGGTCTTTTCTTCGCTACCGGCGGGTGCCCAATTTCTTATATTTTTAACGCATTTTTTAAAATCATTTGTATTTAAAAAAAAACATGCAACAATGACATAACAGATGTGCAATGAATTTGAGCAACATTATGAGAATGATTAAAATATTCAGTTTAGGACACACGTGCTTTCGAAATGTGTGGAATAGTTAGTTAGAGAATATGTTATTTTTTCAGCTTACCAACTTTTGCTACATCAGTACGTATAAATCTTAAGAGAAAAATAAATATGTTTTAATATCTATTCACAATTACATAAAGGGGGAGTATTATATGTGTAAAAGAAAACTTTACATGTTTGCATAAATGATTGTATATAGAGTAGATATGACAGAAGTATCGGTGTTGAGATATGAAAATGCATGCTCCGTTGGTTCGTACATGTAGAAAGAACGCAGAATGAAAGAATTACGCAACAGATATACTCGTACAATGCGAAAGTGGAAGGATGTAGGAGCCGGGGAAGACCAAGATTAACCTACCATATCCAAATTGGTCGTGTTTTATCAAAAGGTGATATCAGGAGCCCTAGGAACGAATTTAAACCGACGAGCGTGCATGAGAAGAGCTATGTATGTTAAAGAAGCGAGTGCGTAAGGAGCGCGCCTTATGGCGCTCGGTTCTCTCTGCCTACCACGCAAGGGGCCTGGCGTGGAGATATACATAAATAAGACAGAAGTTCCACAAATCAGTAGCCTTTTAAGAATCGATATGGGTCAGATCATCTCTTCGAAATTGTCCTAGACAGAAACAATAAATATCTATGGTATCGCTATACGCACAATAAACTTTACACATTCGTGCGTTTCGGGGGTTAGACCCTAAAGCTTGAATTAGATTGCGAGTAACTCTGCTTGGTATTCTGAACTTTATCTTGCTTAAGTTTTCTGAACAATGATTTGAGTATGGGATAACTATGTTATATTATATTACATAAGTCTAACTATTCCACACATTTCGAAAGCACGTGTGTCCTAAACTGAATATTTTAATCATTCTCATAATGTTGCTCAAATTCATTGCACATCTGTTATGTCATTGTTGCATGTTTTTTTTTAAATACAAATGATTTTAAAAAATGCGTTAAAAATATAAGAAATTGGGCACCCGCCGGTAGCGAAGAAAAGACCTAAGCTACCGATGGTTAGGGCTAGGTAGGGTGCAAAGCAGCCCGTCCGGGGAAGTATCTCCACCACAGAAATAACACAGCCAAAATAACAACTTCCTAGAGGGTTGATGTGTTCCTGCGTATCAGTGAGGCCACCAGTAAGGGCCTCAGGAGTTGCTATATTAGCAGCAGAGGTAGCATCGCGCGAGTAATTCTTCAGGGTAGAACGCATCAGATATACCGTTGTGTATCTGTTGAAAGTAGAAGGATGTAGGACCCGAGGAAGGCCAAGACTTACCTACCATGACCAAATTGATTGTGTTTTTGTGTCCACCATTGATTGTATGATGTCACAAGAGCCTTAGAAATCGGTGAGCGTGCATGAGAAGTGTTATGAATTTTTAAGAAGCAAATGAGATTAATAAGTACTGGGTCATGTGCGCTCGGTTCACTCTGCTTATCCCACAAAGCATTTGGCGTGAAGTTATAGATAGATAAAGTACATGAAAAGGAAATCAAATGAAAAGGTCCTAGACTAAGTCGCAGCCTAATATAATATAGGTTCCCATACTGTTTATATTATTTATCAATTCTGTATGTGTAATATCAAGATATAAAAAGAAGAACAGTGGTTAATAACGGGATTTTGTCACCGATGCCTGCGGGTTCGATTCCCACACGGGACAAACATTTGTGCGCATGAACATATCTGTTTGTATTGGTCTGTGTGTTTTTAAGAGAGATAGAGCGCATCAAAGCAGCCCGTCTGGGGAAGTACCTCCACCTGACAGAAAACTACAGCCAAATAACAACTCTGTAGAGGGTTGTTGTGTTCCTCCGTGTGAGTGAGGACACCAGTAAGCTCCTATGGAGTTGCTGTGTTAGCAGCAGAGGTGACATCCCTAGGGTGATACTTAATGTTGTACAAGCATTCATAGGCTACGGTAACCATTTTACATCAGGCGGGCCGTATGCTTGTATGTCTCCTTACGTTGTATATAATAAAAAAAATTTGTTTCTATATAAAAAGATATTGTATATTATACTTAAAAATGTGTAAAAACGGCTTTATGGTTAGGCTGAAGTTTCAGCCTACAAATGTTACAAATTCTGGGTAACGTTACGTAACACACCTAAAACACATTAAGCAACAGAGGTTACGTGTTGACGTAAGCACTACTTGACGTCAAAGCTTGCTACATTAGGCCTACAAAATAAGTAAGGGTTTAGAGCATACTCCACTACGCCGCTCAAATGCGGATTGGCGGGAAAACACTGGCCTTCCATTGTTTTCAAGCCGCCTGAGAGCCACTGACTTAGCTTAACGACTGTTATCTATCGCCAACAGCGGGGATCGATGGCTCAACGTGCCCTCCGAAGGAGAAACTCGAGATAGATAACCCATCCATAGACAGGCTGCCATCGACGTTGCGTCACCTGCGTGTTTGGTTAAAATGACACACGCAACCACGCCATCGAGCTGCTGTGACTGATGAATTACATCGGAACAACCTGACTGTGAAAGTACGTCCACCTCAGAGAAGACTGCAGCCAAATAATAACGTCCTGGTGGGTTGTTGAATAAAAAAATAAACAAAAGTGGAATATAAAGATAGCCTAGAAAGGTCAAGATTTTTCTACCATGACCAATTTAGTCATTATCACATACATCTGACATCTGATGTCAATAATTGAGTACGATAAATAAAATAAACATTTATTTATTTATCATACTCAAATATTCAAATCAGATTCAAATCGAATGAAATAATCTATGAATGAATACTAAGCTTTTTTTATACTACGTCGGGAGGCAATACACGCAATATATTGCGTTGTTATGCGCTTTTTACGTCAAAAGTCTATTTGAGAGGCAACTTTTGTATTTGTGTCAGTGAAAGTGCGCATGTGGCGCTCGGTTGTCGCTGCCTGCCCCGCAAGGGACCTGCCGTATAGATAGAAAGCAATAGTTATTATAACGGGTTCGAAACCCAGGGGCAACAAACAGTTAAGTGCGGTTCAACGTCTGTGTTATTATACCGACAGGCATTATGCAGTCTCGACTCATAAATATCGCTAAATTGAGCGTGAATCCATTTCGATATTCAAAATGTTATATTAACTGTCAGCGGAATATTTTTTTCAGAAATAAACCTGATTATCTACCCATACTCATCCTGATTAAATAGAGGTGTGATTCCGACCGATGACGCTTAGAAAATGACTCTTTTGACGAAATCGGCGCTGCAGCGCTACTTTGACATTGCACAACACAGCACAACTTTTGCTCGTAGGTTCGATTCCCACACAGGACAAATATAAGTATGCATGAACATGTCTGTTTGTCTTCGTCTGGGTGTTAAGAGAGGTAGGGCATATGACATCAGCCCGTCTGAGGAAGTACCTCCACTGCACAGAAAACCGCAACCAAATAACAACTAAGTGTTCCTGCGTGTTAGTGAGGACAATAGTAAGCTCCTAAGGAGTTGCTGTGTTAGCCGCAGAGATGGCATCGCGTGAATGACACTTAATGTATTACAAGCGTTCGTATTCTACAGTAATCACTTTCCATCAGGTAGTTGTATGCCTCCCCGACATTGTATAGCGTTTACCTGCGTGTGAGTGAGGTCATCGGTAAGCTCTCAAGGAGTTGCTGTATAAGCAGCAGAGGAGGTATCGCGCGAGTGATACTTAATATATCGCTAGCGTCAATAGCCTACAGTACCCAATTTACATCAGGTGAGCCGTATGCTTGTATGCTTCCTGACGTAGTATAAAAAAAATGTTCTTACTAGTTTTTTTCTACTGAAGAATTATATTCTTCTTCTCAGGAATACCGTTCCTATATGAAATCTATATGTTTGTCTGTGTGGGTGTCTGCCGCTTTTTTTTCGAATATTCGAATTTGACTTCAGATTCGGATTCAGCATAAAAAAGTAGAATAGGAATGTCTGAAAAAATAACCTCCTATCTCTTAAGGAACATGGTCAAAATGGCCGACAAATAAAAAAAAAATTCAGTTTCAAAAAGTAAATTAACTAAAACCAGCCAAGTGCGAGTCGGACTCGCGCACGAAGGGTTCCGTACCATTATCTATAAAAACGGCAAAATATCACGTTTGTTGTATGGGAGCCCCCTTAAATTTTTATGTTATTCTATTTTTTAGTATTTGTTGTTATAGCGGCAACGGAAATACATCATCTGTGAAAATTTCAACTGTCCAACTATCACAGTTCATGAGATACAGCCTGGTGACAGACGGACGGACGGACGGACAGCGGAGCCTCAGTAATAGGGTTCCGCTTTACCCTTTGGGTACGGAACCCTAAAAAGTAGAATAGAAATGTCTGAAAACCAACCAACCATCTCTTAAGCAACATGGTCAAAATGGCCGACAAAGTTTAAAAAAAAATTAAATTGTTATATAATTGACGAGCCAGGTGTTTCTCTGGCAATGCGTGCTTGCGCATTCTCAACTGGTTTATTTAGTAACCTTACAGTACACAGGCTAACGTTTAGCTACAGATATATACAATCCTTTTACATTAAGCGGACGGTTCATTACTCTCCATCCACTATGACGTATTAAAATTCTCGGCACTAGTTTTACGAGTGAACAGTAAACACATTTGCCCGACACCGGGCGCCGAGCATTAATATTCTTGATGGCCTGAAACAAATTAAAATGCATCCTTACTGCAGTAATAAATAAACTTTCAGGCTCTATTGGCTCCTGTTAAATACAAAAGTTACATTTAAATGGATACCCCCATTATCATATAAAACCTCTCACGTGTTGCTGCTTCTTTTAATACAACCACCACACCACTACCACATCAACCCCTACTCACCCCACTGCAGGGATACGGGTCTCCCTTCAACCGAAGGGGTTTAGAGCATACTCCACCACGCTGCTCAAATGGGGATTGGCGGAGGCCAGTGTTTTCCTTTGTCTAAGGTGTGTAAGTTTTTGTAAAAACAATCGCCCGGAAAGGTCACATTTCGCCGAGCATCTCATAGACAAAGGACATAACTTATCCCCCACTAATACATATCAAATTTTACACACCATAGACAAAGGTTTAAAACTAAATATTAGAAAAAATATAGAAATTAATAAACATAAAAAATCTAAAATTACTCTCATGAACAAACAGACTGACGTAAACCATTCCCCACTATTAAATATCTTTTCGCTCACACCATCCACCCCTACCTTCAATTCAATATAAGGGACGGCACTGCGATGGATTTGTCACTTGTAGCATGTTATTCTTACGATTAACGTCTTTTTTTCAATATTTTTTTTAAACTTTGTCGGCCATTTTTACCATGTTCCTTAAGAGATAGGAGGTTGGTTTTTCAGACATTCCTATTCTACTTTTTTATGCTGAATCCGAATCTGAAGTCAAAATTCTAATATTCGAAAAAAAGCGACAGACACCCACACAGACAAACATATAGATTTCATATAGGAACGGTATTCCTGAAAAAAATCTTGAAAATGAAAATAATTCTTCAGAAGAAAAAACTAGTAAGTACATATTTTTTTTTATACTACTTCAGAAAGCATACGGCCCTCCTGATGTGAAGTGGGTACCGCAGCCTATTGACGCTAGCGATATATTAAGTATCACTCGCGCGATACCTCCTCTGCTGCTTATACAGCAACTCCTTGAGAGCTTACCGATGACCTCACTCACACGCAGGACCACAGCAACCCTCTGGGGAGTTGTTATTTGGCTGCGGTTTTCTGTGTGGTGGAGGTACTTCCCCAGACGGGCTACTTTAATGCGCCCTATCTCTACATCCAGACCAAGACAAGCAGACATGTTCATGCACACAAATGTTTGCCTTGTGTGGGAATCGAACCCACGAGCGTCGGTGTCAAAGTTACGTCATTCACGACTGAGCCACCGAGCTCGTCAAATATACCGTAATCCGTCCAAACATTGGCACGCATCCAATTATTGGGATCCTTACGTTTACAGACAAATAATAAGATTCCAATACTGAATAAATAAAATAAAATAAATATTGTCGGACAAATTACACAGCGCCATCTAGCCCAAAGGAAGCGAAGCTTGTGTTATGGGTACTAGACAACTGATAAACATACGTAAATACATTTTTTTTTTTTGTAAATACATACCTACTTATTATACATAGAAAATATCCAGACCAAGACAAACAGACATGTTCATGCGCACAAATGTTTGCCTTGTGTGGGAATCGAACCCACGAGCGTTGGTGTCGAAGTCGCGTCATTCACGACTGAGCCACCGAGCTCGTCATGAGAAGAGAATGTGCCAATAATTGGGTTTTAGCATGTGGATGCCTTTTTTATTTTTAATTAACTATGAAATTAATTCTGAAAGAAAAATAAAGCATCTATACCCATAAAGTTTGAGAGACTTATAGACATTCATTTTAAGTAATTTCAGTTGTATTAGATTCCATTTACATTAAATATTTCCAATTATATCAAGATTGCTTCTTAAAGTGCTAATAATTGGGTGATTTACCCTATTGACAAATATTGATGACAACCACCTTACATCAGATGGGCTGCATGCTTTTATGCCTCCCGATGAAATATATACAAAAATAAAAAAAAATCTATCTATAACTTCACGCCAAATCCCTTGCGGGGTAGGCAGAGAGTACCGAGCGCCACGTGACCCGATCCTTACATACTTTACTTGCTTCTTTAACATCCATTGCTCTTCTCATGCACGCTCACCGGTTTCTAAGGCTCCTGATATCGCCTTCTGATAGAACACGACCAATTTGATTATGGTAGGTAAAATCATGGCCTTCCTCTGCTCCTATATCCTTCCACTTTTGCATTGTATATCTGCTTCGGCATTGTTTCATCCTGCATTCGTTCTACATGTCTGAACCAACGGAACATGCCTCTTCTTATTTTAACACCGACGCTCTCGTTCAAACCAACTCTGTATCTAACATCATAATTGCGAATACGGTCTACAAGCGTTACGCCACAAATTTTGCGCAACGCTCGCATTTCGACCGCGTTTATTCTACTTTCTACTTAATTACTTTCAATAAAAAGAGACCTATATATGGTATGTATAAATAAACATTTATAACTGTCTAAGTTATAAATTCCTGGCTCAGATAGGTTTTTTTTATATAATAATAAATAAATAAATAAATATTGTGGGACAAATTACACAGCGCCACCTAGCCCCAAAGTAAGCGAAGCTTGTGTTATGGGTACTAGACAACTGATATAAACATACGTAAATACATTTTTTTTTGTAAATACATACTTATTATACATAGAAAATACCCAGACCCATACAAACAGACATGTTCATGCACACAAATGTTTGTACTGTGTGGGAATCGAACCCACGAGCGTTGGTGTCAAAGCGCATTTCACCACTGTGCCACCGAGCTCGTCAATATATATCACCGGGAGGCATAAAAGCATACGACCCATATGTAAAGTTGTTACCATAGGCTATAAACGTTTACCACCTCTCCTACTAACAGAACACCTGATTAGGAGCTTACTGGTAACCACACTCACACGCAGGAACACTACAATCCTCTAGGGAGTTGTTAATTGGCTGCGGTTTTCTCTCAGATGGAGGTACTTTCCCAGATAGCTGCTTTAAGGACTCGCAAGGATGTGTTTAATTGAAGTTCAGGATAATGGGGCTGGGCGTGGTAGGCTCGGGTGGAGGCGGTCGGTAGCCCCCGGACACGGTAGATGGGTCTGACGGAGTAGCGGGCCGTAGTGAGGTCGTCTCTGCGACCCACCACTGCAGGAAACAGAGGAGCACAGAAGTAGGACGCTGCCATGGAGATGTACACCGTGTTTCGCTAGCTAGTTTCCAGCGTAGACTGAGATTTTGGTCCTGAATCGCGTAGATAGTCTAAATAATTAAATATTTCGAATATAAAATCATAATCAATATTTGTTTATAAAGTTATCTACTGCCAAAAACATTTTAGATTAAGTCTTAAGAGTTTAATTTACTGAGTTATTAAATAGTTAAATTGTTTGTGACAGATTGACGATAAACTTGAAAAATGGCAAAGGAGTATAAAATGTATATATATTTTATTTATACAACGTCGGGGGGCATTCAAGCATACGGCCCACCTGATGTAAAACAGTTACCGTAGCCTATTAACACTTGTACGATATTAAGTATCACTCGCGCGATGCCTCCTCTGCTGTTTACACAGCAACTCCTTAGGAGCTTACTGGTGACCTCACTCACACACAGGAACAGAACAACCCTCTAGGGAGTTGTTATTTGGCTGCGGTTTCCTGTGAGGAGGAGGTACTTCCCCAGACGGGTTGCTTTGATGCACCCTACCTCTCCTAAAACATCCATACCAAGATAAACAGACATGTTCATGCACACAAATGTTTGCCTTGTGTGAGATCCAACCCACGAGCGTTGGTGTCAAAGTCGCGTCATTCACGACTGAGCCACCGAGCTCGTCAAAATAATATGGAACATAGCTTAGACCGTAGAAAAAAAGATGGAAGCGTGGTTAGACTATATGTCATTTTACATTTGAGAGTTGTGTAAGAGAGAGAAGAAGAATGAAGCATATAGCCGATGAATAGAAGTAAAACCAAAGTTTATGTGAAAGCGACGCGTGAAAGAATAACATAGAACGAGGAAGAAAAGTTGACAGAAATCTTTAAGATGTATATTCCAAACCGTGTTGTAGTTTTGATCCTTGTGCAATTTATATTGGAGAACCGAATAGGTCCCAATGGAATGTGTATGGCTATAATGATTTCCTTATTCAAAAGCAAAGAGCAACCATCGATTTTATTAGCAAAAATGAATGAAACATAATTCAGAATAAATAGCTTTCGGGCCGTTGTATTTTGTTGCAAGTTTTTGCTAGCACAGTGGAGCAGTATGACAGAATACATTGTAAACCTATGCAATGAAATGGAAATATATAATTCAATGTAATAAGTATAGTGGAGAAACTACATGGAAATCAGCGGCATTCCATTAAACCAAACAAATTATGCCAAGTGGCATGTATTCCTTAAGCAATTCCCAGGCCTAATACCAGATTAAAATCAAATATCTAAACGCAAAGTTAGTAAGCGACCCAAACTTTAATCTGTACAATTAGTTGCCAAAACCTAGTTGGCAATTGTCGCTTCGAAAATAAAGTTGCCGTTAGGTTCGCTCACAGTTGCCATCGGACCACATTAAATTTACACTCGCTTTAATCTTTAAAATCTCAATAGTAAGGTTGATATCTAAATTTTGATTTGTGCACATAATGTGGCAAATTTCTAACTCAGCTTAAGGGATTTCGGATTTACACTTTGATGTTAAACAGGGTTTTGAGTTCGAGCGAAGGAAAGTTTCTAACTATTAAATGAATAGTTTCTGCAGTCACAGTTTTACATTGTTCGCATAATTTATGCGGATAGTATTTATGATTGTGGAAACTGTGAATTTATTCCCTTTTGGTTTATCGGTTAATGAAATGCTCGCTTTGGATTAAGTGGTTACAGGTCAACTAGCGCTTCTCGAGTGAAACATTAACAATTCGATAACCACACAGAGGATTAAAAAAAAAATAAGATTATTTGATAACCCCTGTAGTTTAATTTGAACTGATAAATATAATAAATTGCAGTATTTGAAACGCAAAGTACCAAAAAGGTGCACTTCGTTTCAAGAACTTCGGGGTAATACGTTATGTTTAAAAAAACTACAGCGCTTATTATAATTATTATTTTTAATTAATTGTGTAGTTGACTACGAATAAATAATAAGTCAGGAACCCTAACTCAGAACAAATTCCACACAAAAAGTGGCGCTACATGAAACCAAAACGACGTATGTTTAAATTACGAATCAATTAGGTTACACTAATACACGTGCCTAGTGATTGGTTTAAATTCAAAACAATAGCACGGATTAGTTCGCGCGCAGACTGCAATGCGAATGGTAGCAGTTGAGTCATAGCGGCGTAGACGATGTTATGCTATAAGTGAAAAGGAACAAATATTATAATAAAATGATATTTTTCATGCTATAAAATAAATATATATTTTTTTGTTGGTTTTTATTATTATATTTTTTTTATATATATTTGTTAAGTTGTTATACATACGAATGGATTCTAAATTGGTATTTAAATAGAAAAGTGAAATGATGAGGCCATAATATGTATGTATGTAATCAATTTATTGCACAAAATAAACAGAACTAATTATGTAAACAATATAATTTAAATGCAATGGCGGACTTATTTCCCTACATGCCAGCCATAACGTAACATAGTTGATAGGAATTCCACTACGAATAATTATTTATGACAATATTATTTTGACAACCCGTATAGCATAGTTAGCAGTGTAGCTATCTTCTGCGCATAGGTCCTGGGTTTGAGGGGATGAGTTTAAATATCCTTCTTCTTCAAGCGGTAAATCGCGGTTGCATTCACTACGGAGCCTGGAGTCCCTGGAGTGGGTTACATCTTGATGTGACGAGACTCCAGCTTATATTGGAGCGACTACCGTCTGACCCTTCTGTTATCTATGGTCTGACCTATGTAGATGACGTTTGATGTCTTTCTAGCCTAACTGCAGCTATCCAGTTATTTTGACGAATTAAATCGGTAGGAAAATTAAAAGTAAACAAAATAAGCAAAATGTATTAGTTATAAAAATATATTTGATAATTTTATCGTTTTAAATATTTTATCAAAAACAAAAAAAAGATCCTACTAAAGTCTAAAATTGACTGACTTCATTTGGCATAATATTGACGATCTCAATTTGATAGCGTATTTGAACATTTTTGATTATAATTATATTTGAGCAACTATTACTAGTGAAAAGTGATCCCAGGATGTTTAAATCTTGTATGGCTCCTGCACCACTTCACAACACAACCTAGCATGATGATTTTTAGTTGATTTACAGTGATAAAGACGAAAACGTACACAAAGATTTGACATGTGCTCGCTTGCGCTTGCTAAGCCCTGCCCACTTGTACACGATTTTCGTTGGGTAATTTTTTGAGTGCAGTTACATTTCCTGACTTATTATTTATTCGTAGGTAGTTGACTAATTATTAATTTTAAAGCCGAGTGACACTAGTGTACAGCGGCCTTTCAAAAATACAAGGAAATTCAAAGGTCATGATATCTGGGCTTATTTATTGAATGGGGTGGATAGTATTTTGATACGGACACTCCAGCCCTTGTACAAAGATTCGAGTGCCTGTGTCACGTTAAATAGGGTCTGTGTAGCATCCCCTTGGCTGTTCCACTTATTCATGGGTAACTGTTTGACAGACTCAAAATAGTATAACTGTGGAATAATAATGAATGAGTCAATATTTAAAATCCTCTTGTACGCCGATGATCAGGTCCTTATTGAATCTGCGGCGAAAAAACGATAAAAAATGGTTACTGTAGTAAATGAGGACTTTAAAAGGTATGAAAACAATGAAGACAAAAGCTACGTTTATTAAAAGAAATGATACTACTGTTAGAGATAATACTGTTACAGAGTGACGAAAAAGCGGAACAAGTGAATTAATTTGTGGTGACCTCACTCACACACAGGAACAGAACAACCCTCTAGGGAGTTGTTATTTGGCTGCGGTTTCCTGTGAGGAGGAGGTACTTCCCCAGACGGGTTGCTTTGATGCACCCTACCTCTCCTAAAACATCCATACCAAGATAAACAGACATGTTCATGCACACAAATGTTTGCCTTGTGTGAGATCCAACCCACGAGCGTTGGTGTCAAAGTCGCGTCATTCACGACTGAGCCACCGAGCTCGTCAAAATAATATGGAACATAGCTTAGACCGTAGAAAAAAAGATGGAAGCGTGGTTAGACTATATGTCATTTTACATTTGAGAGTTGTGTAAGAGAGAGAAGAAGAATGAAGCATATAGCCGATGAATAGAAGTAAAACCAAAGTTTATGTGAAAGCGACGCGTGAAAGAATAACATAGAACGAGGAAGAAAAGTTGACAGAAATCTTTAAGATGTATATTCCAAACCGTGTTGTAGTTTTGATCCTTGTGCAATTTATATTGGAGAACCGAATAGGTCCCAATGGAATGTGTATGGCTATAATGATTTCCTTATTCAAAAGCAAAGAGCAACCATCGATTTTATTAGCAAAAATGAATGAAACATAATTCAGAATAAATAGCTTTCGGGCCGTTGTATTTTGTTGCAAGTTTTTGCTAGCACAGTGGAGCAGTATGACAGAATACATTGTAAACCTATGCAATGAAATGGAAATATATAATTCAATGTAATAAGTATAGTGGAGAAACTACATGGAAATCAGCGGCATTCCATTAAACCAAACAAATTATGCCAAGTGGCATGTATTCCTTAAGCAATTCCCAGGCCTAATACCAGATTAAAATCAAATATCTAAACGCAAAGTTAGTAAGCGACCCAAACTTTAATCTGTACAATTAGTTGCCAAAACCTAGTTGGCAATTGTCGCTTCGAAAATAAAGTTGCCGTTAGGTTCGCTCACAGTTGCCATCGGACCACATTAAATTTACACTCGCTTTAATCTTTAAAATCTCAATAGTAAGGTTGATATCTAAATTTTGATTTGTGCACATAATGTGGCAAATTTCTAACTCAGCTTAAGGGATTTCGGATTTACACTTTGATGTTAAACAGGGTTTTGAGTTCGAGCGAAGGAAAGTTTCTAACTATTAAATGAATAGTTTCTGCAGTCACAGTTTTACATTGTTCGCATAATTTATGCGGATAGTATTTATGATTGTGGAAACTGTGAATTTATTCCCTTTTGGTTTATCGGTTAATGAAATGCTCGCTTTGGATTAAGTGGTTACAGGTCAACTAGCGCTTCTCGAGTGAAACATTAACAATTCGATAACCACACAGAGGATTAAAAAAAAAATAAGATTATTTGATAACCCCTGTAGTTTAATTTGAACTGATAAATATAATAAATTGCAGTATTTGAAACGCAAAGTACCAAAAAGGTGCACTTCGTTTCAAGAACTTCGGGGTAATACGTTATGTTTAAAAAAACTACAGCGCTTATTATAATTATTATTTTTAATTAATTGTGTAGTTGACTACGAATAAATAATAAGTCAGGAACCCTAACTCAGAACAAATTCCACACAAAAAGTGGCGCTACATGAAACCAAAACGACGTATGTTTAAATTACGAATCAATTAGGTTACACTAATACACGTGCCTAGTGATTGGTTTAAATTCAAAACAATAGCACGGATTAGTTCGCGCGCAGACTGCAATGCGAATGGTAGCAGTTGAGTCATAGCGGCGTAGACGATGTTATGCTATAAGTGAAAAGGAACAAATATTATAATAAAATGATATTTTTCATGCTATAAAATAAATATATATTTTTTTGTTGGTTTTTATTATTATATTTTTTTTATATATATTTGTTAAGTTGTTATACATACGAATGGATTCTAAATTGGTATTTAAATAGAAAAGTGAAATGATGAGGCCATAATATGTATGTATGTAATCAATTTATTGCACAAAATAAACAGAACTAATTATGTAAACAATATAATTTAAATGCAATGGCGGACTTATTTCCCTACATGCCAGCCATAACGTAACATAGTTGATAGGAATTCCACTACGAATAATTATTTATGACAATATTATTTTGACAACCCGTATAGCATAGTTAGCAGTGTAGCTATCTTCTGCGCATAGGTCCTGGGTTTGAGGGGATGAGTTTAAATATCCTTCTTCTTCAAGCGGTAAATCGCGGTTGCATTCACTACGGAGCCTGGAGTCCCTGGAGTGGGTTACATCTTGATGTGACGAGACTCCAGCTTATATTGGAGCGACTACCGTCTGACCCTTCTGTTATCTATGGTCTGACCTATGTAGATGACGTTTGATGTCTTTCTAGCCTAACTGCAGCTATCCAGTTATTTTGACGAATTAAATCGGTAGGAAAATTAAAAGTAAACAAAATAAGCAAAATGTATTAGTTATAAAAATATATTTGATAATTTTATCGTTTTAAATATTTTATCAAAAACAAAAAAAAGATCCTACTAAAGTCTAAAATTGACTGACTTCATTTGGCATAATATTGACGATCTCAATTTGATAGCGTATTTGAACATTTTTGATTATAATTATATTTGAGCAACTATTACTAGTGAAAAGTGATCCCAGGATGTTTAAATCTTGTATGGCTCCTGCACCACTTCACAACACAACCTAGCATGATGATTTTTAGTTGATTTACAGTGATAAAGACGAAAACGTACACAAAGATTTGACATGTGCTCGCTTGCGCTTGCTAAGCCCTGCCCACTTGTACACGATTTTCGTTGGGTAATTTTTTGAGTGCAGTTACATTTCCTGACTTATTATTTATTCGTAGGTAGTTGACTAATTATTAATTTTAAAGCCGAGTGACACTAGTGTACAGCGGCCTTTCAAAAATACAAGGAAATTCAAAGGTCATGATATCTGGGCTTATTTATTGAATGGGGTGGATAGTATTTTGATACGGACACTCCAGCCCTTGTACAAAGATTCGAGTGCCTGTGTCACGTTAAATAGGGTCTGTGTAGCATCCCCTTGGCTGTTCCACTTATTCATGGGTAACTGTTTGACAGACTCAAAATAGTATAACTGTGGAATAATAATGAATGAGTCAATATTTAAAATCCTCTTGTACGCCGATGATCAGGTCCTTATTGAATCTGCGGCGAAAAAACGATAAAAAATGGTTACTGTAGTAAATGAGGACTTTAAAAGGTATGAAAACAATGAAGACAAAAGCTACGTTTATTAAAAGAAATGATACTACTGTTAGAGATAATACTGTTACAGAGTGACGAAAAAGCGGAACAAGTGAATTAATTTGTTTATCTAGGTTCTATGTCAACAAGACATAGAAAACGTGAGCGAGATAGCCCGGTGGATAAAGAACCGGCCTATTGAACAACTGGTCCCCGGTTGGAATCCTGGCGTATACCACTAAATTCGTGTTTTCGGATTTATGTACATATTTGTAATTATCACTAGCTCGGCGGTCAAGGGAAACATCGTGAGCTCGTGGGTTCGATTCCCACACCGGACAAATATTTGTGTGCAAGAATATGGCTGTTTGTGTTGGTCTTGATATTTTTAAGAGAGACACAGTGCATCAAAGCCCGACTGACCTCTAGCTCACAGAAATCCGCAGCTAAATAACAACCCCCTGTATGGTGGCTGTGTTCCTACGAGGTGAATGAGGTTACCAGTTAAGTCCTAAGGAGTTGCTGTAATAACAGCAGACGTGGCATCGCGCGAACGATACTAGTTTGTATATCTGCCGACGTTAATAAAAATATATATGCTTATAATCCTATACCAGCACATACTAATCTGAATTATTTACGAGTGAATTATAAAAAACAGGATATAGGTACTGTACCAATATTTGAATTGATAAATTGAAAACAAGTTGACGAAATACGAGGTTTTCAGTACAGCTGTAACAATGTTTTTAATACGGCGAACAAATGATTATTATTAATAAAAATAAACCAACTTAAAACTCTTCCAAGACTAGAACTCTAGAGGCGAGAAAACTTGAGATACGGCTTTAACCAAATAAAGCAACAAACATAAAATATTTACAAATCCGCAACACAGGCGGCGCGGAGGAACTTGATCATCGAACTTCACAATGGCAGCGGTAATTTCGTATGACTTTTACAAACTTGGTCCCGCGCGATAAGAGCGAAACCAAACAAGTTTATAAATTAAATCGAGAACTTCCCGAATCAGGCTCCTCTTGTGTTCGACAAATGTTCTATATGCGTTACGTTACATTTGAAATATCCAATTGTGATTTATTTCTAACCATTTTTGTTACATTACATATGATAATATTTGTTGTGAAATTGTCATGAAATAATAATCTTTATTTGAGCCATTGTGCCCTCACTTCTACACGTTTTACATTTTTTAAATAATATGTTATTTGCATCTCATACTTTACATTCCCAAGAAGAAGTGCCGGAACAAAATTGGAATAAACCGTACGTATTTTTTCAAATTGCCAATTAAATGTTACTATACAATTATGTCATCATATCGGTTTAGCAATGATGCTTCATAAGATATCAATTGTGAATAGTAATTAATAATTTCCAGATATCTTTGTCGGTTAAATATTCATCAACTCCACGAGTATAATAAGTCTTTCTTACAGAAGTATTTTGACGTGCCCTTTAAAAATAATATCGTGAAAGGTCAGAACTGCTTCAGGAAATTTATTGTAGGATCCAATACAATTTACAACGCAGGACTCTTGGCGTTGGCAAGCTTATGTACTGACATAGGCCACCTATTCCTGCTATAATAATTTAGGAATAGGCATAATGTCTTTGTAAATATTCTGAGACGCATCAGCGATGTAAGCGATCATTCCTTTCTTGAAATGTAATCAAACTCTTACAGCCAATACACAGGGGTGTACTACAGGGGCGAGAAAAGCAGGAAAACAGCAGCGATCCGGACAGGATTTTTTTTATAACATTCGTTTGTGTGCAACAACCTATCACACAAAAAGCAATCGCACCGCTCCGGATAGCGCCCGCTTTTTGTGTGATAGGTAAGACAAACACCTACTTTACTCAACTAGTTTTTCTATGTTCAGGACAAACTAATTACTGAACCCTAATGCGGCGCTGACCTTTACAGGGGCTGCTTATCGTGAACTTTTTTGAGACTTCGAATGGTTTAATTTGATTTTGACTGAAGGTTTAGAAAATGTTAAGCAAGTAATCATGGAACTAAAATTATCAATATATTCCTCAGAACTATTGCACGAGTAATGAGCACACGTCGTTAAAATTAATACCCGGGACCCTCCCTAATGACGCTTCGAATTGGCACGCAAAATTATCTGTCATTTGTCCTACACAAAACCTGTCCAGTGTGTTTGTCACTTAGCTATTTGCCTGCCCGTGCATTGCGGGTCGAGTTATATACCAGAAATTTGGATATAATATTTAGAATATAGACTCAAGACAAATTCTTCAGTTAGAAATTCAATTTTAGCTCATTTTGTGAACTGCCTCAAATGAAAAAAGGCACTTATTTGACACTTTTTTGAAGTATGTACATATTCATGCTACATACTTTTACAAAAAGTGATGTTTGTTGGATGATGTTTACTATAAAAAAAAAACGGGTTGCACTCCGGGAGTGCCGGCAGAAGTGAATACTTGAACATGCGAACCAAACAGCAATGTTGATAAACTACGTTGAACGAAACGCGTAAGCGCCAAGAATTTCATGGCGCTTACAATGTTTTGGTCGCGAAAAAATAATACTCTATGAACGATGTAACGCTTCATGTTTTAATTCTTTAATTAGAGGCACCTAATGTTTTAGAGCTGCAGCGAATTCTAATTCTTACCAAAATCTTACATCACGGTCACGTGTCCTGACGCGAGTTTAACATTTTTACTCATCGCAAAAAGTGCACAACGCCGCTAAAGAAGTTTTCACTTCAAAAATATTTGAAATAGCTTCTATGGCATTTAACTAAAGTTGCTCTGCGCCACGCGAAAGGGGTTCTAAACATTTTTCTCTGAGTTCAGAATAAATAACACTGGATTATCTACGGGTCTTTAGTTTATTATTAGTTGATTTTGTGTGCTTGTTAGAAAGTCCGTTGTTTATTGTGGCAATATCTAATAGACTAAAATGAATACTTAGCTCTATGGAATAGGATTTTTGTTTATGTTTACTTGTTTATTTTATATTACAATATTCATTTCAATGTTACCATAATATTAAATATAGAAAAAGTATTTGGTAGTGTACTACTCATCGAAACTTCAGCTGTTCTCAGAATATTCAGAGGAATTTATTAATAATAAAACAGTTAATATTACTCATCAATTTCAGATCAGTCAAGGTAATTATGAATTGTTCAAAATAACGGGTAGACAATGCGCAGACCGTATTTCTACTGCCAATACTAAATGACAGCATTGCGTAATGATACCGTATAAGCCACCCAATTTAAAATGTTCACCAATTCATAATGCTAACTTAATATCGTGTTTTTTTTTTTTTTTTTTATATATTAGTTCAGCATAGTGGCCCCTCTTTGCCTGATGGTAAGCGAAAGAGGAGCCCAAATCGCAACTGCAACTGACAGCATACTACATCCCGCATCCTGTCAGTTGACGCTGCCATGCTGACCCGCAAAATGCTTCTTCACGCTTCGTTTGAAGGATCCCATATTGTAGGAAGGAGGGAACACATGTGCAGGCAAGGCGTTCCACTTTTTGATGGTACGACAAAGATAGGAGTTGCCGAACTTTTTGGTACGCGAAGAGATATTCTCAACCGTGGAACTATGACATCGCAAGCCCGCACGTGTGGTTCTATGACGGAAGGGTGAGGGTGGGATAAGGGAAAACAGTTCTTCAGAGCACTCGCCATGGTAAAGGCGGTAAAATACGCTTAGAGAGCCTATGTCCCTACGGAGTTGAAGAGGTTCTAGGCTTTTGGTGACCTCTTCGTCGTCAATTATGCGGATAGCCCGTCGCTGCAACCTATCGAGAGCCTCAAGAAGATACTGTGCGGAGCCGTCCCAGAGATGCGAGCAATACTCCACGCAGGCCCGAACTTGTGTCTTATAAAGCAGACAAAGTTGGTCCGGCGTGAAGAACCGGTGCACCCTGTTCAGGACTCCGAGCTTTCTTGAAGCTGTTGAGATGAGGCTCTCGATGTAATAACGCTGGTTAAGGTCGTAATGAATACCCATACCCAGCATGTTCAGGCTATCACGCATACTGAGGGAAGCACCCTGAAGACTGGGAGTGGGAAGGAAGGGGGACATTTTTGTTGTAAACGCGCAAACCTGAGTTTTCTCGGCATTAAACTCAACCAGGTTATTGGAACTCCATTTACTAACGAGGTCCAAAACCCGATTCAGTTCAACGACAAGACTCTCACGCCTCTCACCGATTTCTGTCCGACCAGCACCAAGCCGACCGAAATATCGCCCATGGACCGTACTGTCATCTGCATAGCAATGAATATTACCAAGTGGCAGCATGTCATTGATATGCAGAAGAAAGAGGGTGGGCGATAGAACGGAGCCCTGTGGGACACCGGCATTCACTGACATGAACCGCGAAGCGCATCCATCTGCAAGGACGCGGATTCTACGCTCATGCAGGAAGCCAGCAATCCAATTACAAAGCTGGAGGGGCAGACCGTATGCCGGAAGTTTGGAGAGAAGTGCTTTGTGCCAGACCCGATTAAACGCCTTGGCGATATCTAGGCTGACTGCCATGGATTCGCCATATTTATCGATTGCCTCCCCCCAGAGGTGCGTCACATACGCTAGAAGATCACCCGTTGATCGTTTCGGTCTAAAACCATACTGACGATCATTGATTATGGAGTGATCTTCTAGGTAACGGATCAATTGTTTGTTAAGGATCCGTTCCATGACTTTGCACAACACTGAAGTTACGGCAATGGGGCGGTAATTCGATGGGTCAGAACGGTCTCCCTTTTTGGGGACCGGCTGCACATTAGCCTCTCTCCAAGCATCCGGAACGGAACCGGTCGAGTACGAGAGGCGGAAGAGGCGCGTCAGCACCGGAGACAACTCCGCTGCACATTTTTTAAGAACAATCGCTGGGATACCGTCAGGACCACTGGCTTTTCGGACATCGAGTGACTGTAGTTCAAAACGCACATCGCGCTGCCTGATGTGGATATCAGGCATAACGGATCCACTGGAGGGTATTGTTGGTGGTTGCGTGCTACAGTCATCGATCCGGGAGTTAGCCGCAAAGAGGCTGGCCATAAGATCGGCTTTCTCCTGCGGCTGATGAGCCAGTGAGCCATCAGGGCATCGCAGCGGTGGCAGCGAGGGCTGGCAGAAGTTGGCCTGCACGGCTTTGGCCAGTCGCCAGTAGCTACGCGATCCAGTAGGGTATTTAAATTGACTGTATTGTTTGTTCTTCACATAAACGAATACAAGTCGGTTTGTTCTAAATTCAAGCTTTTCATGGCGTGAACTTTAATTTTAATATTTGCACACAAGATAAAATAAGTATACTGACTAAAGTAATATTTCTGGTTTCCTTACTAGACTAGGCTACGTGTAGTTACTTATAATGGACTTGAAGATGAGCGTATCCACTGCAGCTGATACAGCGAAATACGGCGCATGCGTCGAAGGAGCTATTCGACGAGAGCTGAGTGTCACATAGAGACGTGGAATATGATAACTGGATTAAAGTATACTGTGGATAGGCTGGTAGATACCAAGCCTAAGGGGAAGGATACCTATGATCTTCCCGCGGAATGATGGCCCTATGAGACCATCTGGCCAACTATGAGTGCATAGTCCTGGGTGGCCTTAACAATAGTAGCGCATTTAGAGAGGTAGGGCGCATGAAATTAACCGACTGGGGATGTACTTCCACCTTACAGAAAACCGCACCTAAATAACAACTCCCTAGAGGGTTGTTGTGTTCCTGTGTATGAGTGAGGTCTCCAGTAAGCTCCTTAGGAGTCGCTGTGTTAGCAGCAAAGGTGGCATCGTTCGAGTGATACTAAATATATTCCAAGCATTCATAGACTACTGTGACCAATTTTGATCTGGTGGGCCGTATGCTTGTATGCCTTCCAACGTTGTATAAAAAATATTTAAAAGACTCTCTTCTCGTGTAGGTCCTGGGATAAGAGATTTTAGTGGTGTAGGTCCAAGACTTTTCTGCATTCTTATAAAACCTAAGATGTTTTCATAATCATCAATCAATTTATAATCGTACACGCTCTAGAATAGCAATACGAAAGTAAGGTAATTGCCCAACTTGCATTCAGTTGGGCGCGCTCTCGCGTCGCGGCTATACGTACTTCGCCGTAAAGCATAAATCTCTTAAGATATATATTCATCTCTTTCTAACGACCGGTATTAATATTAACATTTGTCTCTTTGGTAGAGCAAAGTGTCATAATAAATAACTGTACATAGATATAGTACTACTTGCGCCAGTTTAAAATACAATAATGTTGGTGTATAACGTCTCTACCTTTTGAAACGTCGCTGTATAAAACTGGATATCGCACGAGTGATACTGGTAGCAGTGTAACCTTCTGTGAGCTCAAACAACCCAACCCAACCCAAGCTTTTGGAGTTTTTGATGGTTATTCTGAATTTAGGTGATGTGAATAAAAGTCTGATAATATATAGAGATTTGAATGGATGAATTAAAACGAAATTAGACAATAAATGGACAGATTAAATCAAAATGAGCCGGCCTGTATATTTACGTCAGAGTGATATCTACTTCCTATGCTGCAACTATTCAGAGGCTACAGTAACCAATTCAGGTGAATCGCATGCTTGAGTGCACGGTGTTTTATTACTAAACGAATTTTATAAAATCTTAGGTTATGAAAGCTCGTATCCCTAGAAAATATTTATAGTACTTACAACCATATCAATTTTTATTTACATTCATTCTATATCTTCACGCGAAGTTTCCCTACAGGGTAGGCAGAGAGAGCGCCACATGACTCAGTTCCTACATACGTCACACGGTTCTTTAATTTTCACAGCTCTTTTCGTGCACACTCAGTACATAGGGCTCCTGACACCATTTTCTAATAGCACATGACAATTTGGCCATTACAAATACGTCTTAACCTCAGCTATATCCTTCTACTTTCGCGTTGTACCTCAATTTCATTTATCTTCTTGCTTTCTTCCTACACGTCCGAATTAACGGAGCATGCCACTTCTTATTACACTTGAAATCTTAATACGACTCAAGTAGAATCATAAGCAGCATCTAGTTCATATATGCATTATATAGGACGCGTTTTTCCATTCCAGAACTACCAAATTTTATGCACAATCAAGCCACATTCACTCCTCATGCCACAGTCACTGACTCAGTTACCAATTCGGTCGCCAATATATGAAGTTTGGTCCCAAGTCCCGGCAGCTCTCGACACGTCCTAACCTAATAGATCCTTGTTAAACTTACGTACAACATTGAACATCTGACAGATATTTAGGTTGTAAATGTCAAGTTTGTGATATAGGACAATAATAAGGTGATATTTGAAAGTATTACACTGTTACGGAATGTCTGTATATCAGATGAAGCGAGCAACTATATTACATCTGTCTATCTACACACACCAAATCCCTTGCGAGGTAGGCAGAGAGGACCGAGCGCCACATGACTCCATCTTTACACACCCGCCTAGCTTCTTTAACATTCATTGCTCTTCTCATGAGCGCTCGCCTGTTTTTAACTGTCTGTCTGTCTCCTGACAACACGTTCTGATAAAACACGATCAATTTGGTAATTTATATTTCTTTTCGTAATTCTTTCCTTCTGTCATACATGTCCTAACCAATGGAGTAGGCCTCTTCCTATTTTAACACCGACGCCATCTTTGAGACCTTTTTTTCTAACATCATCATTGCGAAATTAAATAGGTACTTATACGCGTTCCAATTTACTGTAGTAGAGTTTAATAGTCCAGACGATATCAGTCTAATTGAAGACGCGACTAAAGCAACGTTGATCACAGCCTGTCTAAGGATTGGTTTCTCTATCTCGAAAGCTCAGGCGTCAGTCCTAGTTTTGTCGATGGACGACAGTCGTTAAGCTAAGTGGCCTCCGGGTGGCTTGAAAACACTAGCCGCAACCAATCTGTTCTAAAGCCCTTTTCTATTAAATATATCTATATCCCTGCAGGGTGGTTATCCATGGTTCAAATCGCGGTGTAGTTTTATATTACAAAATTCGTCTTTTCGATTTATGTAGATGTTTTTAATTATCATTCACTTGACGATGAAGGAAAAAATCGTAACAAAATCTGCACATGAAAGAAATTATGTTTCGGAAGACCTAAAAATCTGGTTTTTCCTCTGGATTGTGGAGATCTGACAGTCGCTCTATATAGAAATCAGTATCTTCGCCAAACCCTTAGGCTTAGACAGCGGATCACGCCAATCTTAATGGATTAGGAAACAGGATAAAAGTAGGAAGAAGAAAACCGGGCACTAAGTACGCATATGATGCACATAATTTAAAGTGACTATTTAGGCTTCTAAGGAAACGCTTTGTTAGCAACAGGGGTGGCAACGGGCGAGTTTCCCGTGTCTCACTTGCAGGAACACGACAACTCTCCAAAGAGTTGCTATTTAGCTGCGGTTTTCTGAGAGGTGAAGGCACTTCCCCAGTCGAATTGCTTTAATATACCCTAGCCTCCTTAAAAATATCCAGGCTAAAACAAACAGACACGTTTATGCACCACACCAATTTGTTGTATGCGAACCAGAACAGAAGGCTTGGTGTCAATGTTACCTCTAGCATTGTAAGCATTACGCTACCGAGCTCTTCAATAAACTCTTTCTACTCAGTCTTACTGAATACTTACTAAGTTGCCTTCAGAACATGGAGATATGACTGAAACAGGCCAAGTGTGTACGAAAGGCCAAATATACGACCAGTTTCAAGACATCATCATCGACATTGACATAGTAAGGTATTAATTTATACTAACATAAGATAGCAAGCAAGGTATATATATGTTGGGTGCCTTGCTTACTTCTTCAAAGCGATCGGTACAGTAGTGAATGAGGTTTGAGTGTAAGTCACTGATGTTAATTAGAAGATTATAATAAGTAATAAAATAAATAAAATTGATTATTTCAATAACATGGTAGGTACGTCATATTTTAGCAGATTCCGGAGTTACCATTTAAGTATAAAATACTTGTGTTAGATACACAAGTATTTTATACTTAAATTAGACTCCGCTCTTCGGTAATTATCCATATTACTAGTAAGTTAAACTAGATTATACAAAATCAAAATCCACAAGTAGATATTACTTTATGGTAGAAAATTAATTTTAAGGTGAAATATCTTTTCGTGTCAATGTGTGTGAGTAAGGGGTATGTGTGTGTGTGTTGTGAAATGTATACTTTATTATAAATACTATATTGCATATGTACATAATTATAAGAAAGAAAAAATATATAATACAATTATTGTAATGTTAGGGACATTTGGTATAATTTGTATAATGTTTTATAATATATAATTATTAATATTCTCAATATTATATCGCAGATTGACTTCATTTCATTTTACGATTTTACCGAGAGAGTTACGTACGTACGTAAACAAGGTTCAAATTCAAGCAATGACTGATCTCTCCGTGCGTACAGCGCGCTTGTATACATGGGTTACAACAAAGAAACATGTTCATAACAACCCTACAAATATCAATGGCGCCGCCCACTACGCAACGCCCAGCCCGGCGGGTCGAGGAGAGCTAAGTGTCATGCACATGGAATGTGAGAGGTGGATTACAAGATAAGATGAATGAGTTGGTAAATGTAATAAACCAGAGATGTCTCGATGCATATCGTTCCTCTGCATTTTTTAGTATAACAAGTTATTATTTGTTGCGTTTATTATTTCATGACAAATGCGAAGAATCGCAGAGGATGTCCAAGATTTAGGAACGAAGCGTCTTAAGTGCAAGCAGTCAAAGGACTCATTAAAGAGAAATTAATGTTGTATATCAATTACACGAAATTAGTTCAATCCAAATTGATTAATGCTACATTAAGGGTAGCTAGATTATTCAACGAATTAACCCCTCTCCTAATTATGGATTTTCTCGGTTAGGTATGCGTTGGAATTGGTACATGTGAGACAGATACATACCGCCCTAAAGATAATGATAATAATTTAAAATTTCCTACTGAATAAATGAAATTCAGGCGTAATTTTGCGAAAGTCAAATTTATGTGATAATGCGGTGACATTTTACTAATCGGAAAAGTTCAACAATTTCCGAACTATTTTTTTACTTTCGCAGTAGGGACCCTAGGCCTCTAGAGTTATGGAGCGCAGATTTTTTTTAAAGAACTGGCAAGATATCTTATCGATGTCTGTGGTGACCAAACAGCTGGTAGATTACTCAATCAACGTACTCGTATTAGTTCTGCTAGTATCGTTGGTACGATACTGCTTAGGGCACACTTTAAAAAAATATTTAAGGTTGACGAAATTGATCATATGCTTCTCGAAGATCAGTGTCACAGCCCTAGGAACAGATAAACGTGTATACGCGGAAATAGCTGAGAATATTAAAGAAGCTAGCGAGGTGAATAAGGACCGCGTCTTAAGGGGCTCGGTCCCTCTATTTAGCTCGCATAGTACGTGGCGTGAAGATTTTCCGAAGTTAGGTATAACTACGGACAATCACACAACGCCGTTCTGTGTAGTTTTCTCGAGTTGACATTTTACGTGAGAGACACATAACGTCATAACTGCGTCACCGTGTACAGGTTTCTTAGGATGACAATGTACGGACGAAACTCAAAATATCAGCCTGTCGCCTGCGTCGTCGTGTACAGTTTCTAAGGATGACATTGTATGTGCGAGACGCAAAATGTCCTGCGATATCGTGTATAAGTTTCTGAGGATGAAATTGTACGTGTGACACTCAATATGTCAGATATTCTGTCATTGCGGCATTCTGTACAAGTTCCTGTGGATGAAGTTGTGTCCAGATGAACAATATCATCCTATAAAAATATCTCTTTAGAATAATATTTAACCATAAATTGTTATAATGTAATTATAAGTGTAATTATATTGTAAATTGTCATAAATTTTTCAGTTATCGGAAGATATTTAATTGCTGCGTGAATCTCCTTCCGGCACAGTAACAGATAACGATCACAATTAGCAACACAGTGTACATAGATAACGAAGAAATTTAAACGGCCTGGTAGCGAAGTGGTGAACAAATTAAACACCAAGGCAGGAAAAACATTACGATTACTAGAACTTTCCAGTATTTTACATAAATAAATACTCTATTTTGCATCAATATCATCATTAGAAAACAAAAAACTAATTTTGTAATATAGCAATTTTAAATTTAAACATTATTTTTTAATTAGACATTTGTGTTGTGAGCAGTGATAGTCTAGTGGATAAGGGACCGATCTATTAACCAATTTCACGGTTCGAATCCTGGTATGTTTTCTGATTTATTTATGACTTGCCCAGCGGTGACGGAAATCATCGTGAGTAAACCCGCACATCCAAGAACTTGTATGAATTAAATCAATGATATATCATAATAAATAATATAATATCTCTTTAGAATAATAATGAACCATACATTGTTATAATGTAATCATATCTAGTACCCATAACACAAGCTTCGCTTACTTTGGGGCTAGATGGCGCTGTGTAATTTGTCCGATAATATTTATTATTATTTATAATATTTATTATTTAATTATATTGTAAATTGTCATAAATTTTATTATTGTAAGGTCTAATCACGTGTGACTTGACATGGTAACATATTGATCATCCCGCATACCACTTTTAATAGTACTAAATAAATGTTGTTAATTGATGTGAGTATAAATAGATAAAATATATATTTCGAGAGTCATCTGACTTAACCTAAGAAGGGAGGCCTGACGGCAGTATCTTCGCCAAATTCTTAGGCTTAGAAAGTGGAACCCGCCAATCCAAATGGATTTGGAAACGAGATATTACTAAAAAGAAGAAGTTGTATTATGAGCAAGATCTCTAAAAACAGGTCTGATTTAGGAGTAAATCAAACCTGTTTAAACTGAAAATTAGATACACATTATTAAGGCCAACTGATTGGATCGGATGGTACTTCCCTTCCAAAATTTGCCCCCACGCGGTGTCTTTACATAAAATTTGCATTATCGATTACCTCCGTACTGTGGTGTTAGGTAACTTTCTAAGAGATTATATAGAGCTTCGAAATACTTGCGTTGTTATAGCGCTATAAATTCCATGCCATCGAAATATTTACAAAAATGTGTTCGGTCCGGACGATTTTTATGTTCGCCATCCTTGATTTTATCGTTGTTTGTTACTTCATATCTTTTGTAAGCACTTTCACAATCAACTGTTCTGTCTGAATATCGTAAAAAGTTCGCCTTCTCGCTGCCGTGTTTGTTCTGAAACCATTTTACTGAACGTAAATTGATTCAGTCGGTATTTGTTGATAACTCAAAAATAATCTAATTCGAATTGGAGTCGCGTCTAAGTCAAATACAGCCTGCGTATATATTAAAGTTTGAATGAGTTACAGTAACTGTTTGAACCTAAGATGTAGCAATAGTGTCTATCTCTAGTTACATGCAGCATAGACTATCAAACCAACTACAGTTTCGTAAAGTGAAGATCTAATTAAGACATAGATGTCCGGAAACAATTCAGCAAAATTTATCCTTAAATTTAGCCCTTGACATCATTATATACATACATACACCGACATAAATTTGTCTATTCATCTATAACTTCACGTTAATACCTTGCGGGGTAGACAGAGTGAACCGAGCGCTACATGACTCGGTCCTTACACACATTACTCGCTTCTTTAGCTCTGCTCATCTACGCTCGTCGGTTTCTAGGGCTCCTGACATCACCTCCTGACAAAACACGATCAATTTGGTCATGGTAGGTAAATTTTGGCCTTCCTCGACTCCTACATCCTTCTACTGTCGGGTTATATATCTTTTTCATAAATCTTTCTTCCTGCATTCTTTCTACATGTTCGGACCGCGAACGAACGGAGCATGCCTCTTCTTATTTTAATTCCAATACTCTAAATAATACATAAATAAATAAATTGTAATAAGATTGTATTGTATTACAGACATAAATTTATTGTAATAGAAATTGACGATTTGAAAAAGAACTACATTGGTTTATTAGAAGTTTCTTTCGGCATTACATCTTCGCCAATGGTGATCTTCGAAATGCTAATAGATTAATAAAGAGATATTAAAATTATAAAGGACTAAAACTGTAGAAAATTAATAAAATTAAAAATAGGATTAATCCTACTAATATTATAAATGCGAAAGTTGGTATGTATGGATGGATGTTTGTTGCTCTTTCACGCTTAAACGGTTGAACGGATTTGAATGAAATTTGGCACGTAGATAGATTATGATCTGGATTAACACATAGGCTACGTTATTTGACTCCACGCGGGCGGAGCCGTGGTCAGCAGCTAGTTAAGAATATGAGACATGTCTAAATGCCAGTGAGGGGCTAATGGCAAATAAACATTTTTTATCTAATGCAGCTTTCGGTTATCGGAAGATATTTAATTGCTTGTGTGGCTCTCCTTCCGACAGTAATCAGCTAACGATCGCAATGATCAACACAATGTTCATAGATAACAAAGTAATTGAAGCGGCCTGGTAGCGGAGTGCTGAACAACTTTAACACCAAGATTGGACAACATTTGTGCACATGTCCATGACTGTTTGTATTGGAATCAGAGAGTACGTGCTCGTGCGGGGAAGGAGAACAGGGCAGAAACAGTGTCTTGTAGTCCTGTACTATATATGATGAGCAGCGTTGTGAGATGACGGAAGGGATTCAAAGCTGCGGAGCGGGATTGGGTCCGGTGTACCATTGTGGCATCATGTCGTAGGCGGCGAACTTCGCGGCTTTCCACAGGTCCATCTCGCCTACGCGTGGCATGCTCCGAGATTCGCGGAAGAACAACGTGATAAAGCGAATGAGTACTGTTAGAAGAGTACATCATGCTTATGATCAGCAGTGAGGGGGTATGAGGGCTTATTGCGCCAGAACGGGGGGAAGTAAAATAGACACGAGTAGAAGGAATTAAATAATTTGTGGGGAGAATTACCCACGGCACGAAGAGAACCTAGAGCAGTATGTGCGGTGGACAACTCCCACAAATAGTCTCAAACGACCACGAGGTCGGTGGAGCCATGATGGTGGGTTGTTTGTCTTGAACTAGATATTTTAAAAAGAAGTAGGGTGCATCAAAGCAGCACAATTAAAGAAGTAGTACCTCCACCTCACAGAAAAACTGTGAAAATATGAACATCCTGGAAGGTTGTTATGTAAGCGTAAGTGAGGTTACCAGCTCCTACGGAGTTTAATGCGTTGACAGCAGGGATGGGAACACGCAAGTAATACTGTTTTATTAACAACTTTATTAGTGCTCCATAAGCTTGAAAGTATGTCGACGTAACATAAAACAAATAAAGAAATATCTATACATACAATTGTACGTTACTCGAAAATGGCTCGACCGATTTGTTTTTTTTTTTTGTTATATTGAATATAACATAACAAGGAAAGTTAAGATGTAAAAAAAGTGGAGCCAATGTCGCGACTATTAACTAGTAAATACGTATAAACCGGCTGTCACGACTGTTTCTTCGGCGTTCTTAAACACATTCCACCACTACTGTTGATAGAAATTCTATCTGTCTACCTACAACTTTACGCCAGCTCCATTACGTGGTTGGCAGAGATAGTCGAGCGCCACGTGACACGGTACACCTCAATCGCCCCTTTAACATTTATAGCTCTTCTCGTGCATGCTCGCCGGTTTAAATTCGTAAATATTATATCCGGAAACATATGCGGGCGGTTCAATATGTATAATCTCTAAAACACATCCAATCATGAAAATCGAAGAAGATTGATTATACAGCTGAGGGTGCAAAAGGGTAGCGGCCTAAATCAACTTTGTGGGGGTTATGCAACCATCTTCATCCAAGTAGTCAATGCGTACAGTAATTAATTATGGTATAAACGATATATTTTAGAGTTGTCATTTAGGTATATAATTGATTTAGAACTAATAGGTCATTTTTATGGAATGCAATGCGTTTCTATGAGAAATGAATAAAAGAAGATTTGATAATTTTAAATATGTAAGACGTGTCTAAGTGTCCGCGAGGAGGAGTGTCGGTGGCAAACAAATAATTTTTATCTATTTTATTTATCTAGTATCGTATCTGTTACGAATGTCGTATACTTTAATAATATCTATCTCTCTCTACCTACCCCGCAAGGGACCTGGCATGAACTTGTACTACATAGGTACATGGACTTTGCAAAAGAAATTTATATATTACTAGCTGACCCGGCAAACGTTGTTTTGCCATATAAATTATTCCTAGGATTATTTTAGCATTATAAAAATAGGGGTTGATGGTAGAAGGGTGAAAATTTAGGGTTGTATGTATTTTTAATGCCACATCATAAAAAAATAATAATAAAAAAAAATCTCAAAAAAAAAAAAAAATTGGGATAAAATAAAACCCTTATCACTTAGGGGTATAGAAAGAAAGAAAGAAAGAAAATCATTTATTTGTACGGTTTATTATTTAACGGTTTATTATTTATTTTGTGGTATGAAAAATAGATAGTAGCCGATTCTCAGACCTACTGAATATGCATATAAAATTTCATCAAAATCAAACTAAATTTCGGAGGAGTATGGTAACTAACATTGTGACACGAGAATTTTATATATAAGATATGTAACCATTACGAAAAACTGTAGCCGTGACTAGTCTCCGTATAAGGATTTAGTGGTATACCAATAAATCCGTATTTTCGGATCTATGTATTCATATATTTGTAACTACCACTTGCTTAGTGGTGAAGGAAAACATTGTGAGGAAACCGTACCATCCCAAGAATTATATCACGAAAGACGTGTCAACTAACCTAAGAAAGATAAGATAAGAGACTATTGTGGTGACGTTTTTCACCACAATAGTCTCTTATCTTATACAAGTGCTGGAGTTCGCGCTTCGCGCAAATCCCACCACTACTTTTACGCTTTTGTTATTACTGTTCTATACAAATGACCGATGACTGTAATTACAACCTGGAAGTACAAAATGTACTTTTTTAAATACTTCCGGTTATCAAATTAACTTCATTTTGATACCATTAGAAAGATGCAATTTAGTTTGACTTTCTGGTGAAAACCGCATCTCAATCGCATTTATAGTTTTATTTCTAGAGGCCAAAATGTCAGTGCAGAGAAATAGAGGGAGAAACTGTACTATTTTATGGGTTTAGGATATCGCTAATATTGAAACTATTTTTAGATTCTAAAAGAGAGCCATCCGCTTTATTTATAACATGGGCTCCAGGGAATCACTTAGAGAACTATTCAATGTAAATACCCTTACGGTTACCTCTCAGTATATTTATGAGAACAGTATATTTATGAAAATATACATAACCGTTTTCGAAATGATGATGTTAGAAACAGAGTTGGTCTGAAAGAGAGCGTCGGTGTTAAAATAAGAAAAGGCATGCTACGTTGGTTCGAACTTGAGAAAAAAAAAATCTAAGCATTCATTCAACTGGTACAAGAATCTTACAACCTGAATTTTAATAATATAGATATCATGGTTACACGTGTTAGTACCTTCAAAAAGATAACGTTCGAAATTTTGAATACAGCCTAAAATGCTAAAAAAATAAAAATATCGAATTCTCAGTATTTACCGAAGTGTATTGTACGGGCCCCTCCGATACGACCCGTACACTTCGTAAACGAATTGTAAAATAATATGTAGGTACTGGCGGGTCGGTTCTTCGTACCTCCGGTTGTAAGGCGCAGGTGTGGATTGGTGAGAATTAAACGCTTGATGCTGTCTTGAATAGAAGTATGAAGGCCGAAGGTAACTCTTCAGAGGTTGGGACTTGTCTGGCTTCCAAGTAACTTTGCTGGCTAGATCTTGATTGTGTGAGCGCTGAGAGTAGCGGACGACTGGTGCCAATCGTTTTTTTTTTTTTTTTTTTTTTTCGCCCAAGAAATTGAAGACCCACAAAGGAAGGACCAACCCACACCCGGGTGTGCATTGGTCATTCCTCCGTGAGGGGCACCCTCCGGAAAAAGGGAGGGAGGAGGTGAAATCTTTTAAAGATACCATTTCGTGCGAACGAACTGATTATGTCGGATTTCCACCGACTAAAACACCCCCTGGGACTGCCTTTAGCCGGGAAGGCTACAAAGGCTTCATCTGAAGCGATCACCCCAGGGGAACGGGGTGACGCAAAGTACCAATCGTCGCACTGTGTGATATATATATACCCCCGGTGTGCGAGCGATCGGCGCTACTGTGCGAGTGAGATAGCGATAGCCAATTTTGCCCAGACCTCAAAGAATTACCTTATCGAGCTTGCTTTATTTCGATCAAAATTACATTAGAGTTGGTCTATTTTTACATACTTTTGACCCTTTTCCATACAAGTTTATAAAACTTTTGTTAAAAGTTCTTACTAAAACCTATGGATCAATAAAATTTACACACATGAAAATGTTTTATTCATACTTAAAACTATGACGGTAGGTACTTGTAATATTTACAAACTATAGCTGTTGCCGCCACTAATCCAATATATTTACTTTATTATATATTTGGCTGCAACAGCTGGTACCTATAACTAATGTATAAAGTATAAAACGTGTAAACTTATATCTATGAAACTGGTATGTAAAAACTCTTTATTTAATGTAAAACGACTATCCTATTTATCCTATATAAAAAGGCCCTCAGGCGGCTTGAAAACACTAGCCAATCCGCATTTGAGCATTGTGATGGAGTATACTCTAAACCCCTTCGGTTGAAGGGAGACCCATATCCATGCAGTGGGATGAGTAAGGGTTGATGTGGGGATATAAATTCCAAAACATGGATTTAGTGATACTTGATATTTATAATTCGAACCAGGGGCCAAGCGGTTTTTTATCATTACTTAACTTAAAATATTATTATTAAGCAATTATTTTTAATTCATCATTTTTTTCTATTGTAGGTATACTATTCAAGCTTTCCAAATTATCTTAGGATAAACAAAATGGAATACTAATTGTTAGAACATGCATCTATATTCAGAATGGCCATAGTTCACAGAATTCATTTATTAAGTGGGTACATATTACGTCATGTCACGAAGCATCCCCGGCGTAATCTTTATGACCTGAGCACCGCCGTCTATTACAACGACCCTCAAACTGGAGAATATTCTCAAAATCTGTTATTTAAATGCTACTACGGATATTGCTGTCTAGGATGTAAAAAAAGTACACGCATGCTGTAGTAAACTTAATGGCATTGGTAAAGAAAAAAAGAAAGAAAACTTAAAGAATAAAATGTACATACATACATACATATCATCACGCCTGCCTCCCATTGTGGTAGGCAGAGACTATAGAACGCCAGGTGCACCGATCCAAACATACCGCTCTCGCTTCTTCCACACTCATCAACCTCTTCATGCATGCTCTTCGGTTTTGTGTACTTTTGCTTTGGCCCTTTTTCAACACATCACCAATTTGATCTATATGTGTGCGTCTAGGGCGGCCCCTCCCGACACCACCATTCACTCTTGCATGACACACTTCTTTCGTAACTCTTTTGTCAATCATTCTATCTAAATGACCAGCCCAACTCAGCATACCTTTTTCAATTTTTGTCACTACATCAACTTTCACTCCACATAGAATAAAATGTTTAAGATACAATTTTGTAGTTCGGCCGATCAGTTGCTTTTTGGCACAGTTGTTTATATAGTACAAACTGTAATGTCATTCCGTATAATATCAATCCATGCTAAATTATAATTATTGTTTAAAACAAAAAAGTTTTTTTCTTTCACGCATAATAATATACAAATTAAACATAATTATACCCAAGCTTTAATGCTAAATTTACAACTTACTGCAAACTGCATACTGTTGCTCAAATATGTTAACACTAATGTGCAATAAACACTATATGTAATTTTTGTTTTACAAATGAAAGAATAAAGTTTATTAAGAATGTATTTTTGCGTTTAAAATGGGAACTTATTTAATTGTCGATATTTCATCTTAGTAAGTGCAAAAACAGTTTGTACAATATGATGTTAAAAGCTGAATGCATATTTGTTACCAGCCGGCATGCCCGAACCACAGTTTGAGAAGCATTGCACAGGATTAGCTGAAAATTTATTGTACCTGGTTGCGTTGCCAGCGCTGTTACTATTGGCTTAACAGCCTCTAAACTTTGGATAGAGGGTCTGAAATGGTCAACAGAACGGTAAAGCCATTGCAATAAAATAATTTTCAACGACCCACATCCTCATACGTATTCACCTAATTATAAACTAACTTATAAACAAGTAGAGTGATGTCTATTACAGTCATCATCATTTCACTCCGTATTCATCCACTGCTGAACATAGACCAGCCCTCTAGAGAACTATTCTCTATGCCACCAGCATCCATCGAAACACCTGATGAGGTCGTCGCTCCATCTAGCGGGTTATCGTCCCAAACTGCTTGTGCTAGTACGCAACCATTCGAGAACTTTTATTTCAGCTTGCTTAATTTTTGGGCTATGTCAGTTACATTAGTTATACTGCGGATGCGAATCGTTTCTGATTCTATCACGCGGAGAAACTCCGAACATAGCTCATTCAAAACACGCTGAGCCGAGATACCCTATAGGTTTTCATTCCCTTGCGAGTGTCAAAATATGCGCATAAACGAGGCATAAACAGCCGTAGCTTTTGATTGCATTGTCTTAAAAATTGGATTTATTCACTGTTCGAAGGGAATACAGACCTGAGTATTTGATTTTAATTTTAGCTTTATAACTCCACGAGTTCCTGAGAAAAAGGACCTTGACAGACAACAAAGTGTTCCTATAAGGGTTCCGGTTTACCGGTACGGAACTTTAAAAATTAAAATTAAAATTTGCAATCATTATCAACCGGTGCTAGTAGTAAATAGAGCCAATTGTCGAAGTTTTGACAGTTATTAAACTATTTATTAGGACCGCGGGAACGCTCCAATAACTTTATCACAGCTAGCTACTTTACTCAGCAACAACTTTTAACTATTTGACTGCGCTCCAGTCTAGCAGCAAACAATTCTATGCCCTCTTCCCAGAGCCTTGTCTGCTAGGTAGGGTATACAACCTGCGGTAGAAGTTGGTTTTCACTAAAAACTTTCGATAGACAGATAAAACATGCGGATGGATAGATATAATACACTTTACTTACACTATAGTTAACGTTGAAAGCTTCAAACGTAAATAGAAATCATTTTTATTAGACGAACAAAGCTTCAATTTACCCTTATGATATATTTCAGACTTGTCACAATATTAGCTGTCTTTATTGATGTTATTTGTTGATTTGTCATATTACGAAGAAACTAGAAATTCCATTGGAAATTTAGTAGGTACGTCGAACTGTGGGTTAATTATTGTATTGTTGTATCTATTAACAATTGTAAAACTGTTGCGTTCGAGTGTTGTAATTGACCATAGGTTACAACTAAAAACCATTGTTTTGCTCTTGAGTTTTTTTTCATACTATGTCAGGAGGCATACAAGCATACGGCCCACCGGATGTAAAGTGGTTAACGTACGCCTATTAACGCTTGTAATATATTAAGTATAACTCGCGCGATGTCTCCACTGCTGCTTACACAGCTACTCCTTAGGAGCTTACTGGTGACTTCACTCATACGCAGGAACACAACAACCCCCTAGGTAGTTGATATTTGGTTGCAGTTTTCTGTGAAGTGAAGGTACTTCCCCAAACGGACTGCTTTGATGCGCCCTACCTCTCTTAAACTTAATGCTCACACTGAGCCGCAGCAATTTCGTCAGACTAGGGCACATGCATGATGTGCTTGTTTGTAACCATGGCGAAATATTTACTTTTGACACAAAATTTTTATGTGTGTGAACGTAGATGCAAATAAAAGTGACATCTATCTATCAATCATCAACATTTCAGCAGAAAGATATCTTCTCCTGAATATAAGCTTTCACTTAGACTTTCGCAGCAATCAGTTCTGCATGCATCAAATCGATTCACTGCGGTCTTCACCACATCGTCGGTGCACTTAGTGGAGTCCTCCGCTGCGTTTTCCGGTTCTTGTTTGCCATTTGAGATATTTTCTACCCCCAACAGTCATCGGTTATAATATTCGAGCTATATGGCCGGCCTAAGTAAGACCTAAAGTACTTACAGCCACGTCGTACACACAATAATCAGATTAATTTCTTATCGCTGAAACGAATCCGTTCAAAGCAAACTGGGAATAACGAAACACGCCGGATTAGAAAAATAAGGTGACGAACACCATACTCTTCCCTATTCCACTCATAAACTGCCATCATTGTTATTGGAACGCCAAAAGCAGTCACATCAAACACTTACTTACTGCATTAGAAATAAAGACGTGTTTCGTCTTGTGGTTTCCCGAGAAGGAATTTCCGAGGTTAATTAACGAATGTAATTGTGAGGTGCTATAGTCGGATATCCTTTTCGTATTAACACGTTCGTGTCGTGTCGTGGCGAGATAAACTGTGTTTATTATAATATACTTCCCTATGGGAATAAATAATAAGATATATTTAGAGGCACGACTTTGAAAATGTTGGTAAAGGATAAGATAATCAGTTTTTTTTTTTGTAAAAAGTCAGAATGAATACAAGAATACCGCTGATGCAAAATGGTTACTGTTGCATATGAAATGCAATATATTCAGTATCACTCGCGCGATGTCCGCTGTTAACACAGCAATTCCTCAGGAGCTTACTGATGACCCACACGCAGGAACACAGCAACCTGCCAGGAAGTTGTTATTTAGCTGCGGTTTTCTATGGGGTGGATATACTTGCCCAAACAGGTTGCTGAACACCCAGTACAAGATAAACATACATGTTCATGGACACAAATTACATGTGTCAGGATCGAACCCACGAGCTTTGGTATAAAAGTAGCGTTACTGACCACTGGGCCACCGAGCTCGTCAATGTACAAATATGCCTGCTGTTGGTATAAAAGTAGCGTCACTGACCACTGGGCCACCGAGCTCGTCAATGTACAAATATGCCTGCTGTTGGTATAAAAGTAGCGTCACTGACCACTGGGCCACCGAGCTGGTCAATGTACAAATATGCCTGCTGTGGAATGGAGGCTTGAATATAGTCATGTTTTTTGGACGTAAATACTGCTCTATATGTTTTCCAGGCTTTACTTTTACGGTACGACAAAGCACACCTAGTTTCTTTTTAGGTTTTGGAAGCAACAGGATAAAAAGGAACTCTCGTACCGTTGGTCCGTTCATTACTCAACATGTTCAGTGAATATCATATTTAATTGATGTGAAACATCTATTGGCGCGCCTTTACACTACAATCGAACCGTACTTGCTTGTGTGCGAGCGCATACTAGACGCTCCGTTGCTTCTCTGCATGAGCTGTTTACTACATCCATTCGAAGGTTTTTGAATTTTAATTATAAATCAGTTGAGAATACGCAAGCTTGCATTTCCAGAGGAACACCTGGCTCGTCAATTATATAACAATTCAAATATATATATTTTTTAATTTGTCGGCCATTTTGACCATGTTCCTTAAGAGATAGGAACGGTGTTCCTGAACATTCCTATTCTACTTTTTTATGCTGAATTCGGATCTGAAGTCAAAATTCGAATATTCGAAAAACAAGCGACAGACAGATACACAGACAAACGCACAGACAAACGGAGTTCCTGAAAATTTGAATATTCACTAAGATGTTTCACATCTGCCGGGCGTCCCGTGACGAGTCTTGCGGGTACTGGGACCGCATCGAAACTGGGACCTTGGTCCCAGTTGCCGAATTCAATTATTTTATTAGTTTTCATGAGCCAACTGGGACCACCAGCAATATTTACAAAAAATCTATTGATTGATTTAAATTTTGGGTTTTCAAAATCACAGATTTTTAGATAGAAAATATAGATTAATAAAAAATTATCTTTAAAACACGTTACGTACTAGGTCTAAGAGTGAAAAATTCTATAATTTTGAAAACCCATTGTGCTATTTATCAATACCATCAAATATAAATATTGTCAGACAAATTACACAGCGCGATCTAGACCCAAAGTAAGCGAAGCTTGTGTTATAGGAGCTAGATAACTGATAAACATACGTAAATACATTTTTTTTTTGTAAATACATATTTACTATACATAGAAAATACCCAGACCAAGACAAACAGACATATTCATGCACACAAATGTTTGTCCTGTGTGGGAATCGAACCCACGAGCGTTGGTGTCAAAGTAACGTAACAGCGCGTTTCACCACTGCGCCATCGAGCTCGTCGAATAACCGTTGTTGTTATCTAATAATATTTTTCTGTTGATAAACCAACAAAACATTTTATTCAATCATAAAGTTATTTTGTTTTAATTACTTTTCCAGCTAACTGTACCAAAACTTAAGTCAATCAATAGTTTTTTTGTAAATACGATCTCCTCAGTTGGCTCATGAAAACTAATAAAATGAATTCGACAACTGGGACCACGGTCCCAGTTTCGATGCGGTCCCAGTAGCCGCACGACTCCCCGTGACGGCCACCATTTATTTCATAAATATTTGTGTGGGAAGTTTAATAAAATTGTATATGTTAATAAAGTGTAATATTTCATTATTAATTAGTCTCTTTTTTAAGTGGCTTGAAACTTTTATGTTTTTAAAATAGGCAATGTTGAGAACAAAGAGGTGTTTTGAGTGTATACAGCCAGTATCAAATAGTTAATGAAAACCGAACAGGCCGTGACATATCTTCATTACTACACAAATAAGGATATTTGATACTTTTACTATTTAATGCCGACTGTACTAAAAAAATAAGAAGTAAAATAAAAGTAAGTAAAACTGCTGAAATTCCAAAATCTACGCGTGCGAAGCCGCGGGCATAGGCTAGTATTTCATAATTCATAATTTTTTTTTTTTTCCTTTAAGTATTAGTATGCTATAAAGTATTATGAGCAACGTAAAAAAATCTTCCGGTTATTAATTTTATAGTTAATTTTTTTAATAGTGCAATTTTTTATTTGTATTTTATATCGAATTAAATGAGGTAACGGCCCCTGCATCTTCGGCACAATGCCACTGTATATTGAACTCTAAAATGACCAGTATAGAGTTTAATATGTATTTCAGTTTACTTTTTATTTCTATTTAGTTTAAGTTATTTTCAAGGCACTTATTTAGTTTTTATAATAAATAGATAAATAAATAGTTGACATTATAAGATATTACATGTTTATTTATTTTATTGATTACTTCACTCTATTGTATATATTATTAATTGTGTTTTATTATATTATTAATAATTATTTACTAGGATTTTATTATTCGTGTTCATTAAAAATTGATTTTAATTTTTTATTTTTATCGTTAAAAAATTCGCTTAACGTAGGTATAACTTTTGCGTTAGAAATAGTTTTATTTTTATTTAAAAAGTAATCAGTTTGGTTTCTGTTTTTAATTAGTCTGGGAGGGCATAATAAGTTTCAGCATAGAAAGTGATCCAGAACTGAGAAGGAATCGTATTATTTTGTCTTCATATTGGGTGGGACAGAGACAGGGGCAGATCTCCCATTTTCGTGTAGAAACCCTTCAATGTTGGTAATGTTAATATTTATAATGTTTTAAAGGGCTATCTCTGAGGCTGATATTTTGTATTGTTTTTATGAATTTCTTTTGTACAGTAAATCATAATTTGTGTCAGTACTATTGCTCCAAAGGATGATCCCGTATTTTAACCATGAGTTGGCATATGTGTAGTGGGCTGTGACTGAGATAATTTTTCATACATACGTCTATTTGTTTGTCTATCTATCTATCTTTAACTTCACGCCAAATCAGAGGAAGACGGAGAGAACCAAGCGCTGCGTGCCTCGATTCTTGCATACCTCACTAGCTTCTTTAACATTCATTGCTCTTCTCATGCACGCTCGCCGGTTTCTAAGGCTCCTGACATCACCTTCGAATAGAACACGACCAATTTGATCGTGGTAGGTAAGTCTTGGCCTTAGCCGGCTCTTACGACCTTTCCACTTTGCATTGTATATGATTTGTTTGTCACAGACATTTTTAGGTACTAGTACTCTAGTACCTAAAAATGTATGTGATAATGGCATATCAAGTCAATTTCAAAACTTCTTACTCTTACAAATTTCTTCTGATTAAATTCGTTGTGAGTTATATCCTTTATTGCATAACAAAATATACAAAGTAGTTTAACTTAAACTACAGACAGACCTTTAAAATACAGAAAATGGTGTGCAAAGGTGAGCTTATCTCTTTAAGAGATATCCTTCAGCTAACCCTAACGTGTGTGAAGTAATTTTATTTTGGCTCTGAGTTAAAATTTATGCAGAATTATATTTTCCATATATACATAATCTATAGTAATACATATATAAATACATAGTATCGAATACATATATACTATACATATAATATTACTTATCATGTGTAAGACAGTGCTCACTTAACCTCTTCTTGCAGGAAGATACAGAGCCGCTGTCTCGTATTTGCAGCGGTAATTTGTTCCACAGCTGTGCGGCATTAGCGGTGAATGACCGAAAGAAAAACAATGTGTTGGATGAGGGATACTTCAGAGTTTTGGTAAGACATGGACGTTGGGAACGGATGGGAGTTGTCTTATGAGAAAACCGGAATCAAAGTTACTGGGGTGTCTCAGGGTTACTGAGGATTTTATATAGAGAGCGTAATATGTATATTAACCCCCGGGACAGCAATGAACTTCACTGTTTATTGCCTTTGTGGTCGCCGCTGTTAATTCTGGCTACACAGTGGTGGGAATGAGTGGTGGGCCTGTCCCGTTAAAAAACGGCATATCAATAACTATAATGGGTATTGTATAAAGCAGATCTAAGCTTAGAATATTTTGTAAATCAGTATTCATTTTAATTAAGACATACATGATATGATAACAGTTTTGCATTGAAATAATTTTTATTTAATGTATTTTTGAAGAAATTGTCATTGATAACATTTTTAAACAGTCGGGTAATTTGTTATAATTTTTTAATATATTTATACGCACATTTTCAACAATAATGACGTGCTCGATGGCGCAGTGGTGAAACGCGCTGTTACGTTACTGTGACACTGACGCTCGTGGGTTCGATTGCCACACAGGACAAACATTTGTTGCATGAACATAATTGTCTGTTTGTCGCGGCCTGGATATTTGCTACAAAAAAAATGTATTAGTATGTTTAGTTTAGTTGTCTAGTAGCAGATAAAACCTAGTAAAGATACGGCCTACTAGTCACCTGTTCCCGGTTCTAATTCTGGGATGTACCACTAAATTCATATTTATGTATTTATTTGTAATCACTTAATTGGCGGTGAAGAAAATCTTCGGGAGCAAATCAATTCAAGAAATTATACATCGAAAGACGTGTGTTCCGAGAAAGATCTGATTTACCCTCTACCTTCTTCCTAGTGCCTACTATCCCATTTCCGCTATGTGCGCTGCCTAATCCTAAGGATTTCGCCAAGATACAGATTTTTACGTAGAGTGACAGCCGTTAGACTTCCATAACCGAGAGGGTAAATCAGATCTTTCTCAGATTAGGTCATACGCCTTTCGACATACACTCGTTATCTCTGGGGCGTGCGGATTTTCTCACTATTTTACCGATAATCAAGTCACAGTCACAAATACATACATAAACACGAATTTAGTGATACATACGAGTACACCAGGATTCGAACAGTGTATCTGACGGTTAGTAGACCGTTTTCAGGGTTCCATACCTTAAAAGGGCCTCTGCCTATCTGTCTATCAAGACCCTATTCTCAAGAACGGGTGGAGCTATCAAGCTGAAATTAATATCAATTACTCAGGTCTGTAATCTCGGCAGTGAAAAAAATCAAACTTCTGAGTCAACGCAATCAAAAGATACGGCTGTTTATGCCTCACTTATGCGCATAGATTAAAAATCTATAGGGTATTTCCCGTTGACCTAGAATCATGAAATTTGCAATGTCATGTAACACAAGTAAAGGAAAAAAACCGAAAACCGTAAATTAGTAGTTCCATCACAAAAAACAATACTTTTATTGCGACAATAATTTGCGAAAATATATTTTTACGCTCGGAGTACGAGTTGGACTTGACGGCTTTTTTTACAAGACTACTCACGTCATTGTTTCGACTAAAAATCAACTGATAATGAAATGTAGTACGTGTATAATATGGTACAATATATGACAGTTGGAGTACTATATTAACTTAGCAAGTTATTACCTCAAAAATGAGATCCCCGAGTGAACGAAGCCATTCGCCAGTTAAAATAAAATCTAACGACAAAATGACCTATAACACGAGACACCCAGCGCTCCGGTGTCCAGCTCTAGAAACAAATAACTCGCGAAAGAATAACACGGGAGCGAAACTAAATTCTCAACAGCTGCTGGCCTCACGGGACCGTCGGCAGCTGCAGATATATAGATACTGGAAAAGATTAAAAAATTGCTGTCTGTCTAATTTATGGCTGACTAGCTCGGTGGGTGGGTTCAATTCCCAAACAAATGAAAACATTTGTGTGCATGAACATGTCTGTTTATCGTGGTCTGGATGTTTTAAGAGAGGTGGGGCGTATCAAAGCAGCCCGTCTGGGGAAGTACCTCCACCACACAGAAAACCGCAGCCAAATAACAACTTCCTAGAGGATTGTTGTATTCCTGCGTGTGAGTGAGGTCACCAGTAAGCTCCCAAGGAGTTGCTGTGTAAGCAGCAGAGGAGGCATCGCGCGAGAGATAATTAATATATCGTTTTCTTCCGAGAACTCTCAAGTTGTAGAATGAACTCCCAGCTGAGGTTTTCCCAAGTGATTACAGCACGGGGTTCTTCAAGAAAGGCGTGACGAGGTTTTTACAGGGTCGGGAAGGCACGAGTGACACCCCTATTGTTGTTAATGTCCATAGGCTACGGTAACTGCTTACCATCAGGCATTCCGTACGGTTATTTGAGACTTTTGTGGTATAAAATTAAATATATAAATTCATGAAAAGTCCCTAGCAGAGAGAATTGGACACCACGTGACTCCATCTTTACGCAATTCACTCGCTTCTTTAACATTCATAGCTCTTCTCGTGCACGCTCACCTGATGAGCGTCTGTTCTCGGAGCCGTAGAGAATCGAGGTGTGTAAACTCAACAACACACAGAGAGAGAGCATATAAGTAGTCCGATTATGGAAGTATCTTACATAAGTTCTTGCACATGAGTGAGTGAGGTTACCAATAAGCAACTGTGGTGTTGTTATGTTAGCAGCAGAGGTGGCATAGCACGAGCGATACTTCTTAGAATGGACGCATTCATTGGTTGCATGTAGTAGGTTTTTTGACAGTTTGCCTGATGCATTCCTAAAACGTTTTTAGCATTTTTCCTTTGTGAAGGTGAATGTAATGTTTTACACCCGCAGTAACCCACTCCTGGTGATATTAATGGAACGATATATCCATGAGCAGGTCTCGACAGGTACTGGGAATATTGCGAATGTGTGGAAAATTATTGGCCTATAGTATGAGATCTGGAGGGGTTACTGGTACCATATTACAGAAGAGGGATATATGCCTAACTGTAACTATTACTAATATTATTACGACATTCTTTATTATTACTAAATAGCATGTATTCCTCACGTCATACCACCCCTACACATGAGCTAATCTTCTGGAAGTCATGTGGATCTTGTAGCCGATCGTTCATGATCATCTGCTGCAGCTCGAAGACTACTGACTTAGTAAATATATAATTTTTATAGTTGTTTCTGGCTCAATTTACCGAAAATTCCAAAAAAAATTGTACGTTAGAAAAATTCACGTGCCCGCCTAGATGGGGTTCCAAACATGACCTTTCGAATGCCGGTTGAGTGCTCTTCCAAATGAGTTTGGAGGAAGGTTTGCCATGATGGTTAATTGCGACCCTGAATTAACGCTGTGTAGAACGGCCCTCCACAGAATAGGCCGATGATCTAGTGTCGCAGGAGTCGATTGATGCAAGCAGGACCTCTCATTGTATTCTAAGGTCCTATGCTCAACAGTGGATGCCTGCTGAAATAATCAAAACAATATTGTCTGATAAAACACGATCGATTTGGTCATGGTAGGTAAATCTTGGCGTTCCTCGGCCCATACATCCTTCTACTTTCGCGTTATACATCTGTTTCGTGATTTTTTCACGTATCAAGAGCCTTAGAAATCGGTGTGCGTGCATGCGAAGAGCAATAAATGTTAAATAAGCGAGTGTAGCGTGTGAGGACCTAGTCAAGTAGTGCTCGGTTCTCTCTGCCTACCCCACAAGGAATTTGGCGTGACATTACAGAGAGAGTATCTTAATTTAAAACTAGGAGAACATAGATTTAACTAAATGATAGATTAAATTTATTGATTTTTAATATATTGCACAGGTCGTTAAAATGGACAGGATAAATTTCAATTTTATGCCTTTATGACTATCGAATTTAATTAATAGCCAGTTTGAATAAACGATATGAGGTTATATAATTAGCCTTTGACCAGAGGTAGGCTTTGTACAAAAGTCGTCTGCGTGAATACCTCTGTCTCACCTATTTCTACCGCCAAGTAGCTATATTTATATAGCTGTGTTTCGGTTTGAAGGGTCAGATATGGCAGAGAAATTACATGGTACTGTGACGAAACATTCTTAGGTCACAAGATTGGAAGCGCGCGAGTAAATTTCAATTTTATGCCTTTATGACTATCGAATTTAATTAATAGCCAGTTTGAATAAACGATATGAGGTTATATAATTGGCCTTTGACCAGAGGTAGGCTTTGTACAAAAGTCGTCTGCGTGAGTACCTCTGTCTCACCTATTTCTACCGCCAAGTAGCTATATTTATACAGCTGTGTTTCGGTTTGAAGGGTGAGATATGGCAGAGAAATTACTTGGTACTGTGACGAAACATCCTTAGGTCACAAGATTGGAAGCGCGCGAGTAACATCCCCGTGGTGTAACGAGCGTCAATAGGTTGCGATGACCGCTTACTATCTAATGCGGGCCGCATGCTTGTTTGCCAATCTTGTTGTATAAAAAAAATCTAAAGATCCATGCTTGTATTCGATAATCTCTACGTAAAATCCGCTATACCTCCTCACAGAAAACCGGAGCCACATAACTCAATGGAAGGTTGTTGCATTCCCGCGAGTGAGTGAAGTTATTTATATATTTGATTATATATTTGAAGGTATTTGCCTATAGGTTTATCACTCATTGGAACTTATTTACTTTTAAATTATTTGAAAACCTTTAGTTTTCGATATCGGGACGCACACGAGTCAACTGATGTAAAGTGGTTATCATAGCCTATGCACGCTTGCAATTACATATCCAATTATAAGTATCGCTTGTGCCTTGCCACTGCTGCTACTAACACGGCAATATCTATTATTTTTTTATACAACGTCGGAGGCATACAAGCATAAGGCCCACCTGATATATAGCGGTTACCGTAGCCTATGAACGCTTGTAATACATTAAGACACACTCATTCACGTGATGCCTCCTCTGCTGCTAATACAGCAACTACTGAGATTACTCCCCAAACGCGCTGCTTTGATGCACCCTATCTCTCTCAAAAAATCAAAGGCGACAGCGCCTGAGGATGCCTCATGTAGAGGTGAAACACGTGTCGCAGAGACAAGCGGAGCAGCCAGGGCAGCAATGGCATGCATCAACTACGATAATGTGTGGATACCGGCCAGCGCTAGTTCGCATTAATTACTCGGTAGCAGAAGCACGCAAAGTAGTTTAGAACAAAATGCCTGTAAATTTAACTTTCGTGAAATAACCCCTATATCTATTAACAGCTTCGTTTTTTGGTTACCTTTCATAAAGGCGTTTTCGTACGAATTTTAATATACTGAAAACTTTCAGCCCTTTTTATATATTCCATAATTTTATGACTGAAAATACAATTGACAGATTGATGAAACTGCGATTTGCTATTTTAGTTAGTTAGTTATTTTCTTCGGATGTTTTGAATTCTAACTCTACGATTTAGTTTTAGTTTTCATAAAAATATTCCCCATTTCAAACGTGATATTATGTAGTTCAAAAGAAGACGAGATTTTGGTGGTCACAAGTCTAATTTAACTTAATCTAGCAATGTCGGATTGTTACTAATTCAAAAATGGAAAATGTTACTTCTATCTTTAAATTTGTGGCATAATGATTGCTAACCACGTTTGAAATGACGACGTGAGAGAAAGAGTTGGTCTGAAAGAGAGTGTCGGTGTTAAGATAGGAAAAGGCATGCTCCGTTCGAACATGAGAAAAAATGCAAGACTAAAGGATGACGAAACAGATATACAATGCAAAAGTGGAAGGATGTAGGAGCCGAGGAAGACCGAGACTAACCTACCATGACCAAATTGGTCGTGTTTTATCAGAAGGTGATGTCAGGAGTCCCAGAAACAGGCGAGCGTGCATGAAAAGAGCTATGAATATTAGAGAAGCGAGTGAAGTATGTAAGGACCGCGTCTTATGGCGCTCGGTTATCTCTGTCTACCGCGCAAGGGACCTGTCGTGAAGATATACATAGGTACATCCATCTTTAATATTACTAGAAATTAAAATTGTTCTAAGTAAAACATCAATCAAAGGAAAATAAAATTACGTTATTTGATTATCGCTGGACGAAACATATGTAAATTAAGTTTCTGCAAACACAAAATATATAAGAAAAACTAATCTGGCATTTAAAATTGAAACAATTGACATTGAAACAGAAAACATTTTCGAATGTAGGATACCTCATTTCTTACATGGTCATTGCCAACGCGGTCTGCAAACGTTACTCCACAATTTTTGCGCAACGCTATCATTTCTACCGTGTTTATCTAACTTTCATACTCTCTCTACAATGCCCAGGTCTCGCTTTCATAATTTACGTGCAGTTCTAAACTGGAAAAGTTTTTAAACGGCAATAAAATTCAATCGACGTGCATGAACTATAAACGTCTAGCACTGAAAGCATCTAGGCTTTCAGGCTGCACTGCAAAATTTCATCTCGCATATTCACGATATTAGATAGACAAATTTTAATAGGTTTGACCATCTGTAGCCAGCAAGTAGAACAAAGTTAGCCGCACAAAGTTTCCTGCCGCTAAATTTAGTTCGGGAGCTAAAAGCTACACAATTGCCGCGATATGACGGTTAAATTGAATTTCGGCTAAAATGGCCTTCCAATGTGTACCAAAATTTGATTAATTAGAATACTAACAGGATTTCTTCGTTTTAACCAACGAAGAAGAAAGGGGTTCCCATGTTTTTTTTATACATGGTCGAGAGGAATGAATTCCTTAGCGTAAGCTTGTAAGCTTACGGTCCTTTAGGTCCACAAGTATGTTGCTTCCAGGCAGTTGTTATTTGGTGGTGGTTTTCTGTGAGGTGAGATGGGCTGCTTTGATGCACCCTATCTCTCTTAAAAATACCCAAACCGAGACAAACAAACATGTTAATTGACACAAAAGTTTGTACTGTTTGGGAATCGAACTCACTATCGTTGGTGTCAAAGTACTATTACTGACCACTTCACCATCGAGCTTATCGTGTTAAGTCTATGTTTTGCATACTACCTATATCATACGCGGTAGACAGAGTACTAAGTGATGTTAGTACTACATAAGTCTGCCATTATATACCTGACTTGCTTCTTTAATATTCATGGCTATTTTTACGGACGATTGACTGTATCAGGGCTTCTGACATTATATTTTGATAAAACACAACCAATTTGGTCATAGCAGGTGAGTAGCACCTCCCGAGCGTGGTCCGCTACATGCTCGGGAGCGACATTGCCTGGCAGGCGATGGCCTCCTTCTGTGAGACGGTCATGTCCCAGAAGGAGGCCTCAGAGCGGGACAGGGAGGACGATCCTCAGGCTGTCCCGCTCCGGAGACGGCGGACGGGAGTGCGGCGTAGGCGCTACGCGCACCTACTGCCGCCTCCCTAACCTGTGGGACTAGGGGTCAGGATGGGAACCTGGCCCCATAATGATCCCGCCGCCGGTGGGGCTGTCCCAATTTGCCGGGATGGCCCCTAGAGAGAAGAAGTCCGGCCGGTTCGCGGGGTCGTGTAGCGGGTATACCGTCGGACAGCCGACGGGGAGTCCCACACTACCACCGGAGGCCATCCAGGCACCGGTGGTGTGCGTAACGCATTTTTCCCCGCGTCACCAAAAAAATAAATAAAAAAAGTCTTGGTCTTACTCGATTAGTTCCATAGTACCCCAAATAATAAGCCCCAAAGTAAGCTTGTGTTATGTGTACTAAACCATTAATGAACATACGTAAATCATTTTTTTTTGTAAAAAATATGTAGATCAAGACAAATACACATGTTCATGCACACAAATGTTTGTTCTTTGTGGGAATTGAACCCACGAATGTTGGTCTCAAAGCAGCGTTCATAACCATTGCGCCACCAAGCTGGTCGAAATGGTAAATCAAAATGGGTGCTTTAGATCAGATACCATGTTATGTAAGGAATCATATTTATTGTCAATTCATGGGTTTGCCGACGTAATCTATACTAATATGTACAAAAAATGCGGGATGAAAGAATCACGAAACAGATATACAATGCAAAAGTGGAAGGATGTAGGAACCGAGGAAGACCGAGACTAACCTACCATGACCAAATTGGTCGTGTATTATCAGAAGGTGATGTCAGGAGCCCTAGGAACCGGCCAGCGTGCATGAAAAGAGCTATGAATGTCACAGAAGCGAGTGAAGTATGTAAGGACCGCGTCTTATGGCGCTCGGTCCTCTCTGCCTACACCGCAAGAGACCTGGCGTGAAGATATGCATATTATTCTACATCACGATACGACTCCTACAAGCCGAGAAAAAAAAAAGAAAATAGAAGAAGCTGTTTCTATAGGATACTGGAATACCACCATATTTTCGCCCATGAAAATGAAGACCCACAAAAGAAGGACTAACCCACACCCGGGTGTACGTTAGTCATTTTTCCGCGAGGGGCACCCTTCGGGACCCGATGGGAGGGAGGCAGTGAACTCTCATGAGTACCCTTTTAGACGGCCGAACGAGTTATGTCAGACTCCTACTGACTAAACACCGCCTAGGGATGCCTTTAGCCGGGAAGGCTTTAAAGGCTTTATCAGAAGCGATCGCCCCAGGGGATGCGGGACGACGCAAGAAAAATCCATCGCAGTGGGACTGTAATGGTACCAGCACATCTTATCGATAATAAGATTGCGTAATATTATTCAAAATTGGAATGGTTTAAAATTCCTTAAGATTGTTGTATGGTCGAAAGCAACGTGGCTGTGCGCACATGTGCAAACCATTATTTTTTGTGTTAGCCGGCACCGAGCCCGTCGAGCTATGCAATCAAATTAGGGTTACCCAAGACTATAGAACAAACCCACGTAAGATATGTTGATGTTTTGGTGAAATTCGAAAATTGACAATGAATACAAGATCTAAACGATCTGTTGGAAATAATTATAACGAGTAATAGATGTTTGAGAATAATTGGATTACAAGTGGTTCGACGCAATCTCTGCCCCAAGGAACAGTCCTTGGGTGAGACAGACAGACTCAGTCTGGAGTTTATTCGGGTATTTAGAAGATCTAAAATTTGGTACTAATCACAGTTAATTAGCATGTGTAAATTATGCATTATTCGGTAAATTAAGTTAGTTGTAAGGCCTAGTCTGGAGTGGAGAATGTGTACGGAACCTTGCGTTTAAACACAGATCGGCGTGGCGGTTTTACGGGGGTGAAGTGCGCGGGGTTTGTCGTGGACTATATAGGAATGGGAAGCGTTGAGACTTGACACAATAGCCAATACTGACTAGTGAGTCGGAGCGTATTTCGGGAATTCTTAAAACGTTGTAATTTTTGTAACTGAAGTAATCAGTATTCGTTTGGGCTATTTGGCTATAAGATTTGTTAACCAATTCTTATAGTTTCTTTAAATTCGCGATAGTTTGTTTTAAAGTGGCTTGTTATTAAGCAGTATTGACACATTTCAAGCACCGTGGTAAACTGACTGTGACAACTGAGCGGAGTTTGAAGTGTATAGAATCAAATACACGATTTAGTACGGACAGGTAAGCCGTGTCTAGATCTTCCCACATTACACTAGGGCCCCACCTCTCTAACGCGAAATAAAGCGTTCGTGAGGTGTGTACATACATCACGGAATGTCGGGGCGACTACAATCCCGCAGGCTGGTCTAACTCATAGTTAGACTAGGTTGAATTGTCATGAGTCTGTGATAATTACATTTTCCGTAATTGGTAGACCGTAGGGCTAGGCTTTCATCGACTCACACGTCTGCCAGTTGTCTACACAAAGTTATATACACATATATATATATTTTATAACACAACTATCTATACACAACGTCCTTAGACACACTCGCGTTAGGGCGTTAGGTCATATCCCGGGTCTTGTTTCTTTAAATCCGCGATAGGTTCTGTTAGATAATTAGGAGTAGGATTAGAGAATTTAAGTTGTAAGGTTCCGTATAGAATCCATTGTCGACTAAGTTATAAATAAGTGCTTGTTCGCATGAGTTTGAATGTTTATTGAATAAGGTGGTTGGTAGTGTAAGGATCTCGCGATTTTGACTATATAACGCTCTCATTTTATTTTATTTGGAAAAAAAAAGAGGATATATTTAAATCAGTAAATGTAACATCATAGTGTACGGTAGAGATAAATCAGTGTTAGCCCCGTGGTTTGAACATCGATTAATTTTGGTCGGGCGCTTTGTGGTGGGTCTAGTCAGGCCTGTATCCGCCTGAAAGCACGCATATCAGACGGTTATTCACTTGACTGACATGGTAAGGGTACCGTACACTTTACAATAAATGATGAAGGTTCTTTAAAGTACAGTAAGGTTGGTATACCATAAACACGAGAGCATAGCTTGCGCGATAACGTCCCGCGTGAATAAGCAAAAGAACGCTATAAGCGTCAATAAACTTTGATTTCCGATAAGCTTGTAATTCGTTCGTATAGCGAGAAAGTAATTAACATGTCTTTAAAATGTTAAGGCAATCCGCCGAGTGTATTCAATTCACTCCCATCCAGTCCCATTAATTGGTAAAACCCGATCAGGGTTTAAGAGCTCTTACACAATCAATAATGCGCACATATAACTTATAATATATAAATTATACCAATGGACTTGGAATATTTAAGGCTTGGAGCAGTGGCTATTAGTTGCAACAACAAATATTAAATAAAAGTCGTACGCACACAAATACATGTTTATATAAATACATTGTTTCTTTGCGAAGAAACCAGCTCCAAAGACCTTAGCTGTGTGTTGGAAATCCCGGCCAGGGTAATTAAGCCACGACATAAATATTATAATATGCACCACACACATGCAAATACAAGTTCGACAAATCTCGAGCTTATGGGCGGATTTCCATTATTAACTCGTATATACGACACTAGGCACTAAAACATCGAAATATCTTACATCAATATATATATATATCAACAAATCGAAGTAGAGCTGTTATTTCAACTGTACATAGGCTGGGAAGATAGGGCTTTAGGTAAATACAGAATACATAAGACGATACTAGGTAGCATAGGTAGGGCTTGATCACGAAACGCATAGGTAGAGCTTAAAACTGAGATTAGGTTATCTAGGTAGGTCTTATATTAGACATACGTAGGGCATAAGACAAATAGGTATGTTATCTAGGTAGGACGTAATATTAAACACATATGTAGATCTTAGAACAGGTACATTAAAGAAGTATAGGTTAGGCACATAAGTAGGGAAGTTAGGACATTAGGTAGGGAAGATTTGTAGAGCTTAGCAAGGCAGAAACGTTTAGTTCGTTAGGTAAGATAATAATAACAAAATAGCAATAGATTTAGGTAGGATTCATCAGTAGCAGTAGGTGTAGTTAAATAGTAGGTAGTGACAATAATAGTAGGCAGATAGGCTGGACACGCTCCAGTCCATTAAATTAGGTAGGAGCCAATAGGCATATCGGTAAGTAGGCTTAGGCGTGCTGCATGCATGCCCATTACATCCACATAGGTAGGGTGGGTCGCCCTGCGGTCCAGTACAGGATGGCCCTTATATTGAATTTAGGATGGGTGGGGGTGGCGAAAGCACACAACACAAGTTAGATCAAATTGCATGTAAACTACTCAAGTACAGATCAAATGTCCTGCTTTTGAAGAAATTATTTGCGATATGATTATATTTTTTAACTTGTTTATAACTTCCCTCAAGAATTGGGCTATCAAATTCAAAAACCATTTTTCAAATATCAGAGAGGTAGGGCGACTCGTCTGGGGAAGTACCACCCTCGCACAGAAAACCGCAGCAAATAACAACTACCTAGAGGGTTGTTGTGTTCCTACATGTGAGTGATGTCACCAGTAAGCTTCCAAGCACTTGTTGTGTTTGCAGCAGAGGAGGCACCGCGCGAATTAACTTAATGTATTACACGCGTTCCTAGGCTACGGTAACCGCTTTACAACAGATAGGCCGTAAACTTATTATGCTTCCCGACGTTATATAAAAAAAAGTATCTTGGTCTCTTCCAGTAGCGGTACGTCTTCGCAAGGAGGTATTGAAACGCAATAAATTAACAACCTTATCTCTCTGACCATTCGCGGCACATGGTCTTGGATTACGGCCTTGTAAGGCTCTTTTATATCTCGAATGCTGTTGCTGAAACAGGAAATGAAGTTATGGCCGGTATTTGTGGGCCCGTTACCGACTCGCAAGATATACGTGGTAACTTTTCAGTATCTGTCTTACCCAGTTATTGTTTTGGAAGGAATTGTTGAACATCTCCCACATTTTTATCGGCTGAAAATTCAAATGAGAAAGAGTACCTACATAGCATATGTTTATTTTATATATTTGTTTAATTTGTTACAATTAAGCTATCACAGCTTCTAATTCCAGTTTTTTTTATACAACGTCGGGAGGCATACAAGCATACGGCACACATGATGACTCCATTTTTAGAAAAACGAAGCATTGTGACTTCTTGATAAGACACGCCCACCATTACAGATGCAGGATGATGATCACGTTGTGCCTTTCCAACAACTTGGGCCGCTTATTTAGAACTGTGTGCGCACACTTTGTCATTTTGCTTGTTGTAGTGCTCTTCAATCACGAAAATCATTATACTCCTCAGTTACTTCTTTAACATTTATAGCTATTTTCAGTCACGTACGCCTATTTCCGTGCTTTTGACACCACGGCACGGCACTAGTTCGCATGAACTAATTGGTGGCGTAACCACATAAATGATGTTAGATCAAAATGCATGAAAAAAATATTAGTAAAATATGACACAATTCAACAAAGTTCTACATAGAAAAAATACTGAACCAATTCAAGATCGAAAAGGTGTCGGAAATGCAAATTGTGTGTACACAGGAGCGCCGTCAAGCAATTGTCAACATTAGTCAGGAATTTGCTGGAAGGACTCGCTGGTAATATTCTCGAGTTGGCTAAAACGCCCGGAGAATTCCGTGCCAAATGAAAATTGACAGAGCCAATGTTATTTCTATACATAGAATACTTGGAAATGTCGGAATTGCCGACACGGACTCTTTTAATTAATGTAAACAAACTTTGGAAATTGTTAGCCTCTTCACAAGTCTATACATTTTTTAATTAAACAATTTATCATTGAATTCCTTTAATGTCGATATATACGTACAACTTCATTTACTATAATTAAAAGATTGGAAGTTTTCTACCAACGTGTGTTGCCAGTGATGACTTACGCCACAGAATCGCGGTCCCTTACTATGGGCATCATACGAAAGCTCAAGATCTTCAAAGACGTTGAATATGTTGAGAGGATTATCGCCCACTAAATGTAAATGATTGCAATACAGGAAATATCATTCGTTGCAACCGCCGCTGTAAAACAGTACCTCCAGGGGAGCTTAACATTATTATTATAGTTAACCAGCGACCCGCCCCGGCATCGCATGAATAGTAGAGCATATTATGCCTATATATTTTTCTGTCGTTGGCTAGATGGTTTAAATTCACAAATGTACCTGGTAGGTGTCGCTGCAATCGAGTTCTAGGATAAACAAAATAGCAGGCAGGGCAACATCTGTCGAGTCCATCATTTGTTTTATATGGTGTAAAGGATTATCATAATGTGCATGAAATTCTTACGGTAATCAACGTTTTCAAGTTGATAAGAATTCTATCAATCTATAACTTCACGCCAAATCTCTTGCGGGATAGGCAGAGAGAACCACTGTCCCAGCATCACTCGTGCGAAGGAAGATTCTTTACAGTTCTTGGACATGTCATTAGCAACTTGTCATTATAATTTCTTTTATATTTTTTTTTTTTGTATTTTGCTTCAGGGTCTCTCACCTCATCCTCTGTAATAAAACGGTCCTGTTTTGAAATATAAGCCAGCTGTAATATTTTTTTTGGTGCTAACCTATTTGGCGTCAGGGTCTCTCTCCTCATCCTTTGTAATAAAACGGTCCTCTTTTAAACTGTAAGCCAGCTGTATTTTTTTTGGTACTAACCCATTTTGCTTCAGGGTCTTTCTCCCTCATCCTCTTTAATAAAACGATCCTCTTTTGAACTGTAAGCCAGCTGTATTTTTTTTGGTACTAACCCATTTTGCTTCAGGGTCTTTCTCCCCATCCTCTTTAATAAAACGGTCCTCTTTTGAACTGTAAGCCAGCTGTAATATTTTTTTGGTACTAACCCATTTTGCTTCAGGGTCTTTTTCCTCATCCTCTGTAATAAAACGGTTCTCTTTTGAACTGTAAGCCAGCTGTATTTTTTTTTTTGGTACTAACCCATTTTGCTTCAGGGTCTTTCTCCCTCATCCTCTTTAATAAAACGATCCTCTTTTGAACTGTAAGCCAGCTGTATTTTTTTTGGTACTAACCCATTTTGCTTCAGGGTCTTTCTCCCCATCCTCTTTAATAAAACGGTTCTCTTTTGAACTGTAAGCCAGCTGTATTTTTTTTTTTTGGTACTAACCCATTTTGCTTCAGGGTCTTTCTCCTCATCCTCTGTAATAAAACGGTCCTGTTTTGAAATATAAGCCAGCTGTAATATTTTTTTTGGTGCTAACCTATTTGGCGTCAGGGTCTCTCTCCTCATCCTTTGTAATAAAACGGTCCTCTTTTAAACTGTAAGCCAGCTGTATTTTTTTTGGTACTAACCTATTTGGCGTCAGGGTCTCTCTCCTCATCCTTTGTAATAAAACGGTCCTCTTTTAAACTGTAAGCCAGCTGTATTTTTTTTGGTACTAACCTATTTGGCGTCAGGGTCTCTCTCCTCATCCTTTGTAATAAAACGGTCCTCTTTTAAACTGTAAGCCAGCTGTATTTTTTTTGGTACTAACCTATTTGGCGTCAGGGTCTCTCTCCTCATCCTTTGTAATAAAACGGTCCTCTTTTAAACTGTAAGCCAGCTGTATTTTTTTTGGTACTAACCTATTTGGCGTCAGGGTCTCTCTCCTCATCCTTTGTAATAAAACGGTCCTCTTTTAAACTGTAAGCCAGCTGTATTTTTTTTGATACTAACCTATTTGGCGTCAGGGTCTCTCTCCTCATCCTTTGTAATAAAACGGTCCTCTTTTAAACTGTAAGCCAGCTGTATTTTTTTTGGTACTAACCTATTTGGCGTCAGGGTCTCTCTCCTCATCCTTTGTAATAAAACGGTCCTCTTTTAAACTGTAAGCCAGCTGTATTTTTTTTGGTACTAACCCATTTTGCTTCAGGGTCTTTCTCCTCATCCTCTTTAATAAAACGATCCTCTTTTAAACTGTAAGCCAGCTGTATTTTTTTTGGTACTAACCCATTTTGCTTCAGGGTCTTTCTCCCCATCCTCTTTAATAAAACGGTCCTCTTTTGAACTGTAAGTCAGCTGTAATATTTTTTTGGTACTAACCCATTTTGCTTCAGGGTCTTTCTCCTCATCCTCTGTAATAAAACGGTTCTCTTTTGAACTGTAAGCCAGCTGTATTTTTTTTTGGTACTAACTCATTTTGCTTCAGGGTCTCTCACCTCATCCTCTGTCATAAAACGGTCCTCTAATTTTTTTTTTTGGTACCAACCCATTTTGCTTCAGTGTCTCTCTCCTCATCCTCTGTAAAAAGAGGGCTATTTTAAGCTACAAGCAAGGTGTAAAATTGCAGCTATGAGATATATAAGAGTCATGTAGGCGACGCGCAGTTGACTTAAGGTGACACTCCATTGAGGTAGAGAGCAACAGAGTGGAGGTGTATTTTCTTAAATTTGGCAGTCCACTTTTCTCTGCTCGATACGTCGAATCAATGAAAACATATTTCCGCTTCGCCTCAATGGAGTGCCAGCTTTTATACTGGCAGTTACTTTAGGCCGCTTCCTACAAGCGGGCTGCGCCGTGAGTAATTATAAAATATATTATTGTATTCATAATATATCGAATCCTGAAAATTATTACTTGTTACATCGAACTGTATGTATCAACCGTGGTGAGGTCTCGGCATAATGAGACCAAATAATGTATGGCAACATTATTAAAATTGTAATATTATGGAGATTGCTCACTATAATCTTCCAAATGCAAACTCCAAGCGCAGAACCAGGCTGCAGTGAGCTCTCGCTAACGAGGCTCTCGCAATTGGCGTGTACAGTCTGGCACACGTAAAATGGTTCTCGTCGTATGAAGTACTACAAATAATAGCTTTTAATCAGGATCAGTGCTTTTAAAAACGTAAAACAAATACTATTTTTGATATTTAAAGATATTACAAGTGTAATCTTTTTACTTGTTAATTATTAATTTGATGAAATAAAAGAAACATTTCACAAAAGCCTTTGTGATACTTCAAAACGAATATCTAAGTATCAAAGCTACGAGTATGTATCAAAGGATTTATATCATAACGAGCGTATTATTAGTCGTGGATAATGCAGTAATTGAAATAGCAAATGATATATACCTCATACAAACAATACAACTGGATTAGAGAAACTTAAAAAAAGAGGTATTGAGGTCCCGTAGTATTAAAGGAAATGCGATACTGAAATCAATTAAAATAGTACCTAATTCTGATAAGATTCACTACCAAGTTTACGGTATTAATTACAAGATTTTTCTTAAGAACTGCTTACTAAATATTAACAGGAATTTATATTGAATTTTTTACATAAATTCAATTATACCCTCATACTAACCGTATGTGAGAGAGAGAAGCTTGAAGGTAGAATAAACGCGGTAAAAATGCGAGCGTCGCTCAGAGTCTGCACTGTAACGATTGGAGACCAAGTTTGCAATGGTAGGCGAAGATAAAAAGTTGGTCTGAAAGAGAGTACCAGTGTTAAGATAAAAAATGGCATGCGCCGCTGGTTCGGACACTTACCAAAAATGCAAGAGGAAAAAATGAAACAGGTACAAAGTAAAAGTGGAATGATCTAAAAGCTGAGAAGCGCCGAGACTCCCATATTACGATCAAGTTGGTCGTGTTACATTAGAAATTGACGTCAGAAACTCTAGAAACCGGCAAGAATGAATAAAACTATGAGAGTTAATGAAGCGAGTGACATATAGAGTCATGTGTTACTCGGTTCTCTTTGCCTTATATTTCTTCTTATCTTGTATTATATTTGCTTATAAAAATGTAATGGGCGCTTTAATAACTACAGTAGTTCATCGCTAACACTGTAGGTCAACTATGAAACTAGTGTATCATGAAAAATTTATTTAAAATTAAAGTAGGGTTGCAATTGGTTAAGCATTTTATCCTTTCGAACACTTTATTTAAAACTGACAGAATAGATGGGTCTGTAATTTTCCAGTTCACTCTTTTCATCAAACTTAAATAACGAAGTCAATTTATTAAGGTCCGGCAATACGTCGAAACGAAACGAAAACCATATTGGTTTTACAGCAGGTAGGCCAACTATAGATATAGTTATAGATATAGCACGGATGACATTGGTTAAGCATGTTGTCAATACTTGGGGTTATTGGGGTAATGGAAATTTTCCCAATGCTCCGTTAACTTTATTCCCTGCCCTAGCAAATACTAGTGTATTATTAAAACGTGTTTTCTACACGTGTACTCACGTTTATATAGGTCAACATTGTATTATTTTCCGATTGTTTTGTATGAAACCCGGTGTCTATTCCGTAGTAAGTCAATGGTCCTAAACGAAAATTCGTGTTAGCTATGACCTACAATAATAAAAGAGTCCCTTACATTTTTATAACCAAATATAATATAGGATTATACCATATTCTTACATTCGCAAGATTTACTAAAATGTATCTAATTTATTTATCTATATCTTCGTACAAAGTCATTTTCGGGGCAGGCAAAGAAAACCGAGTACCACATGATTCCGTTCTTACATATCTCACTAGCTTCATTAACTTTGATAGATTCATTCACTCATTCACTTTTGCCGGTTCCTAGGGCTTCTGATGACACTTTCTAATGTAACACGACCAATTTGATCGTTGTAGGGGAATCTCGATGTTCTTCGGTTCCTAGACCATTCCAGTTTCACTTTGTTTAGCTGTTTCACTCTATCCTCTTGCATTCTCTGTAAGTATCCTATTTGGGCATTATTTTAATTGATTGCAATGTCGCACTTTTCTCAATCCAGCGAGATGAGTTTTGGTCAATCAATTGTATTAAAAGCGACCTATTTTTTAAAGTTTCTCTAATCCAGTTGTATTGTTTGTATGAGGTATATACTGCGATTAATAGACTTATTATTTATTCGTAGGGTATAATATCATTTTCTACTTCAATTAGGTACCGCTTTATCCACGACTAATGATAAGTTGGTTATGAGATAAATCCTTTCATTCATAGCTTTGATATTTAGAATTTTCAGGATCCGGAACCAAATGCCCTGCACTAGACATCCAAATCGGGACTAGTATCTATACCACCAAGTTCCTATTTTCAGATTTATGTACATATTTATAATTATCACTTACGTGGCGGTGAAGGAAAACATCGTAAGGAAACCCACACGTTAAAGAAATTATATTACGAAAGACATGACCTAACCTAAGAAAGGTCTGGTTTTCCCTCTTAGGCTCTCACCTTAGGCTTAGGTAGCGGACTCTACCAATTAGGAAACAGGATAATGCTAAGAAGAAGACCGTTACATTGTTCGTACCCAGTTACATCCGTTTCAGAGATAAACTTCTTTTCTCGCATAAATGGTGTAGTATTTTGTACACGAAACTCTAGGGTGAAAATGGAATAAATCAAACGTCAGTTTCAGGTAAGGCAGTTTAACAACTAACTGCTTCTACTTAACTTCGACGTAATATCTTCAAGATTTATTTCTTACTTATATTTGTACTGATTTGTATATGTACGCGTAACGTGAAATAGATAAGAAAACACAATTGATTATAACGAAATGTTATGTACATTATAATATCTCGGTAATTCGAGCTCAATAAAGCCATCCACAGGCTGCGGTGATAACGTTGCTTGTATTATGTGAGGTGAAAGTACTTCTCCAGTCGAGCTACTTTGATGTGCACACCTATAGAAAACAAAGATGTCATGCCGGCTGTTGTCGGTGCGACCACAGCCAACTTTGGTGGTAGCGTTTCCTAGCCACGCTATTGTTATCGCAATAAGATAATTCTACATATACTTTTAACATTTGCATGTCGGTAATAGTGTACGTAGATGGTGATATGAAACTCATTAGAATGTCTGTTAAGCGAACCCATGAGATTCTCTAACAAAACTCTACATACGTAAAGAAGTTTCTAAGTGAAGTTCACTTCGAAACTTTCTTGAAACATATGATTAGATGAACATGTTTTGACCATAATTGAGCAAACGGTATTTAAGTTAATCAATTTTATTTATACAACGTCGGAAGGCATACAAGCATATGCTCCACCTGATGTAAAAAGGTTACCGTAGCCCATGAACGCTCGTAATACATTAAGCGCAATGCCACCTCTGCTGCTAACACAGCAACTCCTCGGGAGCTTACTGGTGACTTCACTCACACACAGGAACACAACAACCCTCCAGGGAGTTGTTGTTTGGCAAGGGTTTTCTGTGAGGTGGAGGTGCTTGCACAGACGGATTTCTTTGATGCGCTCTACCTCTCTTATAAATTATATCCAATAGAATTGGTGGGATTTGCAACATAAGCCTAAGGATTTGGCGAAGATAAGTACTTTGATATGGAGTGCCTACCGTGAAGCCTCCACAACATAAACGCAAAACCAGACCTTCTTTTTCTTTAATTAGGTTACACGTCTTTCGAACTATATCTTCATGAAAGTGTTGATTTTCATAAGATGCATTATTTGCTCGTAAGTAATAATTACACAAATTCTGAAACACGAATTTAATGGCACATGCCATCACCACCATTCGAACGAACCGGGTAGTTAAAGTTTATCAATCCCTATCTATCTATATATTGCTTCACGCTAAATTCTTTGCATTATAAAAGGCATTGAGACCGATTGCCACGTAACTCGGTCCTTACACACCTCACTCTCTTCTTTCATAGCTCCTTCCAGGCTTTCTCGCCGGTTCCGAGAGCTTCTAGTATCACCTTCTCATTGTGCGCAACCAATTAATTATTGTGTGTGAGTCTTGACCGTTCCTTGGTTCCTATATCCTTCCACGTACGCGTTTTATACCTGTTTCGTAATCCTTTTCTTCTGCATTATTACATATCTTTTCCAATGTCATTATCAACATCCACAGTTATGAATGAAGATTTAGCAATAATCAGGTTAACTCATTCATGTTTTGGGCGTTATTTCTGCTCTAACGGGCCTCAATCCGTTTTCCCCATAAAAAAAACGGGAATACCTCAGGGTATTGACTTAGGACCGGTTATAAATAATAAATTGATATGTGAAAATGATATGCTATCCACGAGAGCTCACTCTGCGAAAGCCTTATTTCCGAAGGACCTATGTGTGTTTAATATATTTGAATAGACAGGCAAAGGGTTGATATGCTTAGTAGTAGGTTGTTCATTGAAGCAACCCTTTTAAATCAGCATTATTGTATAATATTGACATCGTTGGTCATTTTTGGATTCCTCCTAATGCTTGGTAAACCTCTCGGATTACAATCTTCGAAACTGACTGGAAGTGGATGTCAGTATGTTTTAGCCCACTAAAGAGGAAAACAAGCACTCGAGCTACCCCTGTTAAGCAGTTATCGTAGTTTACGGAGAGTAATATTACGGGTGTTCCTCGCGCTTATTCGATCCCGTGAAAACCTTTTCACACCTTATTTGAATAACCTCATGATGTAAAAATGTTTTAAAATATGTGCTATGTACACTGGTGCTGACATGTCGTCAGAACATTCAATATCCCAGCACTAGCCAGAGAGTTCTTCAACGGACAGCCTTGTATGTGAGTATCATTCCTGTCGAAGGCAGCGAACTTACACGACCATGACGCACATCAAAATAGTTGTATGAAAGTACTTACACTTCACAGAAGCAGCTAAATAACAGCTCTCAAGAAAACGGTAACGGCGATTGAAAATTTACTTTATACAGCTTTTCTAAGCTTGTTACTTCCGACGCTATATAAAAAATAATAGATGCTAGACAGCAAGTGAAAACTCACCATACACATTAAAAATCGGCCAAGTGCGAGTCGGACTCGCGCACGAAGGGTTCCGTACCATTATCTATAAAAACAGCAAAAAAAATCACGTTTGTTGTATGGGAGCCCCCTTAAATATTTATTTTATTCTATTTTTTAGTATTTGTTGTTATAGCGGCAACAGAAATACATCATCTGTGAAAATTTCAACTGTCTAACTATCACGGTTCAAGAGATACAGCCTGGTGACAGACGGACGAACGGACGGACGGACGAACAGCGGAGCCTCAGCAATAGGGTTCCGTTTTACCCTTTGGGTATGGAACCCTAAAAGGCTTGGTACCTTTGTAATAAACTGTAGATAAACTCATAGCCTAACAGCTTAATATCAGGGATGCCGTACTCTTCTCACCCCTCGCGGTATAAAAATATATAACGAGGCGCTGTAACTAGCTTCAACAAGTTCCACTTCGTTACAGAATAGATTCGCTCTGCCATGAAATCTAGTTAACAATAACCGATAGTTATTGAAGAAACTTGAATCTCATAGCCACATTTCTATGGAGCGGTTTGTAGTTATCTCCCATCTATTGGAATTTGGAATCGAATGTAGTCACGAAGCATGCTACAAAATGGTTACAATAGGTTTATTGAATGATGAAAGATTTTTAATATTATGGTAGTTTATATCTTTTCAAAATGTATAACTTTGTATTTTAACCTGCCAACGGATAGTAACTTATTTCTGTGCTAATTGCCAACGACACATCAATCTGTCATTAGAAACAAAACAGTGAAAGCTAGCTATACGATCTCGGCAGCGCAATGGTTAATAACTTGGTCGCAGAGGTTAATAATGATGATTTGACGCCAGAGCTCGTCCCTGGTGTCCCTGTCCAAAGCAGCATTATTCAATTCTCACACAGGACAAATATGTGTGTGCATGTCTGTATGTCTTTTGGCTGTATGTGTTTAAGAGAGGAAGTACCTTTACCTCTCAGAAAACCGCAGGCTATTAACAACTCCCTGGGTGGTTGTGGGGAGTTACTGTGTTATCAACAGAGGTTTATATCCTACATACCGACATTGTATTTAAAAAAAACCGGCCAAGTGCGTGTCGGGCACACTCAATGTAGGTTGAATGAAACAATTTTTAACGGAAGTATCGCGTGATTTATTTATTTTGTTGAACCTGACGTTTCGAACAAAATCAAATGTGTAACAATCGCAAAAACCTAAGACAGTACTACTCAATGTAGGTTTTCGTAGTCGCCGTTCACAATTATGCGGACAATAGCTGACTAGTGTAATAATAAGTAGTAGTGACTAGTATAGTAATAAGTGACTGACACTTGACTTTAACATAAATTAGCACTTTGAAGCTTAATATTTTGGAAAAGGATCTCTTTATCGAAAAAGTGTTTTCATAAGCCCGCAATATTTTTGAAAGACCTATTCAACGAAACCCCATACCATGGGGTAGATGAGAACAAAACAAATACATTCCCAGTTTACGCGTAGAGGTACCCCAAAACAAAATTCCAATTTTTGGGTACATCCTCTACACGTAAAGTGTAGTATTTATGATGTTAATGTTTCGAAGGATACCACAGACCAACTAAAGCAGTCTTCCAATTTCTATTTCTGATTTTTACAAGCGACTTAGAGCTTCACATAAATAGTAAAAACTAAATGATACGATAATATAAAAAATTGCTGATCTTATCTGTACATAATAGATTAAATAAGAAAAAAGGAATCGTGAATAAAAATAATATATTTAATATAAAATTTAATTGGAAAATTAATACTGTATATACACACATCAAAAGTGTCTAGGGATCAACATATATTTTTGCAATAACTTTTCTCCTAATTGATATTAATTAAAATTTTCTTTAAGGATTCATCAAATAAAGTGTTTTCGTTTGTCTACAGTAACGATAAACTAAGTCACCTTTGCATTAATAAAGAAAAGGGATTTTTGACATTTGAACCACTAACATTAAAGTTCGAAAAAAAGACTGAAATAACAGTTTTCTTTAAAATTTTATTAGGTAACTTAAACAATTAATAATCCGTGTTTCTACCGCGAACACTAACAACACAAGAACATCGGTTTGGCATACTCAAAATGAGTTCATCCAAATCACGCTGTGGAATGGCCGCCCATGTTCGTTGCAACAACAAAAAAAGGTCTTCTTGCGACTGGATACCCTCCATATTCGGCAGAGCTCTTCTCTGTAGCATATCCCATGCATGCTCAATCGGGTTCAAGTCTGGCAACTGAGCAGGCCAGGGCATGACATTGATGTTAGCTGCGGCGAGAGTCTGTCTTACAACTCTTGCGGTGTGCGGTCGTGCATTATCAGGCATTAACTGAAATAAGGGACCGATTTACACTTGTAGAGGAACGATGACGTCTGATACAATCGTCTCAGCATAAATTTGAGCGTTGAGGTTGCCTCTGATCCAAATCAACTCAGTTCTTCCGCCGATCCAAATACCCGCCCATACCATGATGGTTCCACCACTATAAGGATGGACTTCCTGGCAGGATTTTAATCGCTGTTGGCGTCCAGGGGTTCTCCAGTGTCGTATACGTCTTGTATCCGGTCTCAAAACGAGACTCATCAGAAAAGCACACGAAACGCCATTGTTCTTCTGCCCAATTTCTGTGTTCAAGAGCCCATTGATATCGAATCCTACGATTGTGCATTGCTATAGGTGGTACCCTTAGCGGTCTTCGGGAATGAAGGTTCACTTCATGCAAGCGGTTTCTGACTGTTTGGTCGCTAATTAAGTTCCCTGAAGAGTGATGAAGCGTCACGGCTAACATCATGGCGGTTATTGTTGGAGCTCTTCGAGTTGTGATTTGAATGTATCGGTCTTGTCTCCGTGTGGTGCAGCGATACCGTCTTCCATGGCGCTCAGCCACGGTACCAGTGCTTCGGTAACGTGTCCAAAGTCCTTTTTTTGTTGTTGCAACGAACATGGGCGGCCATTCCACAGCGTGATTTGGATGAACTCATTTTGAGTATGCCAAACCGATGTTCTTGTGTTGTTAGTGTTCGCGGTAGAAACACGGATTATTAATTTTTAAGTTACCCAATAAAATTTTAAAGAAAACTGTTATTTCAGTCTTTTTTTCGAACTTTAATGTTAGTGGTTCAAATGTCAAAAATCCCTTTATTATGAAAATGGCAAATTTCTTTATTAATGCAAAGGTGACTTGGTTTATCGTTACTGTAGACAAACGAAAACACTTTATTTGATGAATCCTTAAAGAAAATTTTAATTAATATCAATCAGGAGAAAAGTTATTGCAAAAATATATGTTGATCCCTAGACACTTTTGATGTGTGTATATATATATGTATGTATATCTTCATGTCAGGTTCCTTGCGGGATAGGCAGAAAGAACCGAGTGCCATAAGACGCGGTCCTTACACGCTTCACTCGCTTCTCAAACATTCAGCTTAGCTCTTTTCAAGCACGCTCATCGGTTCCTGACAACATCTTCTGATAAAATACGATCAATTTGGTCATGGTAGGTTAGTCATGGTCTTCCTCAGCTCCTACATCCTTCCACTTTTGCATGCATATCTGTTTCGTCATTCTTTCATCCTGCATTCTTTCTACATGTCCGAACCAACGGATGCTCCGTTGCTTTTTCTTATCTTAATACCGACAGTCTCTTTCTGACCAACTCTCTTTCTTACGTCTTCATTATGATCGCGCTCCGCAAGCCACATGCCACAAATTTTTTGTGGCATATGGCTTGCGGAGTGTTCGCATCTCGACTACGTTTATTCTACTTTCATGCTCTCTCTACCATACCAAGCTTTCACTTCCATATGTTAGCATTGGAACCGCGTTGTGTACAGCGAGATGAGCATTCTGGCTTAGATTTCGGCGGCAAGAAGTTTACGCAACGCCCCATTAACGCTATTACCTGCACTCACTCGTCCAATACATCATCAATCGTACAATCCGAGTGTTCGTTCTGGTTGTCCCTTTCAATTACCATTGTCTTGGTTTTCTTCGCATTTAATTGTAAGTCTTTCTTCATACAATCATCTAGAATTGTTGTAACTAGTGTTTACAATTCGGATGGTGATTCTGCTATTAACACCGCGTCATCTACATAAAGCAGACAGTTACCATTGAGACACCCATTCGCATTACCACATTCATATTTCGTATTCTCTGAAGACAACTGAAACAAGATGAATAGCCGAGCCGACAGCACGCATCCCTGTTGGTACGAGTATAAAACCAGGACGATAAGCTGCCCTCCACCCGCATAAATATACTTGTACAATCCTCATAAGTGGATTACCCAGCACGGAGCAGCTCACTGTCAACCCCATATATGGGCAATATGTTCCAGAGATTTTCGCACGCCCCTATTAAATACTTTCTCAAGGTACACAAAACCGCAGAAAACCTCCGAGACCATAGTAAGATGCTTCGCATGCACTCGCCAGTGTCTCCACTTCTTGAAAAGGCCCACGAACCGGCTTATCACGAGATAGTGGTCTGTTTTAAGAGTGAGACCTCTGATGGCTCTTGTATCCATTAACGACTCTCGGAGACGTCCGTCTATCAAAATCAAATCAATCACACTTTTCTATTCATTCCGTCTGCATGTGTAAGTGTGAATATTATTGTGATGGAAGAACGTGTTCGACACAAGAAGGTTTTGTTCCATACATATGTCTAAAGGTAACTTTTTTTTATTTTATGCAAGTCAATCATAGTGGTTCCTGATGGTAAGTGAAAGAGAAGCCCAAATCGAAACTGCAACTGACAAAAGACTACACAGTGTCTGTCAGGTGACGCTGCTATGCTAGGTCAAGATGCTTCTTCATGCTTCGTTAGAAGGATTCTATATTGTAGGAAGGAGGGAACACATGTGCAGGCAAGGTGTTTCACTTTTTAATGGTACGACAAAGATAGGAGTTGTCGAACTTTTTGGTACGCGAACAAATGTTCTCAACAGTGGAACAATGTAAATGTAAAATCAGAAATATAAAACAATTTATATTTCTGATTTTACAAGAGACTTAGAGCTTCATATAACCGTAAATGATACGATAATATTAAAAACTAGAAACTATAACATTACTATGCTAGAGACACACAATAGATTATATGAAAAAAAAACTATCAGCATTTTAATATAAATAATTTAATTTAAAATTTATTTGCAAAGAGAATAATTGTTCTATTGAAATTTAGTATCCATCTGATTATATCTCCTACTGGTCTGTGTGAGTACTATGATTTAATTTGCACGTTTAAAGATATCGTACTGCTTGTATCTATCTACTGCAATGTGCGAGTACGATTTTTTCTTTGAATTTTTTATACTGCTTACGTCTCCTGCGATGGTTTTGAACGTTTGTTTAAAGTAATCCTACTCCTTACATATGTACCTCTAATCTGACATTATGTGTGAGCGCAACGATTTCGAATGTTTGTTTCAATTTGACAAAACGACGATTACGATCCTATTAGTTACATGCACCTACTGTGACATCTGTATTTGTGCGATGATTTCGAACGTTTGTTCGAATGTGTAAGTGGCACGATTTCGATCCTACTAGTTACATGCTCCTACTGTGACATCTGTATGTGTGCGACGATTTCGAACGTTTGTTCGAATGTGTAAGTGGCACGATTTCGATCCTACTAGTTACATGCTCCTACTGTGACATCTGTATTTGAGGGACGATTTCGAACGTTTGTTCGAATGTGTAAGTGGCACGATTTCGATCCTACTAGTTACATGCTCCTACTGTGACATCTGTATTTGAGGGACGATTTCGAACGTTTGTTCGAATGTGTAAGTGGCACGATTTCGATCCTACTAGTTACATGCTCCCACTGTGACATATGTATGTGCGCGACGATTTCGAACGTTTGTTCGAATGTGTAAGTTGCACGATTCGATCCTACTAATTACATGCTCCCACTGTGACATATGTATGTGCGCGACGATTTCGAACCTTTGTTCGAATTTTCCTACCACTTACATCTCCCTACCGTGACATAATGTGTAAGTGGCACGATTTCCATCCTACTAGTTACATGCTCCTACTGTGACATCTGTATTTGTGTACGATTTCGAACGTTTGTTCGAATGTTTCCTACTACTTATATCTCTCGTGCGACGATTTCGGTCTTACTGGTTACATTCCTCTACTGTGACATCTGTATGAGTGCTACTACTGTGTGTATATCTCTCTACAGTATCGTCAGTGAAAGAGCGACGGTTTCGAATATTCGATAAAGTTATCTTACTGTGTATATCTCTATACTGTGTCGGTAGCTTGAGAAACATTGACAGTACCCATCAGGCGTGTTAACTGTCATTCAGGATATTGAGTGAAAAGTAATCAGCGAAATTGGACTCTTTTCTCTTTGTCCATTGGAATGGAAATAATCTATTTTAAATAAACGGATCGCTCGCAGGTTAATTGGAAAGTGATGAAATTCATCTGCCTTTGTGGAGGACGGACGGACGGACGAGTGGGCTAATAGTGAACCGTTTTATATAAAACTACCGGTGCGTAAGGGACATGCAGGAAATAATTCTCTAAAACTTTCCATTTTTAGCAATTTCAGAAGTCCGTACAGTAAGATAGAAAGAAATAAATCCAAAAAGATAGAAACGAAAGTATTATTGCGTCCTCCGTCCTTTTTTTTGTCTGACACACACGTATATATTTGTTTGAAAGTCCAAAATAATTTTACATTTGATAAATATTTACGTAAATATTGAAAAAAGGATAAATTGGTGTTTACTGCTGCATATTGTAACACAACCAGTTATGTTTATTTATATTTTGTCCGCGATATTTTTCTTTTTAAATCTTCCCGGTAATGTGTTTAAACAAAAAAAAACAATATGTAAAAATGTCAAGTCATCTTCAAGTTTTTGCAAGACTAACGCATGACAATAGATATTTACGGATACATCATAATAACACCTGCCCGGCTAAACACTACAAATCTTCTGATTTGGTTCAGAGACAAGTTGTGAGAATAGTTGTTGATTCCTTTTCTTCCTCTGATTCCTATCGATTGTATATGAAATAGGTATTCGGAGAAGCACCTCTCCACACTTTCGAACCTTACCTCTCCACACTTTCGAACCCAAACTACAGCGAACTGTGCGGTTGGTAAGAAATTATACTCCGCAAACCCATTGGTTAAACAAAGAAATATTCAAAAGACATGTTCTTTCTTCAAAAAAAGTCTTCAAGTGAGAGTCCGACTCGCCTCTGAGGATTCCGTAAAAAAAATCCGTTCCTTAAAAGGGAAAAAGGAATCCTTATGGGATCACTTTGTTGTCCGTCTGTCTGTCTGTCAAGATCCTTCTGAACGGGTTGAGCTATCAAGCTGAAATTAATATCAAATACTCAGGTCTGTAATCCCTTAGAGCAGTGAAAAAATCAAAATTCTAAGTCAACGCAATCAAAAGATATGGTTGTTTATGCGACGTTTATACGCATCATTATCATCAGCCCGCAACTTGAAAATATCGTAAGGGAATCAAAATCTATAGGGTACTTCCCGTTGACCTAGAATCATGAAATTTGGTAAGAAGCAATCATCATGTAGCACAAGAAAAGGAAAAAATCCGAAAACCGTATATTTATAGTTCCATCACAAAAAAAAAAAAACTTTTTTGCCACAATAATTTGCGAAAATATTTTTTTACGGAATCTTCAGACCGCAAGTCAGACTCGCACTTGACGGTTCTTTTTTAATTATTCTTAAAAAATAGCATATACACACATCAAAAGTGTCTAGGGATCAACATATATTTTTGCAATAACTTTTCTCCTGATTGATATTAATTAAAATTTTCTTTAAGGATTCATCAAATAAAGTGTTTTCGTTTGTCTACAGTAACGATAAACCAAGTCACCTTTGCATTAATAAAGAAATTTGCCATTTTCATAATAAAGGGATTTTTGACATTTGAACCACTAACATTAAAGTTCGAAAAAAAGACTGAAATAACAGTTTTCTTTAAAATTTTATTGGGTAACTTAAACAATTAATAATCCGTGTTTCTACCGCGGACACTAACAACACAAGAACATCGGTTTGGCATACTCAAAATGAGTTCATCCAAATCACGCTGTGGAATGGCCGCCCATGTTCGTTGCAACAACAAAAAAAGGTCTTCTTGCGACTGGATACCCTCCATATTCGGCAGAGCTCTTCTCTGTAGCATATCCCATGCATACTCAATCGGGTTCAAGTCTGGCGACTGAGCAGGCCAGGGCATGACATTGATGTTAGCTGCGGCGAGAGTCTGTCTTACAACTCTTGCGGTGTGCGGTCGTGCATTATCATGCATTAACTGAAATAAGGGACCGATTTGCACTTGTAGAGGAACGATGACGTCTGATACAATCGTCTCAGCATAAATTTGAGCGTTGAGGTTGCCTCTGATCCAAATCAACTCAGTTCTTCCGCCGATCTAAATACCCGCCCATACCATGATGGTTCCACCACTATAAGGATGGACTTCCTGGCAGGATTTTAATCGCTGTTGGCGTCCAGGGGTTCTCCAGTGTCATATACGTCTTGTATCCGGTCTCATACCAAAACGAGACTCATCAGAAAAGCACACGAAACGCCAATGTTCTTCTGCCCAATTTCTGTGTTCAAGAGCCCATTGATATCGAATCCTACGATTGTGCATTGCTATAGGTGGTACCCTTAGCGGTCTTCGGGAATGAAGGTTCACTTCATGCAAGCGGTTTCTGACTGTTTCGTCGCTAATTAAGTTCCCTGAAGAGTGATGAAGCGTCACGGCTAACATCATGGCGGTTATTGTTGGAGCTCTTCGAGTTGTGATTTGAATGTATCGGTCTTGTCTCCGTGTGATGCAGCGATACCGTCCTCCATGGCGCTCAGCCACGGTACCAGTGCTTCGGTAACGTGTCCAAAGTCGACTGATAACACTCTGACTTGTATTCAGAGCTAAAGCCACAGTACGTTGCCGGGAACCAGCTTCTATCATTCCCACGTGTTGTTAGTGTTCGCGGTAGAAACACGGATTATTAATTGTTTAAGTTACCCAATAAAATTTTAAAGAAAACTGTTATTTCAGTCTTTTTTTCGAACTTTAATGTTAGTGGTTCAAATGTCAAAAATCCCTTTATTATGAAAATGGCAAATTTCTTTATTAATGCAAAGGTGACTTGGTTTATCGTTACTGTAGACAAACGAAAACACTTTATTTGATGAATCCTTAAAGAAAATTTTAATTAATATCAATCAGGAGAAAAGTTATTGCAAAAATATATGTTGATCCCTAGACACTTTTGATGTGTGTATATATATATGTATGTATATCTTCATGTCAGGTTCCTTGCGGGATAGGCAGAAAGAACCGAGTGCCATAAGACGCGGTCCTTACACGCTTCACTCGCTTCTCAAACATTCAGCTCAGCTCTTTTCAAGCACGCTCATCGGTTCCTGACAACATCTTCTGATAAAATACGATCAATTTGGTCATGGTAGGTTAGTCATGGTCTTCCTCAGCTCCTACATCCTTCCACTTTTGCATGCATATCTGTTTCGTCATTCTTTCATCCTGCATTCTTTCTACATGTCCGAACCAACGGATGCTCCGTTGCTTTTTCTTATCTTAATACCGACAGTCTCTTTCTGACCAACTCTCTTTCTTACGTCTTCATTATGATCGCGCTCCGCAAGCCACATGCCACAAATTTTTTGTGGCATATGGCTTGCGGAGTGTTCGCATCTCGACTACGTTTATTCTACTTTCATGCTCTCTCTACCATACCAAGCTTTCACTTCCATATGTTAGCATTGGAACCGCGTTGTGTACAGCGAGATGAGCATTCTGGCTTAGATTTCGGCGGCAAGAAGTTTACGCAACGCCCCATTAACGCTATTACCTGCACTCACTCGTCCAATACATCATCAATCGTACAATCCGAGTGTTCGTTCTGGTTGTCCCTTTCAATTACCATTGTCTTGGTTTTCTTCGCATTTAATTGTAAGTCTTTCTTCATACAATCATCTAGAATTGTTGTAACTAGTGTTTACAATTCGGATGGTGATTCTGCTATTAACACCGCGTCATCTACATAAAGCAGACAGTTACCATTGAGACACCCATTCGCATTACCACATTCATATTTCGTATTCTCTGAAGACAACTGAAACAAGATGAATAGCCGAGCCGACAGCACGCATCCCTGTTGGTACGAGTATAAAACCAGGACGATAAGCTGCCCTCCACCCGCATAAATATACTTGTACAATCCTCATAAGTGGATTACCCAGCACGGAGCAGCTCACTGTCAACCCCATATATGGGCAATATGTTCCAGAGATTTTCGCACGCCCCTATTAAATACTTTCTCAAGGTACACAAAACCGCAGAAAACCTCCGAGACCATAGTAAGATGCTTCGCATGCACTCGCCAGTGTCTCCACTTCTTGAAAAGGCCCACGAACCGGCTTATCACGAGATAGTGGTCTGTTTTAAGAGTGAGACCTCTGATGGCTCTTGTATCCATTAACGACTCTCGGAGACGTCCGTCTATCAAAATCAAATCAATCACACTTTTCTATTCATTCCGTCTGCATGTGTAAGTGTGAATATTATTGTGATGGAAGAACGTGTTCGACACAAGAAGGTTTTGTTCCATACATATGTCTAAAGGTAACTTTTTTTTATTTTATGCAAGTCAATCATAGTGGTTCCTGATGGTAAGTGAAAGAGAAGCCCAAATCGAAACTGCAACTGACAAAAGACTACACAGTGTCTGTCAGGTGACGCTGCTATGCTAGGTCAAGATGCTTCTTCATGCTTCGTTAGAAGGATTCTATATTGTAGGAAGGAGGGAACACATGTGCAGGCAAGGTGTTTCACTTTTTAATGGTACGACAAAGATAGGAGTTGTCGAACTTTTTGGTACGCGAACAAATGTTCTCAACAGTGGAACAATGTAAATGTAAAATCAGAAATATAAAACAATTTATATTTCTGATTTTACAAGAGACTTAGAGCTTCATATAACCGTAAATGATACGATAATATTAAAAACTAGAAACTATAACATTACTATGCTAGAGACACACAATAGATTATATGAAAAAAAAACTATCAGCATTTTAATATAAATAATTTAATTTAAAATTTATTTGCAAAGAGAATAATTGTTCTATTGAAATTTAGTATCCATCTGATTATATCTCCTACTGGTCTGTGTGAGTACTATGATTTAATTTGCACGTTTAAAGATATCGTACTGCTTGTATCTATCTACTGCAATGTGCGAGTACGATTTTTTCTTTGAATTTTTTATACTGCTTACGTCTCCTGCGATGGTTTTGAACGTTTGTTTAAAGTAATCCTACTCCTTACATATGTACCTCTAATCTGACATTATGTGTGAGCGCAACGATTTCGAATGTTTGTTTCAATTTGACAAAACGACGATTACGATCCTATTAGTTACATGCACCTACTGTGACATCTGTATTTGTGCGATGATTTCGAACGTTTGTTCGAATGTGTAAGTGGCACGATTTCGATCCTACTAGTTACATGCTCCTACTGTGACATCTGTATGTGTGCGACGATTTCGAACGTTTGTTCGAATGTGTAAGTGGCACGATTTCGATCCTACTAGTTACATGCTCCTACTGTGACATCTGTATTTGAGGGACGATTTCGAACGTTTGTTCGAATGTGTAAGTGGCACGATTTCGATCCTACTAGTTACATGCTCCTACTGTGACATCTGTATTTGAGGGACGATTTCGAACGTTTGTTCGAATGTGTAAGTGGCACGATTTCGATCCTACTAGTTACATGCTCCCACTGTGACATATGTATGTGCGCGACGATTTCGAACGTTTGTTCGAATGTGTAAGTTGCACGATTCGATCCTACTAATTACATGCTCCCACTGTGACATATGTATGTGCGCGACGATTTCGAACCTTTGTTCGAATTTTCCTACCACTTACATCTCCCTACCGTGACATAATGTGTAAGTGGCACGATTTCCATCCTACTAGTTACATGCTCCTACTGTGACATCTGTATTTGTGTACGATTTCGAACGTTTGTTCGAATGTTTCCTACTACTTATATCTCTCGTGCGACGATTTCGGTCTTACTGGTTACATTCCTCTACTGTGACATCTGTATGAGTGCTACTACTGTGTGTATATCTCTCTACAGTATCGTCAGTGAAAGAGCGACGGTTTCGAATATTCGATAAAGTTATCTTACTGTGTATATCTCTATACTGTGTCGGTAGCTTGAGAAACATTGACAGTACCCATCAGGCGTGTTAACTGTCATTCAGGATATTGAGTGAAAAGTAATCAGCGAAATTGGACTCTTTTCTCTTTGTCCATTGGAATGGAAATAATCTATTTTAAATAAACGGATCGCTCGCAGGTTAATTGGAAAGTGATGAAATTCATCTGCCTTTGTTGAGGACGGACGGACGGACGAGTGGGCTAATAGTGAACCGTTTTATATAAAACTACCGGTGCGTAAGGGACATGCAGGAAATAATTCTCTAAAACTTTCCATTTTTAGCAATTTCAGAAGTCCGTACAGTAAGATAGAAAGAAATAAATCCAAAAAGATAGAAACGAAAGTATTATTGCGTCCTCCGTCCTTTTTTTTGTCTGACACACACGTATATATTTGTTTGAAAGTCCAAAATAATTTTACATTTGATAAATATTTACGTAAATATTGAAAAAAGGATAAATTGGTGTTTACTGCTGCATATTGTAACACAACCAGTTATGTTTATTTATATTTTGTCCGCGATATTTTTCTTTTTAAATCTTCCCGGTAATGTGTTTAAACAAAAAAAACAATATGTAAAAATGTCAAGTCATCTTCAAGTTTTTGCAAGACTAACGCATGACAATAGATATTTACGGATACATCATAATAACACCTGCCCGGCTAAACACTACAAATCTTCTGATTTGGTTCAGAGACAAGTTGTGAGAATAGTTGTTGATTCCTTTTCTTCCTCTGATTCCTATCGATTGTATATGAAATAGGTATTCGGAGAAGCACCTCTCCACACTTTCGAACCTTACCTCTCCACACTTTCGAACCCAAACTACAGCGAACTGTGCGGTTGGTAAGAAATTATACTCCGCAAACCCATTGGTTAAACAAAGAAATATTCAAAAGACATGTTCTTTCTTCAAAAAAAGTCTTCAAGTGAGAGTCCGACTCGCCTCTGAGGATTCCGTAAAAAAAATCCGTTCCTTAAAAGGGAAAAAGGAATCCTTATGGGATCACTTTGTTGTCCGTCTGTCTGTCTGTCAAGATCCTTCTGAACGGGTTGAGCTATCAAGCTGAAATTAATATCAAATACTCAGGTCTGTAATCCCTTAGAGCAGTGAAAAAATCAAAATTCTAAGTCAACGCAATCAAAAGATATGGTTGTTTATGCGACGTTTATACGCATCATTATCATCAGCCCGCAACTTGAAAATATCGTAAGGGAATCAAAATCTATAGGGTACTTCCCGTTGACCTAGAATCATGAAATTTGGTAAGAAGCAATCATCATGTAGCACAAGAAAAGGAAAAAATCCGAAAACCGTATATTTATAGTTCCATCACAAAAAAAAAAAAACTTTTTTGCCACAATAATTTGCGAAAATATTTTTTTACGGAATCTTCAGACCGCAAGTCAGACTCGCACTTGACGGTTCTTTTTTAATTATTCTTAAAAAATAGCATATACACACATCAAAAGTGTCTAGGGATCAACATATATTTTTGCAATAACTTTTCTCCTGATTGATATTAATTAAAATTTTCTTTAAGGATTCATCAAATAAAGTGTTTTCGTTTGTCTACAGTAACGATAAACCAAGTCACCTTTGCATTAATAAAGAAATTTGCCATTTTCATAATAAAGGGATTTTTGACATTTGAACCACTAACATTAAAGTTCGAAAAAAAGACTGAAATAACAGTTTTCTTTAAAATTTTATTGGGTAACTTAAACAATTAATAATCCGTGTTTCTACCGCGGACACTAACAACACAAGAACATCGGTTTGGCATACTCAAAATGAGTTCATCCAAATCACGCTGTGGAATGGCCGCCCATGTTCGTTGCAACAACAAAAAAAGGTCTTCTTGCGACTGGATACCCTCCATATTCGGCAGAGCTCTTCTCTGTAGCATATCCCATGCATACTCAATCGGGTTCAAGTCTGGCGACTGAGCAGGCCAGGGCATGACATTGATGTTAGCTGCGGCGAGAGTCTGTCTTACAACTCTTGCGGTGTGCGGTCGTGCATTATCATGCATTAACTGAAATAAGGGACCGATTTGCACTTGTAGAGGAACGATGACGTCTGATACAATCGTCTCAGCATAAATTTGAGCGTTGAGGTTGCCTCTGATCCAAATCAACTCAGTTCTTCCGCCGATCTAAATACCCGCCCATACCATGATGGTTCCACCACTATAAGGATGGACTTCCTGGCAGGATTTTAATCGCTGTTGGCGTCCAGGGGTTCTCCAGTGTCATATACGTCTTGTATCCGGTCTCATACCAAAACGAGACTCATCAGAAAAGCACACGAAACGCCAATGTTCTTCTGCCCAATTTCTGTGTTCAAGAGCCCATTGATATCGAATCCTACGATTGTGCATTGCTATAGGTGGTACCCTTAGCGGTCTTCGGGAATGAAGGTTCACTTCATGCAAGCGGTTTCTGACTGTTTCGTCGCTAATTAAGTTCCCTGAAGAGTGATGAAGCGTCACGGCTAACATCATGGCGGTTATTGTTGGAGCTCTTCGAGTTGTGATTTGAATGTATCGGTCTTGTCTCCGTGTGATGCAGCGATACCGTCCTCCATGGCGCTCAGCCACGGTACCAGTGCTTCGGTAACGTGTCCAAAGTCGACTGATAACACTCTGACTTGTATTCAGAGCTAAAGCCACAGTACGTTGCCGGGAACCAGCTTCTATCATTCCCACGTGTTGTTAGTGTTCGCGGTAGAAACACGGATTATTAATTGTTTAAGTTACCCAATAAAATTTTAAAGAAAACTGTTATTTCAGTCTTTTTTTCGAACTTTAATGTTAGTGGTTCAAATGTCAAAAATCCCTTTATTATGAAAATGGCAAATTTCTTTATTAATGCAAAGGTGACTTGGTTTATCGTTACTGTAGACAAACGAAAACACTTTATTTGATGAATCCTTAAAGAAAATTTTAATTAATATCAATCAGGAGAAAAGTTATTGCAAAAATATATGTTGATCCCTAGACACTTTTGATGTGTGTATCATACGACATACACGTATAACCTAATTAATAATGCTGACGTATCGATACGCAGTGTGTTTACTGTGGAAACTATAAACTTTTACAATATTATCTCGACATACTACATCGGTGCGCGATTCCGACTCACATTTGACGGTTTTTTTCATTTGGTCTTAAATTTATAATATGATTTAACTAAATGACAAATATATAATAAACAAATGAAATAAATTATATAATAATAAACGAATAAAAAACAACTTTGCCACAATTATTTTAATTGATCATTGGCATAAAATATTTTTGATTGTGACAAAATTGTTTTAATTTGTTTATTCAGCTTTCAATCAAATGAAAAAGACTTTGATTTGATTTTGCCTTCTTATTATTTTTCAATGAAATATTGCCCGAATTAATTAAAAAATCCGTTGATAAATCTGCTTATCAATAGAATTTTCGGATGTCATGAGAATGAGCTTCGAACCGAAAGCAATTACCCCTGAATCATATAGATATTGATATTTTCGCCTAACTAAAGAGTCTACCCAATAAGGACTTACTTATTGGGTAGACTCTTTAGTTAGGCGAGTGGGTATAATTTAATAAAACCTGACTTGAATCTTTCCTATTCAATATCCTTTCGTTCCGTCCCAATTCTCGTTTTATGTGTGAAGTACACTAATGGTGTCACCAAACCTACAGAAAAGGTACGCAGAAATATCGCAGTAAATAAAAGATGTCCAATAATATTTTTTCTATAAATACATAATGGCGGCCAGTTATTTGTGTTGCCCTCATCGCGTCGAACAATCCCTTTCATCTCATATTGTGCGGCGGCGATGATCTAGGATGAGAGCCTGCTGTGTACACACGGGTGAGAATTATTGCCAGCATGTATGACGGAAAAGGTGAATTCATGTGGTGCAAGAGGACATCTTATGTCGTTTGTATATTTCGATATTCGATAATGGCGATAGATTAAAAAAAAAAGAAAATTAAGACTATGAGAAATGAATACGATACCATAAGATTTTGTATTAAATATGTAAGACGTACCCGCGAAGGCACTATGGCTTATAAAGTTCAGTCAAAAAGATAAGATAAAATACATTTTTTTCTACTTTATCTTTATGACTGAACTAATTTTTAAAAGAGACGGAAGTGAGTCGTGTTACTCGTAAATAGGGGTTAAAACGCGTGAGACATAGTTCCTGTAATGCAAGCGTTTATAAAGCTACGATATCCACTCCACATCAGGAGAGCCGTATGATTATATGCTTCCCCATGTTACATAAAAAAGTGTGTTTCTTTTCAAAAGGACGAGAAAAGGTTTTACTGGGTCGGTACACTATGGCAACTGCTCACTATCAGGTTCCTCAGTATCTAAAAGTGTACATATAATAACTTCGTATCGATTATATAATAATTACTTTACTAAGGTTATATAAACCCAGTCGAATAGTAGGAGTTTCCCAACAAAAAGATCGTTTTAATATGTTGTTTAAATTTACAAACTCTTAAATCTAACTTAACAGCAATAATTAGTAAAGATTTTTTTTAAAGCTGACTTCAAGTTCCAAAATTATAATGTACCATTCAGGCACTAGACAAAAATAAGAAAAATCATTATACAAATCCGTTCACAAAAAAAAAAACACAAATACAATAAAATGCCGGTTGAATTTTGAGAAACCTCCTATGTCGAATTCAAAATGATTTTACTAAAATATACAGATAGCAATTATAACTATCGTTGTAAAGCAGAGTGTTGTTATTACTTTGAACCTTGATTTACTAGGCTGCATATGTGTTTATGGCAGTCGTTATATTAGACTGTTGCAGCGATTTTGACTGAATATTTATTTTCAGTTGATTGACAGTGATGGCCTATAAAATAAAGAACCAGTATATTATGTAACCGACTGGTATTTTGTGGACAACATTCGATTCTGTTATAAGGATACATCACTACACGTATTTTCGGATTTGTGTACATTTATATGCTCGAATAGTCAAAGAAAAGTTTGTAGGGAAACCAAGCACGTCCAAAAAAATATATTTCGAAAGACGTTTGACCTAACGTAAGAAATATCTTGTATTCTCTCTGGGGTTTGGAAGTCTGGCAGTGATAGCTCTATAACCTTGGCTTAGGTAGCAAACCCTGCCAGTCCTAAAGAATTAGGAAACGGGATACCGCTATATTTCCTATTCTCGATTGAATAACTTAAATGTTGTCGAGTTATCGTGTATTATTAAACTTTATTTCTGTAAATATTGCCTTGTTTTAAAGACAGTTTATTACTCGTATTTTATAGACTATTTCAACAAAATATTGTTCTGTATGTACCCACAGTTACAACATAAAGCAAAACGCGTTGTTATATGCCTAATAGAAATTCTACACGCACGTCAGCAATGCTCGAGGACCCTAATATCATCATAGAGGAACAATTTTTAGATCCCTTTCAGATACGACCCCGGGATGTGGTGCAAAATTTTATATTACAAGCGTAATATGAGAGTAACAAGGGATGGTAGATACTTTTGTATCAGACAATATAGAGTTACAACTTGTAACTTTTTTTTTTTAAATACCAAAATATCACCTTTCTTGCTACTCAAAGGTATGGCATAGGCGACTTTCAAAAAATATCATAGAATATTATCGTAAGAGGTTACGCTGCACTGTAGACAGTTTCAAGGGCTCATAGCTGTTGTTAATAGATTAAGTTGCAGGTTCTCTAAATGGTACCTAAATGTTAATTATAAAATTAAGCAGTCATGTTATATACATATCATCGAAATACGACCGCGATGCCGCCGGAAAGACAGAGAGATAAAAAATACTGTTTTGATTTTTGTGTCAATATCAGACGCCAAAATACAGCTAGAGTCGCCTTCAGTGTAATTAAGTCTGGAAATGTAAGGCATGTTTTCATATTTACTTTTGTTGGTTATTCTGCGGATACATTTTTCATTCGTATGCAGAGGTATTTCGTGAATATTTTTTTTTATATAAAGATATGTTAAAAATTTATTATTTGCTATTGGGCCTGTGCGTGCAATTCGATATTCTCTTACATTTATTTTTAACAATTGTACCTACTTAGAGATTTTTTACAGTTTTCATTTTTCTTTTTATATTTAACAGTATACCGCAAATAGCATGTGGCGAAAAAGGAATGCCGACAGACTCTAGCCAAATATAGGTCTTTTTTCAAATCATTAATTAATATTACAATAGATTTATGTCGGTGTAGTAGTGAAATAGCTAAGAGTTGAGTATGCTTATGACTTTTCTGAATATCTTCATGTTTTGGTCTCCATCCATTCATTACGGATAAGTGAAACCAGAGATGAACCAACATAAATCAGAAGCTTAATGGAGGTATTGCAGAAGTCGCTTAGCGATTTTATGAGTAGAGTCATCAATCAAAGTCTATTTCGAAGGTACAGGCTGAATTTACCACTTTGTAGAAAATATCGTAAATTCTATTCTGCTTCTGAATGATCTGCACTTCTTAGGATTGTCGCACCTTCCTCATCCAGCTTAAATACCTCCTAATAGTTTTTCTTGTTATTATAATTTGATGGACCTAGCTACTGAAGTTTTTCTGGTTGGTAGCTGATCGATACCTCTGATGAAATCTCAGGGCTGTTCATGAAGATAGTTAAAATGTATACTCATTTCACTTGACCAATTAAATTACAATTTTAGAAAAACTAGTATTAATCAACGAAATAATCATGATGGTATAACGTATAAAATTGCTTATTCGATAATGACTCAGTAATTTATCACCATGTAAAGTTTACTCCCAATAATAGCGACTCATCGACTACATGATGTGCAGGTATCGGTTCATTCCATAGTGAACATTAAGTCAAGATGGCCGCACTACTGCTATCATTCTGATGTATCCATGTAGACAATGCTCAGACTAATTCATATAGTATCTGTCAATAGGGGAATATAGATAATGTCACACCGTTCTATCGGAATATTAGTCTGGATTTGAACAGAACACTCACTGCAGTTTACAATTTCAATATTGGGAATCGATTTTAATTTGGTTGCCTTATGACTATTTTCGTTTCTCATTACAACTGAGCTGGCAGTTTTCTATTAAAATAATATAAAGGTGCATAAAGAAGCGAAACTATAAATAAAATATCATCATCAGTCATTGCGTGCGAGTGCGCTTTGTAGCATCTTCCTCCATTTTGATTTTAGACAGAATGTTTGAAGATTTCCTGCACGTACAATTTAAAATTACTGTTAATCTATCGATTCTAGCGATTGTTACAATCCATCTAGAGCTTTACATTTACATTACATAAGATCTTAACATATAAATAAATAATATAATATACGTATAACATACGCGTGGAAAACAATGCGCTACTTATAATCGGGGAAAAAATATATAAACGCGCATAGAAAATATTTCTATCTGATTTTTGATAGCTAAAGTATCGTTAGATTCGTCTTTAGATTCAACAATCTAAGTGCTTAGGTTTATATAACTGTAAATCGCATAATTTGCAAATTAATAGCTCGTGCCTGCTACCAAATTTATTATGCTATATATATATACCTCAAATATACCTTAGAATTTTTGGCAAGCTCAGTTTATATAGTGATTCTAGTAGTGGTTGTTATCTGTAAGGTGGGGGGTTTTACGAGCAATGTAGCTAGTACGATCGGCGAGCCCTACCTAACGCTCCAGACCAAGACAAACATACATATTATGTCAAATGTTTGTCCTGTGCGAGAATCGAACCCACAAGCTCTGATGACAAAGTAGCGTTGCTTGTCAATTCAACATATTGATAATCTTAAAAAGTATGTACGTATCAAAGATAGAAGCCTAGATATCGCCAAGGCATTTGATCGGGTTTGGCATAAAGCACTTCTCTCAAAACTTCCGGCATACGGTCTGCCCCTCCAGCTTTGTAAGTGGATTGCTGGCTTCCTGCATGAGTGTAGAATCCGCGTCCTTGCAGATGGACGCGCTTCGCGGTTCATGTCAGTGAATGCCGGTGTCCCACAGGGCTCCGTCCTATCGCCCACCCTCTTTCTTCTGCATATCAATGACATGCTGCCACTTGGTAATATTCATTGCTATGCAGATGACAGTACGGTCCATGGGCGATATTTCGGGCGGCCTGGTGCTGGTCGGGCAGAAATCGATGAGAGGCGTGAGAGTCTTGTCGTTGAGCTTAATCGGGTTTTGGACCTCGTTAGTAAATGGGGTTCCAATAACCTGGTTGAGTTCAATGCCAAGAAAACTCAGGTGTGCGCGTTCACAACAAAAATGTCCCCATTTCATCCCACTCCCAGTCTTCAGGGCGCTACCCTCAATATGCGCGATAGCCTGAATATGCTAGGCATGGATATTCGTTGCGACCTAAACCAACGAAATTACATCGAGAGCCTCATTTTAACAGCTTCAAAGAAACTCGGAGTCCTGAACAGGGTGCGCCGGTTCTTCACGCCGGACCAACTTTGTCTTCTTTATAAGACTCAAGTTCGGGCCTGCGTGGAGTATTGCTCGCATCTCTGGGACGGCTCCGCACAGTATCTTCTCGAGGCTCTCGATAAGTTGCAGCGACGGGCTATCCGCATAATCGACGACGAAGAGGTCACAAAATACCTAGAACCTCTGCAACTTCGTAGGGACATAGGCTCCCTAAGTACATTTTACCGCCTGTACCATGGTGAGTGCTCTGAAGAACTATTTTCCCTTATCCCACCCTCTCCCTTCCGTCATAGAACCACACGTGCAGGCTTGCGATGTCATCATTCCACTGTTGAGGACATTTGTTCTCGTACTAAAAAGTTCGGCAACTCCTATCTCTGTCGAACTATTAAAAAGTGGAACGCCTTGCCTGCACATGTGTTTCCTCCTTCCTACAACATAGGATCCTTCAAACGAAGCGTGAAGAAGCACCTTGCGGGCCAGCATGGTAGCGTCAACTGACAGGACACCGTAGTCCTTTGTCAGTTGCCGCTGCAATTTGGGCTCCCCTTTTCGCTTACCAACAGGCGAAGAGGAGCCACTATGCTGAGCCAATATAAAAAAAAAAAAAAAAAAAAGAAGCTCCACACTCTTACATGTCGGTTAAAGCTGGAAATTTACTTTCACAGTCACGGCTTGTAAGCGAAACTCAACACTGGTCCCATGTCAGTTTTATTTTCCCATTCCATACCTGATATTTTATTGTATGTATTATCAAAACACGGTTTATGATGCAGAACACGTATAGCATTTGATATTTAGCATTTCACTTGGACTTAAAGGTGAATAAGGTGGCTTCATCTCATGAATCCATTATGAGATATTTAACAAATAATATTATTGTATCTGACTGTGTGTACCATCTCTGAAAACAATTCCATTTAATGATTAATCAGTAGATACGACATTTTGCTTTATGTAAAATATGCTTTTCAATCGACCTGTAACTATGAAATCCAGTTTGATGTCTACATATAAATTAGCAGATTATTTTATAGTCTATAGACTCTGACGTGATTTTTCGAAAAATAAATTTACAGGTAATTTTGCGCTACCAATTAGTTCATGCGTACTAGTGCAGGCCGGCGCCCAACCACTACCATTAGTAGATTGCTCTGCTTCGGCCCTAGTCTCTGCGAATATCCGCCATCTGAAACAAGAACCGCAAGCACGCGCCACCGTTGCTGCCCTGGCTGCTCCGGCCATCTCTGCGACACGTGTTTCGCCTCTCCACGAGACATCTTCAGATACTGTAGATGTTTGTTAGAATTACATTCCTTTCATTGTAATATATATCTGATTAGTAGATTCCTTTGTAATATAATAAATACTCAAAATCACGATAGACTTGACGATTTATTTTCCATAACCAGCTACCACACATCTCCCGCTGGCGTCTCTAACAGTAATGGCGCCATCTTGCACTTATCAAAATAGAACTACTCTTTGTATCATAATTACTCACAATTACTAAAATTAATTCAGTATTTTACTTACAAAAGTAATCTTAAACTAAAATTAAGATAACACTTATAATTAAGGGTAAACAATTAATATACACTTAATATTATTTTATAAAAGTATGTTAACATTTCACTTCCTAATCGAGTAAATTTTACGGAAATCGATACATCATTATAAAACTAATAGTAACTAAAGTTCAATTAATTAATCGTTTTAACACCTTCAACCATTATTCCGTTTCCTAATCTATTAACATAAGCGGGATCCGCTACCTAAGCGTAAGAATTTGGCGAAAATACTAATTATGATATGGAGCGACTACCCTCAGACGTCTACAGCCCAGAGGGAAAATCAAACCTTTTTTAGGTCACACATCTTTCCAAATAGAATTTTTTGGACGTGTCGGTTTCCTCAGTTTTTTTTTTTGTATATACTACGTCGGGTGGCATAAGTATACGGCCCACGTGATGTAAAGCGCGTACAGTAGCCTATTAGCGCTTGCAATGTATTAAGTATCACTCGCGCGATGCCTCCTCTGCTGCTTACACAGCAACTCCTTGGGAGCTCACTGGTGACCTCACTCACACGCAGGAATACAACAACCCTCTAGGGAGCTGTTATTTGGCTGCGGTTTTCTGTGAGGTGGAAGTACTTCCCCAGACGGACTGCTTTGATGCGCCCTACTTCTCTTAAAACATCCAGACCAAGACAAACAGACACGTTCATGCACACAAATGTTTGCCTTGTGTGGGAATAAACCCACGAGCGTTGGTGTCAATGTCGCGTCAATCACGACTGAGCCACCGAGCTCGTCAAAAAATTGTTTCCTTTACCGGCGATCAAGTGATAATCACAAATATGCACATAAATTCGAAAACACATAATTAGTGGTACATGACCACACTGGGATTGGAACCTGGGACTGTAGGATAACAGATCGGTTCTTTATCTACGGATGCATCTTTGCTCTCAGGTGAAATCAGACAGATGCCAGAGACGTTGTTCTGCTGAAAATGAAAAATCCAGATTTTCAAGAATGTGAAAGAAGCCAGTGAAGTGTGTAAGGACCGCGTCTTACGGCGCTCGGTTCTCTCTGCCTACCCCGCAAGTGGCCTGGCGTGAAGATATACATACATATACAATAGAAAATTACCGCAAATGGCCATAGTGATATAAAAAACTATTTTTTTGAGCTGCTTCTTGTTTTTTTAGATATCATGAACTTACGTTTGTTATACAATGTCGGGAGGCATGCGAGCATGAACCACCTGATGGATAGCGGTAACCGTGGCCTACAAATACTTATATTGCATGAAGAATTACCCGTGCGTCGCCACCGCTGCTGATAATACAGTAAGTCCTTAGGAGCTTTCTGGTGACCTCGCTCTCTCTTCCAGGTACACAAAAACCACCCAGAGACTTTAGACGAGCTCGGTGGTGTAATGCCAAAACGCTCTGTTACGTTACTTTGACACCAACGCTCGTGGGTTCGAATCCCACATAGGATAATCATTCGTGTGCATGAACAGTTTGTCTTGGTCTGGACATTTTAATAGAGATAGGGCGGATCAAAGCAGCCCGTCTGGGGAAACACCTCCACCTCACAGAAAACCTCAGCCAAATAACAATTCCCTAGAGGGTTGTTGTGTTCCTGCGTGTGAGTGAGGTCTTATGGAGTTGCTGTTACCAGTAGATGTGACATCGCGCGAGTGATACTCAATGTATTGCATGCGTTTATTGGCTACCGTAACGGCTTTTTTTACATTAGGTGGGCCGTATGCTTGTATTCCTCTCGACGTTGTTCAAAAATGGGAGTTGTTATTTGGCTGCGGTTTTCTGTGAGGTGTCTAAAGCCACTTAAATTACCATCAACTACTAGTTGCCTACACTTATATTCCAACCAAAACCATTACACAGCAATATAGACCAGAGCGAGTGAGACTGTGTTAGACTAAATAAAATCAGATTCCTTTGAAGATGATTTTGCTATTTGAAAAACTCGGGAAAATCGCCGACCACAGAAATATCTTCAATCCATCACGTACCTCCACTGCGTCATTATCGCTAATTCGCGAACGATGTGGAAACATACGAATCGTCGCTGGAGATAGCGATAGATTTGTCTCGGTAATAGCAGCATCAGTCTCGCGGTACAGGGGACTGATAGCTCGAATCAATTCTGCACCTATTGTCTCAATGTTATTGGTTTAATACTTTAAAACATTGAAATTAAACTATTTTTAACGGAAGTATCGCGTGTTTTATTTATTTTGTTGAAACCTGACGTTTCGAACGCTTTGCAGCGTCCGTGGTCGCAGGAAAGACTAAGGTGGTATTTGTCTTACATTAGTTATTCAATTATTACATCTACCGACATGGATGGATTAATTATATATGTTCCGATTCACACAAAAATCGCTCACAGTGTCCGAACATTTTTTAGTAGATCTTTGGATTTGTGACTTGCATCAACATCAACATCTTACGGCGAGCTTCAATTAAAACTTATTTCAAGCCCCATAAGATCAGTCAATTTCTAAGACCTATCAAGTCTAATATACACTCTCTCCCGCCTTAATTAGGCGGTACGATACTAGTAGGCTGGTAAAGTGACATCAAATTTCGGCAAGCGCAGACATTAACGGGCTTCTTAAGACCGTTTGCTGCACTTCGGTCAATCTGGCGGGCATCTTAAACTTGCTTGGTGTTACATTTTATGGAAATCAGTACAAGCTCGAAATACACCAATTTCATTCTAGTCTATGACCTACTTGTATATAAATGTATAGTTTATTTTTATACTACGTTATATTTTACCAGAGGGTACCTCTGTCTCACCTATTTCTACCGACAAGCAGCTATATATAGCTGTGTTCCGGTTTGAAGGGTGACATGTGGTAGAGAAGTTACTGGGTACTGTGACGAAACAGCCTTAGGTCACAACATCGGCTGCGCGCGAGTTACATCCCCGTGATGTTGCGAGTGTCAATATGCTGCGGTGACTGCTTGCCATCAATCTATGTAGTTGTATATGAAAAATAAAACTAGCCGCAGCCCGCGACTTTTTTTGCGTGAATCTCATAGAAGCCGCTTTCTTACTCTATCTATCTTTTTTTTCCTTGGAATTTAGCTAGTTCAGAAGCTTAATGGTGACCTCACGCACTCGCAGGTACAAAACAACCCTACAGGGAGTTGTTATTTGGCTGCGTTCTTCTGTGAGGTGGAGGTACACGTACTGTTTTAATGCGCCCTACATCTATTAAAAAAATTAAGGCCTTTACAAACAGACATGTTCATGCAAATATTTGTGTAGAAATCGAACCCACGAGCGTCGGAGACAAAGTGGTGTTACTAACACCTGCGCTACCGAGCTCGTCAAAAATAACAAGAAAGACAAAAAGTAAAAACAGATAATAACAATAAATCTCTTCAAAAGTAATAGTATCACAAGTGAAAGGATTCACATTGAATTTACAAAAGAAAACCAGTTGAGAATGCGCAAGCTTGCATTGCCAGAGGAACACCTGGCTCGTCAATTATATAACAATTCAATTTTTCTTTTTAAGGCGGCCATTTTGACCATGTTCCTTAAGAGATAGGAACGGTGTTCCTGAACATTCCTATTCTACTTTTTTATGCTTAATCCGAATGTGAAGTCAAAATTCGATGATTCGAAAAAAGAAAAGTTTTCATGCACGCTCACCGATTCCTGGGGCTCCTGACATCACCTTCTGATAAAACACGACCAATTTGGTCATGGCAGGTTAGTCTTGGTCTTCCTCGGCTCCTACATCCTTCCACTTTCGCATTGTATATCTGCTTCGTCATTCTGTCATCTTGCTTCTCTCTACATAATCGACGAGCTCGGTGGCTCAGTCGTGAAAGACGCGACTTTGACACCAACGCTCGTGGGTTCGATTCCCACACAAAACAAACATTTGTGTGCATGAACATGTATGTTTTTCTTGGTCTGGATGTTTTAAGAGAGGAAGGGCGCATCAAAGCAGTCCGTCTGGAGAAGTATCTCCACCTCACAGAAAACCGCTGCCAAATAACAACTCCCTAGAGGGTTGTTGTGTTCCTGTGTGTGAGTGAGGTCACCGGTAAGCTCTTAAGGAGTTGCTGTGTAAGCTGCAGAGGAGGCATCGCGCGAGTGATAATATATTACACGCGTTAATAGGCTTCGGTAACTACTTTACATCAGGTGGACCGTATGCTTGCATGACTCCCGACGTCGCATAAAAAAAATGTCCGAACCAACGGAGCATGCCCTTTCTTATCTTAACACCGACACTCGCTTTCAGACCAACTCTCTTTCGTACGTCATCACTTCGTATATCATCCTACTAATATTATAAATGCGAAAGTTTCTAAGTTTGTATGGATGGATGTTTGTTGCTCTTTCACGCTTAAACGGCTGAACGGATTTGTATGAAATTTGGCACGTAGATAGACTAGTAAATAACAGCAAGCTGTGTAGGCAGAGCTGATATTTTTTAAATTTAAAAAATATTTAAATTATTTTATTTTTAGTTTTTAATTTTTTTTAAATATATGGAACCCTGTACGACATCTAGCGACGAGTGCTGTTACTTTTTCTGTTGATGGGAGTGCAGTGCAGACTCTGCACTGCAGAGTGGCCGGCCATAATTCAGCACAGACTACCTGTTCTTAATAATCTTTAATTTTACCATTTGATAACATTATTGTACCAATATGCTTATGATTTTTTTGTTTTTGTAATATCTAATTGACAATTTTAAAAGAGACCTATATTGGCAAGTTTCTTTCGGCAAATTTCCGAAATGCTAGTAGATAAAAAAAGGAAAAAGTAAAAAGAGAATTAAATAAGATACAATAAGATTATATTTCAAAAACTGTAAGACGTGTCTAAGTGCCCGCGAGGGCCCAATGGCAAATAAAGAATTTTTATCTTTATCTTTATCTTATCATACGTTTTCACATATGTTTTTTTTTTTCTAATTGGAACGATTTTGGACCGTTCTTCCTCACCAACGAACATTTAAATTTCAAATTAAAGGATACAAAACTACAATATGTTAGCTATTAGTGTGTCGATTTTGGAATTTCTCACTATTACCGTCTAAACGCTAGCTGGATGACATCAGTCTACCCCAAACGACAATTTTGAGGGTAATGTGGCTCCGCTGGCTATCGCAGCTCTGCCAATTATGATCTGGATTAACACATTGGATTATTTGAATACATGCGGGCGGAGCCGCGGGCAGCAGCTAGTATTGTATATGTGTATTGAGAAACTATGAATTCCAAAGAGCCGAGGATTCCTGAATTAAATAATTAAAGTTAAGTACGAGTAGTACCCTCGAAACAAATGTATATCGAGTTCAAAATTACGAGGAAAAGCTGGTTTTAATGTATGGCCCGCCAGTTCACAGACTATCGGCGACATCTTAGGTAATAATATAAAAATATGGTGTCAAGTCAAAGTCAAAGTCTAAGTTTAAGAGATGTAGAGCGCATGAAAACAGCCCGTCTGGGAAAGTACCTCCACCTCACAGAAGACCGCAGCTAAATAACAACTCTCTAGAGGGTTGTTGTGTTCTTGCGTGCAAGTGAAGTCACCAGTAAGCTCCTAAGGAGTTACTGTGTTAACAGCATACTATAGGTGGTATCGCGCGAGTGATACTTAGCGATCACAGGCTGCGCTACTACTACATCTTAAATCAGGTGGGCCGTATGTATGCCTCCCGATGTTGTATTAAAGAAGGTGTTTTGTAAATACAATCGATTATAAATCTACAAACGATTACATAATAATAATAATAAATATTGTCGGACAAATTACACAGCGCCATCTAGCCCCAAAGTAAGCGCAGCTTGTGTTATGGGTACTAGACAACTGATAAAATGACAAAACGTAAATACATTTTTTTTGTAAATACATACTTATTATATACATAGAAAATACCTAGACCAACACAAACATACACATTCATGCACACAAATATTTGTACTGTGTGGGAATCGAACCCAAGAGCGTTGGTGTCAAAGTAGCGTAACAACACGTTTCACCACTGCGCCACCGAGCTCGTCGAGCGAATAAGTCGTAATAAAAAAATCGGCCAAGTGCGAGTCGGACTCGCCCACGAAGGGTTCCGTACAATTATCAATAAAAACGGCAAAATAATCACGTTTGTTGTATGGGAGCCCTCCTTAAATATTTGTTTTATTTTAATTTAATTATTTATTCTTAAAGTGAATATATAACTAAATATTCTGTAAATATTTCAAGCGTCTACCTGTTGCCGTTATCAATATCAAGCAAAAATGAGCAAAAAAAATCACGTTTGTTGTATGGGAACCCCCTTAAATATTTATTTTATTCTATTTTTTAGTATTTGTTGTTATAGCGGCAACAGAAATACATCGTCTGTGAAAATTTCAATAGTCTAACTATCACGGTTCATGAGATACAGCCTGGTGACGGACGGACGGACGGACAGCGGAGCCTCAGTAATAGGGTTCCGTTTTACCCTTTGGGTACGGAACCCTAAAAACTAAAGCATTAACAAAATAAATTAGATTGTTGTAACTATGGTTGTTTGGATACACAACTTTATCAAATGAATCGAACACTAGTATTTTTCAGCCGCGGCTGCAGTCGATGTCTAAAAATATTTTTTATGAAAATATTGAAGCGAAAATATTTATGCAATTTTGATACGATTTGTTGATATTGGTCCCACAATTCACTCACCATAAAAACATAGTTTTATTGAGAAAATACTCATAGAAAATCTTATCTGAGGGTTTTTCTTTTTTTTTCCTTTTCATTTTTTTTCTGTTTAGTAAAAAAGATTATTTATTGATCGATTCGGTTGATTGGTTGATTGATTGACGAGCTCGGTGGCGCTGTGGTGGAACGCGCTGTTACGCTACTTTGACACCAACGCTCGTGGGTTCGATTCCCACACAGTACAAAATTTGTGTGCATGAACATGTCTGTTTGTCTTGGTCTGGGTATTTTCTATGTATGATAAGTATGTATTTACAAAAAAAAATGTATTTACGTATGTTTATCAGTTGTCTAGTACCCATAACACAAGCTTCGCTTACTTTGGGGCTAGATGGCGCTGTGTAATTTGTCCGACAATATATTTATATATTTATCAATATTTATTTATTGGTGTGGAAAGAATGCAGGAGGAGAGAGAGAAGAATTGCGAAACAGTTGTACAACACGAAGGTGGAAGGATGTAGGAGCCGAGGGAAACCAAGACTTATCTGTCATGACCAAATTGAACGTGTTTTATCAGAAGGTGATGCCTTAGAAACCGGCGAGGGTGCATGAGAAGAGCAATGAATGTTAGGGAAGCGAGTGAGCTGTGTAAGGATCGAGTCACGTGACGCTCGGTCCACTCTGCCTACCCCGCGAGGGATTTGGCGTGAAGTTATAGATAACTAGCTGACCCGGCGAACTTCGAAACTGTTAACTTATTAGATGGTATTAATTCTTTTAATACTTATTATCCTATTCCGGACGAAGACAAATCCAAAAACACAAAAATCATAAAAATCGGTCCAGCCGTTCTTGAGTTATAAATGGTGTAACTAACACGACTTTGTTTTATATATATAGATATAGATTTATTAATAATATTTTACGCATTGTAGTCTAAATACTTGCATATTAACTTTACTTTTATACTTGCCGAGATCTCACCAAAGCCCCGTGACAACTGAGACTTCAAGAGTCATATTTTTTTATTATTTTCCTACTAAATCCTGAATTTGTTCGTAGTACATTTGTTTCTAATCTATTATAAAACGATACATTTCATTCCATCGCATATTATTTTGACGAGCTCGGTGGCGCCGCGGTTAATAACGCGACTATCACACCAACGCTCGTGGGTTCGATTCCCACGCAGGGTAAACATTTGTGTGCATTAACATGTCAGCCTTCACTGCTGCGGCGTAGAGTTATGGGCGTATAACTTGAGCTCTAGGTGTCTGTAAATTAAGTCTTAATCACCATATGATCGCACTTTAATATTCAACATTAGTCATAATAAATTTGAGCATAATTCCCCGATGTGAGTCAAAGTTACACATACTTTTTTCCGTGACGAATTTACTTTGTGACCAATGTACAACAACCCCAAATATCCTTAGAGGTAGAATCATGGCCGTATTTCTTGATCTCTAGGTTTTTTTTTAATTTTTTTTAATACCACTAAGGTGGCAATCAAGCATACGGCCTGCCTGATGTTAAACAGTCACCGTAGCCTATGGACATTTGCAACACCAGGGGCGTCACTCATGCGTTGCCGACCCTCTAAAAACCTCTTCACGAATTTCTTGAAGAAGTCCACGCTGTAGTCCCTTGGAAAAACCTCGGCTGGGAGCTCATTGCACAGCTTGAGAGTTCTCGGAAGAAAACTTCTCTGGAACCACACAGTACGTGACCATTGCGGTTCAAGCGTGTGAGGGTGAACTCCCCGCCGTCGGCGAGCGGTGAAGTTATAAAAAGTAGCTGTCGGCATCATTTCGAACAGCTCTTCAGAACACAACCCGTTGTACAATCGGTAGAACACACAAAGGGAGGTACATTAAGTCTTAATCATCATAAAATGATCTCACCTTAATATTCACCATTAGTCATAATAAATTTGGGCATAATTCCCCGAAGCGTGGCAAATTTACACATACTTTTTTCCGTGACGAATTTACTTTGTGACCAATGTACAACAACCCCAAATATACTTTATTGCTGCGACGTAGAATCATGGGCGTATTTCTTGATCTCTAGGTACATTAAGTCCTAATCATTGTAAAATGATCTCACCTTAATATTCACCATTAGTCATAATAAATTTGAGCATAATTCCCCGAAGCTACATATTAGCTTGCCAAGTTCTGTTATCAATATTGCCCTGTCACGCCCGTATTTCATCGAAATAGTGATCCCGTTCACGGAAGTGTCCAATCTGAATTTACTGACCATACGCGTGACATGCTTTCCCAGTACTTCCAAGCCAATTTCTACCTTATTTTCCATTCACTATTATCTAAATTTGCTGCTGAAGAAGCTGGAATTGTATACACATGGCATTTTCAATCTTCGCCCGTAGATATAAAGATAAATATTCAATTTGAAAGTCAAGTATTAAGCCATATGGGACCGTGTGACGGGGCCTTAGAAGAGATGTTTGAAATCAGAAAAATTGCAATATGTTTTCCAGCACCTTGTTTATTGGCAGGTTGTTTTCATGTTTTGTTAAAAAGTGGCTTTCTTAGTTAAAGATCAAGTTACGTGGTAATTTAATTAGGAAAATAAATAAATAATATTGATAACGGCTTTCAAACCAAACTACTAACTAAAGTTTAACACGCAGCTCTTATTAGCTAGTTCGCGGATAAAATCGCCGCAAAACAACGTATTTGTGAGGACCGGGTACCTCCATGTACAGTCAAGTAGTTTATTAGTACCACCTTACACAATTTCTCTATCAACTAAAGAAAATTTTACTCTCAGCCACAGAAATCAATGTAACATTTATACGGCGGACGTGAGTCCGCAAGTGATTTCGTGCTCCCCCAACACCGTCGGGGGCTTACGCCCTGACACTTTGTAATCGTACCAACTAATCATTTAATTTTCTCCCACAAAATGCCAATTTTATTTCGCACTCGAAAAAATGGCAATGAATTTTCCATGTGATGAGGTAGGTACTGTTTGCGGTTTCAGTTTAGGTGAGAAATGCTTATAGTTGCGTATGCCGGGGCATCGGCTTACTGGAACTAGGACTGGTAGGTGTATTCTTGTAAATTGTATTCGATTCTATAATAAATTACCTGAAACAGTTCTGTCATTTCCTGACAATATGTTCAAAAAACACATCAAAAATACCGAGAAAAGGCTCATTATAATTGTAATGAATGTGTTACTGACAAATATGTCTAGAAATAAATCTGCACAGGAAACCTTTTCTTAATAATCTTTAACTCTGCCACTTATCGTTATTATTGTACCAATATGCTGTCACGAACTCATTGTAGTATCTAATTGACTTTTTGAAAAGATACCATATTAGTAAGTTTCTTCTTCGCTGATGATAATTTCTAAAATGCTAGTAGATTGAGTAAAATAATAGCGACGTACGAGAATTGGATAAGATTATATTATATTATATTATATTATATTATATTATATTATATTATATTATATTATATTATATTATATTATATTATATTATATTATATTATATTATATTATATTATATTATATTATATTATATTATATTATATTATATTATATTATATTATATTATATTATATTATATTATATTATATTATATTATATTATATTATATTATATTATATTATATTATATTATATTATATTATATTTAAAAAATATACGTAAAATATGTCTAAGTATCCTGGAGGACACAACGATTGAAAATTGTAGCTAAATGTGGAGCAATTGAAATAATAATAGAAGAAATGGTTTTGACAGATAGACCCCACAGATCTTTAGTGTTTTTCATATTCATTGATATAAAAGCGTTCAAAACATCTTTTGGGCTTACAGCTGAAAATTCAAATATTGTGTCTCATTCTACCACGCTCTGTTTGAGAACCAGAACAGCAGATATAGAAGAAGGCATAAGATTTCTCGTAGAAATAAGAGGAATGTTAGAAAAATATTTTTCAAACTCATTCGCAATTTCTACATCATTTTTGATATCTATATCATTTATCTTTAACCGAAAGTCTCGACTACGTACTTTCGCTCTACCCGTCTCATTATTTATCATATCCCAAACAGATTTAATAATATTTGTTGAACCATTAATTTTATTTCTTAAATATATAGACTTAGCATTGGAACAGTCTCGTTTAAATATTTTAGCATAATTTTTTACAAGTTCTTGAAAAGTCGGATTGTGATTACAGGTCCTTTCTTCATAAAGTTCATACAATTTATTCCGACTTTTGTAAATACCGGAAGGTACACCGATGATGTGGAGAGTCGAGTGAGCACATAGAACAGTGTGAATGGAGCATTGTGTAAATTTCAGTCAAAATCTAAGCCAGAAGGCACAGCTGGCTGTACACAAATCTTAATGCTAACTTATGGAAGTGAAAGCTGAGTATGTCATAGAGGGCAAGAAATAATAACTGCGGTCGAATTGTGGTATAACGCTTGTACACCGCATTCACAAGGCTAACGATAGAAACAAAGTTGGTCCGAAAAAGAGTATGTTAAAACAAGAAAAATAATGCTAAGTTGGTTCAGACGTGGAGAAAGGATGACGAAACAGATATACAAAGCGAAAGTGGAAAGATGCAGGAGCCGGGGAAGACCACGAACAAATAGGTCATGTTCAAGTTCAAGACGGGGCTCACCACTATCAAATAGGTCATGTTTTATTAGAAGGTGATGTCAAGAGCTCCAGCAAACGTGCATGAAAAGAGCTATGAATGTTAAAGAATCGAGTGAAGTGTGTTAGATCCTCGTCTTATGGCGCTTATTCCCTCTGCCTATACCGCAATGCACTTGGCGTGAAGATACACATACATAATATACACAGTTAAGAATTGTAATCTGATGAGCTCAGTGGCACAGCGGTTAATATCGCGACTTTGACACCGACTCTCGTGGATTCGATTCCCACGCAGGGCAAACATTTGTGTGCATGTTCATGCAACATGAACATATCTGTTTGTCTCGGTCTGGGTATTTGTAAGAGAGGTAAGGCGCATCAAAGCAAATCTGGGAGTACTGGAGGAAGTACTGGAGGTAGGTAGGAGGAGGTTAGAGAAATTCGCAGCCAAATAACAATTCTCTGGATGGTTGTTGTATTTGTGCTAGTAAGTGAGGTCACCAGCAAGCTCCTAGGGAGTTATTAGCGGCAGAGGTAGCATCGTGAGAAGTATACTAAATGTATTACAAGCGTGTAGTCACGGTAATCGCTTTACATCAAGTGGGCCGTATGCTTGTATGCCACCCGCCGTTGTATATAAAAAAAACGTGAATAAGTCTACACTATTCTTATAATGATTGCTACGGGTATTTATTTTGTGTACTTAACAAATTAATTAATTAACGACTGTAATCTACTGGAAACCACCAGTACCGGGAGCTTAACGAGCCTTCCTAACGCCTAACTCAAGACGACTAAACACACCCTCAGACTCACCAGAGGGAGACTTTGTACAAAAGTCGTCTGCATGGGTAACTCTGTCTCACCTATTTCTACCGCCAAGCAGCTATATTTATATAGCTGTGTTCCGGTTTGAAGGGTGAGATATGGCAGAGAAATTACTGGGTACTGTGACGAAACAGCCTTAGGTCACAATATTGGCAGCGCGCGAGTAACATCCCCGTGGTGTTGCGGGCGTCAATAGGCTGCGGTGACCGCTTACCATCTGATGCAGGCTGCATTGTTTGCCAATCAAGTTGTATATACAAAAACCGGCCAAGTGCGCGTAGGACTCGCGCACGAAGGGTTCCGTACCATTATCTATAAAAACGGCAATAAAATCACGTTTGTTGTATGAGAGCCCCACTTAAATATTCGTTTTATTTTAATTTAATTATTTATTTTTAAAGTGAATATGTAACTAAATATTAAGCCTGGTGACAGATGGACGGACGAACGGACGGATAGCGGAGTCTCAGTAATAGGGTCCGTTTTACCCTTTGGGTATGGAACCCTAAAAAAGACAGGCGTTCGACGCTACTTAACGTGGATTTTCGAGATTATTTAAAAATAACCTCAAACAATCCTCACATTTTCGTTCGAAAGTGCGCATTTATTGGTTGCATTCCGCACCATTTCGTATGCTAAACAGTGAAGTATGGAGGAAGTGGGTGATGCTGCGCTGGTATATTTTATCCTTCGACCGGAACTCTGCGCTCGTGAGTTGTTCCCGAGTTCTCTTGTAAACATGTTTTTGAGTGTCCAATGGTAGAGAAAATGTTCGAAGCGGCGGTGCAGTTGGAAAATGCTTTTGTGTACACAGCAAACGTACCTACTAGTTATAGGTGTAAATAAAAAAGTTTACTGCAGGTTAAAGTTGGCAATGAAAATAGTAATTTTGGCTCAACACTATTTCGAATACATTTTCTTGGACTAATAGGATGACAAATTAGCAGTGATAACCCCGTGGATGAATCGTCCTATTGAACTGGTCCCCGGTTAGATTTCTGCCATGTATCACTAAATTCGTGTTTTATACGACAGAGCTATACAAGCACGGCCAACCTGATGCTAACTGGTCAACGTAGCCTATAAACGTTTGCAATACATTAAGTATGGCTCGCGCGATGCCTCATCTGCGTTTAACGCAGCAACTCATTAGGCGCACCAAAGCGGTCTGTCTGGGGAAGTGCCTCCACAGAAAACCGCAGCCACATACCAACTCACTAGAGGGTTTGTGTTCCTGCGTGTAAGTAAGACATTAAGCTTCAAAAAACTTGCAGTGTTAGCAGCAGAAGTGGCATCGCGCGAGTGTTATTTATTCTATTACAAGCGTTCATGGGCTACCGTATGCTTGTTGGCCTCCAGACGTTGTATTAATATACATATATATATATATATACATTCGTTCTTAAAGAAATGAGATTTCACACACAAATAAGTGAAACGAAAGATACGCCCAGATCTGGCCTATTGTAATCCAACTAATGTCAACTTATGTTGCAAACGGTCATAAGCTCGAAATGCAAATCAGTTGAGACAAACACAAACAAAAAATGTATACACGATATGACCCGAAACGATTGAATTTTTGAAGTCAATTAAAATGTACGTACTTCAGAAACCTAAAGGTACGTGACAAATATGGACCGCCATTTTTGAAGTCAGTTAAAATGTACGTACTTCAATTTATGTACACATATCGAAGCCAGAGACCACAGTTTTACGACAGACACCGAGCACTAAAATAGGTTCGAGCACACAAAATGTACACTCGAAGTTGGCACATGAAATACTGGTACACTCCCATTGGCACATTTCACTACGACGGTTAATAAATTGTTCCGACCCCGGCCATAGACTACTGGATTTACTTTTAAAAAGGCCCTGGATACAGCAGATTTTTCACCTGTATATAAATATTTATATAATCGTGTTTTTAGGGTTCCGTACCCAAAGGGTAAAACGGAACCCTATTACTAAGGCTCCGCTGTCCGTCCGTCCGTCCGTCTGTCACCAGGCTGTATCTCATGAACCGTGATAGGTAGACGGTTGAAATTTTCACAGATGATGTATTTATGTTGCCGCTATAACAACAAATACTAAAAAATAGAATAAAATAAATATTTAAGTGGGCTCCCATACAACAAACGTGATTTTTTTGCCGTTTTTATAGATAATGGTACGGAACCCTTCGTGCGCGAGTCCGACTCGCACTTGGGCGATTTTTTATAGGCATGGTCACCATAGTCTGTCAAAGAAATATTTGACAAGCTCGGGAGCGCATTGGTTAGTAAAGTTACTTTGTCGCCAACGCACGTAAGTTCGATTCCCAGATAGGACAAATATTTTTGTACGTAAACATGTCTGTTGGTCTGGGTGTTTTTATGTGAGGAAGGGTGCGTCAAATCAACCCGTCTGTTGAAATACCTTCATTTCACAGAAAACCACAGATAAATAACAACTCTCTAGAGGGTTGTTGTATTCCTGCGTGTGAGTGAGGTCACCAGTAAACTCATAAGGAGTTGCTGTGTTAGAAGCAGAGGTGGCATCGCACGAGTGATACTTAATATATTACAAATGTACACAGGGTATGGTAACCAGTGTACATCATATGGGCCGTATGCTTGTATGTCGACTGACGTTGTATAAAAAACCGGCCAAGTGCGAGTCGGACTCGCACACGAAGGGATCAGTACCATTTTCTATAAAAACGGTAAAAAAATCATGTCTGTTGTATGGGAGCCCCACTTAAATATTTATTTATTTTATTTTTTAGTATTTGTTGTTATAGCAGCAACAGAAATACATCATCTGTGAAAATTTCAACTGTCTATCACGGTTCATAAGATACAACCTGGTGACAGACGGACGGACGGACAGACGGACAGCGGAGTCTCAGTAATAGGGTCCGTTTTACCCTTTGGGTACGGAACCCTAAAAAAAGAATACGAAGTTGAATTCGCAGATAATCATTTTTTATAAGAATTAAGTTATTTATATAAATATATTTAATTCTTATAAAAAACTAGACTAATTAATTGATTATATACACGATGACAATTAGTGTTAGACAGATATATATATAAAACAAATTTATATAGTACTACACTAACCCTAACTCATCCCAGTATAGGGATAGGGGTCATCCTTCAACCAAAGAGGTCTAAGGCATTCATATTTTTTTATACAACTTGATTGGCAACAAGCATGCGGCCCGCATTAGATTGTAAACGGTCACCGCAGCCTATTGACGCTCGCAACGCCACGGGGATGTTACTCGCGCGCTGCCAATCTTATCACCTAAGGCTGTTTCGTAACAGTACCCAGTAATTTCTCTGCCATATCTCACCCTTCAAACCGGAACACAGCTGTATAAATATAGCTGCTTGGCGGTAGAAATAGGTGTGACAGAGGTACCCATGTAGAAGACTTTTGTACAAATTCTCCCTATGATAATAAAATTTCTCCATCAGGTTGCTCAACCTTGGATTGGCGGAGACCTATATTTCAAGCCGCAAGAAGGACGCTGACATAGCTTAACGACTGTCATCTGTCGATTGCAGTCTTAACGTGCCTTGTGAAGCACAGAGAAACCCAACCATAGACTGTGGTCAATGTTACTTAACCTGCGTGTTCAAATTTAATATATTAATATACACTAGTATTTAATATATTATATTTTTTATACTACTTCGGAAGGCATACAAGCACACGGCCAAATATACCGCAGCCTACGAATGCTTGCAATATATTAAGTATCGCTCCCGCGATGCCACTTCTGCACAACAACTACTAACACAACAACTCTTAAGGAGATTACTGATGACCTCACTCACATGCAGGAACACAGCTACCTTTTAGAGAGTAGTTATTTGTCTGCAGTTTTCTGTGATTTGGAGGTACTTCCCCAGACAGCCTGTCTTATGCGACCTACCTCTCTTAAAAACACCAAGACAAACAGACATGTTCATGCACACATATATTTGTACTGTGTGAGAATCGAATCCACGAGCGTTGGTGTCAAAGTAAAGTAATAGCGCGTTTCACCATTGCGTCACCGAAACTAACTTCACACCAAATCCCTTACGGGGTAGGCAGAGACAACAAAGTATTTCGGAGTTAGATTCGATACTTACACACTTCACTCGCTTCTTTAACATTAATAGTTCTTGCCATGCTATGCTCGCATTTTCTTTTTTTCTAGTTTTTTAGGGTTCCGTACCCAAAGGGTAAAACGGAACCCTATTACTGAGGCTCCACTGTCCGTCCGTCCGTCCGTCCGTCTGTCACCAGGCTGTATCTCTTGAACCGTGATAGTTAGACAGTTGAAATTTTCACAGATGGTGTGTTGCCGCTATAACAACAAATACTAAAAAATAGAATAAAACAAATATTTAAGGTGGCTCCCATACAACAAACATGATTTTTTTGACGTTTTTATAGATAATGGTACGGAACCCTTAGTGCGCGAGTCCGACTCGCACTTGGCCGATTTTTCATATCTGTCGTATTTTTGTCTTCCTGCATTATTTGTACATGTCCGAACTATCGGCACATGCCCCTTCTTATTTTAATACCGAAACGTGAAGTTAAGAATACAAAAGTACTTAAATTGTATTATAATGACACGCAGTCTTTCAGCGTCGAGCTTATTAGCTATTTTTGTTTTATAAAAGTAATCCTCGCAGCTACTTAAACACAAAAGGGTGGTATACTAGTCATAAAGAGTGTCTAGTTATCAACTAGTGACCAGCAGTAATTACGCGCAAACAGCGTTTTATAACGGTCATAAAACAGCTATGAAATGACGTTCCGGAAGTGATTGGTCTGTAATATCTTGGTAAATGTGAATATTTTCGACATCCTTCTTTTCCTTGGCGTGGGATAACGCCTCCTAACGTTTCGTAGCCAATTTGGATTAGCGAGGTCTTCTACCTAAGCCTAAGGATTTGGCGAAGGTACTGAAGGTCTTCCTGCGACCACGGACGCTGCAAAGCGTTCGAAACGTCAGGTTCAACAAAATAAATAAAATACGCGATACTTCCGTTAAAAATTGTTTAATTCAACGAAGGTACTGATTTTTACTTGAAGCGATTGCCGTCAGATCTTCCCCACCAAGAGATAACTAGACCTATCTCAGGTAAAGTCACACTTTTTTTTTAAATATAATTTCTTGAGTTTCCTCGTGATGTTTTCCTTCAACGCGGAGCAAGTGATAATCATAACTACGTAATATAAATCCGTAAACACGAAATTAGTGGTACACGCCAGGATTTTCAGGTTCGGCAACGCATAAGTGACAACCCTGGTGTCACCTATGTCTATAGGCTACGGTGACTGTTTATAATCTTTTTTTTATATACCACTAAGGCGGCGTAGTCCCTTGGAAAAACCTCGGCTGGGAGCTCATTCCACAGCTTGAGTGTTCTCGGAAGAAAACTTCTCTGGAACCGCAGAGTACGCGACCATTGCGGTTCAAGCGTGTGAGGGTGAACTCCCCGCCGTCGGCGAGCGGTGCGGTTATAGAAAGTAGCCGTCGGCATCATTTCGAACAACTCTTCAGAATATATATATAATAATAATAACAATAATGTACAACATTACATACAATCTTTTCTAAGGGGCCTCTACGCGTTGGATCTTTATCCCCGCGCAACCCTATCAAATGACCGGGATTAATACCCGTGAGTAGAAAGATAATAATAATAATCAGGCGGATCGTACAAAACAAAGTTCGAACCGGGGACCAGTTGCTCAATAGGTCGGTTCTTTATCCACTGATAAACTCACTGCTCTTTTTTGTCACCCTATTGGTTGTAATAAATGTATTTTCAATTAATTCATATAATGCGCTCTCTACAAGAAACCATATAATGATGCAGACGTTAGATTTTTTTCTATATAGGCTCAGCACAGTGGCTTCACTTCGTCCAATGGTAAGCGAAAAGAGGAGCCCAAATTGCAGCGGCAACTGACAAAGGACTACAGTGTCCTGTCAGTCGACGCCACCATGCTGCCTCGCAAGTAATTTATAGAAGTACGACAATAGTACATGCATACATATAATCACGCATGTTTTGCATTGGGGTAAATATAAAGATTAAGCATATTTATTTGCCACTTGACCCTCACGGGCTAAGTGCCCGTCTTACGTTCCCAGTATTTTATTCATTTTCCTAGTTTTGATTTATCTTTTAAAGTGATAACTTCTTATTGGGAGGGTAAACCGCTTCGTTACGTAACACGTTACGGCGCTAGTCTGTCTGGCTTCCCTTTCTCTCACTCATACGGCAGCGGATTAGTTTAAGTTATCATTTCTGTCGGGCGTCCCGAGACGCACACGTTTTTTTTTAAGTCTACCAGCATTTCAAAAATGAGATATTGGTAAGTTTCTGTTGTCATTTCTTCTTCAAGAAATGCCAAAAGTAACTTACCAATATCTCTAAATCTATCTGCCCATAGCTCTTTTCAAATCGTCAATTTCTATTACAATAAATTTATGACACTGTGTAATTGTGACAACTGGTACACTTACAAGATATTCCTTGGTTCTGTAATAACCCTAGTTATATAGAGTATTTTCGGTAGGCCTTTTGAACATATTGTCTGGCAAGGACAAAACTGTTTCAGGTAATCAGGAACACCGTTTCTGTATGAAATCTATATGTTTGTCTGTCGCTTTTTTTCGAATATTCGAATTCTGACCGAGATACTTCCTTTTGTCCTGTCTATATATAAGTAAATTATAAAAGCTTAAGTATTTTTGTTTAGTTATTAAGCAAATATTATAATTAAAAGGGCAATATAACAAATCGAACACATCAGCCTTGATATCAAAGTAACGTTACCAACCGTATTGAGCTTATCGTAATAAAACAACCATATAGGGAGTTGACGAAATATTACAAGCATAAGTAAACTTCGTATACCCTTTCCGCCGCCTATTTAACTTCCGGATTCAAATTGTAGCCGTCTGTTTGATTGAGCTTTGATCTAACTGTTTGTATTTCAAAGTCAAGCGAGTGTGTGAATGGTCGCACAATGGCTTTGCATAAATCCGTTATGTTTAACTTAATTAAACAAGCTATTTTGAAACTTAATAGAACAATGAACAGCGCAACATAACATTGTAAAAATAGAAAGTTTGTTTTGAGTGAAGTGTCCTAGTTATGTGGCGCTCGGCACTCTCTGGCTACCCCGCAATGGATTTAACATGAAGTTATACATATATAGATTTGAGTATATTAATGAGGTACCTACGAACGTATATAAATGGGGCGAATTAGATAGATAGATAAATAAAAGCTTTATTTGTACACTGAGACACATAATATGAAACTACGTTGAATATTACGAGTATATATGCTAAGAAACAAAGGGACACAACAACAACTTACAAATGACCAATGAGATAACAGTTTTCAATGTATGTGTCAACACTTTGTTGGAGCGTGTTTCGTTACATAATACATTAATAGATTAGAATTACATGAATAGATGGAAATAAAACTATACATAAATAGATAAAACAAACACAATGAGCCGCGATAAAAATGGTAACCACTTCGCCCTTTACCGAGTGTCATTACGAATCAAATGGTATCTTCTTCTTTTTCTCTTGCTGGCAGATTAAATTTTAATATGGGAATCTTGTCTGAACATGATTTTTTTTTATACAACTAGATTGGCAAACAAGCATGCGGCCCGCATTAGATGGTACGTCGAACGAACGAACGGTCATCGCAGCCTATTGACGCTCGCAACACCACGGAGATGTTACTCGCGCGCTGCCAAAGGACTTGATCTTGTGACCGAAGGATGTTTCGTCACAGTGTCCAGTAATTTCTCTGCCCCATCTCACCCTTCAAACCGGAACACAGCTATAATAAATATATCTGCTTGGCGGTAGGAACAGGTGAGGCAGAGGTACCCACGCAAACGACTTTTGTACAAAGTCTCCCTCTGGCAGAAAACTCGTCACATTTGGCAGGTCAAGTAATATTTATATGTTTCAGTCGACGATTATTTAAATTTTAATAGAAAATCAGTTGAGAATGCGCCAGCTTGCATTGCCAGAGGAACACCTGGCTCGTTAATTACATAACAATTCATTTTTTTTTTGTTTGTCGGTCATTTTGACCATGTTTCTTAAGATAGGAACGGTGTTCCTGAACATTCCTATTCTACTTTTTTATGCTGAATCTGAATCTGAAGTCAAAATTCGAATATTCGAAAAAAACGAGACAGACAAACACACAGACAAACTTATAGATTTCATATAGGAATGGTGTTCCTGGAAATAATAAAGACCTGAGATCTATGTGAGATGTGTGAGAGTGAGTGATGATGTGAGAGAGATCTAAAATGTATATTGGAAAGTTTCTATCGTTATTTCTTTTTCGCGTTTTGTTTTTCAAGTTTCTTTCAAATTTCAAAACTGGTAGATGATCTATGAGGAATGAGAAAGGTTTTTTTTACATTGTATAATAAGATATTATTATATGCAAGACGAGTGAAGTGGTTGTAACGACTCTATGGCAAAAAGTATGTATATATGTATATCTTCATGCCAGGTCCCTTGCGGGGTAGGCAGAGAGAACCGAGCACCATAAGACGCGGTCCTTACATACTTCACTCGCTTCTGTGACATTCATAGCTCTTTTCATGCACGCTCGCCGGTTCCTGGGGCTCCTGACATTACCTTGTGAAAAAACACGACCAATTTGGTCATGGTAGGTTAGTGTCGGTCTTCCTCGGCTCCTACATCCTTCCACTTTTGCACTGTATGTATGTTTCGTCATTCTTTCGTCCCGCATTCTTTCTGCATGTCCGTACCTACGGAGCATGCCTTTTCTTATCTTAACACCGATACTCTCTTTCAGACCAATTCTTTCTCTCACGTGTTCATTACGAACGCGGTCAGCAAGCGTTATGCCACAAATTTTGCGCAAGGCTCTCATCTCGACTGCATTTATTCTACTTTCATGCTCTATCTACCATACCCAGCTCTCACTTCCATAAGTTATCGTTGGGATTAGCACCGCGTTGTGTACAGCGAGCTGTGCCTTCTGGCTTAGATTACGATTACGCAAAAAGTATATTTTTTATTTACCTATCGTACATCGTTCGTAGTTCATGGGTAATAAATACGATAGGCATGCATCGCAATGCTGGGATGTGTCCTCGTTCTAAGAGCGAAGAGCGCAGTTGTTGTTTTCAAGTTGCCCCCAGTTGGAGGAAACTGAGGCGAAAACCGGCCATTTAAAATTCGATCGGCGTGCGAAAGGCGTTCTTTGTATAATAAATAGACACGTTATACGGACAAATGCGCAACGATTTGGGGAATGCATCGCGAATGTACAGATAATAGCTATAAGTGATAAGAGGTAGCGATTTTAAATCTATATTTTTCGTAACCAATTTCAAAATAAGGAATTCCATAGCCCCGTAGCGTGTGAAAACTGTTGATACAATGCAATACCTGCAGGTTGGCAATACTTATAACTTTCTTTGTAGTGCACTTTGTGCTCTATGTTTTAAAAGGTTTAAATAATTGACTTGCAGTATTATTTTAAATATTTATGGTGTGGCATTTTATTCATATTTCCTTCAGGTTATGGGCCCAGGCACATAATCCTGCAACATAAATAAATAAGGGTCGAATATCGCTTCGTTGAATGAAATACTTTCGGCATCGGCGCGGCATGTTTTGAGTTTAGACCGACGGCGGGACTAAAAATACTTGTTGCTTTAAGGACGGGACGAGCAAGACGGAAATAAATGGAAGCGAACAAAACGAATGTTTGGAAGTTCCACTCCATAATTCTACTACGGAGTCAAGATCTACTAAATGTGGTTCAAGGGATCAGTGTGAAGCCGAAGGAGGTGACTGAAAAGGCAGAAGGAGAAGCTAGATACAAAAGCTAAAACATGGCATGTGACAAGAATGTTAGAAAATGCGTTAATGCATATTCTAACCTGTACTACATATGCGAAAATGTCGAAGAAACTTGCTGGCGTTTATGAGCAATAATCAGAAGTTAGCATACATATCGTTCAACAACGTTTCTTTCAATAAAAATTTGAGGAGGGAACAGATATGTTCACATATTTAACTAAAATCCAAGAATTAAACAATCAGTTAAAGCAGATAGGAGACAATATTTCAGAGAAATTAGTCACAACAAAAGTGATGATGACGCTTCCAGTAAGTTACAAACATTTTGTTTCCGCGTGGGAATCGGCACCGGACAACAAAAAAACTTATGATAACCTCGTAGCTAAACTACTAATAGAAGAGGAGTGATTGAAAAACAAAGAAGACAGGGACAGGCGCACCATTCATTCCCACCACTGTGTCTTCCGTGTAGTTATAATTAACAGCGGCGACCACTAAAAAGGCAAACTGTCGATGAAAAGTTCATTGCTGTCCCGGGGGTTAAACAACAGCTGCCTTGGCATTCACAATAAATTGAATCAGAAAAAAATTGTAGGAGTAGGAATTTTTGGAATTGACTTCCCCTCTTGACAAAGTGAGAGACAGCAATATGACAAAAAAGGCATTTAAAAACCTCAAAGAGTTGGCTACTCAAGTGAAGTTCAATTGCCGTGCACCACGATTTATAAGATATCTGACACTATTGGGACATAAATTGAGGACATAAATATAGATTACAGAACCGCCTAAACACCTGGTAGTTCTCCCTTGTTACCACCAAATCAGAATAGTATACTACCCCGGATGTGACACACAAGGAATTTAACATATCGTCCCGCTCCCGTTGCCAGAGATCGCACTCCCAGAGAACATGATGTGCTGTTTGCTCGAATTCATGATTTGTCGTAGAACTCAGATAAAGGCGATGACACAAGTCTAAATGAAAAGAGCTTTGCCCTAAAGTTTCCATGCCCTGTTAAAAATTGCGCAACAGGATGATCGACTTCTAACCACTCTTTACTTAATCTGTCTCGCACTGATTGAAAGAACAGATACAAGTGGCGTCCTTTAATAGAAGTTTCCCATCTTTCTTGCCATTCCGACAGTAAATTTCAAATACCTCGTCAATTGGTTTGAACAATCTAAGTATTTTCACCAAGCATTATCGAAGGCACCTGAAATGTCTAAGAAAATACCCACAACGTATTTACTATCCGAGAGTTCCGCAATTTTACAGTTTAGGATAACACCCCACATGATAGACCTATGGTCATATGAATATCACAGTAAGCAAATAAATTCAACCGGCACAGGATTGCCCGCTGTAGAAATCTAAGGAGGGAGACCAATGTTTTTTTTAAACAATGTCGAGTGGTGTACAAGCACACGGTCTACCTAATGTAAAACGGTTACCGTAGCCTATAAACGCTTGTATAAGATTAAGTATCAGTGGAGAGCGATGCCACATCTGCTGCTAAAACAGAAACTCCTTAGTGACCTCACTTATACGCGGGAATCCGACAAAAGAAAAAGGGAGGTAGGGCGTTTAACAGTGGATATCGAGAAAATAAAAACGCTGAATCTTATGTCTTTAGCCAAACACAAAAGAGACGTATTCGAATCTGGCAACGTTTGAACGGTATGGATCGGCGCGCTGAGTACGATCGACTACTGTAATGTGCGAGGTAACTATTCTATGCAATATTCATTCGTGAATGTTTGGTAGGGTACACTCGGTGATCCGTGAACTATTGGGAGTCGCCTGTTGAGGGATGTATATAAAATTTATATTGTAAACAGAGCAACAGTAATATAGAATTTATAGGAGTACGTGCAGGTTACATATGGTTTGTAATATAACTTCACAAGATATTACAGATATAGTCAAACTATTCAGTTCTATATATTTTTCACTCGATATAAAGCGGTTACCATAGCCTTTGAACGCTTGCAGTACCTGAAGTACCGCTCGATACCGCTGTTGCTAATACAGCAATTCCTTAGGCGGTCTGGTTACGTCACTTACTGGCAGGAACGCTACAACTCTCCCAGATGGTCTCGGCAGCGCCACGATCTGGTGTCCGCGCTAGGTAGCGCGGACCTCTCGCTCCCGAGCGTGGTCCGCTCTATGCTCGGGAGTGACAGTGCCTGGCAGGCGATGGCCTCCTTCTGTGAGACCGTCATGTCCCAGAAGGAGGCCGCGGAGCGGGACAGGGAGGACGATCCTCAGGCTGCCCCGCTCCGGAGACGGCGGACGGGAGTGCGGCGTAGGCGCTACGCGCACCTACTGCCGCCTCCCTAACCTGTGGGACTAGGGGTCAGGCTGGGAACCTGGCCCCATAATGGTCCCGCCGCCGGAGGGGCTGTCCTAATTTGCCGGGATGGCCCCTAGAGAGAAGAAGTCCGGCCCCTTTTGAGGGGCTGGCCAGTCGCAGTGGTGCCCTGTTGCTGACAGATCCGGGGCACCACACCAACGCGGCCGATGGCATTTCGCGGGGTTGTTTAGTGGGTATACCGTCGGACAGCCGACGGGGAGTCCCACACTACCACCGGAGGCCACCCAGGCACCGGTGGTGTGCGTAACGCATTTTTCCCCGCGTCACAAAAAAAAAAAAAAAAAAGGAACGCTACAACTCTCCAGGGAGTTGTAATTTGACTGCGGTTTTCTGTGAGGTTGAGGTGCTTCCCAAGACTTACTTTGATGCGTCCTGCCATATTGTTTGCAATGTAACTCCACGAGAATTACAGACAGTAGTTAAGTAACACAGTAATATTTTTAAACACTGCAAATTATAAGATACAGATTAGACATATTTGAGGAGTTTAAATATTAGTTACGGGGATAAAAATACGAGTATCTTGTATCGATTCGCTTGCCTTGGTTGAAAAAGGGCCGATTTGTAACAGACCAACATACGTCTGTTACAAATCGGCCGTTTTTCAAAACACATATTTACATTTAATTTTAAGGCAATGATAAACCACTTTATAAAATAATGTTGCTATAATAACTTTATTTCAATTACATGTAAACTATAGCTAAGTAACAGATAAGCAAACTTCAAAAGAATTCGGTTTAAGTGTTTTATAATACGCCGTATAGTAATAGTATCTTGTATCGGTTTGCTTGCCTTGGTTGAAAAAGGGCCGATTTCTGACATACCAACACACGTCTGTTACAAATCGGCCGTTTTTCAAAACACATATTTACACATCTGTTACAAATTTTAAGGCAAAGATAAGCCACTTTATAAAATACTGTTGCTATAATAACTTCATTTCAATTACATGTAAACTATAGCTAAGTAACAGATAAGCAAACTTCAAAAGAATTCGGTTTAAGTGTTTTATAATACGCCGTATAGTAATAGTATCTTGTATCGGTTTGCTTGCCTTGGTTGAAAAAGGGCCGATTTCTGACATACCAACACACGTCTGTTACAAATCGGCCGTTTTTCAAAACACATATTTACATTTAATTTTAAGGCAATGATAAACCACTTTATAAAATAATGTTGCTATAATAACTTTATTTCAATTACATGTAAACTATAGCTAAGTAACAGATAAGCAAACTTCAAAAGAATTCGGTTTAAGTGTTTTATCGCCGAGAGGCATGTTCGATATGGAACGACCCCTTCAACCGAAGGGGTTTAAAGCATGCTCCACCACACTGCTCAAATGCGGATTGGCGTAGGGCAGTGTTTTCAAGGCCGAGGGCCACTGACTTATCTTAACGACGGTCATCTATGGACAACAGCCGGGACAGATGGCTCAACGTGCCCTCCAAACACGGAGAAACTCGAGATAGGAAAACCCATCCATAAACAGGCTGCGGTCGACGTTGCTTAACCTGCTTGTTCGGTTAGACACGCACAAGGATGACATCGAGCTTTCACCCAAAAAAAAATATATGAGCGTAAATTTACATAAAAAATTATATATGTCATTGTCTATATATATCTATCTATCTTTAACTTCACGCCAAATCCCTTGCGGGGTAGGCAGAGAGGACCGAACGCCACGTGACTCGATTATTACATACGTCACTCGTTTCTTTAACATTCATTGCTCTTCTCATGCACGCTCGCCGGTTTCTAGGGCTCCTGACATCACCTTCTGATAGACTACGACCAATTCGGTCATGGTAGGTAAGTCTTGGTTTTCCTCGGCTCCTACATCCTTCCACTTTTGCATTGTATATCTGCTTCGTCATTCTTTCATCCTGCATTCATTCTACATGTCCGAACCAACGAAATATGTCTCTTCTTATTTTAACAGAGACGCTCTCTTTCAGACGAACTCTGTTTCAACTATAATATTTATAACTGTTATAACTATATATGTAGGAGAATATACATATACCTACAAATAGGTGGTACACAAGTATACGGCCCACCTGTTGTAAAGTGGTTATCGCGGCATACGAACGCCTGCAACGCACAGGGAGGATTGCGAATTGGAAGGGGATGTACAGATCAAGTTTTCTCACTCCGCAATATCGTAGTGAAACATCTGGCCAGAGACCAGAAGGTTTTCAGCGGTTTTGTCGATCTTGAGAAAATATTTAATATGATCATACGACAGGAAATATGGGACATATTCTCGAGATCTGGCATTGACGGTGGACTGCTCTGTGCTGTGCAGCCAACCTACAATGTTTACTCATCATGTGTGTGTGATAAATGGTGGCGTGTCACCCTGGTTTGATGTCAAAATTGGTATCAAACAGGGTTGCGTGCTCTCCGCTCGGCTGGTCATATTTTATAAGCCAATGAATGTAGATTTGCGCATGGGTGACCTAGCGGTGAACTGCTTTATACATATGAAGCAGTGTTATTAGCTGAAACATCACCTGAACAACTAACACTGGTCACGATAATGAAAAACTGATCATATGGACACGGGCCTGCAACTGAATACGAATACGACAAAGATAATGGTTTTTGAAATATAAGAACCAATGTTTATAACGGATAACGGTTAGTGACGAAGTTTTGGAACAAGTGTATGAGATTGTATGCGCTTGGTAGAGTGACTACTGGAAATAATGTGATTAGAGCGCTGGAAAAACTTCTTAGAAGTTAAAGCTTGCGCCAGGAGGCACAGCTCGCTATACACATGGCAGTGCTGGACCCAACGCTTACTTATGGAAGCGAGAGCTGGGTGTGCCCGAGAGAGCATGTAAGTAGGTAAACGCGATCAAAATGCGAGCATTGCGCAAAATATGTGGCGTAACGCTAGTAGATCGTGATCTCAATTATGATGTTATAAATAGATTTGGTCTGAAAGCGAGTGTCGGTGTTAAAATAAGAAGAGATATGCTGTGTTAGTTCTACAATGTAGAAAGAATGAAGGAAGAAAGAAATCCGAAACAGATATACAACGTGAAACAAGAAAGATGTACGAGCCGAGCAAGGCCAAGACTTACTTACCATGAGCAAATTGATCGTGTTTTACCAGAAGGTGATGTTAGGAGCCCTAGAAAGCGGCGAGCTCGTATGAGAAGAAGTATGAATGTAAAGAAGCGAGTGAGGTATGTAATAATAAGCATACACTATCACCAGTCTTGATTAACTTTCGTAACGGAAACGATACTAGCACATTACTTCTTTAATTAATTTCAGTAGAATAATCTGTCGGGTGTAAATCAATTCTATACTTAAATGATAACTCTAAAATACATCGTTTATACCATAATTAATTAAAGTACGCATTGACTACGGATGAAGATGGTTGCACAACCCCCACAAAGTTGATTTAGGCCGCTACCCTTTTGCACCCTCAACTGTATAATCAATCTTCTTCGATTATCATGATTGGATGTACTTTAGAGATTATACATATTGAACCCCACATACGTTTCCAGATATAACATTTACGAATTTAAAGAGCCTATGTATGTTAAAAATACGTATGAGGTGTGTAAATACAGCGTCATGTGACGCTCGGTTCTCCCTGCCTACCGCGCAAAGGATTTAGTGTGAAGTTATAGGTAAATAGAAAGAAATATATCTTATAAAATCGTAAAAGTTAAAAAAATCGTAAATCGTAAAAGTAAAAAAATATAGTTATATCCTAAATATATAATTTGAACGTTTAAGGTAAAGAGACACAGACATATTTGATGGTTCCTCTCAACCTTTACTTCAACCTTGTCCTAGTCGTGCCAGAAGCTCGATACTCCTTACGTAAGTTCATTACCGCCGACCTGTGAGCCAACTCCAGCGAGTAATTGGTAGATTGGGTCTTCGCTGTAAATAGGCAGTAATGTAATATTATTGATTATGTTACCTCTCTGTGATTTTTGGTCCGTGACCTAACAAGTCTATATGTGTATAACACAAACCAATTAAATTTAAAGTTTAGCGAAAATAGTTTGAGTTTAATGTATTCCAACTACCAATTGTTATCACACCATGCATAGATTTAAACCGTTTCTTGCAGCTTTCGATCTGATTTTATTACTTATGCGGGATAAGTAATATTTTGGGACCGTTATTACGTGTGATAAGTCGCTACTTGCCCATTTTAAAATTACAACATGAGTTTTGAGTAAAACACATTCCATTTACAACGTAAACTTGGCGCACGCAAATTGACGAGAAAAATGAATAACGCCCCTGGATCCCAATTTTAGACGGCGGAATAGTTCCGCATTCGTAATAAAAAATAGTATCTGCAACTCGTGCGATGTTGTCGATTGCCCACTCGAGCGAATGAGCAATCGACAACTTATCGCACTAGTTGCACAATATACTATTATGAAACTTTTTAGATACATGCAAACTACAATTACATACTCGTACACCGTTAATAAAAACAAAATGAATAGGTTAATGAGCAGGGATAGCTCAATGGATAAAGAACCGATCTTTGAACCAATTGGTCTCCGGTTCGGATCCTAGCGTGAATAAACATATTCGTGTTGTCAGATTTATTTATAGTTATCACTTGCTCGCCAATGAAGGACTACAACGTAAGAAAACCTGCACGTCCTAGAAATTATATTTCGAAAGACACGTGACCTTACGAAAGGTCTGGTTTTCCCTCTAAGTTGTGAAGCTCTGACGGTAGTCGCTCTTCGTCAAAATCAGTATCTACGCCAAATCTTTAGTCTTACGCAGTGGACTCCGCTAATTTTAGTGGATTCTGAAACGAGACAATGCTAAGAAGATGAAAATGGTTTGGTTAATATAAATTACAATAAAATTTTCATAATATAATTACAATAAATTTAAACTTGCTACGTTTCTGATATACCTTGAGTACCTGATAATTTAATAGAACTTTTAACTCTATAACCTTAAACTACATCCACTTTATTTTTTTTTCAAAACACTCGGTATTAACTGATGTAAAAATTCCATATAATATTTGTCTCTATAGTCCCTATAATCTTGTGATATCCATTACCGAATACACTAGTGTAAAAGAGAACAGCGATACTATCAAACTATCTATACCCACTCTTCTGGCTACCGGATTGAGGTCAGGGCACCCTTGGGCACATCTGACCACTGCCTAGTGTCCAGCACAGTGCCTAGCACAGCTCCAACATAACCCATGGTGGTTAAGTGTCGTGTCTGGTACTACTCGTCAGCGGATTGGGACGGCATGCGCGACTACTTTGCTTCCGTCCCATGGGGGCAGCGCTGTTTCAGTGAGAAAGATCTCACGGCGAGTGCTGCGGCCATTATTGACGAGATCGGCGTTGGCATGGAATACTACATTCCTCACTCAGATGTGGTCATAAAAAGTCTGAGACGATCTTAGTTTAATGAAGCTGTCCATAACTTGGTAATATTCTTGCTATGCAGATGACAGTACCACTAGATGACAAGAAATGGAAAGAATGCAGGATGAAAAAATAAAGAAGCAGATATACAACACAAAATTGGAAGGTTGTAGGTACCGAGGAAGGCCAAGATTTCACTACCATGACCAATGTTAAGAATTAATTACCTATCGTGACGAATGTTAAAGAAGCGAGTGAGGTGTGTAAGGATAGAGTCATGTGGCACTCGATTCTCTCTGACTTCACGCCAAATCCCTTACGGGGGATTTAGCGTGGAGTTATAGCTAGATAGATAATCGGATTCGAACCGGGGCCACTTGGTCAATACCTCTTTATCCACCGGGCTATCTCTAATACTTAGACACGTCTTACATTTTGCATTTTATAGCTCATTCATTGAACATAGTTTTCGTTTCTAGTCTATTTCAGTTACTTTCCCAGCATTATGTCATATGGTATACTGTTGTGGGGAAGAGCGGCTGATATTGAAACTATTTTTATATTACAAAAGAGAGCCATCAGCTCTATTTATGACATAGGCTCCAGGGAATCACTTAGAGAACTATTCAAAGAAATAAATATCTTCACGGTTAACTCTCAGTACATTTATGGGAACGTAATGTATGCTCGTAAAAATATTGTCGTTTTCAAAATATTGTGAAAATCTTAGAAGCAGGAATAGATTGCTTATGCCAGTACATCGGCTTGCTAAAACGAATAATTTTTTTGTTGTAAATTATATTCGATTGTATAATAAATTCGCTGAAACAGTTCTCAGCTAATACTCTATTAGGACCATACAGAAAAGGGGGCTCTTCTACTACAGGTCTAGGAATTAAAAGAAGAGATCCCAACTCCTGTTTTGTAAACCTTATAAAGACAATAAATAATTTTAATTCATTTAGCATTTCATTAATTTAATATGGATAGATAGACAGATTGTATTGCATTTCTCGGAATGGATCAGTAAAAGTGTCAATTAGGTACTTAAAGTGAAAAAAATATATATATTCGCAAAGAATCGTATGTTTTTCTCACCATTGGAAGTGCTGTTTTTGTTGTGTTGTTGTTTTTTTAATAGGGCTTAACCAAGCTATTAGCCAAATTTTTCCTATGACGTTTTTATAGTACTGGCAGCTTACGTAATAGATTAAATTAAAAACATATATGTGAAATGATAATGGACGTATATTATTTGACAAAAGAACCTTAATAACGTTCAATTCTAAAAATCGAGGAATTATTGTCGAACTTCGACCACGGGGCGACCTATAGTATGTATAAAAATACATTATTTGCCACTTAGACATGTCTTACATCTTATCGATGAAATTTGATAATGCTAGAAAGAAGAGGAAACATAATAATTATTTCATACTTTAACATGAAAATGCAATATGGCATGTAAATGTAGGTAATGGTTATAATTTCTAACACTTTTCTTTTCACCCGTTTCAAGGTATATTCCGTAGAAAGTTACCTCGAGGATATTTGAGGTCTACTTGAAAAGCCACATGCGGGTGTTTTGAATTTGAAGCCAGATAGCAGAGGGTTTGAAAAGAAAAGTTTAAGTAAGTTAAGCAGTGGTAAAAACCCAATTTATCTAATATAGCTAACATAATTTATCATAACTATGGAGCCAAAAAGGGAGGAAAATCCACAATCATTTTCATTATTTCTACGCAGCCACTAATAGCAGGGCGACGGGCAATTTGTGGTCGCCTATAATGAAGTTACATCCTATACTAATACGACAAAAACAACAGACGCGCCGCTCACTAAAAACTTTCGTAATCTAACCTACGCGAAATATTAGTTTTGTTGTAAAGTGTAGACAATACGATGTAATCCCGACCTCATGCCAAAGCAAAAAAATAAATTAAAGTAAATATTTTCGCTTGTCATGCCTAGAAAATAACTTGCATTTTTGGGATGAGTAAAAAAATGTTAAACTCGCGTCAGGATACGCGACCCTGATCGAAAATTCGTAAGATTTTGGTGGGAATTAGAACTTAAGTTCGCTGCAGCGCTACAACATTAATTAACTCTAATTAAACAATTAAAACATGAAGCGCTACATCATTCATAGGGGATTATTTTCTCGCGACCAAAACGTTGTAAGCGCCATAATTCTTGATGTTTACGCGTTTCGTTCAACGTAGTTTATCAACATCGCTGTTTGGTTTAAGCGGCGCAGGGCGCTTGCGCGAGGGTGCGTGTGTGTTTGTTTGTACTACAGCCTACTACGTGTATCTACGGATGGTGACTGCTGATGGCTCGAGGTAATACGTTTATACTGATAAATAAAGCAATTCGTGCAAAATTATTCCCTAACCATTCCAAAATATTCAAAAATGCACAACGTTAATATTCAAATTTTCACTTCTGCCGGCACTCCCGTAGTGCAACACATTTTTTTTTTTGTTTATTTATACTGAAGTATACAGATCCCCGAAGTATGTATCAGGTTGCTCTCAACTAACATACACGGTAAACAATTTTCAGAAGAATTTTAAGCAAGAGAGATTCTTCTGCAAATTCTATTTCAGCATCCATTCTCATTCTCGCTTACACAGTAAAGGATTTTGTGGTTAAACGGAGTGAGATTCTTCAAGTGGATTATTTTTAGCATCCATTCTCATTCTTATGTAGTAATGAATTAGTATGAAATGTTGAAATAAAATGCTTCATTTTTTTAATAAGATTAACAACAATTCAGTTAAGCGAGGAGATTACCCGCAACTGATAATGGTGAGCAAAATTGCATGAAAAAAGAACGTGAAAAGATGAAAGAAGTCATGTTATAGCTGTGTAATATCGGGGAATGGCTCGGTTCCAGAAATGTGCCATTCCAGGTATTTTATGAAATTTTCCAATAACATTTACGATTTTGTACAGGGCACTCTGGGTGTAGTTCAGATTTACAAGAAAATGTTTGATAATATTCTGCTTTTATGCAATTTTTGCTAAAACGTTGCTAGAATGTCCACCATCTGAAATATGAACCGCATACACCCGCCACCGTTGCTACCCTGGCTGCTCCCGTGGTCTCTGAGATACGTGTTTCGCTTCTCCACGAGGCATCCTCAGGCGCTGTAGATGTTAGTCGTTAGAATAATATACTACGTATAACCTCTTTCATAGTGATGGCGAACACTCTTTCTGTGGAGATACTTCGAACCTAGGAACTCAACTTTTTGAGTGTGGGTATGTCAATCATTCAAACAGTAAGACATTCTTTCTTTTTTAAATGAACAGATGAATGAAGTGTAATAACTGTAATAAATGTGGTGATATGAAAAGATGTGCGTTATGCTCGATTTGGATTGGATTGCTTCTATTCTATTCTATTTTTAAAAATAATGTACGAGTAGAAATGGATGGTACTCTGTCTAAAATATCTGACTGGGGGCGGCTTAACTTGGTCGAATTCAACCCCAAGAAGACACAAGTTTGCGCGTTCACCGCTAAGAAAACTCCATTTGCTGTGGTTCCTAAATTCCAGAACACACCTCTTACCATCACCAAAAGTATTAGGATGCTTGGCGTCGAGATCTCCAGTGATGTGCAATATCGAAATCACCTGGAGGAGAAGGTCAAGCTGGCGTCGAAAAATCTTGGTGTGCTCAACAGGGCTGCACTGAAGTACTGCTTGTACTTCAGTGCGGGGCAAAGACTTATATAAGTCTCAAGTCAGACCGCACTTGGAGTACTGCAGTTACCTTTGGGCGGGAGCACCTGAATACCAGCTTGGACCGTGTGATTCGATTCAGAGACGAGCTGTGAGAATTGTCGACAATCCTAAGCTTACACACGGTATTGAACCCTTAAGTTTAAGGAGAGACTTTGCCTCCCTTTGTGTGTTCTACCGATTGTACAACGGGTTGTGTTCTGAAGAGTTGTTCGAAATGATGCCGACGGCTACTTTTTATGCCGACAGCGGGGAGTTCATCCTCATACGCTTGAACCGCTATGGTCGCGTACTGTGCGGTTCCAGAAAAGTTTTCTTCCGAGAACACTCAAGCTGTGGAATGAGCTCCCAGCCGAGGTTTTTCCAAGGAACTACAGCATGGAGTTCTTCAAGAAATGCGTGAAGAGGTTTTTAGAGGGTCGGCAACGCATGAGTGACGCCCCTGGTGTTGCAAATGTCCATAGGCTACGGTGACTGTTTAACATCAGGCAGGCCGTATGCTCGATTGCCACCTTAGTGGTATAAAAAAAAGTAGCTCCATCGTTGTTAATTTAACGATGATATAGCCAATGTCGAGGTTGAGAAAGTCACGTTCCGGAAAAATAACTGTTGATCGGTGCCTAATAGCGAGTGTCTGCTGAGTGATTTAATACGATACAAATCTATAGTTAGTACCCTACCCAGACGAATACGATTGGATTACTTCACCAAAAGAGCTGCTTTGACGCGCCCATCCTCTCTTAAACATACCTTCACCAAGACATGTTAATGCACACAAATATTTTGTCCTGTGTAAAAATGACCCACGAGCATTGGTGTCAAAGTTACTAACCACTACGTAAACGAGCTCGTCAAAAGTTATATTCTAGATCGTACCCGATGTGGTACAAAGATTTACACAAACGTTAATTGTCAACTTATGACCTGTCTGTAATATTTCCCATTATACTCTATGGATATCTAGGTAAGGAAGGCTCCCAAGGGAATATACCATTGCGGGTAAACCCGACCTCTCTTTGCATTGCTCTCTTGTGCAAATAGTTTAACTCAGAGGAGATTTCAACCGCAAACCGTGGCAGAACGTCTCGGCTGCCTTTAACTTTGATAACTAAACATGGTTTAAAACTTTGGTCTACTTTAAAAAGATACAGGGTGGAAAGGAACGGGCGGTAATCCCTTTTCAGTGTTACTCAATATGAATAACTTTTGACTAAGCTCCTTTTGACGAGCCCGGTGCATGGCTAGTTATAGCTTCTTGAGAACTAAGTTCGTGGATTCGATTCCCGCACAAGTCATTTTGTGCATCAACATGTCTTTTCATTGTAAAGAGTCTAGGGGTATACAAGCATGATGCCCACCTGATGTGCTGCGGCTACCGTAGTCTATGAACGCTTGCAATATATTAAGCGTCATTTACCACCTCTGTTGTTAATACATCAACTTCTTAGGAGCTTATTGATGAGCTCACTCGAAGGAACACAACAACTCTCCAGGGAGTTGTTATTTGGTAGCGGTTGTGAGCTGGAGGTACTTCACCAGACGGGTTGCCTTTATGAGCTCCGACCACACTTAAAAACAACTAGACCAAAACAAATAGACATGTTCATGCACATAAATGTTTTACTGTATGGGAATCGAACCCACGAGCGTTCGTGGCAAAGTCGCGTCATTCACCACTGCGCCACCGAGCTCGTCTCTTTATAAGGAACAAACTTGCAGCAAAGCATGACTTTGTGCAGTACAGCTAAGTGTAAATCAAACTTTACACACAAATATGTGCATGAACATGTCTCTTTGTCTTGGATAATGTGCTTTTAAGAAAGATAGGGCGCATCAAAGCATCACGTCTGGGGAAGTACCTTCACCTCACAGAAAACCGCAACCAAATAACGACTCCCTGGAGTATTATTGTGTTCCTGGGTGTGAGCGAGATCACCCGTAATCTCCTAAGGAGTAGCTGTGGCAGCAGTAGAGGTGATTGATACTTAATATAAGCATTCATATGCTACGGTAACCACATTACATCAGGTCAACCGTATGCTTGCATGCCTCCCGCCTTTGATAAAAAAAAGCCAATTATATGCAATTATTGTTTCAAATACAAAAAGGTGTAGCTCTTTAAAATATAAGTTCTGATATAAAAGCTGCTTACAATTCATCATTAATTCATAATCCTTCATTAACCAGCCAATTATTACCACGAGGAGACAATTACCATACTCAAAGGGGCTGGGGGACCGCACATCATACCCTGATTTATATGCATGAAATCTTCATGAACTGATGTCCGCCTCCTTACACAGTACTCTAACGATGCAGCTAATAGCTCGCAAACGAAATCCATACATTCAATATTGCAAATTGTACAACTACAATGTGTGTTTGTTTGTCCATCTTTCACATCAAAACGGAGCAACGGAGTGTTGTGATTCTATATACAGAGATAGTGGGTGCGTCCGAGAAGGACTTTTTTTATATACAACGTAGAACACCTGCTGGTGTTTAGGCCCTAACGGGTGATAATTGATACTTCGATATTGTGGACTGTAATTTGGTATATTTAAAATGAGGTATTAAACCGACAAGTACAGCGACCGGTGCCTAGCGCGTCGTTCGGCTGAGTGTTGCGGCGACGCGGACCAAGCGCCGAGGAATCCGCACGACGCCACCCCGCAGGCTGCGTCATGCAATAGTGATGCACCGACAGCTGGACTGCGCAATATTTGTAGTGCTTCGACGGATGCAGGTGGACCAGGATAAGTGACGCCCGTATCCAGCTGTCGAGGAATACTGGCTGAAATGGTGATGACGATAAGTGAATCTACGATCGAGACCAGTAACAAATATTTTCCAGTCAAATTATAGTCCAACTCAAACCCATTCGTGAAGAGTAAATTAAATAGAAAAACAAGCCCGCGCGCTACGGTAAAATGTTCAGGAAAAGCGTAACACCGGGAAAATACTGCTGCGTTAACACTAATTTATCAGGAGTCATCTAGCTGACCACTTTTACTTCCAGACGAATTCTGGCTAGAAGAAAATAAGTACTGTGATTACCAAGATAAAAATACGGTTTTAAAACAGGATGAGAAAAAAGTAATAATATAAAATACATGTATGTTCATCAATTACTGATCAAAGCAGCACATCTTGGGAAGTACGTCCATTTCACAGAAAACCACAGTAAAGTAACATGTCCTTGGAGGGTTGTCGTGTTCCAGCATGTGAGTGAGGGCACCAGTAAGCTTCTAAGGAGTTGTTGTATTAGCGCCAGAGGGGGCATAGCGCGCGTGATGTTTAAGCAGTCAGAACCCGTTATATACGTTTTCCCATACATTTCGCGGTCGTATACGACCACCCGGGTTTCGAAGGGTTTTTGTAATTCAAACGTTCATAGGCTACGGTAGCCGCTTTATATCAGGTGGACCGTATGCTGGTATGCCTCCCCACGATGATAAAATAAATGTGACTGACTTGATTAATTAAATTAGCAGTATATCCGCAGTATATCCGAATGGCAGCATCGATCCCTTATTTCCTATTTAAGTATGTATATAGACTTTTATCTTAAATTACATGTGTTTATGTAGTAACAAAATGGCCATTGTTATTGTGTATATTTTTTCTATCTAACATACTAACAAGTAGATATTTAAACTTTTCATATTCATGGTTTGGATTTTTATTTTGTGTTAAGTGACTATTAGTCAGTAAATCCGTTCAGAATTCTGTCTCAATCGGATATGATCTTAAATCATTAGTTGTATAATTTTATGACAGTCTATAATGTAATATGTTACCAATGGAGCTGATTTGATGATGGTTTCAGATGGTTAAACTCATTTATATAATAAGATTTTAATTCAAGCTTATTCTAGTATTTATGAGTTTTTTTTTATTTAACATTAAAGGAGATTTATCGCATTATATTTAATTAATTTTTGTGTAAAACCTTTAATAAAAACTTGCTTTGATAATTCTTATCATGTCATACGTCGCTGGCGGCATAATGTGAGGCTATTATAATAAAAATAATTGTCTTATACCCTTTCGAGCATAAATGAGAGTTGACTACAATAGATTTCAACGAACGTGGGAAGTTGTGGATATTCTCTGTACCTTGCATTTCTTGCTTCGGCAGTGATATTCTCCGGAGGCTAATCATGAACTTGGATCTTTTTTGTGTAAACGTTTATTATATATGCCTAATTACTAACGCCTGAGCTGTATCTATTGTATAATTAAAAAAATCGAATCAAGTAAATGATTTACTTTGAATCATTTTTAATTTACGCATGATTAAGTTACGTAATGTTGAGTTGTAGATACATACTGATGGTGATACTAATGTTGGCGACTTGCTGCAACTTTTCTACAAAGAATTTAGTTTTGTTATTTGAATTAGTAGTCAACTAGGAGTTCTGGCATTTTTCCAAATACTTCCCATTTGAAGGGATGTAAAAATTTCTTACTATATCATTTCTACTAAATAACTGTTTCAACGACAATGGTATTTGAAATAGAAGAAATCAGAACCAATGTAAGTATTACGGTTGATGATAAAGTGTTGGAACAAGTGGATGAGATTATATATCTTAGATGCGCTTTCAGCAGGGATGGGAGATACACCGCAGATATGGAAAGACGAGTGAGTGCTGGGAATAGTGTGAATGGAGCGTTGAACGTCTTACCAGGAAAAGCTTTAGCCAGAAGGCACAGCTCGCTATGCACAATTCGGTGCTGCTCCTAACGCTTGGAAGCGAATGGAAGCGAGAGCGGGGTGTGGCAGAGAGAGCATGAAAGTAGGATAAACGCAGTCGAAATGCGAGCGTTGCATAAAAAATCTTGCATAACGCTTGTATACAGCATTCATATGATGTTAGAAACAGAATTGGTCTAAAAGAGAGCGTCGGTTTAAAATAAGAGGAGGCACGCTCCATTGGACATGTAGAATAATGCAGGAAGAAATAATTACGAAACAGACATACGAGCAAAAGTAGAAGGGGATGTAAGAGCCGAGGAAGGCCAAGAGTTATCTACAATGACCAAATTGATCGTGTTTTATCAGAAGGTGATGTCAGGAGCCTTAGAAATCGGCGAGCGGGCATGAGAAGAGTGATGAATCTTAAAGAAGCAAGTGAGTGAATACCTGTGCTCTCTGTCTACCCCGTAAGGGAATTGGCGTGAAGTTATAGATAGATATAACTGCTTCAATTACGATGATTTTTTTTATATACCTTGGACCTTTGCTTACACTTACACTTCGGCGTGGCTTACATATATTCAGTAAAATCTTATTGTATTCTATTCGTATTTCGATGTTTCCATTTTTCTTTTTTTTTTGTCTATCCACCAGTATTTCGAAAATCGTTGGTGAATTAGGTTTATTTGTGACGTTAATAACTAACCAACATACGTATTTTTCATTAGATATTACAATAAATCTGTGTTAGTATATATAATCTATGTTAGTATAGATAATCTTGTCAGTTAGATATCCATCAATTTTGTTATAAACATTTTTGCAAAGAGAATTTTTGATATACCTTTTGATAATACTAGTATCGTAAGGGAGAGCAGAATAGGTTTCATTCAATTTATAATATAGTCGAACACAAGTTCTATCAAAAGACGTCTCGTTTCTAGTAAGCTGATGTACTGGCAGACACAAATCATTCCTGCACTATGAGATACTCGTACATTGTAGGATTTTACTGAATCTTAAAATCAACTTCATATTTTTACGGGTACAGGTTATGTTTTCATAAATACACGGATAGGTAACAGCGAGGATATTTTATTTCTACGAACAGTTTGCCCAGTGATTCCACCCGTGGTATAAATAGATAAAAATGGCTTTAATATTAATAGCGTTTTTCCAAAAGAACTTTAATGTATAATATTGCGAAAATAGTCGAAAATGATTAAGCCCACCTAATTTATTTCGACTATATTAGTAGCTACATTGGTCAATGGTCATCGCAATTATATGCGACGGTGCTGATCTTACTGGCAAGTTTATTTGAGTAGGAGGCTAACTGTAATTATTTTTGTGGGCGGTAGCGGCCCACAAAAATAAGTTATTACTTATTACTACTTATACTTCCTATGTATAATAACTATGTATTTACAAAAAAAATATATATTTACGTATGTTTATCAGTTGTCTAATACCCATAACACAAGCTTCGCTTACTTTGGGGCTAGGTGGCGCTGTGTAATATGTGCGACAATATTATATTATATATTATAATTATATTTACAGCATGCACGGGGTGTATACATATACTCATACACAAACATATAGGCGTGCATAAGTGCACATATATACAAAGACTGCCTCTTAAAATATACCTACCTCTGGGCAGTAGAATATTATATTTAACAATATCTTTCCCTTGAATGGAAAATTAAAAATCAAGAATTGTAGAAGGAATTTTATTATTAATGAGTTCTTTAGAAAGTTCCATCGCGTGCCAACAATCACCACTGTTAACATCTATATTACACTACGTCTCAGCAGGAAATAATATTATGTAAATTTAGAATTATAAACAAGATTGCACTTGTTTCTATTTTGTGAGTCGTCGTTATCTATTTATAGCAAAGCCACATGAGCGAGCGAAAATCCCTCATTAAAATTACTATCAAAAGTTCGCCCTGTCTTTCAGCGGATGTAAAAGCTCTACCGTGAAATTAAAATCAAAGCTCGCTACGGCTACTGAATTTATTTATCATTTTGAGTATATTTCAGGTAGACCGTTTGAATGTTTAAAAGAGGCAGAGTAAATCGAAACGATTACACATTAAAACGACGGTTTCAAATTCTACTAATATTATGCTAGTTTATCAGAGTTACAAATGCGAAATACAAAAATCTTTACTTATTTAAATTTACATGGCTTCCTACTACTAATTCTAGTGGCTGGTGACAAAGACTCCTTTCAGGCAAATAGCTGTCTATATCGAAGAAAACCCCTCTCCTATATCAAGGTATTATAATTATGTAGCTTATGTGTGAATGCGATAAGATGTATGTATATCTTCACGCCAAGTCCCTTGCGCGGTAGGCAGAGAGAACCGAGCGCCACGCGACTCGATCCTTACATACCTCACTCGCTTCTTTCACATTCATTGCTCTTTTCATGCACGCTCGCCGGTTTCTAGGGCTCCTGACATTATCTTCTGATAGAACACGACCAATTTGATCATGATAGGTAAGTCTTGGCCTTCCTGGGCTCCTACATCCTTCCACTTTTGCATTGTATATCTGCTTCGTCATTCTTTCATCCTGCATTCTTTCTACATGTTCGAACCAACGGAGCATGCCTCTTCTTATTTTAACACCGACGCTCTCTTTATCAGAGTTACAAATGCGAAATACAAAAATCTTTACAAGTATTTATTTAAATTTACATGGCTTTCTACTATTAATTCTGGTGGCTGGTGACAAAGACTCCTTTTAGGCAAATAGCTGTCTATATCGAAGAAAACCCCTCTCCTATATCAAGGTATTATAATTATGTAGCTTATGTGTGAATGGCATAAGATGCCTGAACTTATATGTGAGAATCCGTAGGTGTGTTTGAATATGTGAGTGTGTTTTAAAGTGTGTGTATTCGAGCCGTTGTTGTTTTGATTGTACGCGTATCAAAAATACAAACGACGTTTGCTGTGCAAAAAAGTAAGTCATGTTTTTATTAGTAAAGAAAAGATAAGATAAAAATTCTTTATTTGCCATTGGGCCCCCTTTGGACACGTCTTACATTTTTTGAAATATAATCTTGTTGTATCTTATTTAATTCTCTTATTTTACTTTTCCTTTTTTTAATCTACTAGCTATAGTTATTTACACACATCAAAAGTGTCTAGGGATCAAGCATTTTTATGCGGATTTCTTGAGATTGAGATGTGGCTTTGTAATAAATTTATGATTTTATAAATTTATATGGATCCTTTTTGGTGCATTTCATAATTTGAAACAGGAACTGTCAATCAAATTCGAGTAAAAGATGAAAATCAGCTGTCAATATTTTCCCTATAAAAACATACAACGCATTGAAGACATTATTAGTGCTACTGTTTCCCTACTACTGATTAAAACCAACGTTATTATGGAGCGGCGACGTCATTTAAGCAGGGAAGAAATGCTCAGAGCCGTGGGAATGATAGAAGCTGGTTCCCGGCAACGTACTGTGGCTTTAGCTCTGAATACAAGTCAGAGTGTTATCAGTCGACTTTGGACACGTTACCGAAGCACTGGTACCGTGGCTGAGCGCCATGGAGGACGGTATCGCTGCACCACACGGAGACAAGACCGATACATTCAAATCACAACTCGAAGAGCTCCAACAATAACCGCCATGATGTTAGCCGTGACGCTTCATCACTCTTCAGGGAACTTAATTAGCGACCAAACAGTCAGAAACCGCTTGCATGAAGTGAACCTTCATTCCCGAAAACCGCTAAGGGTACCACCTATAGCAATGCACAATCGTAGGATTCGATATCAATGGGCTCTTGAACACAGAAATTGGGCAGAAGAACAATGGCGTTTCGTGTGCTTTTCTGATAAGTCTCGTTTTGGTATGAGACCGGATACAAGACGTATACGACACTGGAGAACCCCTGGACGCCAACAGCGATTAAAATCCTGCCAGGAAGTCCATCCTTATAGTGGTGGAACCATCATGGTATGGGCTGGTATTTGGATCGGCGGAAGAACTGAGTTGATTTGGATCAGAGGCAACCTCAACGCTCAAATTTATGCTAAGACGATTGTATCAGACGTCATCGTTCCTCTACAAGTGCAAATCGGTCCCTTATTTCAGTTAATGCATGATAATGCACGACCGCACACCGCAAGAGTTGTAAGACAGACTCTCGCCGCAGCTAGCATCAATGTCATGCCCTGGCCTGCTCAGTCGCCAGACTTGAACCCGATTGAGCATGCATGGGATATGCTACAGAGAAGAGCTCTGCCGAATATGGAGGGCATCCAGTCGCAAGAAGACCTTTTTTTGTTGTTGCAACGAACATGGGCGGCCATTCCACAGCGTGATTTGGATGAACTCATTTTGAGTATGCCAAACCGATGTTCTTGTGTTGTTAGTGTTCGCGGTAGAAACACGGATTATTAATTGTTTAAGTTACCCAATAAAATTTTAAAGAAAACTGTTATTTCAGTCTTTTTTTCGAACTTTAATGTTAGTGGTTCAAATGTCAAAAATCCCTTCTTTATTAATGCAAAGGTGACTTGGTTTATCGTTACTGTAGACAAACGAAAACACTTTATTTGATGAATCCTTAAAGAAAATTTTAATTAATATCAATCAGGAGAAAAGTTATTGCAAAAATATATGTTGATCCCTAGACACTTTTGATGTGTGTATTTATTACAAAGTATCGTCATATTTTTATTTAATCCAAATTGTAAGTATATTTTTAGATTCACGGTTAATTTTCATGTACATATGTATCTAAATCTTTATTTATTTTATTATATAATTATATTAGAGAGCTTCTGAAGAGAATCTAATATGTGGAGTATCTTTTAAAGCTTTATATTAAATCAAATTGACTGCAGTCGTATTTATCTGCAGCCCGATGTAGTTAAATGAACGTATGAATTGTAACAATATAGGGTAAGTAGGTTTAGAGCGCTGTTGCAGGTACATGATTACGTTAAGACACTATTGCGGTTACCTAGTGTTTATTGGTATTATTTAACTTACTACCTAGTCCGGCCATAAGTTCTGTTACAAATGAATATGCATTTATATTTTTATGAAGTAATGCAATCTTAATAAAACTTATATGTACATATTTATGGAAGTCTCAGTAAAAAAAAATATATATTCGAAATGGCAACCTTTAGCTTTACAGGCCTTTAACAATGATTACGATATTCTTACCTCTACTACTCACATTAGTACACTATCATAGTTCACAGACTCCCTCCGCTTCAGACATTGTCTTGGTTTAAAAACCTTCACAATATTTCTGAATTAGAAACTTTAAGTCGGTTGTTTTCAAATCACCTCCCTGTTACATTTACGATAGGAGGAAAAGTCGAGAGCATTTAACCATTAAACTAAATTGGTCTAAAGCCAACTGGAAGGGTTACAGAGAGTATTTAAACCGCCACATACATTAAGTAGTGCAACATTTAATACTTGTGAAGAGATAGATGCTGCTATTAGTCAATTTACTAATACAATTTTATGTTCACAAAGACTTCACTTAAAGACTCAGGCTTAAGGATATGTGAATTTTTGGCAAAGGTACACCACGATGCATTCATGTTAGCCCGGAAACAATTTGGAGTTAACAAATGCTGAACTCGTGATGGCCGTATGAATCATCTCCAAGTCTGATGGAAGCAAGCATCGTGTACTTAGTGTGGCTGAAGTTAACCATCTCGTCGCATGGTTGCCGTCGACTGTGGATCCCACAGAGGGCTCTTCTTCCAGCGATAGCGGTACACTGCCGTCGAAAGTGTAAGTAGTGCCGTCTAAAGGGTAGGACAGTGCAAGCGAAAGGGAGGCCGAGAAAATAATACACAGGCTTGCCTTTCCCTTTCTTTTTCTTCTCAGTGTCATATTTTTCTTGTGTAACTTTAATTTTGTTTTTAACTTTTTTTAATCTTCAGGTCACTCAAACTTCTAAATTCACTTACATGAAGTTTTAGACTTTCTTGTTTCACAATTTCTTTATTTACCTGTGTATTGAGTATTAAGGTGAAGTTACAATTGACATTTACTATCTGTTATTATCATATCATATCATTTACAATGCGACAGGACTCTTTTGGCTTTTGAGTGACATTGATAAAACAGACCTCTCTCTTGCACACTTGGTAATCTTCAAGAGATGTAGGTACGCATTATTCAGATTTCGGCTACGCGCCTAAAAAAGCCTTATCGCTTACTCTTCTTAGTTCTGTTGTTGGCACTCACTCGAAAATTTTCGTCATTGATGTTGAAAATAACGTACATACGTACAGTGGCGTCAAATGCAGGGGAAGATTATAGCATTAGTCGTCTTATTATTATTATCCTACCGATTCTTGATATCATCCTTCCTGTTCTTACATTGATCCTAAATAATTCCATAACATCCCCAGTGTCTGCTTGGAAAAAGCTCACGTAGTTCATTTACCCAAAAACCCCAATCCTTGTAGCTCAGATTATCGTCCTATTTCTATTCTTCCTTTCTTATCCAAGTTCCTCAAACGTTTGGTTCAGCAGCAATTAAATTGTTTCCTTCACATATACAAGTTTCTCAATCCCTTCCAATCAGGTTTTCGCCCGCGTCATAGCAAGACTACCACTCTCCTGAAAATTACTGAGGATATTCGTTATAATATGGATAATCCTCAACTTACGGTTTTGGCATTGCTCGACATCGATAATGCATTTAATACCTTTGATTATGACATACTTTTGATGCGTTTACGTTCTATCAATATATCTCCTTCGGCACTTGAGTGGTTTATTCTTACCTGTTTGGTCGTCAGCAGCGAGTGCGTGTATATATACGACAAAATACGTACTCTTCTTGGTGCGCGACTACTGTTGGCGTGCTTCAGGCTGGCGTGTTGTTTCCTCTTTTATTTGCATTATTCATCAATTCCATCACATTCGCTCCTCCATCCTGACATCTTTATGCAAATGATTTGCAGATTTATACACTGATGCCCTTGCCTGAACTCCGAATGGTATTTCCGTTATTAACGAAGATCTCTCGTGTATATCTGTCTGGAGTAAGTCTCACGGCCTCTTTGTTAACTAATTAAAATCGTAAGCTATTATTACAGGTAGTTTTCGTCACATATCGAAAATTGACTGGAATAATATCCCTTGCGTTATGTTCGACGATACTTACTCCAATAAAATTCAGCGACAAAGTGAAAAATCTAAGAATAATTTTTGATAATTCTTTATCATGATCAGCACAAATTGCGGAAGTAAGTAGGAAATTGTATGCAGCGTAAGGTTACGAAAATTTCAGGCAGTAGACACTAAAATTGCACTAGTACAATCCTTGCTCCTTCCTATTCTCGACTACGATATTTCCTGCTATCTAGATATAACCGAACTTTTTGTTTCTGAGATTCGTTTTCAGCTCAAGTGGCTCCCTATAAGACTTCGTCGTAACTGATACAGCCTTTCCCTTCTTTACTCTATCCTCTTTGATCCTGCTACCCCAACCTATTCAAAGGAACGTTTTGTCTTTCACAACGCTTCGCAGGGTCGTACCTTGCGTAGTGCAATTTTACTCCGTCTTAAAACACCACACTACTCCACTGATTTCTATACTAATTCATTCTTGGTCGAGGCATTACGCCTATGAAATGCTTTATCATTATACGATATAAGGAATGTTAAATCACTTCGTTCGTTCGTTCGTCGAAAGTAGGTACGATATACGAATATACGGCTGATACCAATCTCAGCTCCATACCCACTTTCTGCAAGGCAATCACTACAATCCTCTTTTCTTTAACATCCCATTCCATATTATAATTTGATAAAAAACAAGAAAAAAGTATTGAATATGGCGGGAAATCGAAAGAAGTGTTTAACACAATAAACGTGTTCCAAATTCAAAAAAAAAAAAAAATTTAATAAAAGAAAAGTTTCTATGTAACAGTATTTATGGCCAGACTAGTTAATTTACAACGTTTTTCTATTAATCTTTATTATTATGTATATATATAAGTACTATATTTTCTTTATATGTATAATTTTATATAAATTATTCGCAACTACGCGGCGTGCCCTCACATGACAGCGCTACGGCAGCGTGACTGCAGCGCGGCTGCAGCTCGACTATTGTCTTGACTACGATCGGCGGACATAATGATCACCAGTTGCGCTACTATGCAGCGCGACAGCCGCATTACGCAGCCACTCTCCTGAATCTCTAATGTGAAAGTGCTCTTACATCGTATATCGCTGTGTAAATTCTCATTCAGATAAACGAAAATTGTATTTATTATGTATCTAGTAGTTTATTAACGCGTCTGGCGCTTGTCAAATACTAAACAAGTAACGAAATTGAAATTGAATTGCGTTCGCGCCGACAATCAGGGTCCATTCACGGCGGTCCATTGTTGTCCGAAACAATACCCTTTTAGTAGTCAATTTGTTTTGTTGACAACTTTTAAACGCCAAAATCTTTTTATGATGCAGGATTTAATCATTTATTATGCTTGAATATTGATTATTTATGTTTCTAAACGTAGCTATAGATCATCATAGCGTATAATAATAATAGAGTTTGCTGTGGCATAGGCCACATATGTTCTTGAAATATTCACTAAACAGGTGGTTATTACAAGAGCACACTTCTAAAAAAAAGTTTTTTTTTTTCTAAATATCATGCTGAAATAATATCACATTTATAAATTTATCGATCAAAAAAAAAAGAGCTTCTCTACAAAAGTATTCATCACAAGAACGTACGTGACGAGAAATAGTAATAGTATGAGTGGAGTGAAATAGAACAAATAATGTATGATTTGATGATTTACCGACTGTAGAGGTGAATTAGTTGAGGAATGGAGCGGAGCGGTCTAAGAAACAGATTCTCTGAAAGATGTAGCGTACTTTATAAATTATAAAGTAGTTTACATTTTTTATATATATTACAAAGAATAATGTGGCGGGCAATCTCAACTTAGCCACAGTCCCACACAATGACTTCCAAGTAGAACGATAGCGACGGCATGGCTCGGATGCTATCAATCCTCCTGATAGAAAATTTTGTACGTGCGTTTAAAGGTGTTTCTGACGAGTTGGTTTTTAAAAGATTTTAGTGCTATTGTAAATCGTGGTACAATTTTGAATGTGTGCCTTAGTTAGCAACACCTAAGGCTGACTGGCGCAACTTGTGGAACAAATACGGCTGGCGCAACCTGTGTACCCAACATACGTACACAGGATCCACAGCTTGAAATAGATATTTCTATACTTCGTAGTTTGAAAATTTTACGACATACAACTCTTTTATTGGTGACTTTATTTCAAAGCTCGGTATTAAATCTTTGGTTGGATTTGAGTTTGGTTTTGAACATATATATAGTTTAATTAGGACAATTACTGTTTGAGGAAATTGTATAGCTCAAATCATGCCAATTACTTCCTTATGTCTATACAATGGATTCAATTAGAAACTTAAATTGTTTCCTTAATTAAATAAATAGGAAAGTCATCTGTTTTCATATTTCCCAGTCAGAAATACAATTTGGGAACAGTATTCCGCTTTCAAGTGATCTTGTGAACAAACAAATTAGTAATTTACGGAAAATTAAAAAGAATTTACGGAAATTAAGAAATTGGACAAAATTCTTCAATAAAGGACGATAAACGGCAAGGATAAGTAATGAAACAATAGTTAAATTAATTCTGGGGTAAGTACTTTTAAAATCTGAACGTTGTAATCTTTTCATTACTTCCGACGTTGATAAATGGGAAATTGTTTGAGTAATTAATATTATTTGAGATTTTGAGATCGTGATCACATTTTTTTGTAATTATAACACTTTCATAATTAATAAATAGAGAATTGATAGCCCAGTGGATTAACCAGCCTATTTGGGAGGTCTGATCGCAGTCGCTCTATGTTGAAATCAGTATCTTCGCGAAATCCATAGGCTTAGGTAGCTCCGCTAGGTTAGGAACTCCGCTTATCCTAATGCATTAGGAAACGGGATAACGCTAGGAAGAAGTATAAATAAATAAATATTTCTAGATACAACGCCATCAAATTAAGCAAAGCTTGTGCTGTGAGTACTTGACAAAACATACTTACCTGTTTTTGTAAATACATTTTTTATAAGATACTTCCTGTATTCGAAACAGATTTACAGCACGAAAGTCGGAGGAGCTGAAGAAGACCAAGACTCACCCTACCGTGACCTAGTTGGTCGTGGCATCAGGAGCCTTAGGAACCGGTGAGCATGACACACTATATTTGAATTGTTTTTAGGCAAGTTATTTTTTTCTATTGTTTCTAACAAAATTTGTATCATTCATCAAAATTTTTTTTTCGCCAGGTAAACTAATTTACCTCATTTTAATATATTTTATAACATATAAGAAAAGAAAGTATTTACTCTAAAGTACATTAAAACAATTAAATAAGATGTACCTTCAAAATGGACCGTACTATAAATATGACACTGGTAACACCTGTATACTATTTGACGCGACGGCGTGTTCGATCCTGTGCAGCGAGCAAGTTCAAACCTATCAATTGCTTGTTTCTTGTGGGTCTTGTGTTTACATTAGTCGATAAGTTTACATCGGGCGCAGCACGCAGCACATCTCGTGACATAATTGTGATTTACATATCAAAATAAATAAAAACTTGTGAGTTTTAGAATTGAGCAAAGTAAGAAGAAATATTTTGACTCTGTTTTATGTCAAATAGTAGAAAATATACCAAAGTATTTCTTATTAGGTTCGCGTATTTATATATTTTTTTATTTATTTATAGATCCATTGAAAAAAAATACAATAAGGCTTTGAAGATGTCCGAAATCGAAGGATTTCGATGTTGCTGAAGTTGACTGACATCGAAGGGTCCTAACGACCGTATAGAACCGACCGCGTAGAATTTTCATGTACGATTGATAACGTGGAGGAAGATGCACCAAATCAACTCGCATCTCGGACAAGCAATACAATCGCTTGGCGTAAATGTAACCGAGTTTATTCTGAAATACAAAATGAGTCAAATAGTGCTAAACAATGTTTGTAAAACATGAATATGCAGTTGGAAGGAAAATCAGCGATAGAAATATTTGAAAAATTGTTATGTAACGACATTCTACAATATACAGTGGTCTACTTCGATATTTTTTTCAGTGGTATCCAACTGATGATTGATTTGAAATCTCAAGGGTTTAGAGCTACGGGGGCCGGGAGCTGAGTAGGAGACAATAGAATTAAAAAATGTCCTATCATGACATGACAACAAGAAATGAGAAAGAAAGATCGAGTTCATTCTGATCATCATTTTGATAAAATAATGTAATATTATGCGTTAAATGTCATGTCAACAATGTAGTGTGCCTTTTGACTAAATTCGATACGGTTGATCCTTTTGTGAAAACTAATAGATGCTCTAAGACAGCAAAGGCCAAGGTGGCAGTGAATTAACCAAGACTTACCTACTCATAATTATAATAAAAACATGGAAGGAGCAGATAAACATGATTGGTTGATTTCTAAATATCCAATCCATTTCAGAGGTAAGAAATGGTACTGGCTTCTAGTCATTAGAGTTTTGGATATGTCCCTGGTGAATGCATGAATTATTTATAATAAATAAAGGTGAAACCATCCCTCAGCTAGGTTTTAGACGAAGGGTGTGTTTTGCTTGGCTGAAGAAATCGGAAGGCAGGGCAAGTAAACCTACTCCAGGGTCTTCCGAAGTTCTCATTCAATCTGTAAGTTTTGATAATTTGAGTCACTATATGGTAAACAGGGGTAAACAGAGACGTTGCCAAGGGCAATGTTATAAAAATAAACCTCTAGCTTTTTGTAAAATATTTGAAAAACTCTATACAGTGACTGTTTTTAACTTACCATATGAAATAAGCTTATATAATTTTCAATTAAAAATGTTTAAGTTGATAGTTTTAAAATAAATCGTTTTTCTTACAACCGAATTAGTTTTATAATTTCTGACCCCATATTTATAGGAGACTGATGGAGGAACAAAGAATATATATATATAATATATATATATATATATATTTAGTATAAATAAATATTTGAACAAAAAGTTCCGTGTTTTGTATGCTTGGGAAGTAATGGGTTAAAAAAGCGAGTGGGATGTGTAAAGTTATGTAGCTGCCCGATATTCTTTGCCCACCCCACAAAAACCTAGCGTTATCTATCTCTATATCAATAATGAAAACACCCTCAGGGACTGTCGTGTTCATGCGAGTTAGTAAGAGGAGTTGTGCAGCAATAGGAGGATGCAACGTCAGAACGATATCAACCACAAAGCAATAAACTACTTGACTGAGCATGAAAGCACCTCGATCTCACAAAAACGTTGTGTTTTAACGCATATCTCAGCGATTTGAGCCTGCTGAGCAGTTGGATAATCAAATCGGTCTCATGGGTTCTCCATTGGTTATTTTTCCTTCATTACATCAATGGTGACATACATAGCATCCTATGTTGTATATAAGCGCAAACCAATTGAAGAGATAGATAGATAGATAGATAAAAGCTTTATTTGTACACTTAGACACACAATATAAAACTACAGTAGATATATATGCTAACAAACAAAGGGAGACAACAACAACTTACAAATAACCAATTAGACTTTTCAATATATGTGTCAACCCCTTGCCTGTTGGAGCGTGTGTCGCAGTGATACAAATGGGCAATAGCTCAGTGTTGCTCAGAGAGCAAAACACTGATTTTCAGTTATTGCAAGAGATTATAGAAAATAATTATTATTTCTTACAAAGACATTGACATGAAAATTAAATTCAAACAATGCGACAGGAGTAGGAAGCGAAAGCCAAGTTACTCAATTTTCAGTGGAATTACGAATGTCATCCAAATAATGTCAATAAGGGAGGCAACGAAAGAGCCCCCGGGGTTCCTTCTCGAAATATATAATTGTAATTAGGAAATTTCCTCAGGAAAATATTCCCCCGGGATGTTAGATGGCGAATGGCGTTGCGACGATTGTATTCCCGACTTTCAGGCGCCATATTGACGTACTTGTTATCCATGAATGTCAAGATGGTATTCTTAAGCTCCCAAAGTTTAATATGAATTAGATAATCACTTCGAAATAAGGAACTAAATGGAACTGTAAGTTATTGTTTTTTTTATTGCAGAAAAATGTGCTTGTATAAAAGGCTATGTATGTATATTTATCTATCACAGTATACCTCCTAAAGTATGTATGATATATAAAAAAATTGCATTGGACGATTTATGCTAGTTGGCTACATGACATCATTTGCAAATATAACATGGCGGCTAATGTCGGAGTGAAGTATTAAAAAAAAATCGGCCAAGTGCGAGTCGGACTCGCGCACGAAGGGTTCCGTACCATTATCTATAAAAACGGCAAAAAAATCACGTTTGTTGTATGGGGGTCCCCCTTAAATATGTAAATATAAAGTAAAGACAACAATTTTTTTGCCGTATCAATTGAAATTGGCGGAGTAGAAAACTGTTTATTTAACGAGTTAAAAGAATATCATCATTGATATTTTCAGGAGGTTTTCCCACACCCAGTGATCGTAAAAATTTCGTGGGGGAGGGCCCTAAGACAAACACAAAAAGCCTGGATAGAGAGCTAAGATTACAGAGCTTTGACGAACTCGGTGGTGCAGTGGTGAAACGCGCTGTTACGTTAGGTTGACACCAACGCTCGTAGGTTAGATTCCCACACAGGACAAACAATTGTGTACAGCAATTGTATTTTTAAAAGAGGTAGGGCGCATAAATGCAGCACGAACTGGGAAAGTCCCTCCACCTCACAGAAAACCGAAGCCAAGTAACAACATGGAGTTGCTGTATCAGCAGCAGAGGTAGCATCGCGTGAGTGATACTTGAAATGTTGCAAGAGTTCGTAGGCTATGATAACCGCTTTACATCAGGGCCGTATGTTTGTATGTCTCCCGACCCAAAAAAAATGTAACGTCATCGATGCCGTCAAACAAGTGGCAAGTCTGAAGTGGTAATGTGCAGAACACCAAGAAGATGAATTCCCAGGAGGGTTGTTGTGTTCCTGCAATGAATCAAGTTATCAATAAGCTCCATTGGCGTTGTTGTGTTTGTAGTAGAGGTAGCATCGCGCGACCGATACTTCAGGAAGATAGCAAGATTTCGCTACATTATTCACTTTGTGGGCCGTATGTTTTTATGCCGCGTGATATTGTATAAAAATCGGCCAAGTGCGAGTCGGACTCGCACACGAAGGGTTCCGTACCATTATCTATAAAAACGGCAAAAATAATCACGTTTGTTGTATGGGAGCCCCTTTAAATATTTATTTTATTCTATTTTTTAGTATTTGTTGTTATAGCGGCAACAGAAATACATCATCTGCGAAAATTTTAACTGTCTAACTATCACGGTTCATGAGATACAGCCTGGTGACAGACGGACGGACGGACGGACGGACAGCGAAGCCTCAGTAATAGGGTTCCGTTTTACCCTTAGGGTACGGAACCCTAAAAAATAATCAGTTTTAACCCTTTAAATATTCTGTTTTTGTTGAGAGGAAACTCTTGACTTATAGAAAGAAATTAATTCATAATATTGGTGTGGAAGAAGTTAGAGGTATGTTTGGATCGGTGCACGCGGCGCACCATACTCTCTGCTTAGTCCAATGGGAGACAGAGTGATGATATGTATGTATGTATGTATGTAAATATTGGTACATTGATGTTGTTAATAAATACCAGTTTCCCAACATCCCCGTGGTGTTACGAGCGTCAATAGGCCACGGTGACCGCTTACCATCTGATGCGGGCCGCATGCTTGTTTGCCAATCTATTTGTATAAAAAAAAGACATGTCCCATCTGTTAAAATACCAATTGTTCTCTGATTCTATATTAAGCGTAGGTTAGAGATTCATAGCAAAGGATCCCTCTTGGCAAAGGTAACCGTTTGTATAACAAGATAAGAGCCGGTGACCATTCGAGAGGCGAGATATTTACTTTAGATGGTCCCGAATCGGAGTTGGCTAGTTATATTGGTATCCATTGAGATATAGAGTAACTTTTAGATCCACAGTGAGTACAATATTTGTGGCTTGCTGTTTTGTGATAATGAATTATTTAAACTCATATTATGATCCCATTGTTTGGACTGTCCAATTGGAAATGTGTGAAGCACCCTTCAATTCGAATATCCTCCCGAGTGTAATAGATATAATTATCACAATAATGGTTTATTATTAGTACGCTATTCAACATATACCTTTATGTCTTATAATAGTAGGCTGAGAGAACCAAGGACCACGTGACTCGATCCTTATACAAATGACTCGCTTCTTTAACGTTCATTGCTTCTCTTGCACGCTTATCTCATGCACAATTTATGCACACACAAAAAACAATTTTTCATATCCGCCTGGTAGGTCTAAAAATTTGCGCGTTCAAACAAACAAACTTCCGATTTACATATCAGTATAGATTATGCGTTACATGCACAATAGATTTCCTAATAAATAATCTTGAAAATGACTGTGCTGGTCTTTGCATCCATATTATAGTGCAAATGTTTCAAAGATTTGAGTGATCTTGTGCGGATAACAACTCCATGGATGGTGGTTATGTGTGGGTGAGGTTGCCTATACACTTCTGATGAGGAGTTAGTAATGAGGACGTCACCACGCACGCAATAATACCTCTTGTATAGCAAATGCTTTCACAATAGACTATCCATCCTTGATTGCCTCCTGACGTAATAAGAACATTGTGACAATAACAGATGTACATGTGCGCCTACATGGGTAATGATAAGTATGTATAATTAAAGCTGTGATGTAAGTAATAAATGGTAACATCCTCACCCTTCCTGGAGTTGTATTTTGGTTCAGGTCTTGTGACGTGGAGGTGCTTGCTTAGTCGGGCTGCTTTGATGCACCCTACCTCTCTTAATAACATGAAGAAAGTAATCTGTGGAGAGTCAATGAGATAGATATTACGTAGTAACTCAATTCGCCGTCACTGGCCGGGGGGAAAGTAGAATGCGCAGTTTCTTATTGGTTAGTTCGTGGTTCAATATCGGCTTATTGGTTAAAATATTCTTCTATTGGTCAGTAGGCACAATGTTCTGTAGGCGCGAGGAGCTTTCATACGCATTCAGTCAGCGCGCAAATGCGTGTAACACAAACCAGTAAACACTGGTTTGTGTTACCACCGTTTCCAGATTACGACAAACAGAATTAATTATTTATACACACACAACTAGTATGAGAATAAAACTCACGAATCTTGCTATTATAGTAGTAACCTTTACTTGCTACTTGATCACCGAACTCGTCATGCATGCAAAGGGCAACAATGTTCGCAATACTGAACCAATTTCGCGCTTTCAGTAAAACATCCTGAGAGTGCGAAATTGGCACAACGTTTCTGGATCATTAACTGTGTGTCAACTACGAATAATAAACAAATTGCTCTGTTCCTCATCCCCAGCCAGCTGTGGAAACAAAAAACCAACACGATAATAATGTGTAACGTAACCTAAACAAACAATTTAATGGCTGTGGGCGCCATGTTTGTTTCCGCGCCGTGTCCAACATGACCGCGCGCGGATTATCGCACAGTGGGCCGACGCAGGAAAAACTGCGGACAGAGATTGACCTATTTTATTGTTTAGTTAGTATCAGGATTTTTCTGGCCAAAAATGTACACAGAGATGCCAAGTTTCTTACGAGATTGGGAGAGAGATCCGAGCGAAGAGAGATATGACTACTTTGCATTCATAGCTATTATCATACATGCTCGGCTTAGGCTCTCTTCTTCTTCTACATCCTTCCACTTTTGCATTACACACATCTGTTTCAACATTCGTTCATCTCGATATCTTACTACAACAGAGCATGTTTATTCTTATCTTAACACACTCTCCTTCAGACCAACTATCTATCACTCATATCATCATCATCATTACAAACGAAGTCATTAATGGTTACACCACAGATTTTGCGCAATGCTCGCAACTCAATCGTTGTTATTTCCTTAAAGGTTTATTCTACTTTCATCCTCACTGTTCTGTAACTACCTTTCGCCTCCATACGATAGCGTTGGAATTTGCGCAGCGTTGAGTACAGCGAGATGAACCTTCAAGCTTAGGTATAATTCAGGCTGCCTAAAAGATTTCTCGACGCCCCATTCACACTGTTTTCTTAGCTCATTCTTTTCACTACATCGACGGAATACAAAAAGATTATATAAATAAAGTAATCACAAAAAGATTATAATAAATAAAATAAACTAATGTGCATTCCAAATTGCGGTCATTTGATATGCCTTATACATATATATGTGCGAAAGTTTGACCTCGTAATTAAATTCAGTTGCTTCCTATGACCAATGTATATGTTCAGTATATGATCAGTTACTTCGTCAGTGGTGGGAGATACTTACTTTATATAAATCGAGTAACAAACAACTATATGGCTACCTTTTCTTTGTGTACAACGTCGGGAAACATACACGCATTCGGCCCACCTAATGTAAAAAGGTTACCGTAGCTTATTTTCGCAATATATTAATATTACAGGTTCGATAAACCCTAAGCATACTAGTAATCTCCCTCACTCACAGGAACACAACAACCCTTGGACTTGTAAAACTGCGGTTTTCGATAAGGTGACTTTCCCAATCGTGCTGCTTTGATAGACATTATCTGATGAGTTTTCTGTAGCTAACAAGCAGACACATGAATCCCAAGTACTTACGGTAAATGTTACGTTTTATTAGACTTCATATCCAAGAAGGCCGATGATTCCTTGCCACCAGACGCCGTATTAAGAAATCACTATACTGCAACCCAAAACAATTAATTAGCGTAAATGGCGCCGGTCAATTTTTGCGCCATCTAATTACATTACGGGACGCGAACAAAGGGCAGTGATAAGGGGTACATTAGTCTATTTCCGCCGCCATTATACCCGCCACTTCCGGATAATAGGGGCTGCAGTTTATTTACCGACGGTAATTAGGATTCAAAAATAAAAGTTTCTGTATATGAATGGTATACGGAAAATCGTAAAGATTTAGTTAAGGTAGTGGATTAATAAATTAAATACAAGATTAATTAAAATTGAGTATGAAAGTAATTGGTTATATTATTTAAATAATAATAACATTTACTACTAGTTTTTTTTGGTACTACTATTATTATTAACTTTAAACATATAAGTGGAATATTTCGAAAATATCGAAATAAAAGGTGTTGAAATGTGAATGTGAAATAAATTGCGAGCGTTGCGCAAAAATTGTATTCGCAATGATGATTTAGACACAGAGTTCATCTGAAAGAGAGTTTCGGTGTTAAAGTATGAAGAGGCATGCTCCGTTGGTTTAGTAATGTAGAAAGAATGCACGATGAAAGAATTACAAAACAGCAATATATGACGCAAAAGTCGAACGATGTAGGAACCGAGGAAGGCCAAGACTTACTTACCATGACCAAATTGGTCGTGTTTTATCAGGAGGTGATGTAGTCCTTGGAACTAGCGAGCGTGCATAAAAAGAGCTACGAATGTTAAAGAAGCGAGTGAGGTGTGTAAGGACCGCGTCTTATGACGCTCGGTCCTCTCTGGCTACCCCGCAAGGAACCTGGCGTGAAGATACATACAAATATAAATGAGTTATATGGACAGATATGGGGACGAATAGTACATGTTTGTTTGTACACACAGTGTAGTGGTTCGATTCCAACACAGGAAAACTTTTTGTGTGCATGAACATGTCTGTTTGTTTTGGCGCGGGTATTTTTAAGAGTGTTTTAGGGTGCATCAAAGCAGCACTTGGTAAATACCTCCACCTCACAGAAAACCGCAGCCAAATAACAACTCTATGGAGGGTTGTTGTGTTCCTCCGAGTGAGTGAGGTCCAGTAATCTTCTAAGGCGTTGCAGTGTTAGTAGCAGCAGTGACATCGCGAGAGTAATACTCAATGTATTACAAGCGTTCATAAGCTAGGGTAACCGCTTTATATCATGTACGCAGTATGCTTGTATACTTTGAATCTACTAGTTGAATTCTTGGGTTTTAGGCGTCCATGATTCGCAATATTGTTTTTCTAATAACATCATAACGTTACCCGGGATATTGCAAGAGTTCAAATGATACCTTATTCATATTAATCGCTTAAAGGGTTCAGTAGTTAAGGCGTTTAGTAATAAAGACCTTACAAACATACATAGGTACATGAATCTGAAAATATTACCCAATTTTACCCAACGACATGACACGAAATTGGTCACGTTTTGTCAGAAGGTGATATCTGCAACCTAGGACCTAGGAACTGACAAGCATGCTTGAAAAAGGTGTTAATGTTGTAAGATTCAAGATTTGTGATACGGTCGGTCCTTTCTCTTCCTACCCCGCAAAGTACCTAGCGAGAGGATATAGATCTTTTTGATAAAGGCTTGTTGAAGATTTAAAAAAATATATTTTTATCTACAGCTTTCGACTTCAAAAGAATCGATTTCATTTTATAATTAAATATTATACAAAGATCCTGATCTGTTTTCTGTCCGTGAAACATTATCCGGCGTATCTAATTCCCGCGGTCCATTTATTTACTCGGGAACCTATTTATATTGAGGCGTACAGGTTAACTCTCGTTGCGCTAAGATACCCAATAAAGGTTTAGTTGGGGCAATATATTTTCTCCGTTAGTTCTAGCAAAAATCTTTTCTCGCACATAAAGCTACGAAATTTTCTTGGCAAAATATTTATGGTTTAATAACCAACAAAAAGGCCGCAAATTGTAAACCGCTCACTGAGACAAGTTCACATGAAAACAAACTCCAACAAGGTGCACTGTTGAAGTGTTCCCATGACCTCCTCTAACTTCTATCATCATATCAGCTCAACAGTTTTTGCGTTATCGTGAGAATTACACTCGTTCTTAAAGTTTATAATTAAGGAAGAGCAAAATGGTTTCAAAGAAAAAATCTACAAGTCTAGCAGCTTTCTCTCTGGCTATTGTTTGTAAAAGGGCAATAGCCATATACAGGCGCCTTGCACGTACGGCCCGCGTCAGTTGGGGTCTCAACCCTGAACTCAGGATCATATATTCAGCCGTAGTGGAGCCTACGATATTGTACGCTGCCACCGCATGGGCTCCAGCGGTCAATAAGCTGGGCATCCAGAAACAGCTCAACAGCGTACAGCGGGGCTTTGCGCAAAAGATCTGCAGGGCCTACCGCATAGTCTCTCTGAACTCCACACTGCTGCTAGCTGGGGTACTGCCTCTTGACCACAGACTGCGCGAGGTCGCCTCTTTATACGAGGCCAAGAGGGGGCTACTCCATCCGCTGCTCGGAGACAGGGAGATCGAGCGGATGGCCTCGAAGATCGAGGCCCTGCATCCCGCGGAGGTAGATAGCTTGGAGTTTGGCAGCCTGGTGGACGAGGAACAATGCAGGGCACACTCCAACTTTGCCCTGCGAATATTCACGAATGGCAACAAGATTGGGGCCCAGGTTGGTGCCGCTGTTTCCATATGGAAAGGCGACGCTGAAACCAAGGCCGTCAAGCTTGCTTTGTTGTCCTACTGTATCGTCTACCAGGCGGAACTCCTAGCTATCTGCACGGCGGCCGAGTGCGCTTTGAGCTGCGACGGACCCAGCATTGGTATCTTCAGCGGCTCCATGGCAGCGCTCCAGGCGATGGCGAACGTCGAGTCCCCCCATCCCCTGGTGGTACAAAAACGGGACGCTCTTAAACTGTACAAAAGCCAGGGTAAGAGCATCTCGTTGTTTTGGATCAAAGCACACGCGGGGTTGGAGGGAAACGAACGTGCCGACGAACTCGCTAGGAGCGTCACACTGGGGTTGCGGAGGAGGCCAGATTACGACGGCTACCCTGTCTCATTCGTCAAGGGTATGATTCGCAAGGGGACCATTGACGAATGGGACAGGAGATACAAATCGGGAACAACAGCTTCGACAACGAAGCTGTTCTTCCCGAGTGCGGCGGCGGCGTACGGCATCGTGGGCAAAATGGTTCCGTCGAACATCACTACGCAGGTCCTCTCGGGGCATGGTGGGTTCTCCGTGTACTTGCATAAATTCAAGTGCGCGGATGACCCATCGTGCTTCTGCGAGCCCGACGTGGACCAGACAGTACAGCACACATTGTTTCGGTGTCCCGCATTCTCCAAACAGAGGTATGATTTGGAGCAGGAGTTGAGTGAAAAAAGAGAACAAAATTTTTTAAATACTGCGTGAGTCTAGCTACCGCTGTCATAGACCGTAACAAGCAGAGCAGCTCCGCCTAGGACTAATGCAGTATACCTCGGCTATACTTTGTATAGCCGATAGGATCGCGGTGGCTAGGTGGAGCTGTGAAGCTCGCTATCGCCCGTGTCTGGACTGACGCAGTATAGGGAGGGCAATTTGGAAATAGTTATGATCGTCACCGGCGTTCTAAAATGGGCCAAATTAAATTTTTTGTAAAATAAAACTGAAAGATGATGAATGGAAGATAAATTGCGAAATGAAAGAGGAGTGATGTATGAATGTGTTTATTTATATATGAAATGTTTTTAAAAATTGCCCATGGCAGAGGCGCTAGAAAAAAAGAAATAAAAAAAAAAACAGGGTGCGCCAGTTCTTCACGTTGGATCAGCTTTGTCTGATTTATAAAACTCAAGTTCGGGCCTGCGTGGAGTATTGCTCGCATCTCTGGGACGGCTCCGCACAATTCTTGAGTCGTCCTGAGGCTCTCGGTAGGTTGCAGCGACGGGCTATCCGCATAATCGACGACGAAGAGGTCATCAAAACCTAGAACCTCTTCAGCTCCGTAGGGGCATATGCTCGCTAAGGGTATTCTACCGCCTTCACCATGGCAAGTGCTCTGAAGAACTGTTTTCCCTTATCCCACCTCCCTTCCGTCATAGAACCACACGTGTAAGCTTGCGATGTTATTGTTCCACTGTTGAGAACATTTCTTCGCGTACCAAAAAGTTCGGCAGCTCCTTTCTTTGTTGTACCATTAAAAAGTGGAACGCCTTACCTGCACAAGTGTTTCCTCCTTCCTACAATATGGGATCCTTCAAACGAAGCGTGAAGAAGCATCTTGCGGGTCAGCATGGCAGCGTCAACTCACAGTACACTGTGTAGTCTTTTGTCAGTTGTAGTTGCGATTTGAGCTCCTCTTTCACTTACAATCAGGCAAAGAGGAGCCACTATGCTAAACTTGTATAGAATTAAAAATACCAATCAGACTATAAATACTAATAAATACTAATAGTAATATAATACAGGCGTCCCACAAGGTGGTGTGCTCTCGACACTTCTATTTCTCATCTACATAAACGATCTGCCAAATATTACAGCCGAGCAATGCGTTCTTTTCGCCGATGGCATTTCTATTGTAATACCGGAAAATAATAACGAAGATATTGGCTATGCATACCGCATTAGATAAAATAATTAATTGGTTAGAGCTAAATCAACTACGCGTTAACCTACAGAAATCTAAATATATCAAATTTTCAACAAACAAAAATGTTACTATAAAATATCACAATGTAATAATTTGTTAAGACGATACCGTCAAATTTTTTGATCTCTCTCCCTGTACAAACACTAGAACTGGAAATTTATTTCACATTAACGTTTTCCCACACGCATTATAATCATATAAATACCCTTCCCAGAAACAGACACTTTGTCATTTAACACTAGCGCTTGCAGATTTTACGGTTGTATAACTTTTATACATTGCTTAAATTGTATCACCAATGCGAGCCGTACGTATTGCAATAATCAATTTGATTGTAAATTATAATCTTTGGAGATATATTTTCAGTTTGTAGTAACTGTATTGTACAGGTGCTTGTTTGAAATGTATCATATACCGCGGACACGGGCTTTTGCCTAGTTTAGGCACCAGTCCTCCACAATGCTCTGGTACTATATAATGATTTGTACATGTGTTTGTTATGTAAATTGTGGAAGACATAAATAAATGTATTAATATATACGAGTATATTAAATTTGACATACACGACATCTGCGCAATAATAAATAAATTGGAGTACGCTCTAAAAAGATTGCGTAACACGGTCGGAGAAAATCCTGCGATAACAACATACCACGCCTAACGTGGGTTCAATTCTAAGATACAGGATATTACTATGCGGAAATTCTGTACACATAAATAACGCACTTCTCACACAAAAAAAAATGTATACCAGCGATCTGGGGAATAGGACCCATGAAATCTTGCAGATTGTTATTTAAGAAATTAAATATTCTGTCACATCGTTATACATATTAGAAATAGGTAAAAAAAACAACACCGTAATTTATTTGAAAAAATCGGTGATAACAGTAGAATTATTACTATTAGAATTTATAATAGGATACTTCAAGGGATTAGAGAAATACCATACAAGGGATTTAAGCTGGATTTAAGACTGAACTTAAGAAGTCGCTAGTCATGAACAGCTTTTATTCTTTGAGAGAATTTGGGTGCAAACTATTTTGAATATTAAATAATAAAATGCAGAAACATTTATGTAATATGTCATGTAATAATAAAGTTTTGTCTCTTAACATAAATAAATAATTAAATTAACTAATTATATTGATTGCAAAAAAAGTGTTAATAAATATGCGACTAAATTAAAAATGAAATAATTTGCCGTTGTGTATCATGCGCTTCTTACATGATTTCTGTCTGCTTCTATTGACTTGTACTTACATATTTGCATGCCTTTAGAATATAAGGTGAACATAAGCAAATAAAAGAAAATCTATACTATTTTATTCCATCTCATTCGTGACGAATTGAGTAGATTTGCATACCGCATTTCTTTATTGTAGATATATTAAATTAGAAAGTGAATGTACATTTTTATAGTCTGAGAATAGAATGTACATTTTTATACTTATCACGTTTCATAATAGATGTTTGCTCCACATTATATGGAACTCATTTATTTACTGCTTCTACAACTTTCCTACCTCCACGAGCCACATTATCAGCTAGCTATAAAGTTTATAAGGGGAAAGTTGCTTTTTTATTTTATCGATATTGATATGGCGTATCTACTACTAGTTTATGATATTAAAGCATAGCAATTTTATATCCAGAGTGCATACATTATGAGAATCAATTGAAAAAGAGATAATGAAAACCTCAAAATTCTCCAGAGACCCTTTTCACTACATCGTGTGACAAATAAAATTACAATCCATCTGATATGAAGCGATTAAGTGTAAAAAACATATCTAATTTTAACTGTATATTATATTGTATTTAAATTATGGCTGCATATCCCGGTGACATGCTGGACACGAAGGCTCTGATCGAGTCTCTGGAGCCCAGAATCACAAGCTGTCATGTGGGACAGCAATATTGTTTGATTGTCACAACGGCAATACGCACTCTGTGAAAAATTGAACGCTTTCAGCATTGCAAATTTTATATTAGGGTTGCAACGATATCGTGAGTCATAAGGGTTAAAGCTGAAAATCAGCGGTTGTTTCTTTTTGAGAACGCTAGACACTGAACTAACAGCCATTTTGTGAACTGCGACACGCGCTTAATGACTGGCGTTTTTTTATAAATTAACTAGCTATTTTCTTTTTTAATTTTATTGATGTACCTATGTGTGTGTCACAAAATAAATCTATCTATCATATATGTATTAGACAGATAGATAATAATCCATAAGTCAATTTTTTCGGGGTAGAAACCCTTTATCTTTATCAATAAGGGTCATATAACCAATTTTATGTACATCCACACATTTGGAAATCTACTACCATTAAAGATGAGAGATACTTATAAGATATCCAAGTAAGTTAAATTTGGAAATCCGCTATCTGATTTAAAACTAACTGGGAGCGATCATACGACAAATTAGACGAAAACTAATATTGAATCCCTAGATGGTTCATCGATTATTGTTTTGGAAGCACTTGCAAGTGAAGTAGAATAATGGTTATTAAAGTTTCTTAGAAAATATTATCCATTTTGGTTCAATATTTCGTCTATATTTTATGACAAACACGGTTTGAAATATTGCCTGTCCTATATTCTTTTGTCCTTGGTGCTACACATCTCTGTAATGAAATTTATAAGGCGCTTTTAGAAGAACTATCATGGGAATACGGTTTTTGCCGCGGTTGTTCAACCGGTGATTTCCTGGTGTATCTTACACATCAGTGAACTTTGGCGAATGACATTCAAAGTGAATCATTGGCTGTCAATCTAGATTATTTTATAGCCTACATTACAAAGCCTTGAATTAAACAATTTTTAACGGAAGTATCGCGTGTTTTATTTATTTTGTTGAACCTGACGTCTAAGCAGAGATAGCCCATTGGATAAAGAGCTCGGTGGCTCAGTCGTGAAAGACGCGACTTTGACACTAACGCCCGTGGGTTCGATTCCCACACAAGACAAACATTTGTGTGCATGAACATGTCTGTTTGTCTTGGTCTGGTTGTTTTAAGAGAGGTAGGGCACATCAAAGCAGCCCGTCTGGGGAAGTACCTCCACCTCACAGAAAACCGCAGCCAAATAACAACTCCCTAGAAGGTTGTTGTGTTCCTGTGTGTGAGTGAGGTGACCAGTAAGCTCCCAAGGAGTTGCTGTGTAAGCAGCAGAGGAGGCATCGCGCGAGTGGTACTCAATACATTACACGCGTTAATAGGCTACGGTAACTGCTTTACATCAGATAGAATGGCTCCCGACGTTGTACAAAGTGAACAACAGGTTCCTGGTTCGAATCCTGGCATGTACCACCGTGTTTACGGATTTCCATATGTGTAACTATCACTTGTTCAGCGGTGAAGGAAAACATCGCGAGGAAACCCGTGTGCAAGAAATTATATTTCGAAAGACGTGTGACCTTACCTAAGAATGATCTGGTTTTCCCTCCGGGTTGCAGAGGTCTAACGGCAGTCGCTGCATGCAAAAATCAGTATCTTCGCCAAATCCTTAGGGTAAGGTAGCGGACCCGGTCAATACTAGATTACAAAACGGGATAATGATAGAAGAAGAAGATTACAAAGCCTATCTAATGTAAAGTGGCTACCGTAGTCTATGAACGCTTGCAATCCAGCAAGCATCTAACACAGCGGCTCTTTAGTAGCTTAAATAAATAAATATTGTCGGACAAATTACACAACGCTACCTAGCCCCAAAGTAAGCGAAGCTTGTGTTATGGGTACTAGACAACTGATAAACATACGTCAATACATTTTTTTTTGTAAATACATACTTATTATACATAGAAAATACCCAGACCAAGACAAACAGACATGTTCATGCACACAAATGTTTGTACTGTGTGGGAATCGAACCCACGAGCGTTGGTGTCAAAGTAGCGGAACAGCGCGTTTCACCGCTGCGCCACCGAGCTCGTCAATAGCTTACCCCACTCACGGCGAGCGTGCACCAAAGGGCTATGTTAAAAAGCAATCGATTGTTGTACAGGAATCTATTTCACGAAATAAAACAACGATGGCACTGATTGACTTCGATTTAGTGTTTTTAAAGTAACGTTCTAGTCTACGTCTCGTGGCCAAGTGAGAAGTCTATTCGCTATATCTTAGTGTTGCCAGACTACTGAATCACTTGAGTAAATCACTAGTACGAGACCTGTTCCGAAATATCGCGTACGACAAATACTTGCCATAGATAATTAATACACCAACAGTAATGACAGTAAGTGATGGCCCAAAGGAATCTTACACGTTATATGTAAAGACCTGGTGTGAATATATACAGTACAAGTGTACTAAATAATTATGTGTATGAAGTGTCCACGGCATTGATTGACTCTGACGAGCTCGGTGGCTCAGCCGTGAAGAACGCGACTTTGACACCAATGCTCGTGGGTTCGATTCCCACACAAGGCAAACATTTGTGTGCATTAACATATATATTTGTCTTGGTCTGAATGTTTTAACAGAGGTAGGGCGCATCAAAGCAGCCCTGCTGGGGAAGTACCTCCATCTCAAGAAAACCGCAGCCAAATAACATCTCCCTAGAGTTGTGTTCCTGCGTGTGAGTGAGGTCACCAGTGAGCTCCCAGGGAGTTGCTGTGTAAGCAGCAGAGGAGGCATCGCGCGAGTCATAATTAATATATCGCAAGCGTTAATAGGCTACGGTACCTGCTTTACATCCGGTGGGACGTATGCCTCCCGACGTAGTATAAAAAAAAATGATGTCAAAGATGCTGGCGACGTTATCTCGCTGTATAACAATACTGATGCCCTGTACAAAGTTTTATATAGGTATGCATATACATAAATGAATGTAGAATTATCTTCGCTATCTGATAAAAATATAAAATAGTTAACAGATTCAGGTGTTATTTTGCGAAACAAATTTACATGCAATTTGATCTAACCTGCTTTGTGTGCTTCCACCACCTATTAGTTCATGCGGCCTAGCGCCGGCCGGCACCCACCCACTACTGTTAGTAGATGCAACATGCCGACGCTGCCATGGCTGCTGCGGTCGTCCGCCATCTGGAACAGAAAGCTTTCTATTAAAGCAGGTTAGATCAAATTGCATGTAAAAAATATAAAAATCCTGACACCAATCGCTTTTATACCCGAGCCGGCGAACGTATTCACAAGTATTACATTTGGTCTGAACATAAAGACTGTAATTCATACGGGTTATATCCGGAGGTGCTGCGAGTAGTTCACAACTTCCGTGTACGTGCGTACTCGTTCTGTACGTTGTATTTTTAATGCAGAGCACATAACGATGACGGAGAATTTAAATGAAGTTGGATACAAAGAAGTATATAGTCCAAGCTTTAATCTTCTTTATATTTATCATTAAAGCCTAATTTAATGTATACTTTTTTTTTTTTTTTTTTTTTCGCCCAAGAAATTTGAAGGCCCACAAAGGAAGGAACAACCCACACCCGGGTGTGCATTGGTCATTCCTCCGTGAGGGGCACCCTCCGGAAAAAGGGAGGGAGGAGGTGAAATCTTTTAAAGATACCATTTCGTACGAACGAACTGATTATGTCGGATTTCCACCGACTAAAACACCCCCTGGGACTGCCTTTAGCCGGGAAGGCTTCAAAGGCTTCATCTGAAGCGATCACCCCAGGGGAACGGGGTGACGCAAATGTATACTGAATTGCACACACTTATATACTAATGTTGATCCAGTGGTGCATTACATACATGTATATATATATATATATATATATATAGCATACGGCCTACCTGATGTAAAGTGGTTACCGTAGCCCATTAACGCTTGTAATACATTAAGTATCAATCGCGCGATGCCTCCTCTGCTGCATACACAGCAACTCCTTGGGAGCTTACCTCACTCACACGCAGGAACACAACAAGCCTCTAAGAAGTTGTTAATTGGCTGCGGTTTTCTGTGAGGTGGGGGTAGTTCCTTAGACGGGCTTCTTTGTTGCACTCTCCCTCTCTTAAAAACGTTTATGTAATAACAATGTTTAAATTTTTTTCGTAAAATTACATAAAGTATTAATATATAAAGTGAAAGAGTAAGTTTGAACTCACTAATCTCTGAAATTACAAGTTAAATTTGAAAAATTATTTTCAGGAACACCGTTCCTATATGAAATCTATATGTTTGTCTGTGTGTGCGTTTTTTCCGAATATTCGAATTTTGACTTCAGATTCGAATTCAGCATAAAAAAGTAGAATAGGAATGTTCAGGAACACCATTCCTATATAAGGAACATGGTCAAAATGGCCGACAATTTAAAAAAAATTAATTGTTATATAATTGACGAGCCAGGTGTTCTTCTGGCAATGCAAGCTTGCGCATTCTCAACTGGTTACATTTGATAATCCAATTCTTGAGGAAGGTTATGACATGCATTCTTTCATACGAACCAACGGAGCATGCATTAAGCATATGCATTCTTTAATGTCATTGATATCATTATCGTTGTATAGCTACACTGACCCAATTTTATTGATATACCCATTAACGATGTGGAAAAAAACCTACATTGACAAGTTACTTCCGTCATATCTTCTCCGGTCACAATACGTAATGAATAGCATACAATAAAATGTTGTATAAATAATAAAACCAGTTGAGAATGCGCAAGCTTGCATTGCCAGAGGAACACCTGGCTCGTCAATTATATAACAATTCAATTTTTTGTCTTATTTATCGACCATTTTGACCATGTTCCTTAAGAGATAGGAACGGTGTTCCTGAACTTTCCCATTCTACTTTTTTATGCTGAATCCGAATCTGAAGTCAAAATTCGAATATTCGAAAAAAAAAGCGACAGACACGCACACACAGAGACAAACATAGATCTCATATAGGAACGGTGTTCTTGAAAATATAATTCACGTCTAAGTACCCGCGAGGGCCAAATGGCAAATAAACAATCTCTAGAGAACGAGTACCTACCATCCCCATGTCCGGTATTTTCAGGTCGCTGCGAAAAACTCACCCCAATTTTTGTGCCGGTGGCGGTTAAAATATCCATTTTGTATTTCGCCATCACATAAAACCTGTTATTCATGGTTGTATCCGCCGCTCTCCGCGCGTGTGCACTGTACACATTTAATATTTTTAGTGAACTCTTTTATAACATGGCGGGTTTTATTAAGTGAAAAATAAAGTTGTTGGTGAGTCGGCCTTTATTAGTTGTATGTATGTATATCTTCACGCCAGGTCCCTTGCAGGGTAGGCAGAGAGAACCGAGCGCCATAAGACGCGGTCCTTACACACTTCACTCGCTTCTTTCACATTCATAGCTCTTTTCATGCACGCTCGCCGGTTCCTAAGGCTCATGACATCACCTTCTGATAAAACACGACCAATTTGGTCATGGTAGGTTAGTCTTGATCTTCCTCAGCTCCTACATCCTTCCACTCTCGCATTGTATATCTGTTTCGTCATTCTTTCATCTTACATTATTTCTACATGTCCGAACCAACGGAGCATGCCCTTTCTTATCTTAACACCGACACTCTTTCAGACCAACTCTCTTTCGTACGTCATCATTTCGAACTTCATTATGCACATCATTATGATGAACATCATTTCGTTATACCACAAATTTTTCGCAATGCTCGCAAATCGACCGCATTTATTCTTCTACTTTCAAGCTCTCTCTGCCATACCCAGCTATCACTTCCATAAGTTAGCGTTGGGATTAGCACCGCGTTGTACAGCGAGCTGTGCCTTCTGGCTTAGATTTCGGCTGCCTAGCAGTTTACCCAACGCTCCATTTCTTTGTTGGTTGTTCTTTGATAATCCACAGCTATATAATATTGCTTTGGTTGACGTACTAACTGATGATGAAGGTAAATGCAATTTGATCTAAACTGCTTTGCATGTTTCGATGCCCATACGTGACAAACATTTGAGAGCATAAACCTGACTGTTTGTCTTGGTATGATTCTATGTATAGTAAGTATGTATTCACAAAAAAAAATGTGTTTACGTATGTTTATCAGTTGTCTAGTACCCACAAGCTTCGCTTACTTGGGGACTAGATGTCGCTGTGTATATTATCCGATAATATTTAATTACCATTTATTAATGTGACATAATTCATACACGGAAAATATGTAAAGTGTTCTCTGAAAGTAGTTACGTGTAACATTCGTCATTAAAATTACTCTAAACCGTAACTTTTAGCTTCCGTGTTTTTTTTATACCACTAAGGTGGAAATCAAGCTTACGGACTCACCAACAACTTTATTTTTCACTTAATAAAACCCGCCATGTTATAAAAGAGCTCACTTAAAATATTAAATGTGTGCAGTGCACACGCGCGAAGAGCGGCGGATACAACCATGAATAACAGGTTTTATGTGCCTGATGGTATACAGTCACCGTAGCCTATGGACATTTGCTAGACCAGTGGTGTCACTCGTGCGTTGCCGACCCTCTAAAAACCTCTTCACGCATTTCTTCAAGATCTCCATGATGTCCCTTGGAAAAACCTCGACTGGGAGGCTTCATTCCACAGCTTGAGAGTTCTCGGAAGAAAACTTCTCTGGAACCGCACAGTACGCGACCATTGCGGTTCTAGTGTGTGAGGGTGACCACCCCGCCGTCGACAAGTGTTATGATTAACACGCATTCACTGAAAAGACATAAAGAATAATTATAATATAGATATATTCTTTATGTCTTTTCAGTGAATTTAATATATTATATATATATATATATATATGTATATTTTTCTATATATATAAAGAAAAGTATACATCAAGATTATTGTATACCATTGATTAAGTGATGTAAAACGGTTACCGTAGCCTGTGAACGCTTGCAATATATTAAGTATCACTAGCGCGATACCTCTGCTGCTAACACAACAAATCCTTTAGGAGCTTACTGGTGACCTCACACGCAGGAACACAACAACCCTCTAGGGAGTTGAAAATTCATTTGTTAAAATATCCTGTCATTGGTCAATAGACTCCAATCGTTGAGATATTTATGTGTAAAAACACCAAGTCTTTATTTGACGTCAAGTAGCTTATTTGTTTTTGTTCGTGGTCGTACATATTACAAAGATATCAGTGACTCACACATACGGTATGTTTGTGATATGCCACCTTGTTCGTATTAATTATGTATTCTCCTAAATTATTAAGGTAGGTAGGTACAGACTTTACGACACTGTAAAATTTTCTATCAATGACTCTAAGGTTGGCTGGTAGAGATCCCTTATGGGATAAGTCCGCCTATGTGCCATTGTCTCTTTTTGTACTCATTATTATTGTGTATTTCTTAATGTTGTTTGTTCTATTTTTTTATTATTAGATTATTTTTTTTCTGTTTTAAAATCCTTCACTGAAACAGAGTGATCTCAATACTAAAAGTAACTATATCCAGCTGACCCTTCCCCATGGGGAGGACCTGGTGACCTATATATAGTACAGGTATTGCATACCTTTTTTAGGCACCAGCTCCTCACACTTCAGGTTCATTTCTTGCCAATGTTATGTTTGTTTATTATGTACTTAACCTGTGTGTGATGGAAAATAAATAAATAAATAAATATTGGCGGACAAATTACACAGCACCATCTAGCCCCAAAGTAAGCGAAGCTTGTGTTATGGGTACTAGACAACTGATAAACATGCGTAAATATATATTTTTTTTGTAAATACATACTTATTATACATAGTAAATACCCAGACCAAGACAAACAGACATGTTCATGCACACAAATGTTTGTACTGTGTGGGAATCGAACTCACGAGCGTTGGTGTCAAAGTAGCGTAACAACGCGTTTCACCACTGCGCCACCGAGCTCGTCATAATTAATAATAAATAATAAATATATAGTACAAAAATGTACATTAAAGATATTACAAACAAACAAAAACGGAATCTTAAAATCATTCTAATGTAGGTTGCAGGCTCGAAGACCTTCTTCTTCAACTACCCCGTTACCCCGTTTCCTAATCCATTAGGATTGGCGTTTTTGCTATCTAAGCCTAAGGATTTTGGCGAAGAGAAGTTTTTACATAGAGCGACTTCACACCTGCACAACCCAGCGGCAAAACCAGATCGTTCTTAGGTCACACTTTTTTTTAGAAATGTAATTTCTTGGACGTGTGGGTTTCCTCACGATGTTTTTCTTCACCACCGAGCTAGTGATCCTATCCGATACATACCAGGATTCGGGCATGTACCACTAATTTGCCACCTTGTTGTTATTAAAAACGGGACCTTAAAATCATTCTGATGTAGGTTGCAGTCTGATGATCTATGACCATTACCATAAATAAACAAAAGAAGGCAATTCAATAAAGGCATCTCCACACGTATAGTAAAATGAAGCGTCCGTGTGTACATAGCATTTGTTAACCCTTTAATTCGGGCGGGACCCGTTTCTATTACGTTGGGGTCCCCTGGGCCGCTGCGGCCAACCACTATTTTTGCTCGACATAAGCTTTATTAGACCCCTCCTAATAAAGAGAATTTATTTGGTGCCTTCAGAATATAGGCTTATTTTGTATCCACTTTGGTTGGCCAGATTTTGATTCAGTATCACATATTTATAAATTGTGATGAAAAATTGTGATGTGAAAGATTACTGTTTGGTAGGGCCTAGACTTCTCTGGGTTCGTATAAAACTGGGCATCACGCGAGTATTTCTGGTTGCAGCATACGCTCCCGTAAGCTCAGCGTGTGCCCAAGAACTAGAGAAGTTTTGGGAGTCTGTGAGGGATGTTCTGGATTTAGCTGAAGGGAATGAAAGAGTGATTATGTGTGGAGATTTGAATGGATGGGTTGGGATGGGACCAAACGAGACGGCTATGAAGCTGCTCTTGGTCCCTATGGAGATAAGAGAGTGAACGAAGCAGGTAAGTCGATTCTAGATTTATGTATGGAACGAAACCTCCTCGTGTCGAATACTTTATTTCGTCACAAGGATATTCACACGTATACATGGAGACGGAATGACCAAAAAAGTGTGATTGATTTGATTATAATTGATAGACGTCTCCGAAATACTATAATGGATACAAGAGCCTTTAGAGGTCCCACTCTTGAAACGGACCACTACCTGGTGGTAAGCCGGTTTGTGGGACTTTTCAAGAAGTGGAGGCATTGGCGAGTGCGTATCCCTTTCGGAGATCATGAAAGGATAAGGAGTGAAAAATTGCAAGATGAAAGTGTAAGGAGAATGTATGTACATCTGGTAAGCGAAAGACTTGCAAATGCAAGTCTTTCCGGCACAGATGTGGATGATTGCTGGAAAGTTCTGAAAGAAAGTATGGTGGATAGTGCAAAAGAAGCATGTGGATGCGCAAAGAGGCATAAAACATTGAAAGGGGATGCCTGGTGGGATGCGGAGGTTGAATCCTCCGTAGCAAGAAAGAGGAAAGCGTGGCTGGATTATGTATCATCTTTGCCCTTAAATGAAAGTATGAGAGAGAAGAAGAAAGAAATGTACCGTCAATGCAAGAATGAAACCAAGGCTTTAGTGAAAGAGAAGCGTGAAAGACAAATTATGAATGAGGAAGAGAGGCTGACGAGAAACTTCGAGGCAAATACCAAACTCTTTTGGAGAGAGGTAAAGAAGTCTCGGGGTGGTTCGTCGGCATCCAGTATGAACAAGATTAAGTCTAAAGCTGGTATCATTCTTGCAAACACTCAGGAAGTGTTAGAACGGTGGAGTGAATATTTTGAGGAAATGTACGAATATGCCTCGGACGCTGACAATGAGAGTGAGTCTGATGCTCACTCCGCGTTGACGGCGTCCGATGAAGGTATAACTATGGATGAGATAGAATGGTCGATACGAAGTTTGAAAAATGGAAAGTCTGCGGGAATTGATATGATTACAGCTGAGATGATCAAACTAGGTGGCACTTACGTCCGGGACGCCTTCTGGTACTTATGCAACCTTTGCTGGAGAACTGGAAGGGTCCCAATGGACTGGGGACGCGCAGTCATCGTACCCTTGTATAAAGGCAAGGGATCACGCATGGACTGCGCCAACTATAGGGCCATCAGTTTGATCAGCTTAGCAGCAAAAGTATATGGAAAGATAATTGAAAGGAGAATGAGGGTGAAATCTGACGAAATGCTGTGGGAGGCACAAGGAGGATTCCGAAATGGAAGGGGATGTACGGATCAAGTTTTCTCGCTCCGCAATATCGTAGAGAAGCATCTGGCCACAGACCAGAAGGTTTTCTGCGGTTTTGTGGATCTTGAGAAGGCATTTGATAGGGTTGTGCGAAAGGAACTGTGGTGCATATTGCCGAGATATGGGATTGACGGCTCACTGCTGCGTGCTGTGCAGTCCACCTACAAGGATTGCTCAGCATGTGTGCGAATAGATGGCAACATGTCACCCTGGTTTGATGTCAAAATTGGTGTCAAACAGGGTTGCATGTTGTCTGCTAGGCTGTTTATTCTGTATCTCGATAGTTGTCTACAGAGAATAAGATCGACGAATGTAGGATTACGCATGGGTGACCTAGTGGTGAACTGTCTGCTGTATGCAGATGATGCTGTCCTGTTAGCAGAAACACCATCTGAGCTGCAAACACTAGTCACAATGATGAAAGACGAATGTATGAAGGAAGGCTTACTATTGAATGAGAAGAAAACAAAGATTATGGTATTTGAAAGAGAAGAAACCAGAACCAATGTAAGAATTACGGTAGATGATGAAGTGTTGGAACAAGTGAATGAGTTTGTATATCTTGGATGCGCTTTCAGCAGGGATGGAAGGTACACCGCAGATGTGGAAAGGCGAGTGAGTGCTGGGAATAGTGTGAATGGAGCGTTGGGAAAACTTCTTGGCAGTAAAAACCTGAGCCAGAAGGCGCAGCTGGCTATACACAATGCAGTGCTGGTCCCAACGCTTACTTATGGAAGCGAGAGCTGGGTATGGCAGAGAGAGCATGAAAGTAGGATAAACGCGGTTGAAATGCGAGCGTTGCGCAAAATCTGTGGTGTAACGCTTGCAGACCGTATCCGCAATGATGAGGTTAGAAGCAGAGTTGGTCTGAAAGAGAGCGTCGGTGTTAAAATAAGAAGAGGCATGCTCCGTTGGTTCGGACATGTAGAAAGAATGCAGGATGAAAGAATGGCGAAGCAGATATACAATGCAAAAGTGGAAGGATGTAGGAGCCGAGGAAGGCCAAGACTTACCTATCATGATCAGATTGGTCGTGTTCTATCAGAAGGTGATGTCAGGAGCCCTAGAAACCGGCGAGCGTGCATGAAAAGAGCAATGAATGTGAAAGAAGCGAGTGAGGTATGTAAGGATCGAGTCGCGTGGCGCTCGGTTCTCTCTGCCTACCCCGTAAGGGATTTGGCGTGAAGTTATAGATAGATAGATAGATAAATTGTGATCTTTTATCTTCGCCGCCGCCGGTGGTCGGATGGTCGCGTACTGTGCGGTTCCGAAGAAATTTTCTTCAGTTTCAAGGGGTTTCAAGTTTTGGAACGAATTCCCAGCCAAGGTTTTCCCAAGGGACTACAGCATGGGATTCTCCAAGAAATGCGTGAAGAGGTCTTTAGACGGTCGGCAACGCATTAGTGACACCCCTGGTGTTACAAATATCCATAGGGTACTGTGGCTGTTTACCATCAGGCAGTCCGTATGCTTGTTTGCCACCTTAGTGGTATAAAATAATCTGCTTCATTACTATCAATGAACGCTTCATAAAAGTGCGTCGTACACGTTCTGAATGAAACGAAACGCCGAGATTAACCCTACCTACAGGAAATAAAATTATATAATAATAATAAATTTATTTATTTGTTCCACAATTTACATAACAAACACATGTATAAATATAGTACCAGATCATTGTGGAGTACACATATGTGCAACATCTTGCATCTATAAATCTAGTGCTTTACGAGCTTTTCTATATCATCGTAAGAAAGACCCATTAACCAGTCCTTTGCCTGACTCCTACATGCTCCTCTATTTAGAGTGTAAATGGAAATTTGTCTGTTTACTTTATTATAAAGATCATAGCCATGGAAACAGAAAAAGTGACCAGACTTGTCCTTACGTCTCTTCTGAGCTATTAGGTTGGGCTCATAAGGGTAACGGGTGTGCTGCTTGAGGATAGTGTTCTGTACGAAAAGTTGACCGACTGTCAGAACCCCAGCCCTCTTGTACAAATCACTCCTGGTGAATCCAAAGGGTAGATAGAACATAACCTTTAAAACAAATCGCTGGACTCTTTCCAGCGTAATTATTGTGCTTTTAGCAGCACCACCTCATGGCATGAAGTGATGCAGTATACCAACTGGTATACTAAGCAGTTAACAAAATTTTATCATCCGCCTCATAACGCAGATTCTTAAATATATAAATTAGTTTCTAATCCTTCCTGCTAGTTGATTTATATGCGTATGAAAGTTCATCCTATAGTCAATTATTTTGCCTAAATATCTTATAGAATCCACTCTATCCAATTTCGTGCAAATTAATTAGATATATTAGTTATTCCAAGAATGTGCTTGAATTACAAGATCTGAAGCTGAGACTTGTATTGTATGCCTTAGGGAAAATGTAATATATTTAGTATTATCTTTATTGGGCGCTAGGAAATTTTTATGGACCCAATTGTTTATAGTGTATCATTGAGTATACTTCCCGCCGGATATCACCACTGAATAAGATAGAGGTGTCATCTGTGAAGGTGATAATTCTACCGTCACCAATATTGACATTAAATATATCATTCATATACAATAGGTATTTATAGGTAGGCCCAAAAATACTGCCTTGTGGCATGCCATAGAATACAAATGTCTCACCACTTATTTGATTGCTTATTTTGACATATTGAGTATGCTCAGTTAAGTAGTCTAGTATATCTTTATGCTAAGTCTCTTGCGAGGTAGGCAAGGAGTCATGTGTTTATCACACGCTCCAAAAATCTGTGCACTCAGTTGTCATTTGCATACAGAGCGGGTCGTATGCTTGTCACACAAATTGTCCAAAGAATAGCATAACAAAATATTTCAGTTTACTCACGTCTCCCTAAACTCTCAACTCTTAGCGTAATATCCTAACAGAGTTTATTATCAGGATGCTTCACGAATATTCGCAGCTGGAAATAATTAACCCGTCATCGTGTATTGTTCTGGGTACGGTAACGTGTCTGTGACGTGGGAACGCAGTTTACGTTAACACACGGTTTGAAGTTATCGCTTATCATCCAACATTACATCTTAACGAATTAGGATAAAGACGTATATGTAGGTATCATTTAATAGTTTAGGTACTAACTGGACCCGGTATTTCATGGGACTCGCTTTTTCTTACTATATTCCTTTTTTAGGGTTCCGTACCCAAAGGGTAAAACGGGCCCTATTACTGAGACTCCGCTGTCCGTCCGTCCGTCTGTCACCAGGCTGAAACTTATGTACCGTGATAGTTAGACATTTGAAATTTTCACAGATGATGTATTTATGTTGCCGCTATAACAACAAATACTAAAAAACAGAATAAATAAATATTTAAGTGGGGCTCCCATACAACAGACATGATTTTTTTTGCCGTTTTTATAGATAATGGTACGGAACCCTTCGTCCACGAGTCCGACTTGCACTTGGCGGTTTTTCTTGGCTTCTAAGGGTCGTATCGTGATATTGAATAGTATATAACCTCCCTCTAGAACTGGTCTATGAATGTTTCAAGTCCGACTGGTACTTCCAGAAATTAACAAACAATGTGGCTGTGTACTTTTTACTATAGATACACCTTGACTCCATCACATTAATTGGGTCTTCTGCTTCTTAGCGTTACGGCGTTTCTTTTTTCCGTTAGGATTGTCGGTGTCCGCTACCTAAACCTAAGGATTGTGCAAATATACAGATTTTTACACGGTGCGACTGCCGTCAGACCTGCGCAACCCAGAGGGAAAACCAGGCCTTTCATAGGTGAAGACGCACGTCTATCGAAATGTTATTTCTTGGATGTGCTGGTTTCATCACGATATATTCCTTGACCGCCGAGCTAGTGATAATTACAATGTATGTATGTATATCTTCACGCCAGGTCCCTTGCGGGGTAGGCAGAGAGAACCGAGCGCCATAAGACGCGGTCCTTGCATACTTCACTCGCTTCTGTGACATTCATAGCTCTTTTCATGCACGTTCGCCGGTTCCTGCGGCTCCTGACATCACCTTCTGATAAAACACGACCAATTTGATCATGGTAGGTTAGTCTCGGCCTTCCCTCGTCTCCTACATCTTTCCACTTTTGCATTGTATATCTGTTTCGTCATTCTTTCGTCCCGCATTCTTTGTACATGTCCGAACCAATGGAGCATGCCTTTTTTTGATAATCACAAACATGTACATAAATCCTAAAACACGAATTTAGTGGTATACGCCAGTATTCGAACTGGGGATCTGTTGGTCAATAGGCCGGTTCTTTATACACTGTGCTGTCACTGGTCTCAGATCACAATAATTAGGTATTTACAATAAATACAATACAATTGTATCTTCAATAAATGAATATGGCATCAAACATACCCTGGAATATTTAAAAAAAAAAATCGGCCAAGTGCGAGTCGGACTCGCGCACGAAGGGTTCCGTACCATTATCTATAAAAACAGCAAAAAAATCACGTTGTTGTATGGGAGCCCCCTTAAATATTTATTTTATTCTATTTTTTAGTATTTGTTGTTATAGCGGCAACAGAAATACATAATCTGTGAAAATTTCAACTGTCTAACTATCACGGTTCAAGAGATACAGCCTGGTGACAGACGGACGGACGGACGGACGGATAGCGGAGCCTCAGTAATAGGGTTCCGTTTTACCCTTTGGGTACGGAACCCTAAAAAGAAATTATGCATCGATTTGTAATTGGCAGACATACTACTACACCTAGCTCATCCCACCGCTGGGATACCTTTCAACCGAAGAGGTTTAGAGCATACTCAATCACACTACTCAATTGCAGAATGGCGGAGGCCAGTATATCGCCCGAAGGCCATTGACTTAGCTTAACGACTATCGTCTATCGACAAGAGGACCGTCGGCTTAATGTACCCTTTTTGACGAGCTCGGTGGCTCAATCGTGAATGACGCGACTTTGACATCAACGCTCGTGGGTTCGATGCCCACACAAGACAAACATTTGTGTGCATGAACATGTCTGTTTGTCTTGGTCTGGACGTTTAAAGAGAGGTAGGGCGCGTCAAAGCAGCCCGTCTGGGGAAGTACCTCCACCTCACAGAAAACCGCAGCAAAAAAACAACTCCCTAGAGGGTTATTGTGTTCCTGCGTGTGAGTGAGGTCACCAGTACGCTCCCAAGGAGTTGCTGTGTAAGCAGCAGAGGAGACATCGCGCGAGTGATACTGAATATATCGCAAGTATTCATAGGCTACGGTACCCGTTTTACATCAGGTGGGCCGTATGCTTGTATTGCCTCCCAACGTAGTATAAAAAAAAAGTCAGAGACGCTCAAAATAAATAAACAATTATAATGACAAGCGGAGCGATGCGATCAAGCTCTCTTTGCATTGCTTTGATTGGCAAATATATCGTAGGTTAATATAAAAATCGGCCAATAGAACCTCCCCCTCATTTTATTAGTTAAAAGTCAACGGAAGTGCCTTACCCTCAAGCACTATAATAATTCCTTGAAGGATTCTTGACTTCTTGAGCAAGAATTAGATCAGTCCATAGAATCCATAAGTCCACAGAACTGTTTGTTTGGAGGGAGGCATGCAAGCATGTGACTCGACCGATGTAAAGTGGTCACCGTAGGCTACGAATGCTTGCAATACATGAAATAGCACTCGTGCATTGCCATCTCTGCTGATAACACAGGAGCTTGTTGGTAATCTCACTCAATCGCCTATACCTAACAAACCTCCAGGGATTTGTTATTGGCAGAGCTGCGATAGCCAGCGGAGCCACATTACCCTCAAAATTGCCGTTTGGGGTAGACTGATGTCATCCAGCTAGCGTTTAGACGGTAATAGTGAGAAACTCCAAAATCGACACACTAATAGCTAACATATTGTAGTTTTGTATCCTTTAATTTGAAATTTAAATGTTCGTTGGTGAGGAAGAACGGTCCAAAATCGTTCCAATTAGAAAAAAAAACATATGGGAAAACGTATGGCCGGCCACTCTGCAGTGCAGAGTCTGCACTGCACTCCCATCAACAGAAAAAGTAACAGCACTCGTCGCTAGATGTCGTACAGGGTTCCATATATTTTTAAAAATTAAAAAATTTAAAATAAAATATTTAAATATTTTTTAAATTTAAAAAATATCAGCTCTGCCTACACAGCTTGCTGTTATTTACTAGTTTTAGCAGACAGCCATGACGCTCCCGGGTTAAACAATCGAAAACATCCAAACCAAGGCAAACATATATTTTCATGCACACAAATATTTGTCCTGTGTAAAAAACTCACAAACGTTAGTGTTAAAATACTATTCAAATTCATTTATTAAGCCATCCAGCCCCAAAGTAAGCGAAGTCTTATGGGTACTAGACAACTGATAAACATACCTAAGTACATTTTTTATAATACATACGTATTGTAGTTTGTGTTAGTACCTACCTTAACTATATTGGTGTTTTGGTTTTGTTTAATTTACATGTTTTGTAATGGTTAAATATCATTGTATATTCTTGGTCCATGTCGTCACTCTTGACTTTCACTGAAAACCAGTGCTGGGAATTCTTTGCGAGTTCCTAGCATAGAACCCTGATTGAGAGTCAATTCTGATTTCACTTGTGTGTATGTGTACATAGTTTATTGTAAAATTATTATGTGAAGTTGGAATATTTCTATTTCTATTTCTATTTCTATTTCTATTTCTATTTCTATTTCTATTTCTATTTCTATTTCTATTTCTATTTCTATTTCTATTTCTATTTCTATTTCTATTTCTATTTCTATTTCTATTTCTATTTCTATTTCTATTTCTATTTCTATTTCTATTTCTATTTCTATTTCTATTTCTATTTCTATTTCTATTTCTATTTCTATTTCTATTTCTATTTCTATTTCTATTTCTATTTCTATTTCTATTTCTATTTCTATTTCTATTTCTATTTCTATTTCTATTTCTATTTCTATTTCTATTTCTATTTCTATTTCTATTTCTATTTCTATTTCTATTTCTATTTCTATTTCTATTTCTATTTCTATTTCTATTTCTATTTCTATTTCTATTTCTATTTCTATTTCTATTTCTATTTCTATTTCTATTTCTATTTCTATTTCTATTTCTATTTCTATGGTAGCTACGATTAATTTTCAGACTAGGCGTTCGCAGACGCTTTCTCATGCCAATAGTACAATAAACCAGTTGAGAATGCGCAAGCTTGCATTGCCAGAGGAACACCTGGCTCGTCAATTATATACCTAACAATTCAATTTTTTTTTAATTTGTCTACCATTTTGACCATGTTCCTTAAGAGATAGGAACGGTGTTCCTGAATATTCCTATTCTACTTTTTTATGCTGAATCCGAATCTGAAGTCAAAATTCGAATATTTGAAAAAAACGCACACAACACACAGACAAACATATAGATTTCATATAGGAACGGTGTTCCTGAATGTAACACACTCACATAAAACCTACTTTACATAACTATAAATATCATCGTGGCATGTACAATACATCTTTTAAATATTCAATACTAATTCTGCCACGTTTTGTTCATCTCGTGTAAATAAAACGTGGCAAAATTAGTATTTTTCATACGTTATGTTTTGTTCATACGAGGCCCATACGGATTTTTCGTTTATATTCATTGCTACTCACTAAAAATCTGTATTTTCGCCAAATCCTCAGGCTTACGTAACGGACTCCGCCAATCTTAATGTATTAGGAAAAGGTATGACACGACGAAGAAGTAAGATCCGTTGCTAATCACTGCCACCGAGATCGTCATAACTGATACCGAGAGATATGGAGCCGTATCTTTGTTTGCTATACAGCATAGTGTAAAAATGTTTAATATACAGGTAAAGGTAAAGAATGACTATTATATACAGGTAGGGCGCATCAAAGCAGCCCGCCTGGTGAAGTACCTCCACCTCACAAAAAATTGCAGCCAAATAACAACTCCGTAGAGGGTTGTTGTGTTCCTGTGTGAGTGAGGTCACCAGTAAGCTCCCAAGGAGTTGCTGTGTAAGCAGCAGAGGAGGCATCGCGCAAGTAATACTTAATATATTACAAGCCTTAATAGGCTACGGTACCCGCTTTACATCAGGTGGGCCGTATGCTTGTACGCCTCCCGACGTAGCATAAAAAGAAAGAAAAAGCGGGTTGCACTCCGGGAGTGCCGGCAGAAGTGAAAACTTGAACATTAACGTTGTGCATTTTTGAATACTTTGGAATGGTTAGGGAATAATTTCGCACGAATTGCTTTATTTATCAGTATAAAAGTACTATCATGTATGTGGTAAAATACAATAATCATTTATTGCGCTATCGTACACAAACATGACAATTTATATTACATTAAAAATTTAAAACTTCAGAATTATTACAATTATTTCACGAGTACATTAAAAAGTTTATCACTCAGAAAAAACAACTTTCATCCATAATTTCAACGACTCTTTCCAGCATCTTTACTTCTTCTTCTCTTTACTAGCATCATCATCGCCAATCTCTAAAACTCAAACACAAACGCGCATGCACCCTGCGCCGCGCCGCTTAAACCAAACAGCGATGTTGATAAACGTTGAACGAAACGCGTAAACGCCAAGAATTTCATGGCGCTTACAACGTTTTAGTCGCGATAAAATAATGCCCTATGAACGATCTAGCGCTTCATGTTTTAATTGTTTAATTAGAGGTAACTAATGTTTTAGCGCTGCAGCGAACTTAAGTTCTAATTCTCACCAAAATCTTACGGTCAGGGTCACGTGTCCTGACGCGAGTTTAGCATTTTTAACTCGTGCCAAAAAGTGCACAAAGCCGCTAAAGAAGTTTTCACTTCAAAAGGATACACAACGCGACAGTTAAAGGATGTAGGAGCCGAGGAAGGCTAAGTCACCAATAGTCGACAAAATTCGTCGTGTTTTATCTAAAGGTAATGTTAAAACCAGCGAGGGTGATAAAAAGAACTATGAATGCTAAAAAAGTGATACCTGTATATTTACTTAAATGCGTGTATATTTACTTAATTTCTTACCATCATAAATAGATACGACAAAACTTATACTTGACTCAGGCGCCCCATCTGGCGGAAATTTATAGACACACAAAAAATATCCACCTTCCCTGTACACAGCTGACGCTCAACTTCTTGTTGCAAAAACATGGAATATCTCCAGAACTATCGGACAAGACGCTCCGCCCCGTTTAGTATTCACAAAGCGATGCCACCAATAAAAATTCAGCCTTCGCATACAATGTGTGAAGTCCCGTGGATCACATAAAGTGAGGTTTATGATGGAACCATTCAGCAAATACAAAGTAGACGACCAATTTTTGGCTAATGTGGTCTTTTGAAACTCGTAGAGGACGTACAGCTCTTATATTAGATAAGATAAAGATAAAAATCATTTATTTGCTATTAGACCCTTACGGGCACTTAGCCACGTCTTACATTCATTAAATTAAATCATATTGTATCTTAATAATTTACCATTTTTTTTTTTACTTTTAATCTCTCTTTTTTAATCTACCAGCATTTCGGAAATGACCATTGGCGAAGAAGAAATGCCAAAAGAAACTATTAGAGATACATTTCTTTGATCGCGTTTTTAAATTTGACGTAACGTTTAAATCAATATTCGCTTCCACTTGCCTTACCTGTGTGTCTTGTATATAGAAACGCGTTGTTACGTTACTTTGACACTAACGCTCGTGGGTTCGATTCCCACACAGTACAAACATTTGTGTGCATGAACATGTCTGTTTGTCTTGGTCTCGGTGTTTTCTATGTATAATAAGTATGTATTTACAAAAAAAAAATGCATTTACGTATGTTTATCAGTAAAGTTGTCTAGTTATGTTGATACTGTTGATTGTAGGCACTTGGTGGAATTTTGAAGACATCTCGTTAATGTTAATACTTGCACTTGTACAGATTCCACTTCAAAAGTTGTGAAGTGGAATCTGTACAAGTGCAAGTATTAACATTAACGCGAAGTTGTCTAGTACCTATAACACAAGCTTCGCTTACTTTGGGGCTAGATGGCTTAATTGTGTAATTTTTCCGACAATATTTATTTATTGTTTTTATACAACGACGGAAGACATACAAACACACGGCCCACCTGATGTAAAGAAGTTACCGTAGTCTATAAACGCTCGTAATACATTAATTATCTCTCGCGCGATGCCTCCTCTGCTGCTGCTAACACAGCAACTTTTTAGGACCTTACGGATGACCTCACTCACGCCCAGGAAAACAACAACCCTATAAGGAGTTCTTATTGGGCTGCGATTTTATATGAGGTGGAGGTACTTACCCTTTGATACAGCTTTGATGCGCTCTTCCTCTATCTATCTATAACATCACGCAAAATCCCTTGCAAAGCAGGCAGAGAGAACAGAGCGCCACATAACTCGATCCTTACAAATGTCACTCGCTTCTCTAACATTAATTGCTCTTCTTATGCACACTCGTCGGTTCCAAGGCTCCTGACATCACCTTTTGATAAAACAAGATCAATTAGGTCATTTACATAATTAAGTCATGGCCTTCCACGGCTCCTGTATCCTTCTACTTTCGTGTTGTCTGAATTGACGGAGCATGCCTCTTCTTATTTTAACACCGACACTCTCTTTCAGATCAGCTCTGTTTCTAACATCATCATTATGAATACGGTCTATAAGCGTTACGCCACAAATTTTACGCAAAGCTCAGATTTCGACCGCATTTATTCTATATTCATGCTGTATCTGCCATAACCAGCTCTCGCTTTAATAAGTAAGCGTTGGGACCAGCACTACATACTACTACTGAGTATAGCGAGCGGTGCCTTCTGGCTCAAGCTTTTACTGCCAAGAAGTTTTCCCAAAGCTCTATTCACACTATTCCCAGCACTCACTCGTCTTTCCACATCAGCGGTATACCTTCTATCCCTCCTGAAAGCGCATTCAAGATATACAATCTCGTTCACTTGTTCCTTCGTCTTCAACCGACTTCGTCATCAACCGTAATTCTTACATTGGTTCTGGTGTCTTCTCTTTCAAGTACCGTTATATTTGTCTTCTTCGCATTCAATAGTAAGCCTTTCTCTAAACAATCGTCTTTCATTATTGTGACTAGTATTTGCAGTTCATATGGTATTTCTACGAGTACGGTAACGTCTGCATAATGCAGACAGTTCACCACTAGGCCACCCATGCGTCAATCCTACATTTGTCGACCTTATTCTTTGTAGACAACTATCGAGATACAGAACAAACAGCCTATCAGACAACACGCAACCCTTTTTGACAGCAATTTTGACATCAAACCAGGATGACAAGTTTGCCATCTATCCGCACACATGCTGAGCAATTCTTGTAGCTGAACTGCATAGCACGGTGCAGTGCACCATCAATCCCATATCTAGGCAATATGTTCCATAGTTCCTTTCGCACAATCCTATCAAATACTTTCTCAATATTCATAAAATTGCAGAAAACCTTCTGGTATTTGGCCGATGCTTCTCCCCGATTCAATTTCGGAATCCTCCCTGTGCCTCCCACAGCATTTCATAAGATTTCACCCTCATTCTACTTTCAATTACTTTTCCATATACTTTTGCTGCTAAACTGATCAAACTGATGGCCCTATAGCTGGCGCATTCCATGCGTCACCCCTTACCTTTATGGACAATATGACTGCGCGCATCCAGTCCATTAGGACTCTTCCAGTTCTCCAAGATAGACTTCATAAGTACCAGAAGGCGTCCCGGACGTAAATGTCACCTAGTTTGATCATCTCAGCTGTGATCAGATCAATTGCCGCTGACTTGACAGTTTTCAAGCTTCGTATCAATCATTCAATCTCATCCATAGTTATGCTTTCGTCGGATGCTGTCAACGTAGAGTAAGCATCAGAATCACTATCATTGACAGCGTCCGAGTCATAGTCATTCGTTTCTTCAAAATATTCACTTTACCGTTCTAACACTTCCTGAGTAATTCGCAAGAATGATCCCAGTTTTAGACTTATCTTGCCAATTCTTAAAATCCAGAGAAGTCTAGGCCCTACGAAAAGTAATCTTTTACGCCAGAGGCTAAGCGAGAGTAGACTACGACACCTACATCAGCACTGGCATGATCGTCCCGGTCTACGCCAAATCATAGGGTCATTATTCCACGGGGCAAATCATCGGTGTCGCTCCCCTGGCGCTTAGTCTCTGTCACACAGAAAGCATCAAAGCGTCTTGCATTCATTACATCAGCTCGGTCATCTTATCACTCAATCCACCCCTCACATTTCACGTGCCTATGTTGCATTCAGCTCCCCTCGACCTGCCGGAATTGGCGCTGGTGGTGGTTGTGCCCCTACTGCCGTATGCACCTATGTTCACACCGACGGGGGCGTATCCTCGCACATCGGTGCGCCAGGTTTGGGTCCAGAATTGCAATCTAATTGATTGGCAGGGTTCGCAAACGAGCAGACTTACGGCACGTGACACCAAAACAGCACTTCCTCTCTTAAGTAGAAACCTCACAGAACACCAAACTTGTATAGAGAAATGATCCCCATTTTTCCATATGTCACTTTAGGAATTACAGTATCACATGATACGTAAAAGTAATAATATTGTGATATTATACAATTATACATATCATATATAATTATCTAATATGATCAATAGATTTGATTTTCTTTACACACTTCTACTCCTCTTAACAACGTTTAAATTGAAGCTTGTTTTTATAAATAGTTTTTACTATTAAAATATTTGGTTAATAATCATACATAAGCTCGATGTCGTTCTACGCAATATAGTATACAGTATAACTTTCCTCCCTTTTCTATTATCTCAATATATATCGCATACATATATCGAGATACTCAGATCGAATCAGATATGGCATATCACGTGTAACCTTTCCCAACTCATTCTCCGGGAGTCTTCGCATAGATGTGTATATTGTGTAATCCATATAGATTGCTTGTTTTTGTTAACGGCGTAGCAAGCACTCCCTATACACTCGTTGTTATACCTTACTCTATCAATTCACACGACTCAGGTGGCCATTCTTTGAGATTATTTTTGGACATCTTATTTTTAACTTCACATTTCAAAGGAACTTATTGTAATCGTACCAAAATAAAATTTCGTTGGCATGTTTACATTTTATTGCCAAGTGAGTCATCTTTATCATTTTTGAAGGGATGGTTGTTCGTGTATTTATTACGTCCGAGGGTATAAAAACAAAAGCTTTTGCTCAATTTACTCAGTGTAGTGTTGTGTTGTGAAAATTCGTAGTATTGGTGTAAATTAACCTCTATACATAGATATAACCAGACCAATTTTGATAGATAATTATTGAAGATAAATAAAGTAAATAAATAAAAATGCCTTTATTGGTTCCACAGAGTTATTCTATTAAAACTAGATGTCGGTGTCTCCTTTTTGGCTTTTTTAAAAGTCTGTCTCAGGAGACGTTAGTCTTCCGTACCTTAATTTAATAATATGCTAAATTAAAGGAAAAGCATTAAAAGGCTTATATTACTCTTAAAATTAACAGTTTTGTACGTACACTAAAATATGGGCGTATAAATGCATGAATTATATTGTGTGTAGTAAGTTGGTACAGAATGAGTTTAAAACACGAAAAACAAAATGATGAATCCAAACCAGCAACTGTAAGAGTGTCTCTGTTTCGTCATAAGTTAAAGTTTTTATCCATTTAGTTACTTCTCTTTTGCAATCACGAGATATTAATGTGTACATATGTTTAATAATATATATATATATATACTATTCATCGAAACTATCCGAGGTAGGGTCGCCGTGCAAAATGGATTTACCATTTCCAAAATAGCGAAAATATTTCTATTCGAACACGTTGAATCATTCAACTGTTATCGCATGGATTTTGTTTCGCGTTGATAATCACGAAAAATTTCTTTTAAACTATTAGTCCAACTGTCCAGTAGTTTAAAACAACAAATATTTTTGAAATAATGTTGAGAAATGATTGTAATAGAGACAAATATTTAATGGATGCGTTATGAAAGTACACACATCAAAAGTGTCTAGGGATCAACATATATTTTTGCAATAACTTTTCTCCTGATTGATATTAATTAAAATTTTCTTTAAGGATTCATCAAATAAAGTGTTTTCGTTTGTCTACAGTAACGATAAACCAAGTCACCTTTGCATTAATAAAGAAATTTGCCATTTTCATAATAACGGGATTTTTGACATTTGAACCACTAACATTAAAGTTCGAAAAAAAGACTGAAATAACAGTTTTCTTTAAAATTTTATTGGGTAACTTAAACAATTAATAATCCGTGTTTCTACCGCGAACACTAACAACACAGGAACATCGGTTTGGCATACTCAAAATGAGTTCATCCAAATCACACTGTGGAATGGCCGCCCATGTTCGTTGCAACAACAAAAAAAGGTCTTCTTGCGACTGGATACCCTCCATATTCGGCAGAGCTCTTCTCTGTAGCATATCCCATGCATGCTCAATCGGGTTCAAGTCTGGCGACTGAGCAGGCCAGGGCATGACATTGATGTTAGCTGCGGCGAGAGTCTGTCTTACAACTCTTGCGGTGTGCGGTCGTGCATTATCATGCATTAACTGAAATAAGGGACCGATTTGCACTTGTAGAGGAACGCTGACGTCTGATATAATCGTCTCAGCATAAATTTGAGCGTTGAGGTTGCCTCTGATCCAAATCAACTCAGTTCTTCCGCCGATCCAAATACCCGCCCATACCATGATGGTTCCACCACTATTAGGATGGACTTCCTGGCAGGATTTTAATCGCTGTTGGCGTCCAGGGGTTCTCCAGTGTCGTATACGTCTTGTATCCGGTCTCATACCAAAACGAGACTCATCAGAAAAGCACACGAAACGCCATTGTTCTTCTGCCCAATTTCTGTGTTCAAGAGGCCATTGATATCGAATCCTACGATTGTGCATTGCTATAGGTGGTACCCTTAGCGGTCTTCGGGAATGAAGGTTCACTTCATGCAAGCGGTTTCTGACTGTTTGGTCGCTAATTAAGTTCCCTGAAGAGTGATGAAGCGTCACGGCTAACATCATGGCGGTTATTGTTGGAGCTCTTCGCGTTGTGATTTGAATGTATCGGTCTTGTCTCCGTGTGGTGCAGCGATACCGTCCTCCATGGCGCTCAGCCACGGTACCAGTGCTTCGGTAACGTGTCCAAAGTCGACTGATAACACTCTGACTTGTATTCAGAGCTAAAGCCACAGTACGTTGCCGGGAACCAGCTTCTATCATTCCCACGTGTTGTTAGTGTTCGCGGTAGAAACACAGATTATTAATTGTTTAAGTTACCCAATAAAATTTTAAAGAAAACTGTTATTTCAGTCTTTTTTTCGAACTTTAATGTTAGTGGTTCAAATGTCAAAAATCCCTTTATTATGAAAATGGCAAATTTCTTTATTAATGCAAAGGTGACTTGGTTTATCGTTACTGTAGACAAACGAAAACACTTTATTTGATAAATCCTTAAAGAAAATTTTAATTAATATCAATCAGGAGAAAAGTTATTGCAAAAATATATGTTGATCCCTAGACACTTTTGATGTGTGTATGTATTAACATATAGTTAAATATGTTACCGACATTAATATGTTGATTAATTACTTATATTGCTCTGTATTTTATTGGAAGATTATCGCTTTTTTCATCATCGTCATCTCAGCGTGTATTCTAACCCACCTGCTAGGCGTGGCAACTAAAGCAAATCGCCCTCAAAAACATTAGTTATATTTTATTTAGTGATGAAACCATTTTTTTTTACATTTTGACGATCGCGGTGGCTCAGTCGTGAATGACGCGACTTTGACACCAACGCTCGTGGGTTCGATTCCCACATAAGGCAAACATTTGTGTGCATGAACATGTCTGTTTGTCTTGGTCTGGATGTTTTAAGAGAGGTAGGGAGCATCGAAGCAGCCCGTCTGGGGAAGTACCTCTGCCTCACAAAAAACCGCAGCCAAATAACAACTCCCTAGAGGGCTGCATGAAGTCACCAGTAAGCTCCCAAGGAGTTGCTATGTAAGCAGCAGAGGAGGCATCGCACGAGTGATAGTTATCTCAAGTGTTAATAGGCTACGGTACCCGCTTTACATCAGGTGGGCCGTATTGTATGCGTCCAACGTAGTATAAAAAAAACTGAAAACTTCACCGATTTGTTCAAATTCGAAATTTAACTTGATGTGGTTGTAACTGTGGTGTGAAGTCTAGCTACTTTTTAAGGTTGGTTTTAACCAAGGCTTGTTGATTCAATACTTTACAATCGAAGCTCTTGGATGCGTTTCTTCAGGACAAACATTTGAGAGCATAATCATATCTGTTGGTTTTGGTCTGGATGTTTTAAAAAGAGGTATTGTGCATCAAAGCAACCCGATTGAAAAATAACCTAACCCTTATACAAAACGATTATCAAATAACTACTCCGCGGAGGCTAGTGTTGTCGACAACGCGCTAGCAAAACTACCTGCGTTCATAGACTACGGTAATCACTTTACATTTGTTAGCCCGTAGTGGAAACTGAACTCTTTTGAACTCGAAAGGGTATTTCGATGCTAACACCATCGATTGGACCATGACCATGTAATCCTCGGAATAAACACAGACTTCCCTCGGGAACAACCTGTCAGCATAGTGACCTCGATAACATTTCGTTGCAATCTTTTCACTCGCAACCTGGTGCCATTGCATAATTTTGGCGGGTTTAAGTTACCTAACAATAGGTATCACTTTGGTCAGTAGTAAGTTAATAAGAAATGTCGTACCTGTTCCACGAGGAGCATCCAAGAAAAAGATCTCACCTACCTCTGTCTCTATACTGGAAAGTACTTTCTGATATACATATATTTGCTCGCGGGTTAGAGAACCTTCACTACTTGACACTACTTCTGCTATATAATCGATATTATAACTTGTTTCTCTCAGGTAGTCCCGGTTCTGTAAGTCTTCAGACCTTTGAGACTGAGGCAACCCGTATTGCTGTTTTGTCCTCCTAATGCTAATACAGCTTCCTTTATTGTGACTGGACACTTATTATAGATTTCATCTGCTAGTTAGCTATAATGCCGGAAACTCTCCATTTGCCATTTGTAATCTTCTGATAGACTATCCTTACATTTTTCTGACAGAATGCCAGTATTATAGTGAAAAGTTGCGCATTTTAAACAAGGATTTATATGAGGATAGTATCCCAATGTTTGTCGTTCTCCAGCAAGCCAGGTGTCATGCAAGCTAACCAAGATCATGTGATTTAACTACGTTGGATATTTTTGTAGGGGTTTGTAGGTCGCATCTTCGCCAACAGGCCTGCAATGTTGGAACACCTAAAAACTAACCAAATAATATATTTTAATAATATATTTATTTTTTCTCTTCACAATATTAAAATACTCGAATGTTAAAAAATATACACGTTTATGTTACATTATGTTTGTTTTTGATTAAACAAAAAGAAAAAAAATGGAATTCGATCACCCGATAACTCACTCACCATTCAAAGTTTTACACCCTATTTCACCCCCTTGGGGGTTTATTTACGAAAAGTTATTTCTTAGCACACCTCTATATCAATTAGGGAATAAATAAAAAAATTTATAGTTTTATCTTCACTGGTTTTGACTGCAGGTTATGTTCCCATATAACCTATTTCATCCCATTTCCCCCCTATTTGCTTTTTGAAAAATCCTGAATTAGGTATTTCATTATTTGTTTTGAAGAGTATTTATACCAAGTTTCAAGTTGTTACACGTAGGAAATACAATTTTTCATACAGACATTTACCCCTCTTTTCACCCCCTTAAGGATGTAATTTCGAAAATCTCTTTCTTAGTAGATACTTACACTTGGTTACATTTACCAAAGAACACGCGCTCCAAATTTCATGTCTCTACGACTAGCGGTTTAGGCTGTGCGTATCAGTCAGTCATGACTTTGAATTTCATATGTATAGACTACAAATTTACGTATAAATTAAACTATTAAGTTTTTTACTTCTAAATAAAAAACCCGTCTGTTAATCCGTACGAGATGAAAAATCAAAATAGCCGTATAATAAAAAAAATATTTGCTTTCCACAAAAGTTAAAACTAGGTATATACTTTCCTTAATGTTTATTATTTTCATTGCGTATATCTTTCTACTATACATCCTTACTTTTTTCTGACATTACTAATTAAGCTTAGTGAGCTATGTCATTCTTGTACCTCTGCTCAGCCCCGCTTACTGATATAAAATATTTGGCGTATTTTGGATCAGGAAAGACAGCTTATAAATCGAAAACAATTGATGCCCTTCGACGACACAACTGCCGAACTGTATGGTAAGTTAATTTTGATCACGGTTACTACTTAAAGATTAAATTCTTTATTTACCATTAAACTATATTTGGCCATTGAATCTTAATTTTGTTAAATACTAAAATCTTATTGTATTTCTTCCCTTCCAATTCTCTTAGTTATTACTTCACTTTTTTTAATCTACTGCCGTTTCAGAAATGTTCATTAGCGAAGAAGAAAAACTTGCCAATATAAGTCTACTTTGAAATCGTCAATTAGATATGACAATAAATTTATGTCAGCATATTAATACATTAATAATGATGTGTAAATGGTAGAAGTGGTAGAATGCTGAATCTCTTCCAGACACCTTAATCCGCATGTTTTCATCAATTCTATACTACTCGTAAGCCTTTCTAAAAGAAATACTTTTAATATGCCTTTGAATAACATTATTTTCTAAATTTTATAATCAATAATAAGTTCCTGGTCAATCAAGAAATATTGGTAGCCCTAACTATAACATAACGCTCCCGAGGCCAAAGCCTGCGTTCGTGTAAGTCACTCTTGACATAAGGTGACTTAACTTCGTTGATTGTATCAAGTTTCTACCAATCTTATTACCTGACGTTAAAGTTGCAAATCCTTTGCAAAATGTACAAAAGAATCTCTAAGAATTCTTGGAAAGTCTAGATAATCTCGCCCCTTTCTTAAATTACTTAAAGAGACAAACCGTTTACAGTAGCTTTTAAATTTTAAAATAGTCGGTTGTTTCCTTAAGATGTTGTTTGTTACACTTATTTTTTTAAATCTGAAAAATTTTCCTTTTGGTATTCATTTTTCCGTGTCGGAATCTTTGACTGAAAACTTTTATTTAAAAAGAGTTTTGAAAACTAGTTTTATTTAAAACGTTTAACTTAATGCATTGAGCCATGACATTACGGCGTGTTCTTTAAAGGTATTGTACCTTGTACATTTTATTTTGCAGCTTTGAAGTCTTTGGCTACATTTCAAAGAGTAATTTAAGCCTCGTTTTGTCACAGTTTCTTTAGGTTGACTTGAACGTTCATGTAATTAAATGTAAGCATCAGAATTATAATTATTACGAATTGTACACCATGTTATTTAGCAATGAGTATATTTTGATGATAGTGCGATATGACACCATCGAATGCGTTTAATGATGAATAACACTCATTAGAGGAGCTTGATGGTGTCGATTCGCATGCCATTCTGTCTTGATGAGCGTGTACAGTAGCCTTTTATGGATGGAATGAGATGTACAATTTAGTCTATCACTAATTAGCTTAAGAGAACTATCGCCGGTTGGCATGCATGCGCTACCGTAGATACGAAAAAGATTTAATGATATTTACTTCATTAAAATCTAACCAGTCTTACAGTGAAAAATTGGAAGAAGAAAGTGTAAGGAGTATGTATGTACGTCTAGGCAGTCAAAGACTCGCGAACGCGAGTCTTTCTGACTCAGATGTACACGAATGTTGGAAAGTTCTGAAAGAAAGTATGGTGAACAGTGCGAAAGAAGCATGTGGATGCGCAAAGAGACGTAGAACACTGAGAGGAGATGCCTGGTAGAATGCTGAGGTTCAATCCTCTGTGGAAAAAAAGAGGAAAGTGTAGCTGGATTACGTATCATCTTTGCATCAGAGTGATGGTATGAAAGAAATGAAGAAAGAAATATACCGTCGATGCAAGAATGATACCAAAGATTTAGTGAAAGAGAAGCGTAAAAGACTACTTATGAATGAGGAAGAGAGTCTAACGAAGAACTTCGAGGCTAGTACCAAACTCTTCTGGAGAGAGGTAAAGAAGTGTCGAAATGGTTCGTCAGCATCCAGAATGAACAAGATAAAATGTAAATCTGGTGGCATTCTTGCTAATACTCAGGAAGTGTTAGAATGGTGGAGTGAATATATTAGAGAAATGTATTGTAATATAAATTATGTCCATGACGCTTGCACTGTGAACAAGTCTGTGATTGACTCGGCAGTACCAGCGTACCATGAAGACATTACCATGAATGAGATTAAATGGTCGATACGAAGTTTGAAAGATGGAAAGTCAGCGGGAATCGATATGGTAACAACTGAGATGATCAAGCTAGGTGGTACCCACGTTAGGGCCTTCTGGTTTTTGAGCAAATTATGCTGGAGAACCGGAAGGGTCCCGAGCGATTGGAGACGCGCAGTCATCGTGCCCTTGTATAAAGGCAAGGGCTCACGTATGGACTGCGCTAACTATAGGGCCATCAGTTTGATCAGCTTAGCAGCTAAAGTGTATGGAAAAATCATTGAAAGGAGAATGAGGGTGTAATCCGATAGAATACTTTGGGAAGCACAGGGTGGATTTCGAAGCGGCAGAGGTTGTACGGATCAAGTTTTTTCACTTTCCATAAGATTTCTGCGATTTTGTGGACTTAGAGAAAGCATTTGATCATACGAAAGAATCTCTGGAACATTTTGCCTAGATATGGGGTTGACAGTCACTTACTCCGTGCTGTGCTCCACTTATGAGGATTGCAGGGAATAGAGTGAATAGAGCGTTGGGTAAACTGCTAGATAGCCGAAATGTAAGCCAGAAGGCACAGCTCGCTGTACACAACGCGGTGCTAATCCCAACGCTAACTTATGGAAGTGAGAGCTGGCAGAGAGAGCATGAAAGTAAAATAAATACGGTCGTACGGTATTGAGCAAAATTTGTGAGAAGCGAAGCAAAATTGAAGCGAGTGAAGTATGTAAGGAACGCGTCTTATGTTGTCTTTGCCTACCCCGCAAGGGACCTGATGTGAACTTGGTTTCGCCTTTTTATTAAAACAAAATATTTCATAACTTTTTATTTTATCATTATATCTTCGTCGTATCGACATAAAATCTTCACTAAAAAAACATGGTATCACCAAAAGCCTACTCATGTTATAAAAAATCAGTATCGCACCGTAAACAAAATAAACACTCAAATTAGCCCATCAGCATGAAGTGATTGATGACTTCCAGATGCAAACTCTTGAATAATTTGACAGAAAAATAAACACTGCATATGTACTCGTAGTATTGTCATAGGTTTTCGCGATTGTTATACATTCAATTAAACAATTTTTAACGGAAGTATCGCGTGTTTTATTTATTTTGTTGAGCCTGATGTTTCGAATGATTTGCAGCATCCGTGGTCGCAGGAAGATGATGATGAAGATGGTCGCAGTCTTGTAATTTTACAAGAATTCCTTCGATTTCCATGGGAGTCTCTTATTAGATCCTGAATTAGTAACAATACGACCGCCTCAAGACTCAAAGAGGACTTTCTTGAATTGGCGAACATACATAGAGCAAGGTTGCAATGTACTTACTTTTACGCATGTTATATATAATTTTTAGTCTATCTGTCTATAACTTCACGCCATATACCTTCCAGAGCAGAGAGAACTGAGTGCCACACGACTCGGTCCATACACATTTCCCTTAACATTCATAACTCTTCTCATATTTCTAGGGCTACTGACACCACCTTTTGATAAAACTCGACCAATTTGGTCATGGTCGCCAAGTTTTGGCATTCCTCGGCTCTTACATACTTTCGCGTTGTACATCTGTTTCGTATTTTTTCTTCCTGCATTCTTTCTACATGTCCGAACCAACAGAGCGAATTGTGAACTAGAATTAATAATACAAATTTCTTATTTTTTTGTATTATAAATCTAGTTCACAATTCGCTCCGTTGGTAGGGACTTCCGCTCCGAGAAACACCAAGACTTGCCTACCATGATCAAATTGGTCGAGTTTTATCAAAATGTAGTGGTTTTAATTTTTTTGAATTACTCTATTTAATAAATTATTATGGAATTGTGATTTAGATAAATTACTTTGCCTAAATCGCAATTCCAAGTGCAATGATGAAGCCTCAGAATACAGAATAAACCAGAAGGAGCATACAGCCGATAATACATGCGGTCCGCTGTGTCCAGAAACATTTCGCAATCCCCCGCACTCCTCATACTTCCCACCCGTACAGTGTTGCTAGGTTAGTGAGAATTCGCATTTTTTAGGGTAATTTAAAAGTGTAATATTAATATTAAAGATGTTATATTAATATACTGTTATGCATAAATAAATGTTTTAGTAAAATAAAACACAAGTAATTTACAAAAATATGTCTTTTACTTAGGTACATTTCGTTGTACTAATAATATTGCCGTTTTGATTCTGAGGTAATCAATACATTTTTACGTTTCGACAAATGAAGAAGTCTTGCTCTTTGCTTTTATATATATATATATTTATATATATATAAATATATATATTTCTATATATATATATATATATATATATTTATATATATATATAAATATATATATATATATCATCAGTGGGGAACTGAAATTCCACATATAATAATTAGAATAGTTTTACACAAAACATTTTTGTAAAAAAACTACTATTTACACAATTTCACATATGCAGACTATATACTAAAAACATTAGTCCTACTAATATTACGTAGGTCACACTATAAGTTTTGCGTAACTTAAAAAAACAACATATTATAACCAAAATATTATGTTTATTGCTTTTCAAAATACTCTCCTTTTCATTTTAAACATTTTTTCATGCGATCGAACCATTTTATAAAACAGGAGGACCACAGATCTGAAGGCATGTTTTCTACGTGCTGATTGAACGCTATCACTGCCTCTTCGGAGTTGGTAAAAGTGAAACCTCTCATCAAATCTTTGATTTTGGGGAAAATACAGATATCACAGGGTGCTAGGTCGGGGCTATGCGCAGGATGGGTAACGAGTTGTACTTTTTCGGAAGTTAAAAATGATTTTGTTTTGTTGGCCGTGTGTGAAGAAGCATTGTCATGATGTAGGAGAACGCGGGTTTTTGGTCGTCTTTCGCGAACTTTTTCTAACACCCTGGTAGAAAATGGTAGAATACCACTCGGCATTAACACTCTTTTGATCTTCAAGTGCAATTGTGCAGATGGGACCCGTAGCTGAGAAAAAAAACGCGATCATTTTTTTACCAAAATTTCTCGCCTGCCTAACTTTTGTTGGCCTGTTCTCATTTTCAAACACCCATTGACAAGATTGCTGCTTCTTTTCGGGTTCAAAACAATAAATCCACGTTTCGTCTCCTATGACAATGTCATAAACAGCATTAGAATGTCCGTGGTCGTACTTCAGTAGCATCTGTGAGCACCATTCCACGCGAGCCCGCTTCTGCTCCGCTGTCAGTTCATGAGGGATCCAACGACAATAAAGTTTCCGAACTTTCAATTCTACGTGTAAAATTTTCTGAATTTGGCTCATACCAATCCCCAATAGTTCTCGAATTGTCTCATAGGTAATCCGCGGGTTTTCTTCAATTAGCCGCTTAACAGTAGCCACATTATTGACGTTGACGGCAGTTGAAAGCCGCCCTTCACGAAATTCGTCATGTAAAGAAACTCGACCTCTCTCAAATTCAGCAAACCATCGCCTCACGGTGCTCAAAGAAGGTGTTTCTCTCACAAAAGCATTTTGAAGACGAGCAGCACAGTTTTGCGGAGAGAGAGAACTTTTAAAATCATAAAAAATCATCGCTCTAAAATCTTTTCGACTCAATTCCATTTTCATTGCGTACGTAGAACTTTGATGTGTGATAAAAAACAATTGACAAATGATTTCCCGCCAATTGTTTTTTTTTTTATTACTAAGTAGGTTGCAACGTTTCAAAAAATATAACATTCGAAATTCAAATCGGAACTATTTGAATTTCGAATGTTATATTTTATTTAGTTAGAAGTGCAAAACTTTTAGTGTGCCCCATGTATAAATGCGAAAGTTTGTATGTATGGATGTTTGTTTCTCTTTCACGCGTGAACGGCTGAACGGATTTGAATGAAATTTGGCACGTAGATAGATTATGATCTGGATTAACACATAGACTACGTTATTTGACTCCACGCGAGCGGAGCCGCGGGCAGCAGCTGGTTAATAATATTTCAATCATTTATTTCAGGCCATATTTATATTAAAAGACCTCAAATAATGTAAGCATAGGCTCATATCGTAAATACCTTAAAATTAAATAAATGTATTTATATAATCTCATTCGGTAATATTCTAATTATGAAATGAATACAGAATTTTAATGGTATATTTTATTTACATACTTCTTTAATAAAATTAAAAAAATAAATTAAAGCATTGTTCTCCTAACAAAACAATGCTTTAAAACAATTTTTTAATTATTAAAGTACATGTGTCCCGACCAAGGAGGTTTCAATTAAATTTAAGTACACATTATCTGTGGTGAGCGCGCTACGCGCGCAACACGCATGCGTGCTGGATACGAGTCAATAAACCAATAACAGACTTTTTCCATTTTGGCGCTATTTCGTACATACGAATTTGAGTAATATTTTGTTGGATAAAACTTTAGTAGCAAAAATGTCAAGCAACACCGATGATACTGATGAAAATTTAACTCCACCTGACATTCTAGAAACAGCCAAGAAACTGACGAATAGTCTTTTACCAGAAAAATCAAGAAAAACGTACGACAAATGTTACCAAGACTTTATAACTTGGAAAATGAACAAAAAGGCTAACTCATTTTCCGAAAACGTTTTGTTAGCCTACTTTCAACAGTTATCGGATAACTTTAAGTGTTCGTCCTTATGGTCTAAATATTCTATGATTAAAAGTACACTGAGTATTTACAACGAAATTGATATTACCAAATATTCAAAACTTGTATCATTTCTGAAACGTAAATCGCAAAGATATAAAGGGAAGAAAGCCAAGACATTTTCAGCTGAACACTTAAATAAATTTTTAAATGAAGCGCCCGATAAATTATATCTTTCAACGAAGGTAAGAAGTATTGATTTATTAAATAGATAAATAAAAGTTAAATAGAATATATTAGTTACTATACGCCATCTCACTAAGTAATGGCTTTATACATAGATATTTACTGGCTTCACATTACTTAAGTACTTATAATATTGTTACAGATTGCACTAATATTTGGAATAATGGGTGCCTGCCGAAGACAGGAATTATACAACATTAAATTCAAAGACGTCGAAGTTTTCGAATCATCAATTTTAGTTAAAATTTGGAACACAAAAAACAAAATAGACCGATCTTTTACCATAACGGGCAAATATTACCAATTATCTAAACAATACATAGAACTGCGACCAAATTCATGTAGCAATCCTTCCTTCTTTTTGAATTACATATCTGGGAAATGCACCCAACAAAGAGTTGGTATTAACAAATTTGGAATGTTGGGTAAAACGATAGCCAGTTATCTTAATCTTCCAAACTCAGATTCGTACACGGGACATTGCTTCCGCAGAACTTCTGCAACCTTACTAATCGGTGCTGGCGGAGACATAACAGCACTAAAGCGTCACGGAGGGTGGAAGTCAACAACAGCTGCAGAAGGCTACATAGACGATTCTATAATAACAAAATCTTAGTATCCAATTCGATCCTCAATTCCATAGAAAATAATAAAAATGAAAATAATATAAACGTTCCATTGTCAACCCCGACAACGACTAGCTCTTATAGCGCCCCCCAGCCTGTTATTCAGGTTCAGTTTCATAATTGCAATATTCAAAATATGAATAATTATTATAATAAATAATTTGTTTCTTTTATATTGCATTTTATTTAATGTAGCTAGCCATGAGATTAAATAAAGTAGTGTATGCAACTGCATATAATCAGATATTAAAACACTCGTGTAATCTTATTTTGAAACTCGCCTGCGGCTCGTGTCAAAAAACTACACTCATGTTTTAATACCCTCTATTATATGACAGTTTCATAAACTACTATTACATATTTTATATTAATCAAACTATTTTTTAATTACTTAACATGCATTTATTATTTATTTCATCAATGTCACCTTTATAAAAAAGTAGGGAAAAGAAACCAGTAAAACTGGCAACATGAACAAAATGGACTCGCCCAAATTGTTTACCACTATCAACGAGTAAAAGAAATTCATTATTTAAATAAAATGAGATGTAAATGCGCTAGTTACACATGAAATGTGATCCCATCTTGTTTTTTTATGCTTCTAACTGCATTCTTGCAGGTGGGAACCGCACAAGACAGCATTATTCAATAAAAACTATCGAGAAATTTTTACGTGTAATAGACATGGTGGTCAAATATATACTAGTCGTCCAAATATCAAACTACTCTCATTGAGAGTAGTTTGTATGGCTTCAGTTTTGGGCGTGTTTGCGGTTTCTGGTTTATTCTGTATTCTGAGGATGAAGCGGAGTGGACAGAAGGTTAAATTTTATTACTTAATATTGTACAGCTTCGTGCTTCGCCGCACCAGTGGACAGGCAGTCTGAAACCAAGTCCTGTTACGCTCGATTCTCTCTGCCTACCCCATAAGGGACTTACCGTGATTAAGTACATAGATAGAAATATTTATTAACTAGCAACTATGTTGTAATAATAAAATTGTACTACAAAATAGAGAAATAACGGTATAATTTTCGCGTCACAAAACGTGTCGACATTTTGAATGGCAATTTGTATCATTAAATGTACGCCGAAATGCAGTGTTGTTACATTAAAAGTACGATATTAAACCTTGACAGGTGAATTTTAAAGCTCATTATTCATTGTATCTGTTAGAGAGATAAAACTAGCCGATGTGAACTTCAAAAGCGCGTTGCTGATTCTATAACTTATATGATGTTAGATACAAGGTTTAATATTGTTTGTGTTAGTGGTTCGCTTAATTTGTTTGGTAGTTCGAAAATGCAATGGGCAGTGGAGTACAAAGTAACGGAATGGACCGACAAACTTGCATTGACCATAACTCTGGTGTATGTATGGAATTGTTCGGATTATGTTCATTTTATATCGTTATTTATTACTATTGTACGTGATACTGTTTGTGCAAATAAAGGATTTTGAATATTTTTCGACACATCAATACAATGTACAGTCAAATTGAATGAATCATTAATTCACAATTTGACTAGAATTTATATGAATAGTGGATCACTTACTGATATTTATAAGCATTTTTTTTAATACAAATTAAAATAAGAAAATATTCTAAAATATGATTAATGTTAAACCTAAAAGATATGTTATATAAATACAGGTATCAATTAGTAAAATATGTTTGATTACTTGAGACATTGAAAATATTATTTCAACTCTCATAATTTTCTTTTTTTAATTTACCAGTTTTTCGCAAAATTGCAAATACATATAAATTTATATCCGTATAACTGTACAATAATAATGATATCAAATGGTAAAAATAAAGACATATTAAATCGTCTGCGGAATACTTTCCTTTGTCAGTTATATATTAGGTAATCCTGTAATAATAGGAACCAAATACAATTTACAACAAATTATTGCAATACAAATTAATAATAGTTAAATATTTATACGAACCATGAAGACATTAGCATGGATGAGATTGAATGGTCGATACGAAGTTTGAAAAATGAAAAGTCAGCGGGAATCGATATGGTAACAGCTGAGATGATCAAACTGGGTGGCACCTACGTTAGGGACGCTTTCTGGTTTTTGAGCAAATTATGCTGGAGAACCGGAAGAGTCCCGAGCGATTGGAGACGTGCAGTCATCGTGCCCGTGTATAAAGGCAAGGGCTCACGTATGGACTGCGCCAACTATAGGGCCATCAGTTTGATCAGCCTAGCAGCTAAAGTGTATGGAAAAATCATTGAAAGGAGAATGAGGGTGAAATCCGATGGAATGCTTTGGGAAGCACAGGGGGGATTTCGAAGCGGCAGAGGATGTACGGATCAAGTTTTTGCGCTCCGCAATATCGTGGAAAAGCATCTGGCTACGGACCAGAAGGTTTTCTGCGGTTTTGTGGACCTTGAAAAAGCATTTGATAGGGTCGTGCGAAAGAATCTCTGGAACATCTTGCCCAGATATGGGATTGACGGTGACCTTCTACGTGCTGTGCAATCCACCTATGAGGATTGCACAGCATGTGTGAGAGTGGACGGCAGCTTATCACCCTGGTTTGATACCAATATTGGTGTCAGACAGGGATGCGTGCTGTCGGCTCGGCTATTCATCCTGTATCTAGACAGTTGTCTTCAGAGAATGAGAAATATGAATGTGGGAATGCGAATGGGTGGCTCCGTGGTTAACTGCCTGCTTTATGCAGATGACGCAGTATTAATAGCAGAATCATCATCCGAACTGCAAACACTAGTCACAACAATGAAAGACGATTGTATGAAGAAAGGCTTACAATTGAATGCGAAGAAAACCAAAATAATGGTATTTGAAAGAGAGACAACCAGAACGAACACTAGGATTACGGTTGATGATGTAGTGTTGGAGCAAGTGGATGAGTTTGTATATCTTGGAAGCGCTTTTAGAAGCGATGGAAGGTACACCGCTGATGTGGAGAGACGAGTGAGTGCAGGGAATAGCGTGAATGGAGCGTTGGGTAAACTGTTTGGCAGCCGAAATCTAAGCCAGAAGGCACAGCTCGCTATACACAGCGCGGTGTTAATCCCAACGCTATCTTATGGAAGTGAGAGCTGGGTATGGCAGAGAGAGCATGAAAGTAGAATAAATGCGGTCGAGATGCGAGCACTGCGAAAAATTTGTGGCATAACGCTTGCTGACCGCGTTCGAAATGATGACGTACGAAAGAGAGTTGGACTGAAAGAGAGTGTCGGTGTTAAGATAAGAAAGGGCATGCTCCGTTGGTTCGGACATGTAGAAAGAATGCAAGATGAAAGAATGACGAAACAGATATACAATGCGAAAGTGGAAGGATGTAGGAGCCGAGGAAGACCAAGACTAACCTACCATGACCAAATTGGTCGTGTTTTATCAGAAGGTGATGTCAGGAGCCTTAGGAACCGGCGAGCGTGCATGAAAAGAGCTATGAATGTGAAAGAAGCGAGTGAAGTGTGTAAGGACCGCGTCTTATGGCGCTCGGTTCTCTCTGCCTACGACCTGGCGTGAAGATATACATACAAATATTTATACAGAGTACTTATTTGATAAAAACTGCTATGAGACGATAAAAAATTATAATAAATTACCAGCCAAATTAAGAATGTACAGTTTTAAAATTTTCAACTTTACTTAATAAATGTTTCTATGACGGATTCTTAACATCGAAAAGCTATTTACTAAAAAAATCAATTGTTATTAGTATAAGTTTAAATTACAATTAATTACTTTGTTTCTTATCGTTTTTTTTTTGCATTCTTAATGTAAACAAGCGAGAACAAAATGTACAACCCTAGCAAATAAATAATTTGTTTTGAACAATAGAAGTTACTAGTCTTAACAAGCTTAAAAATGTTTAGTTATATAGGTAAAAAGCCTAGAGCTATAGAAGCTAGGTACCAGAATATTCAGCATAATTTTAATTAAATATTATTTCCTCTTTAAAGAGGCACATAAGTACTAAGTAGTTACACTTAAGGTCAACGCAGACGACGGACTTTTGTCCGCCGCGGACAAAAGTCCGTCGTCTGCGAGGTACAGACGAAATGTCCCCCACGGACTTGACACAGACTCAACGCACATGGTGTACGGACATTTATCCGCTGAACTTCTAGTGAAGCGCACGCTATGGAAGCGAATATTCTGATATTACACAACGTAATGTCAAATGTTAGGTAAGTGCAACTTCGAGCGAGTGATCAACAGACGGATTCAACTCGGATGGACAGCGTTCGGGAAACTTAGACACATCTTGTCGTCCAAAATACCTCAATGCCTGAAGAGTAAGGTCTTCGAGCAGTGTGTATTGCCAGCGATGACATACGGAACTGAGACGTGGCCCTTCATTGCGGGCCGTATGGGGAAGCTCAAGGTCGATCAGCGTGCTATGGAAAAAGCTATGCTCGGGGTTTCACTGCATGATATAATCACAAATGAGGACATCCGCAGCAGTACTAAGATAACCGAAATAACCCACAGGATAGGCAAGCTTAAATTGCAGTGGGCCGGCCATATAGTTCGTAGAACCGACAACCGCTGGGGAAGAAAGGTTCTCGAATGGCGTCCCCGTACTGGTACACGCAGAGTGGGATGACCCCCCACTAAGTGGAGCGACGAACTCAAGAGGTTTGCAGGGAGTCGATGGATGCATGTGGCACAGGATCGAGACGAGTGGCACTCTAAAGGGAGGCTATGTTCAGCAGTGGACGAGTACAGGCTGAGATGATGATGATGATGAATGTCAAATGTCTTGCTCTATTTAAAATTGGGAAGACGTTACCGAAAAAATATTGGATCCATCCCTGTATTTCTAATAGATTAACGGATGGTTATTTTCATGCAAAGCATGCGCTCTTAAAACAATATCCAAAAAGATTTTTCAAGTGTTACAAAATGTCGGTTGGTACTTTTGAACAGTTGCTGTCACTTGTGGGCCGGACATGGTACTCTTTTCTTGCTGTATCATATAAAGGCGTTCTTTTTTTTAATTTCGTTAATCGAAATTTTAAGATCGATCTCAAGCGACATCGAGCATACGACACTAGCGAGCGCTCAACGTGTACGAAAGTTCGCCGTTGATACGCCGTGACTCGTTTGATGTATTAATTTCGGGGACTACAGTCCGGTCCGTCAGTGTCCACGGTACTCTGCGGGACCATTGTCCCCCGCGGACAAATGTCCCTCGTGTGCGTTATGCGATACAATACGTTCGGTTTGTAGGGTAGACGAAAATATGTTACTTTATCAATAATAACGCCTATTGTTCCTACCAGCTTCTACAAAGAAACGATTTGATTTGATTGTATTCGAAACATCTATCAAGCAGATCATATCCTTATTCACCACTAAAATATATAAAAAAAATCCTTAGACTTTACCGACTTTACCAAAACTAAGTGCATTTGTAGTTTCAAAGTAGCACGCTAAGCAGCCAATTTTATTTTATACAATCTCGGGAGGCATTTAGCCATACGGCTCACTTGATATAAGTTGGTTACTGTAGCCTATGAACGCTTGCAATACATTAAGTATCACTCACGCGATGCCACCTCTACTGCTAACACAGCACTTAGGGGCTTACTAGTGACCTCATTCACACGTAGGAACACAACAACCCTCCAGAGAGTTGTTATTTTGCTGCGGTTTTTTTGTGAGGTGTAGGTACTTCACCAGATGGGCTGCTTTGATGACCTCTCTTAAAAGCACCCAGAAAAAGACAAACAGATATGTTCATGCACACAAATGTTTGTACTGCGTGGGAAACAAACCCAGGAGCGTCGGTGACAAAGCCGCGTTGTTTACCATTGCGCCACCGAGCTCGTCAATCAAAACGTGGCCTACTAAGGTAAATTAAACGAATCTGTAAGGCTGTTTTGTACATTACATATTATTAGCAAATTAGTAATGTGCTGAAAAAGGGCCGAATCACAAAAATTGAAAACCGAAAAGCATGCATGAAGAGGTTGATGTGTATGGAAAAGCGAGAGAGGTATGTTTGCATCCGTGCACCTGGAGTTCCATAGATCTGCGCATACCCCAATGGGACAAAGTCGTGATGATATGTGTACCTAATATTAATTTCGAAGTTCAAAGTCCTAACGTTACAACTCCCAGAGGATTGCAAAATAAGTCAAAATTGACGCTGAGTTACGTGGCATGCTTTTACCATTCATTATCAAGTTTTATCAAATTACATTCGCTCATATTAATGTACCAGTAACGAGTAGAAGTATGATGGGAACGACAAGATATTACCTTGAATAACAAATTCAACATTTACAAGTCCAATATAAATTAACTTGCAGTTAACATATTAGTCCTTAATGGCTACTTCCTTCATAATACGAGTAACAACTTAACAGTGTTATATTATGTAACTAAGAACTTGTCCCGGCTTCGCACGTGTAGGTAGTATGGTGCAGGTTTCTTCGCAATTTTATTTTCAAAACTTCTAAACGATAGGTTCGATTCAAAATTAATTAAAGACAAATGTAAGACTCAAAACTGATTATGAAACCATTTAGTTGCATAAGGATACATCATATTTCGTCTCTCTGGTGTATGGATTGACTAATTTTAAGTAAAAATGGACCTTATAATGTAGCCTCGCTGACTTTTTTGTGGGTAATGATGAGTGTATATATATATATATATATAAACACACACACACACATATAGCTGCGGTTTTCTGTGAGGTGTAGATACGAGTATATCACCAGATGGGCTGCTTTGATGACCTCCCTTAAAAATACTCTAATTACTCACAAATTTGAATTTGAAAACATTATACGCCATTTTACGGCAATTATATAAAAATTCAAAAGGTGCTCCGTTATGAATTCGCATAAAATAGGTTTACAAGGAATTAATTCTGTCAATAACAACTTCTAACCAAAACATGTAAGCAATATTAAAGCCCATTCTTTCAATTAATTGAGAAGGAAAACCTTTTAACGGCAATTCAGGCTCGTATTGAATGAAACGTACATAAAGCGGACCGTTTCAAAGTTGATCGTATCAATATAATATTTGCCAAGTGTTGCTTAAAACATGGAATGACGTACAACATTTTAACGGAAAACATTTATTAAATTGCTTCCATATATGTTATAGTTCTTTGTTGTCGTTCGAAATATTGCAATCAATTGTATACTGATTTCGACCAGCCTGCTTGTCGAGTGATTAACAATGGCAACTTTAACCCAAAAAGTTAAGGGTTCAATTCCCAAACGAAACAAACATTTGTGTGCAAGAACGTGTGTGTTTGTCTTGATTTTTTAGGGTTTTGTACCTTAAAAAAAAATCAGAACCCTTATAAAATCACTTTGTTGTCCGTCTGTCTGTCTGTGAACACCCTTTTCTCAAGAACGGGTGGAGCTATCAAGCTGAAATTAATGTCAAATACTCAGGTCTATAATACCTAGGAGCAGTGAAAAAATTCAACTTCTAAGTCAATCGCAATCAAAAGATACGGCTGATTATGTCTCGTTTATGCGCATATGTTGTCTCTTGCAAGGGAATCAAAACCAATAGGGTACTTCCAGTTGACCTAGAATCATGAAGTAAGAAACAATATCATGTAGCACAAGTAAAGGAAAAACTCCGAAAACCGCAAATTTGTAGTTCCATGACAAAAAAACTTTTTTTGCATGCGAAAATATTTTTTTACAGAACCCTCAGAGGGCGAGTCCGACTCGCACATGACGGCTTTTTTCTGTATACAACCTATCTGATGTTAAGCAGTTACCGTAGCCTATGAACACCTGCAAAAATTAAGTATCAATTGCGCCATGCCACCTTTGCTGCTAAGACAGATATGTCTTAGGAGCTTACTGGTGACCTGATTCACACGCTGAAATACAAAACCCTTCAGGGAGTTGTTATTTAGCTGAGGTTTTCTATGAGCGGAGGTTCTTCCCCAGGTAGCCCTACCTCCTACCTCTCCTAAACCTCTCTTGGTCGCTGTCGCCCGTGGCTGGACTGATGCAGTATTGGGTGGGATGTTTGGAACAGTTAAAATAGTTTCACCGGCGTTAAAAAATGGGCAAAAACGAAAGATGATGAATGAATGAATGAATTATGGAATGAAAGGGAATATGATGTATTTCCTTTCATTGAATGTGTTTGGTAGCCAATAATATAGTAATATAAGAGGCCTGCCCATGGCAGGGGCGCAAGATTTAAAAAAAAACTTTCTTGGTTTGGTCTTTAACAGATGTTGGGTGCATGAAGGCAACCCCTCACTCACTCAGAGGTTCACAGAAAACTGCACCTAAACAACAACTCCATGAAGGGTTCTTATATTCCAGACTGGAAGGAAGATTATACATACTGTTAATCCCTGCTGCTAACACAGCGACTCCTTACGAGCTACTACTCCTAACTGAACTGCTGTGTTGCAAACGTTTATAGGCTACGGTAACCGCTTTACATCAGGTGGGCCGTATGTTAGAATGCCTCGCGACGTTGTATAAAAAAAATCAATCGAAGACGTTAGGTGCGTAATTACCCCAAATTGTCTGCAAAATTTGTACGTAATTTTTATGCTTGTATGTGTTTGAAAAAAATCGACCATATCTCCATGTTCCGTAGGCAACTTGACTGGTATCCGGTGAGAAGGTTAATAAATATCTGCGATTATGTGGACAACATTCTTTGGATGTCCCCTACTATAATATCTCGCCTATATCCCGCCGCTAAGCTTTGGAACTATTTACCACTGAACATCAAAATGTCGCTTGCCTGGGGAACCTTCAAATCGGTATTAAAAAGTTCCTTCGACAATTCATTGACCTATTAGAGCATTAATAACTGGTTTTCAAACAATACATCTCTTTCTTTGTCATATCTCTCTACTCATAACTTTCAGGAACACCGTTCCTATATGAAATCTATATGTTTGTCTGTGTGTGTGACTGTCGCTTTTTTTCGAATATTCGAATTTTGACTTCAGATTCGGATTCAGCATAAAAAAGTAGAATAGGAATGTCTGAAAAACGAACCCCGTATCTCTTAAGGAACATGGCGAAAATGTCCGACAAATTTAAAAAAAAAAAAATTTTACTTCTGATTCGAAAAGTACCTAAATTAAAAAGTAGAATAGGAATGTCTTAAAAACTAATATCATATTTCTTAAGGAACATGGTCAAAATGGCCGTCAAAGTTTAAAAAAAAAAAAATGTTATATAATTGACGAGCCAGGTGTTCCTCTGGCAATGTAAGCTTGCGCATTCTCAACTGGTTTTTTTTATTTATCAACTATAATGTATAAACATATAAATTACATTTTATTGTACCTTAAAAACCTCTTTAGGTTTATGTAAGGTACTCTATAAAGTTGTAAGGAACTCATCGACCCAAATATGATCCAACAAATATAATAATCTAAATATATAAAACCCAAAAATGTTTGTACCTATGTCCGTTATAGACTTTGAAACCATTCATCCGATTGTGATGAAACTTCTGGGTTATATTCGACACATTACCGGGAAGGTTTAGAGATAAGAAAAAAGGAAAAAAAAACGGCCAGTGAAGCGACGCCCGGCACAGCCAGTAATAAATATTCTCAGATAAATTACATGGCGCTATCTAGTCCCAAACTAAGCAAAGCTTGAACAGTGGTTATTAATTAAAACCATAACACATAGGAAATAGCCTGACTAAGACAAACAAATGTTGTCGCCTACGTCACTACCGGTTGCAGCGGTGGTGGTGGTGTGGATGGATCAGAAGCGATGACAGAAAAAGTCGAGGCAGGCATTGTATTCTATTCCCAGCTCTGGACTAGTACAGACCCGGCAGTACTAGGCACTAATTATTTAATTAATCTTGTACTGTATTAATAATTGTTAATAATAAATAAAAAGTTATTGTATTAAATTATATTAGCTATCCAAGTAATGGTTCATTAGTAGAGTTATAGTTGCTATTATAAAATATGTTGAACGTTGTAATTGCAGGCATGAATATCATAAACCTTTTACTTGTATTAACCAGTGTTTTTCTTATACAAACATGTTCATGCACAGAATGGCTGTCTTGGGTCTGAATTGAAGCCGAACCTTACCAGTAGCTAATACTAGCCATTTCGCCACGGGGCTGTAAAACAACAACAAAAATCATGGTAGACGTCGTATCCAATAGTCTCCCACCTCTGTATATTCGAATCTTCTAGGAAATCACTTACTTTTACAACCCGTCCCAGACAATAAAGCACATATAAAAATAAAAATCATTGCCCCAGCGTAACGTACACTTTTATGTGATTCAAGAACTTATTTACGATTGAATGAAACACACAATTTAACTTCCGATATCGGTTGCCGCGTTCAAGTCATTTTCCAAGAGATTAGGTACATTCCGTTGAGAGGGCTGTATAATAATATATAAATATACTCCTTAGCGTTATCCAGTTTCCTAATCCATTGGGATCGGCGGAGTCCGCTACCTAAGTCTAAGGATTTGGCAAAGACACTGATTTTATATGGAGCGACTGCCGTTAGACCACCACATCCTGAGGGAAACCCAGACCTTACTTAGGTAACGTTGTACGTATTTCGAAATATAATTTCTTGGTAGTGAATTTTCATCGCCGCCGAGCTAGTGATAATTACAAATATGTACATAAATCCGAAAATACAGATTTAGCGATACCTGCCCACGTCAGGACTCAAACCAGGGACCGTAGGTTCATAGGGCGGTTCTTTATCCACTGAGCTATCACTGCTGCTATAATAATATAAATCAATATATCCTGAAATTATCTGAAGCTTATGATATAGATACTAAACGACTGATACACATACGTAAATTATATATACGCGGATAAACATTAGTTATTTACTAGATTTTTTTTATACCACTAAGGTGTCATAGAGCATACGGCCTGCCTGATGGTAAAAAGCCACCGTTGCCTATGGACATTTGCATGCACAGAGTATTTCTGATGTTTATTTTGACAGAACTGTTACAGGTAATTTATTATAGAATCGAATACAATTTACAATCTACTAGTCATAGCAAGCCGATGTACGCGATACGCAATCGATTCCTGCTTCTAAGATGTTCACCAAATTTCGAAAACGACTATATTTTTACGAGCATACCATTATGTTATTATAAATATACTGAGAGGTAACCGTGAGGATATTTATTATTAATCCCGCCCATGTCATAAATAGAGCGGATGGCTCTCTTTTGTAATATAAAAATAGTTTCAATATCAGCCGCCTTTCCCCACAATAGTATACATACATAATGCTATGAAAGTAGCTGAAATAGACTAAGCGCGCAGTAGCCACATCCATTAATTGTTTAATTCTTCTAACTGCATATGCGACGGAGCTGAGCATACTGGTAGGCTTTTTAATATGGGAGCCCATTGCAATTTAGAGTCTATTGTAATTCCAAGAAATACAGTATCATTAATAAATTCTAGTACATTATTGTCAATGAAAACTTCTGTATTGGCAGAAGGCGTAGACTAAATTTTATACATTTGGTTTTAGTAGAGTTTAATAAAAGATTATTACATGTGAACCAATTTAGAATGGCAGAAAGAACACTATTTTTTATACAACATCGGGAGACAATCAAACCCATCCATATATGGCCTACCTGATGTAAAGTGGTAGCACGTGGACGCTTGTAATACATTAAGTGCCACCTCCGCTGCAACTTCCTCACTCGCACGCAGGAACACAACAACCCTCCGGGGAGTTGTTATTTGGATGAGGTTTTCTGTGACATCAAGTCACTTTTCTAGTCGGCCCACTTTGGTGTGCCCTACTTCTCTTAAGACTCTCTTACGACACCCTAAAAATGTAAGTGTGATTTTAAGGAAAGTTGTTTGTGGGAAATCCACTTTAAGGGCAGTTACTACATTCCCCTTACGTGTAAAGCTTACACTATTTACCAAACAATCCAGTGCATTATAAAAGCTCATCAATTATAATCGCTTCAGCTTCATTTTACACCATAAATAAAATTACATTATAAGCCAGCAATATCAATGAGTTAAAACGCTTAAAATGTTTTCCAGTGGGATATTTTTGACAGCATAACATCATGGTCTGATAATAAAATGGAAGAGAATATTTAACATAACAGTTTAAATTGTGAGTAACTAGTTGGTACCAGTGACTCTGCTCGTGTAGGTACGTCAGTGCTTTAGTGTTATTTTGATATATATAAGAGAGGTAGGGCGCATCAAAGCTGCCCGTCTGGGGAAATACATCTGCCTCACAGAAAACCGCAGCTAAATAAGGACTCCCTAGAGGGTGGTTGTATTAGCAGCAGTAGAGGCATCGCGCGAGTGATACTTAGCGTATTGCAAGCGTTTATAAGCTACGGTAACCACTTTACATCAGGTGGGCCGTGTGCTTGTGTATACCTTCCGACGTTGTATAAAAAAATGTATACGTACCCCGTCCTTCAGATACTCAACTCCTTTGGTTGAATGGAGTTAAAAAAATGTATACGTACTCCGTCCTTCAGATGCTCAACACCTTTGGTTGAATGGAGTTAAAAAAAATGTATACGTACTCCGTCCTTCAGATGCTCAACTCCTTTGGTTGAATGGAGTTAAAAAAAATGTATACGTACTCCGTCCTTCAGATGCTCAACTCCTTTGGTTGAATGGAGTTAAAAAAAATGTATACGTACTCCGTCCTTCAGATGCTCAACTCCTTTGGTTGAATGGAGGTATACGAGTATGTTGTTTGTATGATGTAATGTGGTTACGGTAGCCTACGAGCACTTGCAATACAGGAAGTATCGTTCACATGTTGCTACCCTGTTATCCCTACTTCCCCCGTCGAAAGAAGAGAAGAAGAGAGGTGAGATTCATGGAGAGTGCGCGTAGAATCGCGGCCGGTAGGGAGGTGAGCCAGCGCAATGTGGGTCGAAGTTTAAAAAAAGCACAGATATACAAATATGTAATAAGTAGGATAAACGCAGTCGAAATGCGAGCGTTGCATAAAATTTGTGAGCGTAAGCTTGTTGACCGTATTCACAATGATGATGTTAGAAATAGCGTTAGTCAGAATGAGAGTATCAAAATAAGAAGAGGCGTGCTCCATTCGTTCAGACATGAAAAAGAATGCAGGAAGAAAGAATTACGAAACAGATATACAACGCGAAAGTAGAAGGATGTAGGAGCCGAAGAAGAACAAGACATACCACCATGATCAAATTGATCGCGTTTTATCAGAAGCCAATGTCAGGAGCCTTAGAAACCGACGAGCGTGCACAGGAAGAACAATGAATGTTAAAGAAACGAGTGAGGTTTGTAAGGATCGAGTCATGTGGCGCTCGGTACCCTCTGCCTACCGCGCAAGGGATTTGGCGTAAATATAAAAATAGAATAGAATAACACATAAATAACTATTTGTTCCTCAGTACCTGAGCTATTTATTGAGCAATGGTTCACATAATGAAGATCAAACCTGCTCGTAAGCATACTAAGATGCTAGCGCTAGCGCGAATCATTCACATCAAGGATGTACACCGCTTTCTCATTGTGGCATGAAAATTATTCGCGCTGCATTACCGTAGCAGCCCTATCAACAGAATATGCCCCTTACCTCTCTTAAATTTACTTCTTGTTCTAGTATAATTAAATTAATACAATCAAGAACACATGGTTACATAAACTCAGTGAATGGTAAACAAATAGAGCCGAGGCAGCATCCCAAATGGCTCGATTGATCGGTGAACGGTTGAGTTGTGACAGAATGGAACAGCTGTCTCAACTGTTCAAAGGTACCTATTATTTTGCACGACAAGGTAGTTAACTCCAATATGCAATCAACTGAAAAGGCTGCTCGCAGACACGTAGCATGGGGACTGACGATTTGTTAGTAAATTACTAAAATGGACATTTCTTTGACAAAAAAGATATAAAGACGAATACTTATTGCATTCTCTACAAGACAATGTCTGACTACAAAGCACCTCCACACTGTTACACATTCTATAAATCTCTCACAGTAACGCTGCACTTTACCTGATAATTTAAAAATGACTGGCTTTGCTCAATTTAATTTAAATTTAAGAAGGTGATGTCAGGAACCGACAAGCGTGCATCAGAAGAGCAATAACGTTAAAGAAGCGAGTGAGGTGTGTAAGGATCAAGTCACGTGTCGCTCGGTTCTCTCTGCCTACCTCGCAAGAGATTTGGCGCGAAGGTATAGATAGATTATATTTAATTAGAGATAAATAAATACATATTGTCGGACATATTACACAGCGTCGTCTAGCCCAAAGCGAAGCTTGTGTTATGTGTACTAGACAACTGATAATCGAACCCACGAATGTTGGCATCAAATTAGCATTACTAACCACTGCGTCACCGAACTCGTCAAGAGAAGAGAGGTAATAGAAAACGTCAATCAATACATGCAATTTGATCTAACCTGCTTTGTGTGCTTACGCTATCAATTCGTTCGTGCAGACTAGCGCCGGCCGCCACTAACCCTCCAGCTTTGTAAGTGGATTGCTGGCTTCCTGCATGAGCGTAGAATCCATGTCCTTGCAGATGGATGCGCTTCGCGGTTCATGTCAGTGAATGCCGGTGTCTCACAGGGCTCCATCCTGTCGCCCACCCTCTTTCTTCTTCATATCAATGACATGCTGCCACTTGGTAATATTCATTGCTATGCAGATGTATTGATCAAGAGCTCAAGAGCGTTCTCATCGCATCTGATAAGGAAGGTGGACGCATGTGAAGACTGTCATCACAGCACTTTATTCCAGCTTTGACGAGCTCGATGGTTCAGTCGTGAATGGCGCGACTTTGACACCAACGCTCGTGGGTTCAATTCCCACACAAGGCAAACATTTGTGTGCATGAACATTAAATCAAAGCAGCCCGTCTGGGGAAGTACCTCCAAATGGCAACTCCCTAGAGGGTTGTAGTGTTCCTGCGTGTGAGTGAGGTCACCAGTAAGCTCCCAAGGAGTTGCTGTGTAAGGAGCAGAGGAGGCATCGCGTGAGTGATACTTAAAACGGTAATAGGCTACAGTACCCGATTTACATCAGGTGGGCCGTATGCTTCTATGATTCCCGACGTAGTATAAAAAAGTCCTAACGACTTGCATAAAATGTCTTACCACGTCCTGTTTAAAGACCCCATATTATAAGAAGCACCATAAGTGCTGTACTAAAAATAGAAATAATTTTAAATGTTTTCTTTCCCAATAATGTATATTTTATTGACTTGTTACGCACTATAGCCCAGTACCAGTAATCCCTCTAGTTCTCCTTACAACAGCCACACATATACTCAATTCTTACCCAGCCCTGCTCATTGACATATTCTTCCTTTGATATCCCTCAGAGCGGGCCACGACGGCTCTACTATTATGTCGATCTCCCGAATGGGGCCTCTACACGTTGGATCCATATTCCCCCGCACGTCTATTAACAAACACGGTTTAAGACAAGTAATATTTAATGAATTTATGTTATTTAACAATTGTAAGACGGGTTCCTTTCACACCAATTCCTATGGCTCTTGAACAAAACCATAAGGAACCCATTTTTATATTATTTCGTGGTATTTCATAAGATTTTTTCTCAAATTCCCTTATGAAAAGGAACTTAGATATACTGTATCCTACGTATACCGAATAACATCTACCGTACATTTATTTACTTCGGCATACCATAACTCAAGCCATACCGGAGGTAGAAGTTCTTGTGTTCGGCGTCCCGACAGTTCGCAGCTGTGAATGTCGACAACTTCCCTGTAGTTTACACATAAAATATTTAAACCCATGTTAGGAAGTCAAGACACACACTTCGAACTTTAAGTTTTCATAGAATTTTATTCAATAACTAACATACTAGAACAAAGTTTATATGAGAATCTTTTGCAGCATAACGGAAATATAGCGTTTAGTTTTTTATAATCTTATTGCATAGAAGCGGCCATGTTTATTGTCGATAATATTCGTATTATATTTCAAAGTGCTTATCTACCTATTAAGACAAAGCAAAATGTTGACGAGCTCGGTGGCACAGTGGTTAGTAACGCTAGGTACTTTAAGATCAACCGTCGTGGGTTCGATTCCCACACACAACAAGCATTTGTGTGTATAATCATCACTTTTTGTCTTAGACTGGGTATTTCTAAGAGCGATTAGATGCATCGAAGCAGCCCTCTGGAGGGTAGTTGTGTCTCTACGTGTGAGTGAGGTCAACAGTAAGCTCCTAAACAGTTGCTATGTTAACAGCGGCGGTGAAGTCACTCGAATGATAATTAACCCGTTGAGGCCCAGACGGTTGTTTTTAACAAGCATACGGCCCGCATTAGATGGTAAGCGGTCACCGCAGCCTATTACCGCTCGTAACACCACGGGGATGTTACTCGCGTGCTGACAATCTTGTGACCTAAGGCTGTTTCGTCACAATACCCAGTAATTTCTCTGCCATATCTCACCCTCCAAACCGGAACACAGCTATATAAATATAGCTACTTGGCGGTAGAAATATGTGGGACAGAGGTACCCACGCTTTTGTACAAAGTCTCCCTCTGGTAAAAACGTTCATATAGGCTACGGTAACCAATTTACATCAGGACATCCACTAGTTGGCCGTTCAAATTAGAAACTAGGAAGCAAAACGCTTAGTGCAGTTAGGTGTAATGTCAATATTCTATGACATTTGTACGCTTTCATAAAATACATTTTACAAGTTCGTCGACTATTACTCGTTAACTTGTAAAGCCAGCTTAGCCGTGATAGTTTTCCTTTTAAAGTCACTGTATGGACTACTAACATGATATTTTTACGTTTCCTAATACAAGTTTCGCTGGCGTTTGGGTACACTTGAGTCTAACAAAAAATTACACTTTTAATACAAATATTTCGAAAACGGATCACTACATCGAAAAGTAATCTTCCCACGCCCTAAATGCTTTTTAAAAACCTATCTAACGACACTCTGCATGGGGTGGGCGCGAATAAAAAAAACATCTCCACTTTACGTGTAGGAGAGGTACCACTAAAATCATTTTTTTTCAACATTTTATTTCTTTGTAGTTTCGAGTATGGCTACGCGGAGGAATGGCAAGTTTCATACTGCTACCGCGCCGAGGCGCCACTGACTGCTTTGACCTTTGATCTCTCTGTTTTAATTGTTTTTTTTTTTTCACCAGTATTGATAACATACTTGAACTCTATATTAATTTAATTAAAATGATATAATAATGGAATAATATTTTGTAGTTAGGTTTTGATACTACGAAAGGTATTATTTATTTTATGTGTTAGTATCTAATACAATATTTAAGTGCCGGAAATCGAGTGAGTTCAAGAAACCAATCAAAGAAGTACCCGGTCATTGTCACTTTTCGGGACGCGTAATTGACGCTTGTCACGTAAACAGCTGGCTAAAGGGCTTAGCATATCAGAGGGCACGGCAGTGCCCCCGCCAAGTCGAGCGCGAAGCAAACACTGCCGTACCATCCTTTACTGGAACCATTTCGCCGCATTTTCAGGCCCCTATTTGAGAACCTCTGGATAAGACCAGAACGCAGAAATTTTCGTCATCCAGTAAGCTATAATCACATACTTAAAATCCAAAATTTCAAGTCTGTAGGTCATTTAGTTCCGAAGTTAAGCGAAAGCAAAGTTTAGTGGCATTTATGACACTCACTCACTCACTCATGATCATCAAAATAGAACTAGCACTTCCCATAAACTCAGAGAGCTGAAATTTGGTACAGAGTTAGGGTTTAATGGCCACATAAAGGGGAAACTATAAAAACTAGGATAATCGAAGATCTGGAGTACCTGGTGACCCTGATTAGAAAACACAAGAGCCCAACCAAACTATTAGAGATCGACATACCGCCTTTACAAAAAATATTCAACTTGGTGGGCCGCTTCATTTGATGTCAAAAATCGAAGGTCTGAAGTATCTGATGAAGAACCCTCAGCTGGTCTCAGCTGTATTAGAGATATGGTACTGCCCCCTTCTACTATGAGAAAAAACTTTGTCAAATAAGAAAATCTAATAAAATAAATCAATATGCCCACGTTTCTACAAAAAGAAGTGAAATCCCACCAAAAACATTCTGTAAAAAAATAGCCAAGTCTCGATGGAGCTGCTTGTTTATCTCTAAAAAGTAATGAAATCTAGATAAAGTCGTGCCAAGTCTAAGGTTCCTTACTGCGATTTCTTTATTATTATTGTTAATGTTGTGTGACTTGGCCGTTGAAGGGTACACAAGGGTACAAAACCAGGTGCTCCATGACACCATTGCACCAATCTGTCGCCAGAACCGCTACCCATTGACGATGGAAAATTGCCACTTGGAAAACGTTGATTCAATAACCAGTCAATTGTAGGCTTGATAAAGCTGCGGATTTCAATAATACTTATGTATAGGCGAGCCTGAAACAAACAGTATAAAAAATTATTTCAAGTACAGACGGACTTCTAATCATTGATAGAAGTCCGTCTGTACGTCTATTTTATGTTAGATCGGCGGTCGATTTGACGCTCCAAAAAGAAGAGAGCAGAAGTCAGCATTGTCAATGCTAAATGCATGTGTTCCACAATCAACAACAGCCTAAAATGAGACACTCTCCAATTACCAACACCAGTATGGGCTATTATCTCGTTTAACAAACATAGGTAGTTACAACAGATATAACATTACGTGTAAACAAAATTGACTTGTACCCCACTAACGTATAAAGAATGTTCAACGGCCAAGTCACACAACATTAACTATAATAATAAAGAAATCGCAGTAAGGAACCTTAGACTTGGCACGACTTTATCTAGATTTCATTACTTTTTAGAGATAAACAAGCAGCTCCATCGAGACTTGGCTATTTTTTTACAGAATGTTTTTGGTGGGATCTCTTTTACATGAAAAAGTTAAATAACGTATTACTCGAAAACGGCTAATAATAAAAATATAGTTTCTTTGGGAAAAATGTTGTATTACATATGCACAATCTGTCTGATTTCGTTGTGTCGCTCGTGGTTTTCCAAAGTGTAGGTATATACATATACATAGATGTGTGTGAAAAATTACCTTGTTGTCATCAGATTTTATGAAATTGATAATGTAAAATTATATGTATGTATAATTTTACATTATCAATTTCATAATTATTTTTTTTACCAACGTATCTATTGTTACAGCTATATTTTTTCCATTTATTGAGCTGTTTGCCGTTATTTGCGTATATATGCTATATATATATATATATATATATATATATATATATATATGCTATATATTACATCAGGTGGGCTGTATATTTATATGTCTCTCGATATTGTATAAAAAAATTAGCATTGAATATTCCAGTTGTAGTTTGTACTGTCTGTCTACCTGTTTTCATTCAGTCAATTTGCTTTAATTATGCACTACCGACTAAGCTTAAATATTGGCACCTATTATGAATTAAAGTACTTTTTAATATGGAGCTCACTTTTGGGAGGCAAATTAGAAGAACAAATTAAAAACTTCTACAAACTGCACCTTGTGATCAAATAAAAAACTTATGTGATATACCTATGTTGTCTAAAAATATACGTTTTAAGTTTATAAGATAAATATTTTTCAATTTATATAAAAGAATTAGTTAAAACCTTATCTTTCCCCTCTATAATATCTAAAATAAAAACGAGTTCCTCGAGCAGTCAGAACCCGTTGTATACGTTTTATTAAATATAATTATAAAAAAAACCCTATGACGTCTATGATCTCAATATAACATGGAAATTCTCTTGAATTTTTTGCGTATGACCGTACATTTGCTGTTGAAATGTATGGGAACATAATACTTATACCTTAACTACAATGTTTGTCTACATTTTAAGTTCGACTAACTAGATCAGTGGTCCGATTCTACTAAAAACTGCAACTGCACTACAGCGCGGCGTGTGTCATAATGCGTACATTTTTCGTTTCGGTATTCTGTTAAACGATCTGACAGCAGCGACGTTGCAGGAATGTTGCAGTAAATGAATCGCTATTCTGTTAAAAAATCTGCACTGCAACTGCACGTTTCCTGCAATATAATCGTATTCTGATAAATTGTTTTGACATTTGCATACCGGTGACAGATGTTTTGAAGGAGTTTACTTGCAGTTTTGTTAACGTTACTCTTGAGCAACTTTTGCGAAGTGAAATTAATATTCTGAGGCGGTGAATTATATTTGCTTTGTTTTGGGAGATGTTTGTGGATAAATATAATTAAGTAGGTAAAGCTTCTTTTCGGTTAGAAATACCTCCACTCCGGCAACCAAGGTCAATAGTGAAACTATAGGAGTCAACATTAAATAAAAATTCAGTTTTATTAGATTGAAATATGGCAACATTGTGTCAAGTGCCAATAGGTGTATTCTATTAAAATTTCCTGCACTGCAACTACACTGCAACTACGCTGCAACTGTGCGTATCCTGCAAGTGAACTACTTAAAACCTGAAATGTTGCCATATTTCAATGTAATAAACTTGATTTTTAGTTAGTGTTGACTCCTATAGTTTCACTCCCCATTGCCCTTGGTTGCCGGCGTGGAGGTATTTCTAACCGAAAAGAAGCTTTACTTAATCATATATATATCCACAAACATCTACCAAAACAAAACTAATATAAATTACCGCTTCAGAATATTAATTTCATTTCGCAAAAGTTGCTCAAGAGTAACGTTAACAAAACTGCAAATAAACTCCTTCAAAACTTCTGTCACCGGTATACAAATGTCAAAACAATTTATCAGAACACGATTATATTGCAGGAAACGTGCAGGTGCAGTGCAGGTTTTTTAACAGAATAGCGAGTCATTTACCGCAACATTCTTGCAACGAAGCTGCTGCCAGATCGCTTAACAGAATACCGAAACGTCAAAATGTACGCATTTTGACACACGCCACGCAGCAGTGCAGTTGCAGTTTTTAGTAGAATCGGCCTGTAGGCATCCGTTACTCCTCGTACTAGAACTTAACAATATTCAATCTATTCAGCAATTTTCCTAAACAATCCAGTGCCTTGGGCTACTGGATAAGTACTTTTTAGGGTTCCGTACCCAAAGGGTAAAACCCTATTACTGAGGCTCCGCTGTCCGTCCGTCCGTCCGTCTGTCACCAGGCTGTATCTCATAAACCGTGATAGACAGTTGAAATTTTCACAGATGATGTATTTCTGTTGCCGCTATAACAACAAATACTAAAAAATAGAATAAAATAAATATTTAAGGGGGCTCCCATACAACAAACGTGATTTTTTGCTCATTTTTGCTGGATATTGATAACGGCAACAGGTAGACGCTTGAAATATTCACAGAATATTAAGTTATATATTTACTTTAAGAATAAATAATTAAATTAAAATAAAACAAACATTTAAGGGGGGCTCCCATACAACAAACGTATTTTTTTTGCCGTTTTTATAGATAATGGTACGGAACCCTTCGTGCGCGAGTCCGACTCGCACTTGGCCGATTTTTTCTATTGCCGTTAACAAATATAAGTTATAAAAAACATGTTTATCCTAGAGAATCCTCTCCACACGAGTTTCAAAACTTATAATATCAGCATTCTAACTTTACGTTTCCTTACGCGGTTAATATCCTTTCGTAAGTTTTGCGTGTAACGAAATGTTTAATTGTCAGTTCCAAAGATTTGACGGAAATGACATTGTTCATGCTGTCACAATTTGTTTTCCTGTACATATTTATTTTTCAACTCAAATTTTTTAAACAATTCTTAGCTTATTTCGTTAGTATATACAATATCGATCCAATTATTAGGCAATTTCAAGTGTAAACGTGAAGGTGTTCTACTAATTTAATCACAATAATATTTCCGGGTTTGTGCGTACAATAGAACGAATCGTCATTTTTGTCTTAAAAATAGATTTAATTCCTAAGTTTTAGCCTTAAAATGGATTACGTTACAACCCTAAAGATCTTGGTTATAGGCGAGAGTGGTGTGGGCAAGTCCAGGTACGTATTTTTATTTTACATACAATATCCTTGTAAAGCCCTGCTATAAAATGTAGATCTATACGTGTGTATTCATACGTCAGATATTTTGTTGTTTTTTTTTTAATATAAAATGATGTATTTCTTCACAAATATTTTGCAATGTTTTGTTTGGAAAGTCGATTAGACATCAAATGTGTGACTAAGCGGTTATTAGAGGTAAGTAACAATGTTGCAATGAAATGGTATTCTGGGGTCCTATGATGTCAGAGTATTTGTCATCAAAGATTATTCTTTAGTTAACTGTACACTATCTACATTATATATAGTATATGAAGCAGTATTTACCTATGAATAACAAGCTCGAATATTATTCCCAGACAAAGGTTTCCAATTATTCCCTTGACATAAATAATTACAAGGTAACTAAGTATTGTGTACAATTTTGTCTACATAACTATGTAGTCATTACATGTTTAAAGGTCAATTATATATCATTGGAAGGCATATAAGCAAAGGTCTGTCCTGATGTAGTGGTTCGCACAGCTTAAGAATGCTTGTAATGTGGGAAGTATCACTTGGACATTGCCACCACTGATGCTACACAGTAACTCTTTAGGAGCTTATTGGTAACCTCACTCACTCGCAGGGATATAACAGCCTCCTAGGGAGTTGTTATTTGGGTATATTCCTAGTCTACGTCTATTAAATGTTACTGAGTAGATAAAGAACCAATCTATTACCTAACATTGTCCTTGATTCCAAACCTGGTATAGGCATGTACCACTAAATTTGTGTTTTCAGATTTAGGTTTTTATTTCATATCACCAAGGTGGCAAACAAGCATACTGCCTGTCTGATGGTAAACAGTCACCGTAGGACATTTGCAACACAAGGCGTGTCACTCATGCGTTGCTGACCCTCTAAAAACTTCTTCGCACCTTTCTTGAAGAGCGCAAGGCTCTAGTCCCTTGGGAAAACCTCGGCTGGAAGTTTATTCCACAACTTTAGGTATATACATATATATAATTATCTCTTGCTCAGTGGTCAAGGAAAACATGACCTAACCTAAGAAACATCTGATTTTCCCTTTGGGTTGTTGAACAGTGGCTTTATGTAAAAATCAGGACCTTTGCCAAATCCTTAGCTTTTTGTAGCAGACCAGTATTAGAAAACGGAATAACGCAGGGAAAATGTGTTTCCGCCACCAAATAATTTGTGGGGTAAATACATTATCCTTGTTAATAGTCTTATTCCACCATTAACAAGGAAAATTACTTTATTATATTACAACCATTCTTGTCTAACAGTTTTTTATTTGAATGGTGGTGTATAAATTTAGGCAAAGTCATGTGAACACAACACAAAATTTTGGTAAAAGCACATGTATTTGCCATAGGTTATACAAATGAATTTTGTACTGTCCATATTTTTTTTAATCTTTGTGTACTTTTAGCATGTGAAAATTTGTTGCCTCATTCAGATAATCTCTTGTATGTAACTTTTTTATAGACAAATAAAACTCATCTCATAATCAAAGGTATTTCAAGGATATACTATGACCAGATCATGCTCGATACTCAAAGTGTCATTATAACACTTGCATAATAAAAACCGTACAATGGTCGAGGCGTAGAGCTTGATGTGCTCTTAATTGTACAGTAATACAATACAAATATATTTATAATGTATCTCTCACACAATAAATACTGACAAATATTCTTTTTAGCATCATCTTAGCATTCACAACTGGGGATTACAATCCTGCATATCCAGCTACCATTGGAGTAGACTATAAATGCAAAGTAATGGAAGTAAATGGAGTCAAAGTGAAGCTCGGTATATGGGACACAGCGGGCCAAGAACGGTATAGGACATTGACATCCAGTTTCTACAGGTATATTCATGTTTAGTTTCGTAAACTTTGCTATATATTTATATCATTACACCAAGTCAGCAGTGCAGGCAGAATGATCTGAGGGCAAGAAGATGCAATTCTTACACACCTCACTCCCTTCTTTAATATACATAGCTCTTTTCATGCATGTTTATTGGTTCCTAGCACTCTTGATATCACTGTTATATATATTGTAACCAGTATATTGTTAAAATAAAAAATGTGGCAAAGTGACCGTGACAATAATATAACACAAAGGAGTTTGCCTAATCTAATGCTCGAGTTAAGCTATGTTGACTGTAACACATTCTTGGATGGGCCTATGTTACAGAGTATCTCTGTACTGGGTATGTCACAATTGGTCCGGGCTGTTGTCGAAAGATAACAGTTGTTATGTCAAGTCATTGACGAGCTCGGTGGCGCAGTGGTGAAACACGCTGTTACGCTACTTTGACACCAACGCTCGTGGGTTCGATTCCTACACAGTACAAACATTTGTGTGCATGAACATGTCTGTTTGTATTGGTCTGGGTATTTTCTATGTATAATAAGTATGTATTTACAAAAAAAAAAAAATGTATTTACATATGTTTATCAGTTGTCTAGTACCCATAACACAAGCTTCGCTTACTTTGGGGCTAGATGGCGCTGTGTAATTTGTCCGACAATATTTATTTATTTATTATTTATTGGCGTTTGGGCTGTTTGAAAACACTTGCCAATCTAAAACACTGTTACAGAGTATACAGTAAATCATATCTGTGGAAAGTAGATTTTATTCCTGCAGTGTCTAAAAATGTTTTATTGAAATCAATGAAATAAACAACCAAATTCTGTTTAAGTTTTCAAAAAAACTTTTTAATTTTGTTTTATTTATAACCAATACACATAATGTACAATACATAATACACTGACTCAGCCCGAAGGTTAGGTTAGGTCTAGGAACTGGCAAATTTGCTTGTCAATTTGTTTGTGAAAACTTCCCTCAAAATGGCATCTGTGAAAACAAATTTAGGTCACCTCCACCGGTTCCCATAGTTTGCACTGACTAGAAATTGCATGGAAATTAAAGTGATAACTTATCAATGTTTTGCTTTATTTCAGAGATGCTCATGGTGCTATATTGGTTTACGATACATCTGAGCCAAAAACTCTAGCGAAATTAAAAGATTGGGTGGAAGAGTTACAAGTGTATTCAACCAAGAAGAATATTGTATGTTTAGTAGTAGGAAATAAAATTGACAAGGTATAATTATACATTTATAATAAATACTTAATATTATTTAGCTGTGATAGCCCAGTGGATAAAGAAATGGCCTATGGATCAATAGGTCCCCGGTTGGAATCCTGCCATGTACCACTAAATTCATGTTTTCGAATTTATGTAATTATCACTTGCTCAACAGTTAAGGAAAACATCGTGGGGATACCCACACGTCCAAGATCTAAGAAAGGTCTGGTTTTCCCTCTGGGTTGTGGAGGACTGACGGAAGTCTCTCCATGTAAAAAATCAGTATCTTCTCCAAATCCAATTAGGCTTAGGTAGCGGACCCCGCCAAACCTAATGGATTAGGAAACGGGATAACGCTAAGAAGAAGAAGACTAAATGTTGTTTAGCATTGATGGTCTGAACACAGAAAGGAAATAACCCATGGAGAACCAACGAGAATGATATTATGTAGTAACAGAATTCACCGCTATGGGTCAGGGGTAAAGTAGAATGTGCAGCTCTTATTGGCTAGTTCACAGACAATATTGCGACAATTGTTGGCTTATGATTAAAATATCCTCCTATTGGTCATCAGCCTGGAATCGCAGAGATATTTAAGTGCTAAAACACAACGTTTTGAGAGTGTGCAGTCAAGGTAGTTTATTAGTTTCTATCAGAACAGTAACAAAAGCTACAATATAGCTGTTCTACTCTGTAAAGGGGACCAAGGGCGTTATTATTGTTTTTTTTATTATTTTAAATTAATTTATTGTCTTTTAGCCTCGCGCAGTGCCAAGGGAGCAAGGTCAAGCATTCGCACAAAAGCACAGAATGTTGTTTATAGAAAGTAGTGCAAAGACACAGGATGGTATCAACTTGGCGTTCGAGGAGCTTGTGCAAAAAGTGAGTGTCTCTGCTTAACTAATTTAAGAAAAATATTGATGAGACTTAGTGTGCATTCACGCAACACACTTGTAACTAAATTATTTGTACCAAATAGAAGGTCATAGTACTTTTTTGTACAGTATCTACTCTCTACTCCTAATTTTAATACAGTATGTATTCTCTACTACTCTCTACTTTTTGTACAGTATGTACTCTTTGCTGCTCTTTACTTTTTTGTACAGTATGTACTCTCTACTGCTCTCTACTTTTATGTACAGTATGTACTCTCTACTGCTCTCTACTTTTATGTACAGTATGTACTCTCTACTTTTATGTACAGTATGTACTTTCTACTGCTCTCTACTTTTATGTACAGTATGTTCTCTCTACTGCTCTCTACTTTTATGTACAGTATGTACTCTCTACTGCTCTCTACTTTTATGTACAGTATGTACTCTCTACTGCTCTCTACTTTTATGTACAGTATGTACTCTCTACTGCTCTCTACTTTTATGTACAGTATGTACTCTCTACTGCTCTCTACTTTTATGTACAGTATGTAATTTCTGCTGCTCTCTACTTTTATGTACAGTATGTACTCTCTACTGCTCTCTACTTTTATGTACAGTATGTACTCTCTACTGCTCTCTACTTTTATGTACAGTATGTACTCTCTACTGCTCTCTACTTTTATGTACAGTATGTACTCTCTACTGCTCTCTACTTTTATGTACAGTATGTACTTTCTGCTGCTTTCTACTTTTATGTACAGTATGTACTCTCTGCTGCTTTCTACTTTTATGTACAGTATGTACTCTCTACTGCTCTCTACTTTTATGTACAGTATGTACTCTCTACTGCTCTCTACTTTTGTGTACAGTATGTACTCTCTACTTTTTTGTACAGTGTACATTCTCGCTTGTCGGAACCTCTCCCACTTGCATGAACACAACCACTTCCTGTTGTTAATTGACTGCGGATTTATGTGAGGGAGAGGAGGAGAGGTTCCCCCGATGGGCTGCTTTGATGCACCTTACCTCTTAAATCAGCAGACTCGTTCGATACAAATGTTTGTGCTGAGTGGGAACGAACCCACGAGAGTGGGTGACAAAGTAGCGTTACTAACCACCTCGCCACCGAGCTCGTCTTTCGTAATTATTTACGTTACATTCGTTTTATATAAAGGCGCAATTAGTACTACATTAGCTAGACTTTTTTTTGGAATCGGTCTGTGACACAAAGTCATTAGCCGACTTTATAATTATGCTAAGCAAAGTAAATAACGCGATAAGAAAATCTCACAAAATACTATTTATCTCTCTTGTATTGCCTGATCTCTTTCACATTTTCGCATATGTATAGACATATGTAGCGTAAAGAGTATACGCATAAGTTACTTACATACATATCATCACGCCTGTTTTCCATTGGAATGGGTAGAGACTGTGGATCGCCAGACGTCAGACCGGTCCAAGCATATTTCTCTCTCCTCTCCCACACTCATCAACCTCTTCTCGTATACTCTTCGGTTTCGGGTGGTTTTGATTTGGGAGCACATCAGCTATTTGATCTATATGCGTGGCGTGTGATCCATATGTCTAGGGCGGCCCCTGCCGATAACTCCACTCACTCTTGCTCGATATATTTCTTTCGTAACTGTTCTGATATTCATTCTTTCCAAATGTCCAAACCATTTCAGCATACCCTTTTCAATTTTTGTCACTACATCATCATTCATTCCACGTTGTTCTCGTATCGTGCTATTACTTACTTGTGATCATTCTAACTCCAAACATACTCCTCAGTGCTATATTATTGCCACTTAGTTTGCGACGTAGATAGAGAAGGCCCCGTTCAATCAATCAAATTCCTTATTTGCCAGAATACAAGTTCATTAAGTTCTTAAGGTAATAAAATAACAATCTTGAACATATACTCTAACTGTTTGCATACATACAGGTGTGCAAATATTATATAAAAGTAATAGGAAATAAACATACTAAATGTCACAAATAAAAAAAATACAATTTAAAATTTAAAATATTGATATCCGCCCAATATGTATATTAAATTATCAATTATTTACACTCTGGTCGTCTGGTTTTGGACAATCAGAAAACCAGACGTGACTTAGGTGGCCGTATGATTGTATGCCATATGTAAAAAAAAAACCATGGAAAAAAGAAACAAATCTGTTCCGTCTCTACTATTCAAATATGTTTTTATTTTAAAAATATTTTAATTTACTCCTTACATTTTTGTTTGTATGTTTCTCTATAGATTATCGAAACCCCTGGTCTCTGGGAGTCAGGTAAAAGCTCTGGCAACATTCGCATCACACAGTCTGAGCAGCAGTGGCAGCAAGAGGAGTCGTCGTGTTACAACTACACGTGTACTATATAATTTTATTTACTGTGGTGCTTGTATAGGTTGACTTCGATCTGAACACTTTTTAGCTATATTAAAGGAAAACAGTGTTTGTCAAGTTTATCAGTTTTAACGCGTTGTATTGACATACAGAAGGCCAATTCTACTAAAAAACTGCAACTGCACTGCAGCGCGGCGTGTGTCATAATGTGTACATTTTGACGTTTCGCCAAGCGATCTGACAGCAGCGACGTGTAATGAAACGTCAAAATGTGCGCATTTTGACACACGCCGCGCTGCAGTGCAGTTGCAGTTTTTTAGTAGAATCGGCCTACAGATTTCGACGAGCCAAATAAACAAACCGGATAATGACCAAATGAACCGAGTAAAGTTCCTTTCAAGCTTGTACTCTCGGCAAGCTGGTATGAGATGGTTCCCCAGAAACATGAAGAACTATAGAGAACCGATGTGACCGACATTGCAAAGTGACTCTATGCACCGCCACGGGTCGGGGGCTAAGATAGAATACGCACCTCTTATTGGCTAGTTCAAGTATCAACATCGCGGCAATTTGGACTTGTTAGTTAAAATGTTCTCCTATTGGCCAGTAGGCTAGAATCGATGAATTTATCTGCGTACGGGAGCACGTTTATTTAGTAAATTTCTGTTTTCGCAATGGGTACGACCTATATATTACTCCTGCAAAGTTAATTTCGTGAAATAAGGAAGGTAAGGTTTATAATAAGTAAGTGTTTTCGGACAAATTACGCGGTATTAAGTCCCAAATTATTCGACGAGTTTAGTAGCGCTGTGGTTAGTAAAGCTACTTTGACACCAACGTTCTGGGTTCGATTCCCACACATGATGAACATTTGTGTGCATGAACATCTGTTTGTCTAGGACTGGGTGTTTTTAAGATCAAAGGGCGCACCAAAGCAGCGTTTGGGAACTATTGCAACCAAAACCACACTAACGCACTTCTTAAGATGTATTTGTTATTTGCCCACGTATCTTTAAAGGATTTTGTACGCGGTGATTTACGTTGTTTTCGTATCGTAAACGGACAGGACCGTCCGGTTCTGCGACATGTTGGATAGTGTTAGAGCCTTAACTCTCTGTGTCGTTGCGAATTGTACAGTACATTTACAGATCTTTATGTTGGTACTACATTGCATATTATTTGTTGTTTTTCAAAATGGTGGATCGATCTGAATCGTGCTGAGTTCGCTACTAAGAAATAAGTACATATTTATAGCTTTAAATGCACAAGGTTTTAGGTTGCTATTCATAGTGTAGGCAGTTTGTATTACCCGAAACGATTTGCATCTTATAAATCATACTGTATGAATGATGTCTAAGTAAAGCTAACACCTTTTTTCAGATTACACTTAACACTGTATGCACAACAACTGTCAAAGTGTTCTATGTATTGGCGTATAGCTTGTACACACAAAATATTTCCACCACAGATTCATCAGAATGTACTCTAACTTACCTGTTTTATATATTTTGTGATGTGATTATATAATTTGTGAATTGCACCAAACATCATCAGATGGAAGTCAACCTATTTATTATAAATGTGATAAATATATTGTATTGCTTTTGTAAATATCAATTAATAATAAAATATTCACAATCAAGGGTTCACAATCATTCTTTATACTTAAATTATATGATTAGATTAGTGGATAGTTGTTTGCCAAATGCCATATCGATATAGACTAAGGATCCGTGACATAAAGAAGGTCAAAAGACGTCAGTTACAGCAATAGCTTACGCTAATGCTACTTTGACACTAACGCATCATGGGTTCGATTCCCACACAAGACAAATATTTGTGTGCATGAACATATATATTTCTCTTGGTTTGGATGTTTTTAAAAGAGATAGGGTGCATCAAAGCAGCCCGTTAGAGAAATACCTCCACTTCACGGAAAACCGCAGCGAATTACAACTTCCTGGAAGATATATTGTATTCCTGCGAGTGAGTGTGGTCACCGGTAAGCTCCTAAGGAGTTGCTGTGTTAATAGCAGACGTGACATCGCGCGAGTAATACTTAAAGTATTGCAAACGTTCGTCAGGTGGGCCGTACGCTAAAAAAAATCGACCAAGTGCGAGTCGGACTCGCGCACCAAGGGTTCCGTGCCATTATCTATAAAAACGGCAAAAAAACACGTTTGTTGTATGGGACCCCCCTTAAATATTTGTTTTATTTTAATTTAATTATTTATTCTTAAAGTAAATATATAACTAAATATTCTGTGAATATTTCAAGCGTCTACCTGTTGCCGTTATCAATATCCAGCAAAAATGAGCAAAAAAATCACGTTTGTTGTATGGGAGCCCCCTTAAATATTTATTTTATTCTATTTTTAAGTATTTGTTGTTATAGCGGCAACAGAAATACATCATCTGTGAAAATTTCAACTCTCTAACTATCACGGTTTATGAGATACAGCCTGGTGACAGACGGACGGACAGCGGAGCCTCAGTAATAGGGTTCAAAGTCAAAAGTCAAAGTCAAAATCTTTTTATTCCGTAAAAATGGCTACATTTGTTTGGAATCGTCACAATTTTTTTCCCTACCGTGCAGTTCATGACTAGGTGAGCACTGATAAAAATACTGCCAAAAAACTCAGGCATCCCTCTTTTGGTATCCAAACAAGAAAGTTCCGTTTTACCCTTTGGGTACGGAACCCTAAAAAAGAGGTGACTCATTTGCGTCATTCACATGCGGTGCTCGATTGTCTCTGCCTATCCCGCAAGCTACTTGATGTAAACATATATATGGTTAAATATATTAGATGAATGTACACACATTTTCTAGAAATACTTATTTCACTTGTAACATTTGTATAACTATTTTTAGGAAGAAGCTAAAGATTAAGTTCGGACCAAGAAATAAAGTGCTGATTTTATGACATAACCTCATTTTTCTTATTGTTACCCTTCTCTCGCGGAAACGTGCCGGGGAGAATTGCGTTAGGGTTACCAGTACATTATCTAAGTTAAAATATGTGTTGTTGCATCCGTGAAAATGTAAATTACCCTAACTTAACTGAGGCAGTAAGCATGTGTTCGGTGTGTAATGGGTTTGTTTGTACTAACATTTATACTGCTGCACCAACCTTAACTCATCCCATTCCAGGAATACAGGTTTCCCTTCGTCCGAAGGGGTTTAGAGCATACTCCACACTGATCAACTGCGAATTGGCGGATGTTTTTAAGCCGCCTGAAGACCACTTATTTAGCTTAACGACTGCCATCTATCGACAGCAGTGGGGACCGACGGCTTAACGTACCCTCTGAGCCCGGAGAGGCTCGATATAGATAAACCCATCCATAGGCAGGTTGCGATCGACGTTGCTTACCTTGCGTGTTCGGTTACAATGACAGGTGCAACGACGCCATCGCCATTTTTCTTTTGGGCCACTACACTACCTCAGTGATACAGTCTAGATTCAGTTGTTCTGTCAGTAGGAAGGCTATCAAGCATATATAGGTCATACGATGTGAACTGGTTACCGTAGCCTATGAACGCTTGCCATATATATCACTCGCGCGTTGCCGTCCTTTGTACTAATACTGGAACTGTTCAGGACCTTACTGGTAACCTCATTCACTCGCGCAACAACCCTCCATGCACTTATTTGGCTGCGGTTTTCTGTGTGGTGAAGGTAATAAATAATCTCTAATCGAGCTACTTTCACTTTTCTTTTTATACAACGTCATGCAAGACACGACCCACATGATGTTATGCAGTTACCGTAGTCTATTAACGCTTGTAATATATCCCTCGCACGATGCCTCTGTTGCTTACACAGCAACTCCTTAGGAGCTTACTGGGTGACCTCACACACACGCAGGAACACAACAACCCTCTAGAGAGTTATATGGCTGCCGTTTTCTGTGAGGTGGAGGTACTTCCCCAGACGGGCTGCTTAGATGCTCTCTTAAATAACGTCTTACGTTGACGTTTAACAACTATCAAGGAAAATAAGTGGAACGCCGTAATACTTTTTAGCACAGGTAGAGCGCATCTAAGTAACCTGTCTGGGGAAGTATCTTACAGTAAACCGCAGCAGCCAAATAACAGCACCCTACAGGTTGTTGTGGTGGCATCGCGCGAGTGAGCCTTAATTTACAAGCGTTAATAGGCTACGATAACTGCTTTACATCAAATGTACCGTATGCTTGTATGCCTCCTGACTTTTCATAAAAAAATATTTTAGGTTTTCGCGATTGTTATACATTGATTAAAACAATTTTTTTAACGCAAGTATCGCGTGTTTTATTTATTTTGTTGAACCTGACGTTTCGAATGCTTTGCCGCGTCCGTGATCGCATGAAGACTAAGGTGATATTTGTCTTACATTGGTTATTCAATGATTACATCTACCGATGTGGATGGATTAATTATATACGTTCCGATTCACACAAAAATCACTCACGGTATCCGAACGTTTTTGAGTAGATATCTGGGTTTGTGACTTGATTATTTTTAGAACTGGATCCCAAGCAGGTGGTACTTTCTAACCATCTTCTCTATTGAAATTGGGGTGTTTTCTTATTTCAATAGCCTCGCGTAGCATTCTAGGCATGTAGCGATTCTCCTTGCCGAGGATTTGTGGTTTATCGAACCGTATGTAATGGTTTGGCTGGTCCAGTGTATGTTCACATACTGCAGAGTTTTTATCACGCCTATTCTTCATGTCATGATTTTTTTTATTCAATTCTAATAGAAACATTCTTGCAGTTTGATCTAACCTGCTTTGTGTGCTTCCGCAACCAATTAGTTCATGCAGCCTAGCGCCGGCCGGCCCCCACCCACTACTGTTAGTAAGTGCAACATGCCGACGCTGCCATGGCTGCTCCGGTAGTCTCTGCCTCGGCGGCTGCGGTCGTCCGCCATCTGGAACAGAATTCGCATGCCCCCACCATCACCATCGCTGCCACGACTGGCCTGGTCGTCGCTGCGACACGTGTTTCGCCTCTCCACGAGGCATCATCAGGCGCTGTAGATGTTAATCGTAAGAATAACATGCTACTGACTGATGACTACATGACTTGTAGTCATGGCAGCGTTGGCATGTTGCATTTACTAACAGTAGTGAGTGGGTGCCGGCCGGCGCTAGGCCGCATGAACTAATTGGTGGCGGAAGCACACAAAGCAGGTTAGATCAAATTGCATGTAAATTTGACTTTCGCAAAATAACGCCTGAATCTATTAACTAGAAACATTCATGTCATACTTTCTCAAATGTCAGTTACATAGGCACTTTGCAAAGTGACCGGAAGATTCCAGTGATAGAACATCACATTTGTCACAAGCCGCGAGGACAAATAGCTCAAGGAGGCTACCCTCAATGGCCCCAAGATGGAGCCTTCATTAATGGCTGCCCATCATTCACCGGCCTTGGATAAACGTTGACAAATACATAAAGGAAGCTCTCATAATGATTTATATGTGATGTGAACGTTTAGCTGAATAAGCATCTTAATAACAACTTGCCTATTACTTGTGGTCGAATAAGGGCTTAACGTTTTTTTTTGTCGCGGAGAAGCTGCGCTAATAAGGACCCTATTACACCGAACCATCTATTGTCTATGCATTTATATGTTCACAGTGTGTTCTTTACAGCGTAGGCAGAGAAACTCGAGAGATACATGAGCCGGACTGTCATACCTCACACGCTTCTATTTTTTTGAAGTTATACTTCTAATGCGACTTCCAACAAGGTTGCGTTAAACGTTTAACGCAACCATGGAGGGGGAATAGAAAGAGACAGAGCGAGAGTGAATGCGTGACACTCGAACGCATGCGCGTAGTATACTTATACGTTAGCAACGAGTAGCGTCCAATATTATAGCGAAGTAAACAGTGTGAAGTTTCCCTTCTTCCGCGCGCGGTATTTAATATAATTAATACTAAATATTAATAAATTGTTAATGTTAAATATTTATTTAATGATGCCAAAGAAGTATAACTTCTCACGCGCGTACATAAGTACACGCACCCATTTTATTTTATACTACGTCGATAGGCATACGGCTCACCTGATGTAAAGTGGCTACCGTAGCCTATTAACTGGTGTCAAAAGAAAAAAACCCAACATCCTAAGTGGGGGGCTTTTGATGATGACTCGTATATAAATCAGGGCTAGTTACAAACAACGTTCTATTTCTCTTGTAATATTTACATAGAGTTTTATCTTCTTCCTAGCGTTATCCCGTTACCACTAAGGTGCCAAACAAGCGTACGGCCATCCTTATGGTAAGAAGTTAGCGTAGCCTATGGATATTTGCATCACCAGTGGTGTCACTCTTGCATTGCCGATCCTGTAAAAAGCTCACGCCTTTCTTACAGAACCCCATGCTGTAGTCTCTAGGAAAAACCTCGGCAGGGGGCTCTTTATTTCCTCATCCATTAGGATCCTAAGAACTAAGCCTAAGGATTTGGCGAAGATACTGATTATTACCTAGAGTAACTGTCGTCAGAGCTCTACAACCTAAAGGGAAAGGTTCTAAGGTCTTTCTTAGGTTAAGCCAAGCGGCTTTCGAAATGAATTTCTTGGATGTGCGGTTTTCCCTCACCGCCAAGCAAATTATAATTATAAATATGTACGTAAATAAGAAAACACAAATATTATTGGCGTATACTCATGCCAGGATTCGAACCGGCGACCAGTTAATCAATAGCCGGTTTCTTTATCCATTGCTCTGGCTTCATAGCTTTTTATCGTCTGTACTTATATCAAATTATTCGTTTTACAAACTTTGAAATTTCGAAAGATATCGTTGGTTGTTGCTGAAATATACCACTGTTACATAGATATAGTCGATAGTAGGTGTTCCTTTTTTACCATTTTAATACGGAACTCTAAAAAGGTCACACGGCATCATGAATACGATTAAAATCGAGTTGGCGGGAGTACCTACTCCTAATTCTACGCGTGGTGTCTAAGTAGGTATTGTAGGTAAACAATATTCTGAATTTAGCTACACATCAAGAAGATAAATACCGTCGAATGAAAAATAAAAGTGCCAACTATTGGTTTTATAGAGTACTATCTGCTGTCCGCGGCTCCGCCCGTGTGGAGCCAAATAATGTAGCATATGTGTTAATCCAGATCATAATCTATCTACGTGCCAAATTTCATTCAAATCCGTTCAGCCGTTTAAGCGTGAAAGAGCAACAAACATCCATCCATACATACAAACTTTCGCATTTATAATATTAGTAGGAAGTTATAGCACCATACGAGAACTATGTGGAATGAAACATGACGTAGGTACAAAAATTGAAAAGGATATGCCTATGATTTTGGACTTTCTCTAGGCGGTGGTTACAACGAAATTCAGAAAATGTAGAACATTTTAATCAATTGTTACTCAGAATTTCTAGTAATATGAAATAAATAAGAAAATGTTAATTTTCAGTGATATTATGTTTCACTTCACTGAATATAGTAAATTCTCTAAGCTCTAAATCCTAAGTAATCCTTATAGAGACAAAGGTGACTTCAACAAGGTTTAGAAAACGTCCGAAGTTTGTCGCGTACAAGGATTTAAAAGGTTTTAATTAAGGTTTAAAATTTATGTTATTGACTGTTAATCTCAGTTAGGACATAGATTTATCCTGCCGAGGACTTTAAGGAATTTTGTAACGAAATAATCCCTCTAACTAGAGTGCTGATTTTGCGGTTTCTTTAAAAAATAAATTCTATTAATAATTCTATGTATTTTTACTAACGTAAACGTAGATATTGATAAAAAAGTATTGTCAATATATAAGATTTTTTTTTAGTTTTCGATTTATATTTTTACTAATATAAGTTTAAATAAATTAGCATGCCTGATTCAGGCGAAATATTGTGAAGCTAGTGTTTATTAACAACGTTAATATACCAATATTTGAATCAAATAAATTATCTTTCTTTTCTTTCTTTCTAGCGGACACGATCTACGTTATTCTGCCCAAAAAAACCCCGGTCACAGTGCCACCTATCAGGTTCAATTGTTGATTTAATAAACCATGTAGGAATCCACTCATACAAACGGACAAAGTTTCATTAAAATCGGTCTAGTTGTTTAGATAGAGCTGTACATATGTACATAAGAATTATGTTTGTAAAGCTTGTCTATGTAATTATTTATAAAAAAAACTTATTCAAAATTCAGTTTTCTGGAAACAGTCAATAGCAGTCTAATTTGTCGACATTCAGTGAAATTTCATTTAAAATGTATTAGTAGATGCAAGATGTTAGATATTTTAACGAGAATTTTCACTACATAAATCCTTGTTTTTCAGGAAGACAATATAATAGTATAAGTAACTTCGTTAATAACCTTTAGTGGATATATCGACACCGAAAGCTGATGTAATATTTGTTTGGAAAAACAGTTGAGGGAAATTGATCCTACGATTTTTCCGATATTATATCGATACCGATAAACGTACATGTTACGAGGTGATCTTTCCACAACTATGGATACGTCTGCAACGTACCTTATTTACTATAATGATTTAAATAATTTTATTTCATTTAATATTGACCTGTTGTTCGAACAAAAGAAAATTACGTTTTTTTTCTAAGTAAATAATTTCATTTAATTTTAAACCCTACAATAAATAAAAAAAAATATATTTAAACAATTATCACCTCAATATTGAGTTCTAAACTGAATTTCTTAGTGCGTCATTTTAATCCTGGTTAATTTCAGTACAAAACATTGAAGACATAGAACTTTAGAAATTCTTCAGTACTTAGTAAGTTATTGCATAGGAAATGTGCTTATTAATTGGTACTTTCGAGTGAGTGATGTGCCCATAATTTTCAACTCGCTCAAATATAGTTCGTACAAACATGAAAGCCGGCCATTTTGAACTGGTTTGTATTAAAGATACAGAGCAATATCTAAATTAATGTTGGAATCAATCAAATAGCGAATAAAACAGAAATATCTCAGTAACAATTTACTACAGTACGTTTTACGGCGTCTTTACGATATCGCGTTATCTGAGTTATGACGAATCCAAGATTTGCAATGCAAATGTTTATGTGGTCGTTATTTCCTTGCTTTATGGAGATAGTTCCAAAAAAATGTATTTTTATAACGACTGTAAAATTTTTATATTGCAAATATTGATTGCTTGGATTCATTCGTCAATTGTAGAGCGAGGAAGGCCAAGCCCAGACTGATAATAAATTATGTTACAAGACAAACAAATTTAGCGTGCGTATATTATTAGTGTGGACGATACCTATGTTAAAATATATAGTTCATTCAATATGCCTTGAGATAAAATGTAAATAAAGAAAACATAGTAATTTTCAAACTTCAAAGATCTCCTACATTGAGGCTGTGAATGCACTGTTGGAGTAATTGGAGTAAGCTAGAGACGCCTTTCTTTAGTCGATATAAAGTGCAAACACTGCTCAATGCAGGTTCACTCATTTTCTCGATAATAACAGACTATGAAACGTAACCCAATTATAAAACTTAACAAAAACCTTAACAAAATAAACTAATAAATAGCAAAAATAATCGGCGACAGAAAATACTTGCATCAATATCTGTGTCAATATACTTCTCTCTCCCCGTAAGGAATTTGGCGTGAAGTTATAGATAGATAGACTAGTAAATAAAAGCAAGCTGTGTAGGCAGAGCTGATACTTTTTAAATTTAAAAAATATTTAAATATTGTATTTTTAATTTATTTTTAATGGAACCCTGTACGACATCTAGCGACGAGTGCTGTTACTTTTTCTGTTGATGGGAGTGCAGTGCAGACTCTGCACTGCAGAGTGGCCGGCCATACGTTTTCCCATATGTTTTTTTTCTAATTGGAACGATTTTGGACCGTTCTTCCTCACCAACGAACATTTAAATTTCAAATTAAAGGATACAAAACTACAATATGTTAGCTATTAGTGTGTCGATTTTGGAGTTTCTCACTATTACCGTCTAAACGCTAGCTGGATGACATCAGTCTACCCCAAACGGCAATTTTGAGGGTAATGTGGCTCCGCTGGCTATCGCAGCTCTGCCAAATATCTATATCAAAAGTAAAAATGACGTATATAATCAGGTTAGATGCGAAAGTTGTTAATTGTTCAGATATCGTATGTATTAACTGTCCATTTTTATTGTGAACTGTAATAATTCGTTCAAACTTTGAGATTCGCAACATTTTAAGGTCTTTTATAATAAGTACGAGTACTAACAATTATTAAAATTAAAATTTCATAGAAAAAAATATATTTAATAAGTATTTAAATTATATCAGCGGTGAAAATTATAATCGCAATTCTACTGCTAATTTTAAAACATCTATTTACATGCAAGTAACTTTAAACTTTTTACTAAATGTATTGTGTATGAAGAATGTTATAAATTCTTATTAAATACAATTACAATAACATTTTTATGGTTTGTTTACATTTTAGTTTTGTAACATGTTATTAATATGTACAGCAATGTTATATAACATTTACGAATCACGTGTACTCGAGAAGCGAAGTTAGCACGTAATTCTCTACGAGATGTATTTTCATTACTAAGGTTGTTTGTCATCGTTTCGCTACACTATGTTTCATAAGTCAATAAAATTGGACGGTTATGTATGCCTTCTAACTTTTCCTTTTTTTCTATTCGTATTTCAAAGCAAAATATGACACTGCAACAGCTAGCAAAACGGCCGCTATTGTGAACAACACTGTAGAACTAAAAAACGAGAATCTTTCACATATTAGATAACATTGTGATATTGCACTTTTATGTTACACGCACTTATTTTCACAGTATATCGTCTAGTTTTATGTTACAATGTTACATAATGTGGACGTGTTATATAACATAAGTTAGTTAATCTAGTGACGTTGTATTTGTTACTTTCTCCGCGGTTAAGGACAGTATCCTGAGGCAACTCCCACGCACTTGACGAAGGTCTGATTTTGCCTCTTGTTCTTGGAGGTCTGGCGGCAATCTTTCCATTTAAAGCTCTGGTTTTCCATCTGGGGTGTGAAGGTCTGATAACAGTCGTACTATGTAAAAATCTGCGTCATCGCCAATTTCTTAGCCTTAGGCAGCAGACGTCCCCAATCCTAATGGATGAGGAAATGGGATAGCGCGAAGAGGAAATAATAGGATCAAACTATTCGACTAATCTAGAAACATTAACCCATCTGTGCGGGACTGGGACTGTATTTATTATTTAGAGAAAAATAAGAAGCAAGCTGACAATGAATATTTTACTGAAAACCGAACTCTCAAACTGACAATACTTTAAAAACATTATAAAAAGACATATCAAAGACAATTACAAAAATAGTTCCTAACATCGTCCCCCCGTGTAGCAGAGCTACACAACTACATCTTCCTGGAGGAGGGCTAATTTACGAACAGGGCGCCTCAAAATACCCCCTTTGGTAACTACGTCGGCTACTCGCACGACTCCATCCTTTCCAGGGTATACCTTTGTAATTCTCCCCATCGGCCAGGCTCCTCTTGGTAAGTTAGAGTCGACCACCAAGACGACGTCATCTATCTTTAAGTTTCTAAAAACGCCTCCCTGCTGTTTCCTTGGTTTAAGACATGGCAAATATTCCTTAAGCCATCTTATCCAAAAATGCTCAGATAATCGAAGAGCTTTTTGCCATTCTTTTCGTAAAGAAAATGCTTTGTCATCTAGTTGAGTTGGCAATTGTTGATTGGAAGATGCACCAATTAGGAAGTGAAAGGGTGTTAGGCTCTGGCACTCTTCATTCCGTGTAACATAAGTCAACGGTCTAGAGTTTACTAGCGCTTCCGCTTCCAAAAGCAAAGTATGAAGCAGTTCCTCTTTTGGTGCCTTTTCGTTTAAAGTTGCTGACAATGCAGTCTTGACTGTTCGCACTAGGCGCTCCCAACAGCCTCCCATAAAAGGTGCCGCGGGTGGAATGAAGGTCCATTCACATTGATTAATAGCTGCGAAATCTTGCACTGATTGGCTGTAGAATTCAGTTAACTGACTCCTTGCTCCGATGAATGATGTACCATTGTCTGATATAATAATACGAGGAACACCTCGACGAGCGATAAAGCGACGCAAGCTACATATAGCTGAATCGGACGAAAGACTTGCAACTATTTCTAGATGAACAGCTCGTGTTGTCATACATGTAAATAAGGCAATCCATCGTTTCTCTCGCCGACGGCCAATCGTTACTTCTACTGGACCAAAGTAATCTAACCCAACGTTAGTAAATGGACGAGTATTATTATCAAGTCTTACTTCTGGTAGGTCACCTGTCGGAGGGATTTGTGGTGAAGCTCTGCGTTTCACACAAAACATACATTTTCTGGAGATTGAACGGACTTCACTTCGACAACGCAGAATCCAAAATCGTTGCTTCAGTTCATTGCATACTAATTCGTTAAAAGTATGTGCAGCTTTGATGTGATAATGGCGAATAAGAAGGCGAACAGCAGGATGGCGGCCATCAAGAATAATTGGAGATGCTGTCTCGTAGTCAATGTTCTTCATTCGCTTGATACGGCTGTCCAGTCTCAATAACCCATGTTCATCAATTATTGGTGACAAAGAAAATAGCCTGCTTGATTTAGGCAGGGGCTTAGAGTCGTGCAGTAGCATTAGTTCTTGGTTAAAACAATCTATCTGCGACATTCGCAAAATAGTAGTTTCCGCTTTTTGAATATCTGCAGCGGTTATTAGTGGAAGCTTCAAAGAGGAAACATTAGAATTCATTTTAGAATTTGGATCTTTAAAACGTGCCAAAAAAGAAAGAAACTTGTTCGCGCATTGATGAATGCGAGCGGTCGCACGCGCCAAACGTGTCCACACACTGAACCGTGCAGGGTCTGGTATTACCGATGAAGGTTCTACCAAATGCGTATATCCCACCAGTGCCCTGGAAGGCTTAAGCTCTTCCAAAGCAGGAGAGATTACCGAAGCCGATGGTTCTTTAGGCCAGTCAGTAACTGGTAATAATAAAAAATCAGGTCCAGAGAACCACCGCTTTAAATCCATTTTACAGTCCTTCATTCTTGTGGCGTCATCTGCAACATTCAGACCACTTGGGACAAATTTCCAATTATTAATATTCGTTATTTCTGCGATTTCACCAACACGGTTGGCAACAAATGGTTTGAATGTCCGAGCATCACTGCGAATCCAACTTAAAACTGTGGTAGAATCAGACCAGAAATAAATTGCATTCGCGTGAAAGCTGTGTCCGGAACATGTAGTATTAGCAAATCGAGATGCAGTCAGGGCTGCTTGGAGCTCTAATCGAGGAATAGAGGTGGGTTTGAGCGGGGCTAATCGTGCTTTTCCACCTACGAGTGACAGCCCCACAGAACCGTCCGAGAATGAGAAACGCCAGTAAGCCACACAAGCGTATGCTTGCTCACTTGCATCTGCAAATACGTGGAGCTGCCTATCGCTGATGTGTTTATTTTGAAACCCACATCTATACCACCGAGGAATTGTAAGGTCAGAAATTGTAGATATTTGCCGAGACCAAGACTGCCATTTTTTAACGATATCTGATTGTAACTCAGTATCCCATTCAATACAAGTTCTCCAAGTCTGTTGAAATAAAATGCGTCCTTGAATTACTAGTGGTGTAACTAGACCGAGAGGATCATATACACACATTAAATAAGATAGCACCTTTCGTTTCGTTAACTTCTCATTGTCAGGAATTTGATATCCATGACGGAAACTAAAAGTGTCACTCTGTGGATGCCAAATAAGTCCTAATGTCCTGACAAAAGGTTCTGGTCCTACATGGACGTTTTCAAGTGGTGCAGCACGTAAATCTTCAGGAATGGCAGTAAGTGCAGCGGGTATATTTGACACCCAACCACGCATCTCCATTCCTGCTGACTTGTGAACTCTAACAATATCTGCTGCTAGTTGCGAAGCCTCGTCTACGTCATCTAAACTGCCTAAATAATCATCCATATAATGATCTTCTATAATAGCTCTTGCTGCTGCGGGGTATGACTTTTGTAATTCTTGAGCATTCCTGTTTTTTATATATAAAGCTGTGCACGGACTACATACAGCACCAAAAACTACGGAAGTCATTCTGTATTCCCTTAAATCACTACTACTATCCTCTCTCCAAACAAAGCGTAAGGCATCGCGGTCCTGTTCCCTAATTTTAATTTGTGGGAACATTTCCCTTACGTCAGCTGTTAAGGCAACACGACCTTCCCGGAAGCGAAATAAAATGTGAAGTAAGGATTGTAATAGGTCAGGTCCTGGCAGCAGCAGAGAATTTAGGCTAATTCCTGAGATCTTCGCAGCTGCATCATGAACAATTCTTATTTTATTTTTTTGAGGATGAACCACTGCAAAATGTGGTAAATACCAACGTATTGAATTTTGTGTAGTTACCTTAACGTCATGGTATGTATCTTTAGGACATTCCTCGGCATACCCTTTCTCTAACATATTATTAATAAAAATAGCGTATGCTTTTTTGAAATCTGAATCGCGAACCATACGTCGTTCTAAACTAAAGAACCTCGATAACGCATGAGCATAGCTATCAGGTACAGCAGCAATGTCGTTCCGCCACAGTAAACCAACTTCGAATCTACCAGATGGCAAGCGCTTAGCTGTGGTTTCCAACGTCTCTAAAGCAATTTTATCTAGTTTCGAATACGAATTCTCAAGCTTAGAAATTCCTATGGCATCGAGCCGAAAATAATCTTTGATGAGATCTTCTATAACATGGTCGGCATTATCGTGGCAATCGCTAGTCGTATAGTTCACGAAATGGACTGGTTTAGTCCACCTACTTGCTTTCCCATGTAATACCCAACCCAAGGCAGTGCGCGTTGCCAAAGGCTGATTCTTAGATCCCTCTCTGACTTCTCGACTAACTGTTAAATACCAATCTGCAGCACCAAGAAGAATTTTTGGGGTTGCGTCTACGTGAGTAAGTTGATTAACCAAATCTTTAAGATGAGTATACTGCAATATATCACTTCGTTTGACAGTTTGCGTAAATAATGATAGTGAATCTATAGCCTTGGCATTATTAACGGAAAATACCTCAGAACAGCTTCTGCCCCTAATAGAAAAGCTCACATGTTGGATTGGCCTACTTATTGACATACCAGCGATACCGTCAACTTTGATTGAATCAGAAGGACCGGTAACTCCTATACGATTTGCTAACTCAGAATCGATCAAAGTTGCGGTAGAGCCATCATCAAGCAGGGCGTACGTATTATATTTTCCACCAGGACCACTCACTTCAACAGGAACTATTTTTAAAAGTACTTGATTGTGGTCTGGCATATTATTATTATTTACATAAGCGTCAGTAATATTCGTTACAGTAACATTGTGTTTAGGATTATTCTCGCTATTACATGGAAGGGTAGAGTCATTAACAGTGTGACATACGTCAGTGGACAATGGTGTGGTATGTAATAACGGATTATGAAAGCGTTGACAACCATCAATACCACAACGATTAATCCTACAAGTTTTCCAACGATGTGTCTTCGATTTCAGACATTTGTAGCAGATTTTAGCTTCGCGTAACCAACGCCACTTATCATCTAAAGAAAGAGACTTGAAATCTGCATAATCTGTTAGCATGTGCTTGTCTTTGCAGTAAGGACATAGTTTAGTGTCATTACTACGTGTACACGTTACGTTAATGTTATCACGACGAATAGTGTTATTACTAATTGCATTAGTATTATGTCGCTTAGAGTAATCAAAAACTAAACCGAATCTATTTTGTTTATCTGCCTCAATATCAAGAAATTTGGAGAGCAGTTGTAATTTCGGAATCGATCGGTCACTATTGTAAGCAAAATCTTTCCACTGACTATACAGTATAGGTGTAAGTTTACTTAGTACAGTGTGGAAAATTTCTAAAGAGTATAAATGCTCCTTTTGATTTAAACTATTGCAGCCACTTGTTATTCAAAATTCGATAATATGAATATATTATTACAAAATGTCGAAAGCATTGTAGTAGCAAAATCCATGCGTTGTGACACTCATGATGACTTTTTATCCGATATGGATACAGAGAAGTGTCTTACTATAATACACCAAAATATTCGAAGCATATCACATAATCTAGATGATTTTCTTATATTGCTCGACCAAATAAAAATTAATTGCGATATACTTATATTTACTGAATGCTGGCTGTCTGTTAATCCATTTATACCTCAGATAAAGGGATACACACACTTTAAATCTACCAATAATTACAATCAAAATGATGGTATTGTAATATATTACAAAAATAATATAAAAATAAATATCATCGAACCCCCATTCCAGGAAGGCAATTGTCTGATAATAAAACACCCTAGTATAACCATAGTTTCTGTTTATCGTCCACCGTGCTTTAAAAAAACAGATACATTTATAAAATCGTTGGATAATATTCTCACATCGCTATCATCGCACAGAAATGTTGCAGTGATGGGTGATGTAAATATTGACATAACAGATAACACAAGAGACGATAGGGCGTCTGAATATCTCAACATAAATGCTTTTCATGGCTTATTGCCAGCACATAACATGGAGACAAGGCTTCATACATGTCTTGACCATGTCATGTTGCGTACCAAATGGCAGGCTAATACAATAGTATTAAATTCTACAGTAACAGACCATCAAGCAGTGATGTTGTTATTAGATACTAATAAAGAAAAAACCAAAAATACTAAAAAGATATGTAAAAAAATTGAGTTTGACAAAATTAAAGCAATATTAGAAGACACTACTTTTGACTTTGTATTTGAATGTAGTGATGCTAACAAGGCAGCCAATCAATTTATTACATTTTTACAACAGCTGATAACATCTTACACAATTCAATACACAATCCCAAATCGCAAACGAACCTTAAAACCATGGATTTCTACAAGCTTATTACGATGTATAAAAAATAGGGATAATTTATACAGACAATACAAAGCAGCGCCGAATAATGATATACTGAAATTAACTTATACTAGATACCGAAATTACTGCAATACGTTAATTAAAAAAGCCAAGCTAAGATATAATAAAGAATTAATTAACAAAGCAGGAAAAGATAGTAAAAAACTATGGGCAGCGGTGAAGGACATAACAAATACTCAAAAATCGAATACTCCTGCTACAGAACTTCTTAATTGCTTAAAAACACCTGAAGAATCTGTTAATCTGGTCAATGATTTTTTTGCAAATGTGGGAAGACAACTAGCGGAGACAGTTTCATCAGATGAACAAAATACATCTCAAGCTAATAAGTCAATACCGGTACAGGCTTCTTCTTTTGTCTTATTAAATACGGACGAGAAAGAGGTGGACACATTTGTTATGGGTTTAAAAAACAAGTGTTCTGAAGGTTGGGATAATATTTCTAATATATTTATTAAGGAATTTAGAAAATACCTTGTCCCACCAATGACGTACATCTACAACCTATGCTTAAATAATGGTGTATTTCCGCGGATATTCAAATATTCCATTATTCACCCAATCTATAAAGCTGGGGACAGAGATCATGTTAGCAATTACCGCCCTATTTCAATCCTTCCAGCATTTTCAAAGATCATTGAAAAAATTATCAATAAACAATTAGTAAATTACTTTGAAAGTAATGACTTGTTTTCGCGGAATCAGTTTGGTTTTCGACAGGGTAAATGTACAGATGGAGCAGTTCATGAACTAACCGATTTCGTCGTAAAAAACTTAGATAAATCTAACAAGGTTATTGGGATATTCATAGATCTTGCGAAAGCATTTGACACGGTCTCTATACCAATACTAATTAATAAAATGGAATCATACGGGATTAGAGGGAAACAACTGGATCTTTTTAGAGACTATCTGTTGGATAGAACACAAAGTTCAAAAATTGGTAATTTTATTAGCAATAAAGCCCCCATTTGTTACGGTGTCCCGCAGGGTAGCATCCTGGGTCCTACTCTATTTTCCATATATATAAATGATCTTTCTTCGTTGCGGCTTACCAATGGTCAAATTATCTCATATGCCGATGACACTTGTTTGTTGTTTTCTGCCAATACATGGAAAGCTGCACAGGATGCTGCCCAACATGGTTTCAATAGTATTAACAACTGGTTAAGAATAAACCTATTAACCTTAAACTCCGAAAAAACCAAATATATGACCTTCTCGATGCGTAAGATGCATTCAAAAAGTATTTTTTATAATCCACTCATTGCGCACAAATGTTCTGACTACACAAATAAACTATTATGTAACTGTCAAAGCATAGAATTAGTTACATCAATTAGATATCTTGGAGTAATAATAGACAATCACTTATCCTTCCAAAATCATATAGAAATGCTTTCCAAAAGGTTGCGAAAATTAATATATGTATTCAAAAATTTAAGATACGTAATGGATCGTCCTTCCCTTAAATGTGTTTATTTTGCACTTGTACAGAGTATTCTCTCGTACTGTATTACATCATGGGGTGGGGCACCCAAAGCAATTATGAAAAAAATCGAAGTTGCACAAAGGGCAATATTAAAGGTTAGTGGTTTTTTCCCATATAAACATCCAACTGATCTTGTATACAAGTACTGGCAGGTACTCACAGTAAGACAAATCTTTATCATGCACACTATCTTAAAGCAACATACAATTATCCCCCATGAAGATGTCAAACCACTAACTGCTAGACGATCGTATAAAGTTATTGAAACTGTTAGAATTAGAACAACATACATAAGAAAATATTTTCGCTTTTTGGGAGGCTTCTTATATAACATAGCCAATAAAATGCTGTCCATTTACTCAACCAATAAACATCAATGTAAAGAAAAGCTACGAAAGTGGTTAATCACACTAAATTATGAGCAAACTGAAATAATTCTATTAGTCCAAACCTAAACTAAAATTTAAACAATTTACTCATTGCTAAAATACAGCGTTTTAACATTTCATGCACATAAATTATTACTTTTTAACAATACACAAAAAAATACTTAAAACAAACACGAGCATACAGGTACACTTATATCTATATATACAAATATATTATAAGGATTCAGTTTTTCATCATTCATGCAACAGGTTACAGGTACTTGCCTGGTATGCATTTTCGAGTGGATGTGCTTTCTGCTCACCCACGGCATATAATGGGTATATACTTGTAGCATATCAACGAGAGGTGGGAGCCTGGCGACCTGTACTACAGGCTTCTCAAAGCCTACTTCGGGCGCCAGCTTCTCACACATAATTCAGAGAATATTGTTGTTGCTTATTTTGGTTAGGTATATTTTAAATGTTTTTCAATTTGGATTATTTTTCCTTATTTAGATAAAATATCCATCTTTTGTAAAATTATCGTAAGTTGTGTGAGAAGAAATAAATATATTATTATTATTATTCTCTTATTTATTTATTTCTCTGTTTTTTTACATTGTTATATTTACAACATATTTATACAAAATACAATGTTATAAATATAAAAATATATAAAAAGGAATCCCGCCGGCGCAGAACATTTATCTGAGTCGCCGGTGGTTAGGGCGACAGACTGAGGAACCTCCGCACAATACGTGCAGTTCCCAAAATTGCTACCTTCTGTATCCGGCTCTTGATCCAGGGACTTAGCGAAAGTCTCTGGAGATGTCGGTCAAGACTTTTCGCTATTAGACCATTGACCGACACGACTATCGGAACAATTTCTGTTGAATCAACGTCCCACATGGCGGTAACCTCGTGAGCCAAGTCCAAGTATTTTGATAGCTTATCATTCTCAGCTTTCACGAGGTTCTCATCACATGGGACGGTGATATCAATAAGAAATGCCCTTCGTTCCAACCGGTCTACCAGCACGATATCAGGCTTATTAGCAATAATAGTCCTGTCCGTGATGATAGACCGGTCCCAGTAGAGTTTCGCATGGCCGTTTTCAAGTACTGGCATAGGTACATACTTATAATAAGGCACTTCGGAGCTTACAAGACCATATCGAAGAGCAAGCTGCTGGTGGATAATCCTGGCAACCTGGTTGTGTCTGTACAAATACTCACCGTTGGCAAGGTAAGAACAACCGGAAATAACATGTCTGATTGATTCACCAGGACGGTGGCAAGCACGACAAATGTCAGCCGTACCGTCTTTCATGATGTATTTCCGGTAGTTATTAGTCTTTACAACCTCATCAGCAATTGCACAAATTATTATTATTATTATTATTATTATTATTAATGACAGATATACAGTTCCGAAGTCTGCATGCAAAAGAATTGAGTTCTCTTTGGTCATAACTAATCTTAGGCAAATTACGAACCAACGTAATTTCATGTAAAATGATTACTTCTGGCAACGCAAACATCTGTTCTAGCATATCCATCACTTCTTCAGGTCGCTCGGCCGTATACAGCAATGCCGAAACACTTTCAAGCGCGCGGCCACGAAGCGCACATCGCAGACGAGCGAGATTCTCTATGGGTGTAAACAAATGTTGAGTATCCAGATATGTACGGTTAAACATCAACCACTCCGTTACTTTTCCGCTAAAGGGCATTAGTTCTATATATTTATGTGATATTCTATGCGAACTAATACCATCCTGAACATTACATTCAATGTCGGATCTTTTTGGTAAACAGCTTGAAAACTTTTGGTTTGTATTGACTGGCATATACGAAATATTTTTTGACATTGACGGACACATAAATTCTGGTTCTGATGGAATGTGAAATGTCACTGGTTTTCTCACAAAATGTTTATGAATTTCATGATTTTCAGCATGTGATGGATGACAATGCGAAGAAATTACATTTTCTCTATTTTTGTGAAAATCATTTTGTATAATGGTACTTCGCATTGTATGACCATGTGCAGTGCAACATTCTGAATTAACTACGTTATGGGATTCTACATAATGTGACCTCGATGCTGTATCTATAGGACAGCCCTTTGCGTTGGCTTTCTCTGTAGATGACAGCATAGGCTCCCTAATAGAAAGAGTATTATTACTACGTACGTAATTACGGCTACAACTGTTTACATCATTAATCCATGATATAGTGCGTGAATGATTTGAACTAACCGAACGTAAAGTGTGCTTTTCAACATCCTCAGTAGCTAGGTTTGCTTGCATCTCGAGCTCTTCCACTTTTTTTGCCTGTTGAATGAGCTTACGTTCATAAATAAATCGTTGTTGGGCGAGTTCTTGCTCGCGTTGCATTTGTTGTTGAGCAAACTGCTGCTCACGTTGAAATAATTCCTGCTCTCGTTCCATGCTTTGTCGAGCCAAATGTGCCTCTGCGGTCAACTTACGTGCCCTAATTGTGGACGATGACCGTGAAGATAATGACAGACGAGACCTGGAACCAGAACTAATATTAGCATGTTCGGTGCTAATCGTGGGATTTTGACGTGTGGTGTCGGGAGCTGCATTATGCTGTGCGGGTGTCGACGTGGCTTCGGTTAAAACGTGGCCCAGTACTGGGGGCCGACCGAGCCCACCCACAATGGGCAAACTTGACTCCGAACGTATCTCACTATTATCCCCATTTTTTGTCAGCCGCTTAGTTTTAGATCTGGTATTCATAATTATGTATTAATAACGGCGCTGAAGGACCAAAATGTGCGGGACTGGGACTGTATTTATTATTTAGAGAAAAATAAGAAGCAAGCTGACAATGAATATTTTACTGAAAACCGAACTCTCAAACTGACAATACTTTAAAAACATTATAAAAAGACATATCAAAGACAATTACAAAAATAGTTCCTAACACCATCGATTTAAACGGGTTTTTTCTATCAAAATAGTTAAGTGCGATTATACTTTTAAATGAGCAATTCTTGTATACATATAATAAACGTCGTCGGCAACGTGTTCCGCAAGAGCGCCTCTCTTCACAATCCCATCTTCGATGTTGTCACATTTTTACATATTACTTTACTAATAATAATTGAAATACGTTATTCAATGATAGTACATACATTAACATTGGATTTCTTCCAAAACTTACCCACAATATGATTCATTTTATTGTTGAAGTCTAAGGTTTCCCAATTAAAAGTTTTCCAAACACACACGCGCCCATACGCAATTACGCAACGACCACAAAAGTCCATATTTTCTTGATGTTGCTTAAGTTATCCAAATTGCTAACCAAGCGGGCGTCAAAATTCAACGTATTAACACGACCAGAATCGTGTTTTCACGCACGATCTCCATATTCACATGCTCGCGCTGAAGCGAATCGAACAGATTAATTCGGACTCGTTCACCCAGAAATATCGCTTTACAGGTGGCGCGGCTTGAGATGAAGAGCTGACATGTTTATTTTGATTTTATCCCGCCGGGGAAATGGTCAGGCACGTGTCTATGGAATCATTGACGAGATTTAATTGGTTTTAGTTCTTACTATCAGTTATTTTGTAGTTTATCGAATGTTAAGCTTTAAATAAATTAAAAAATCTGAGAATTGTTTGTATATTTTTTGAGGTTACTAAATCAAAAAAGCGTATTCCAAAATAAAAATCATACAAATTTATTCAAAACCAATATTTACAAAGTATGTAAGGATCGTAGCAAGTGGAAAGAAGTGGTCTCTGCCTACCCCTACGGGATAGAGACGTGATTATATGTATGTATGTATGTATTGATATAAAAAAAACGGGTTCGAAAAGTAATAAAGTTTGGGCTTAGGACTGGCTTTAAGGACTCGCGAGGATGGGTCTAACCACTGTACAGATAGATTTTAAGAGGGGTAGGGCGCATCGAAACAGCCCGTCTGGGAAAGTATCTCCACCTTACAGAAATCCACAGCCAAATAACAACTCCCTAGAGAGTTATTGTGTTCCTGCGTGTGAGTGAGGTCACCAGTAAGCTCCTAAGGAGTTGCTATATAAGCAGCAGAGGAAGCATCGGCCGAGTGATACTTAATATATTACTAGCGTTAATAGACTACTGTAACTACTTGACATCAGATGGTACGCCTCCCGACGTTGTATACAAAAAAAAGATTGGGCCGGGTACACTAGAATGCCCCTGGCGAAGATGATGAGATGCAGGCCGTAGACGGGTAATTCGCCCAGCGAACCACAGCCAGCAAGCAGCAAGCGGTGCTCACGGTCGCAAGAGGTCCAGGCGCTGTTGTAGACGGAGAGAGTGGAGATCGTCCTGCGATCCACCACTGCAGCAGACAGAGGTGCACGCGGATGTAGCAGAAGGACCGAGCGCTGATGTACACGGCGAGAGAGATCGCCCTGCGGCCCAACATAACAGGGGACATGGGAGCACACTGCACTTTTTTTACTTTTCTTAATCCGGTATTTTATAGATTTATATTTATAATTTTAAACACTCACTATTATTTGTTGTGACCGTAGATTTTGACAAGACAATAAAATGAAAGATAGCTATGTACAATAGTACAAAAGAAGTTTGTACTATAATATAATTTTCATCGTGCCCCTGTATAATGGCAAGGGCTCACGTATGGACTGCGCCAACTATAGGGCCATCAGTTTGATCAGCTTAGCAGCTAAAGTGTATGGAAAAATCATTGAAAGGAGAATGAGGGTGAAATCTGATGGAATGCTTTGACAAGCACAGGGTGGATTTCGAAGCGGCAGAGGATGTACGGATTAAGTTTTTTTCACTCCGCAACATCGTAGAGAAGCATCTGGCTTTGGACCAGAAGGTTTTCTGCGGTTTTGTGGACTTTGAGAAAGCATTTGATAGAGTCGTGCGAAAGAATCTCTGGAATATTTTGCCCAGATATGGGGTTGACGGTGACCTACTCCGTGCTGTGCAATACACTTATGAGGATTGTACAGCATGTGTGCGGGTGGACGGCAGCTTGTCGCCCTGGTTTAATGTCAACATTGGTGTCAGACAGGGATGCGTGCTGTCGGCTCGACTGTTCATCCTGTATCTGGACAGTTGTCTTCATAGAATAAGAAATATGAATGTGGGAATGCGAATGGGTGACTCAGTGGTCAACTGCCTGCTTTATGCAGATGATGCGGCATTAATAGCAGAATCACCATCCGAACTGCAAACACTAGTTTCAACAATGAAAGATGATTGTATGAAGAAAGGCTTACAATTGAATGCGAAGAAAACCTAGATAATGGTATTTGAAAGAGAGACAACCAGAACGAACACTAGGATTATGGTGTTGGAGCAAGTGAATGAAATTGTATATCTTGGAAGTGCTTTTAGCAGCAATGGCAGGTACACCGCTGATGTGGAGAGACGAGTGAGTGCCGGCAATAGGGTGAATGGAGCGTTGGGTAAACTTCTAGGCAGCCGAAATCTAAGCCAGAAGGCACAGCTCGCTGTACACAACGCGGTGCTAATTCCAACGCTAACTTATGGAAGTGAGAGCTCGGTATGGCAGAGAGAGCATGAAAGTAGAATAAATGCGGTCGAGATGAGAGCATTGCGCAACATTTGTGGTATAACGCTTGCTGACCGCGTTCGTAATGAAGACGTGAGAGAAAGAGTTGGTGTAAAAGAGAGTGTCGGTGTTAAGATAAGAAAGGGCATGCTCCGTTGGTTCGGACATGTAGAAAGAATGCGGGACGAAAGAATGACGAAACAGATATACAATGCAAAAGTGGAAGGATGTTGGAGCCGAGGAAGGCCGAGACTAACCTACCATGACCAAATTGGTCGTGTTTTATCAGGAAGAAGAAGATGTCAGAAGCCCCAGGAACCGGCGAGCGTACATGAAAAGAGCTATGAATGTCACAGAAGCGAGTGAAGTATGTAAAGACCACGTCTTATGGCGCTCGGTTCTCTCTGCCTACCCCGCTTGGGGACTTGGCGTGAAGATATACATACATATACATAATTTTCGAGAAAGTATGTCTACATTGAAATCACCGCAGATTATTATATCACATATTGTAGTTCAAATTTATTTAAGGCGGGCTTGCCCACTTAGATGAAAAATATGCAAGCAGCTTGTTATCTCTAGGAGTTGAACTTTATCCAATATCCCTGTTTCTCACCATCCCGAACACACCTGACTCACCTCGATAGGCGGTTCACCTTCTTGTGAGGGTCAATTGAAGCGGAACTGACTCCAAATTAAAGTGTATATGAAACCACTGACAAATTTGTGAGAACATTTATGTACATAATTTCCGTTCAATCAAATCAAATTAAACACATCTCTCTCTTTCTTCCTTGCGTTATTTCATTTCCTAATCCATAAGGAATTGCGGAGTGCACTATCTAAGACTGAGTGTTTGGGGAAGATACTGATTTTGAGATGTAGCGATAGCCGTCATACCCACACAATCTAGAGAGAACCAGATATTTCATAGGTAAGGTTATAGGGGTGCGCGTGTAGCAATGAAGCTGAACAAGAATAGTACGAATATTGTTTATTAAAGGCACACACACACTATATTTAAAGTATAGTTAGATTACAGGTACGGTACAAAAAGCGAGCGTCCGTGACCTTACCGACGCGAGCCCTTGACACGCGGTTATCAATCGGCGATCGGTAGCGAACTATTAAGTATTTCACGCGTGGCGCGCGCGCTGAGTCGGGCGGAACGCCGTCGGCAGGGTGGCGGACGCGGGGAGCGGGGAGAGATGCGAGCCGCTGGACAGGGGCCCGTCTGCGAACTAGGTTCCGTGTAGGTACGCGCTATAACCTCCCCCTCCAAGTTACTAAGACGACCCGGCAGTGACTTGGCTGGTCGACCACGACAACGAGGATGTTCAATCACTTGAGACGTTCCCACATAAGGAGTCAGGGCATTGGCATGGTATTTCCCCCTACTAACCCCGTTTACATCAACAACCCTGTAGGTAGTAGGACTAAGAACGTTCGAAATACGATATGGTCCTTCCCGTTTGGGAGCGAATTTACTGGTGAAACCCTTTTTCGCGTCGCTCAACAAATGAGTCTCTACGAGGACCACATCTCCCTCCTTGAAGGATGGAGCGTCTCGGCGACCACGGTCAGCCGTCACCTTTCGGATGTCCTGTTGGTTTTCAACTCGCTGCATTACTTCATGGAAAATACTTGCGAAATTCCTCAAATATGGCGTTATTTGAGGCACAAAAGTTTGCTGGGATACTATCGCACGCAGATCAGTGTGCACCGCAAAAGGAGTACGCAGTTCTCGAGCGAATGTGAGATACGCTGCGGTTTGTCCAGTCCCTTGGTTGTACGAACTATTAAGGGCAAATCGAACCATAGGCAGAAAAGAACTCCATTGGCGATGCTCCCGTCCTACGAGTATGGCCAGAAGTTTTTTTAACTCCCGATTTTTCCTCTCGGCGGGGTTCGCCTCAGGATGATATACTGGAATTAGCGATTGGTGTACCCCTAGAACTAGCATAGCCTTCTGCATTACCGCAGACACAAACTGGCTTCCATTATCAGAGATCACCCGGCGAGGCAGACCATAACGTAGAAACACTTCCTCTATTAAAGTTCTTGCACACGGCTCAGAAGTCGCATCCTTAAGTGCGAACAGCTCAATCCACCGACTGGCTACATCTTCAATGAGGAGTATCCATCTTTCTCCGTTGGCCCCTTCAGGTAGCGGACCAAACAGGTCCATAGCCAGTACTTCGAACCGCTGCTGGGGCACCGGGGTCTGAAGTAGCCCTGCAGGTTTCAAATTGGAAGCTTTATATTTTTGACATAAATCACAGGACTTTAGATACTGAGCTACATATTTTCTCATATCCTTGAAATAATACCTTTCTTTAATTCTCTTCAAGGTCCGCTCCAAACCCAAATGACCAGCCGTAGGCGCATCGTGAAACTCTTTCATGAGCTCTGCCTTCAAAGACTCTGGTACAACTAATTGCGGTTCTTCGGATTCTCCATCCGGATCACAGCGGTACAGGATACCTTGCGAAAGATAATAACCTCTATCGGTCCAGCGGATAGCAGCATTAGGGTTATCTAAATTTTCAAAGTCCAATATTATTTTACTAACAGTTTCGTCATGCAGTTGGGCATCACGAAGGTCTTCCGAACGGTGTTGAGGTAAATCCACAACTACAGGACAAATACTACAAGGATTGGAAGTTAACTGCTTGGAAGCATCATCCACTGGACGGCTGAGTGTATCTGCCACCAAATTAGCTCGTCCTGGCGTGTAGTCGATGTCTAAATTATATGACTGAATTTTCATTGCCCAACGGGCTAATCGTCCACTAGGGGTCTTTAGTGATAGCAACCACCGCAATGGCTGATGATCCGTAGCAACAAGAACCTTAGCACCCTCAAGATAGCCTCTAAATTTGTCTAAAGCCCAAACAACCGCAAGGGCTTCCCGCTCGGTGGTATGATAATTACGCTCTGCAGGATTTAGCAACCTGCTAGCATACTCAACTGGTCGTTCGTCATGAAGAGTTTCTCCTTGCATTAAAACAGCTCCAAGAGCGTACGCACTAGCGTCCGTCCGTAAAACGAATGGTTCGTCGAAGTTTGGTTGACGAAGAATAGGACTAGTAGCGAGACGCTGCTTTAATTCTTCAAAAGCACTTTGTGCATTCTCCCCCCAATACCAGCGTCGGTCTTTTTTTGTTAGATCCGTTAAAGGCCGGGCAACCTCAGAAAACTGCGGTATAAATTTACGAAACCATGAACAGGTTTGCAGGAACGTCTTCAGCTCCTTCAGATTCGTTGGAGGCTTCATGTGTAGAACTGCTCCCACCTTTGCAGGATCTGGTTCGATTCCTTGTGCAGAGACGACATGACCCAGGTAGGTCACTTCCTGCCTTGCGAAGTTACATTTACTTCGGTTGGCTCGCAGATTAAATAAGCGAAGGCGCTCAAACACCTGCTGCAAATCCTCCAAGTGTCGTGTCAAATTTGGTGAAATAACCAGAATGTCATCTAAATAACCTAGAACACACACGTCCTTGAGCCCAGATCTCATTCGATCGATCAAACGCTGAAACGTAGCGGGTGCATTCTTAAGTCCAAAAGGCATACGACGAAATTGGAACGTCCCAAAAGGGGTTACAAATGCTGTCTTCGGTCTATCCTCGGGAGCTACGACCGTCTGCCAGTATCCTGCTTTTAAATCAATAGTAGACAGCACGCAGTCCGGCTTGGTACAATGCAGAAGCTCATCGATCATAGGAAGCGGATACTTATCACTACGTGTGACGCTATTGAGCTTCCGGTAGTCAATACAAAATCTGACTTCCCCGTTCTTCTTGGGTATCAACACAACAGGTGAGGCCCATTCAGATTCGGCATCTTCAATAATGTTATCCTCAAGCATTCTCTCCAATTCCTTTTTAATGATTTCTTTCTTAACAGGAGAAACACGGTACGGTGGACTAGCAATCGGAGCTGCATCTCCGGTATCGATGCGATGCACCGCAAATGGTGTAGGTCCTCCCCCTGGAGCAAAAATGTCCTCATTGACATTCAAAAGGGTAGACAGCCGGTCACGCTCGTCGGAACTGAGATGAGATGCTTCGTCCACGCGAAGACCCACAGACGAACAAACAAGTGACTCTAACGATTTATTTTCAAAATAAATTGGTTGCGGCGTCCGATCATGCCTTACATACCATACCTCACGGTCAAAGTCCAATACCATACCAATGTCCTGGACAAAATTCATGCCCAATAAACTTTCCGTCGCATCAGGCAACATAATAAAATCAACGGCTAACATCACTTCCCGTACAGTTACATTAACGTGCGCTATTTCAACAGTTTGCGCAGACATTCGGCCATCGGCATATTTCAATTCAGTAAACACATTACGAAATTCGTGTCCATGCTTAGCTAAATGCGCTCTAAGACTAACACTACCTATACAGTGTTTAGCACCTGTATCGATTATTAACCGACCCATTTCACCATAAATTCCGACACTAATTACGGGACGCACTCGCGAATCAACGGTAACACAACTCGCGGACACTGATTGGAAAGCAACGGAAGACGAAGCTGCTTTCTTTTCACGACACGAAGGACAGTTTGAACGTATGAATCCAGGTGCTCCGCACCCGAAACACGTGACTAACGGCTCCCGTGGCTCCTCCACCACGGTACTATCCTTGGTGATCATCTTTTGTTTGGCAAGTCGCTGACATGCTTCCTTTACGTGGCCATACTTTTTGCAATAATTGCACTGTGGCCGTGACTTACTATTTACTGGTGGCACAGGCACAGTACGCGTTGTATTTATGGATGAGGATGGCGAGGATTTAATATCAGTAGTGGCCCTTGGACGGCTCTCCTCGAGAATATCCTCGATGCGGCGCGCTTGCGTTAGAAGTTCCGCAAACGTAAAAAAACCAGAACGCGGCACCTTTTCTCGTATTCGTCGATTAAGCAGGCCGTAAACCATATCTAATTGTATTGCTTCAGTAAGGCTAAAAGGCGGGAGCTGCGCGAATAATGCCCTTATATAGCAAACAAACAAATCCGTCGTTTCATTCCCCCTTTGTTCCCGCTCAAAAATCATCCTATAGATTTTGTGTGGCGGCAGTCGCGGCCCAAAAGTCTGTTGTAGAGAGTCAATGGCATCTTGCCACGTTGCTGTGGTATCCTTGACACCTTGCCACCATGTACCAGCAAGCCCCGTTAGCAACATCGGCAGTCCACGAAGTGCAATATCATCGTGTACGCCGACACACTCTTTGTAGGTGACTACTGCGTCAATAAATGCCTGGACGTTACTTGACTCATGGCCATCAAACCGCGCCGTACATTTGGCGAAGTTGCCAGAATAATTGGATGTACTTACAGTAGCGCTGCTAGGACTACTTAGCCTGTTGATGAGAAGCAGAAGCTGGTCAGTTGATAACATGACCGGAGGTGCAGTTGCTACACCCGTTGGCAATGGTGGATCCGTCATGGCCGCATGGTCTGCGTCGGGGCCAGTCCCGTGCGGAACATCCGCGACGGTCGCAGTGAGTGACGCCGACGCGCCCACCGAATGAGCGCCGGCCGTAGCTGGACTCCCCGTACGCGATCTCGTTAAAACCATCTTTAAAGTTCACACTTTACATCAAACGGACCCGAAATGAGTTTGAGTAGGTACCTGTCTAGGTCCTAGGTACTCACTATTGCATAAAATGTTAGTAGATATTCACTTCAACAGTACAGTATATACTTATGTAGTTTGCCAGTCATAAGCGAATAAAACAGTTCGTTTTCACAAGATAATGTCTGCAACTAAATACACAGTTCACACCCGTGGTAGGTACTTTGTTCACTGATTCCAAACCAACACTAAGTAGATATGTTACGCACACATAACAAAACAACTCGATGCAGTTCGTCAAACGCGACAGCACACAACTAACATGCGAGTTGTAACCTGTTTGTAGGTAAGTACCGATGCGTACGTGACACTTATTACCGGTACCCGGTAACCGACGCGAGGGTATATATGTACCTATATTAATGAGGTTCGCTTTCGTACCTAGCTTATACTTATATATATACGTGTATTACTTTAGTTCGTAGCACATAAGATAACAGTTATTCCATAAAACGTTCACAGCACGCACGTTGAGCGCCAGATATAGGGGTGCGCGTGTAGCAATGAAGCTGAACAAGAATAGTACGAATATTGTTTATTAAAGGCACACACACACACTATATTTAAAGTATAGTTAGATTACAGGTACGGTACAAAAAGCGAGCGTCCGTGACCTTACCGACGCGAGCCCTTGACACGCGGTTATCAATCGGCGATCGGTAGCGAACTATTAAGTATTTCACGCGTGGCGCGCGCGCTGAGTCGGGCGGAACGCCGTCGGCAGGGTGGCGGACGCGGGGAGCGGGGAGAGATGCGAGCCGCTGGACAGGGGCCCGTCTGCGAACTAGGTTCCGTGTAGGTACGCGCTATAAGGTATGATAAATTTACCAAATAACCCTTTGACTGCACATGAAAACACCACACGCTCACAAAAACATTGTGTTTAAGTGCTTCCATTCCTACTGTCAAATGGGAGAATATTTATCCAATATGTCAAACTGTCGCGATGCTGATCCGCGAACTAGCCAATACAAGCTGCGCGTTCTACTTTTCCCCCGACCCGCAGCGGTGAATTGAGTTACTACACAATATTGAGCTCACCGGCTTTTCATAAGTTATTTCCATCATGATAATGACCATAAAGATATATTATGAGAGTTTGCGTACAAAAGAAGGTGAAGGAGAGCGGGCCCCTTTAACAAATTATCTTCAACAAAATGAACTCTGACAAAATCTTTAATTCCCGCATCCACAAACTAGCTCAGCAAATTTCAAGTAACCAGACAAACGAGTCGAGTAAAAAGAAAACCACGAGCCGAGCAAAATAATGAAACAGCAACGAGAACTGAGATGTTGCTAATTAATCTCCAGCCGCCATTGCTAAATTATTTTTGAAATTCCAACTGAATTGCATTTCTCTTTTCTTTGATATCTCTGATTTAGTTAACGTATAGCCGGGCAGAGCTCAATGTAAATAAACGGGGTTTAATTAATGAAAAGCGTAATTGAACCACAATTTCTCAGTTTAACCTATATCGAACAAGTTGGTTAAACAACACCGGCAACAGCCTGTTTATGAATGGGTTTATCTGTCTCGAGCTTCTCCGTTTTTCGTAGGACATATTACCCGGCTGTTGTCGATAGATGACATTCGTGAAGCTAAGTCCGTCTAACGGTAGCTTGAAATATGCAAATGAGTTGCGTGGTGGAGTATCCTCGACACTCTTTTTCGATTAGATAGATAGATAGATAAGCCATTTATTTGTATCTCCATGACACACAACAGTAAATATCAGCAGGTAAACAATGAGCAAACACCAAATACAATAGTAATCGCACAATAAATTGTGTGTCGCAGTGATACAAAAAGGCAGCGGCTCAGTGTATTATTTGCTCAAAGAGCAAACCACTGATTTTCAGCAGCTGCCTGAAAATTAAGGAGACGCATGCAGGAATAACGCCACGGATTGTTATGTTATGTTATACAAATATATATATATATATATATATATAGAATAGATATCTATGCATAAATACTCACAACTTATGAACAGTCTATATATGAGTGTGAAAATGGATTAATATACTCGTAATTAAAACCACCAGCGAAACTTAGCGAGGTTACGGGCACACAAAGCCACCCATACCCATTCAAGACCCAGTCAAGCAAACCAGAGGACAATCACCACCAGAGCGACCAGAGTACGACGAAAAGCTATATCTAACCCAGCCTTTGTTCCTCCAATAGCACTGTTTTAACTCTATTTTTGAAGACATATCTAGAGGACACATTTCTTATTGGTGGAGGTATATTGTTCCAGCATTTGGTCGCCTGGTAGCGAAAACTGCCCCTGAAAGCAACAGTTTTATGTTTGTATGCCGCTAAAGGTGCCCGCGCGGCTCTGGGTACACCTGATCCATACAGCTTGTGAAATTTTGAGAAATTTAGTTTAGCATGGAGATATGGTGGATTTTCGAATTTCACAAGGTCATAGATCAGGGTTGCCATATGCATTTTTCTGCGTGACTCCATATTAAGCATTGAAGCACTATTTATAAAAGGAGATATATGAGCACGCGGGGGAATATCAAAACAGAAACGGCAACAGGCGTTCTGTATACGCTGAATCAACCGCCGAGTTCTTGACAGTAGGCGCGGCCCATAAACTAAGTCACCGTAGTTAAGTATGGATAGTATTAGCGCCTCGCAGAGGGTTATGCGTGTTTGTTCAGTGAGGTAATTACGAATTTTATACAGCAATTTTAGCCTATAAAAGCAACTCCTCACTAGACCCAAAACGTGGTTATCGAAACTCAGTTCAGTATCGAAAATAATACCCAAATTTCTAGCCTCACTGACTCGTTCTACGATCGTGCCAAGCACCGTTACAACAGGATGGCTATCTAAGATTAGCTTTGTTTGGTTTTTAGAGCCAAGGACCATGAATTTGGACTTAGATGGGTTAAGCACGAGGGCGTTAGCAGTAGCCCAGCACGCGATTCTATCCAGGTCTTCGTTCAAAGTCTGCACGGCTTCAGCTACATTACTGGGGTCCACGGGAATATATAGCTGAACATCGTCAGCGTAACAATGATACCTGCATCCTCTCACTACACTTAGTAGATCAGCGCTATATATAATAAAGAGAAGAGGCCCAAGTATGGAACCCTGGGGTACCCCTCGTGTTACAGGTTTAGGAGTCGAGAGAACATAGGTACCATCCTCTCTCCGGAGTTTAACAGCTTGGTATCGACAACTCAGATAACTATCAAACCATCTAATGGCAGTATCACCGAAACCATAGTACGCCAGCTTGGAGAGAAGCAGTGGAACGTTGAGACAGTCAAACGCACGGGAAAAGTCGAGTAATGCCAGTATTGTGCCCTTTCCGTCATCCTGATCGACAAGTACATTATCCGTGACATCAAGCAAAGCTGTAACAGTGCCCCTACCCTTCCTAAATCCAGACTGGTGAGATGGTAGTATGTTATTCTCCTCAATATACCTAATTACCTGTTCATAAATGGCTTTCTCTAAAATTTTTGAGAGGAACGGTAAGATACTTATCGGCCTAATGTCTTTAAGTTCACAGGGTTGGTTCAATTTTGGTCTAGGAGTTACTAGAGAATATATCCACTGATGGGGCACGATACCGGTTATAATTGATTGGTTAACAATATCAGTAATAACTCCGGAGAGAAGGAGTTCCGTATCAAAAAACTGACTGTTGATAAATGGGGTTAAATCTAAATGCAGTTAGGTTAATATTGGGGTGCCTCAGGGCTCCATTTTGTGTCCCTTTTTATTTTTAGGATATGTGAATGATTTGTCCTAAATGGTGCAAAAAATGACGGATAAAGCCATTTGCTGATGATACTTCGTTAATTTTTAAAGTTGCTAACCTGTGCAAAAAAAAATGACAAGATAAATATTGATCTATCTGCCTTTCGAAATTGGTTCACGTGGAATAATCTTTTATTAAACTCGACTAGAACCAAATATATAGAAATTAGTCTTCTTAATGTGACTCTCTTTGCGTGTTCTACCGATTGATCAATGTTCTGAGAAGTTCGTCGACATTATGCCAATAAACTTGTTTTACATTTTAACATACTCGTAGCTCGCCGTCCACTTGGTAAAAAACTTCTCTGGAAGTTGTCTACCAAGAACTATTAAGTTGTGCAATGAGCCATACCGTAGTTTTCCCAGGGGATTACAACATGGTGTTCTTCAAGAAAGGCGCGAAGAAGTTTTTACAGGGTCGGCAATGCAAGAGTGACATCTCTGGTACTGAAAATGTCAATAGGCTGCGGTAACGGCTACCACCAGGCAGTCGGTATGCTTATTTATGACCTTAGTGGTAAAAAAATAATCTGTCAATACAAAAGTTCTTATTAATTATTAAAATAACGTACTAGACATTGTTAATGACACAGTTTTTCTTAGAATTATAATGGACTCTAAATTATTACAAGGGCCCACTACATAAATAATCTGTCCATTAAGCTCAGCTCCGCCGCACATATAACTTGGAGTATCAGACAATTGGCGGACGTGTCTACAGCTTAGTAAGTCTACTATTGCTTAGCTACTTTCACAGCATTATGTCGTAAGGTATACTGCTGCCGCACTATTCCCCGAAGCGGGAATCATAAGAACCGTTTGTGACCTGACCTCAGAAAGGTCTGGTTTTCACTCTGTGTTGTATAGAGGTCTAACGGCAGTCGCTCCATGCAAAAATCAGTATCATCGTCAAATCTTTAGGCTTAGGTAGTGGACCCCGCCAATCCTAATGGATTAGGAAATGGGATAACGATAGGAGGTAGAAGACACACATAAATATGAGTACATATACATATCAGATACTTTTAGACAATTAGCTCGACTTTCCAGGTGCATCAAACCAGACCTTGAACAATTTTAACCTTAAAGAATGAACATGGATGAATAACTTTAGTAGTACTCATAGTTTTCAGCGCTTACCTTCTGTTAAACTAGTAATAAAGAATATCTGTTTAGTTTGGTAATTGTATGTACAAGTCAGGAGGCAAACAAGCGTATGGCCCAGCTGATCTAAAGTTACGGCTTGTAAAGGCTTATAACCCTCGCATTTAACACAGAAACTTTTCAAGATCTTCCTCTTTATAACCACACCTATTCGCAGGAACACAACAACCCTTCAAAGTCGTTATTTGACTGTGGTCTGCTGTAACCTGAAATACTTCCACCGTCCGGCTGCTACCCCTCTTTCACCAGAACCTCATTCGTGAATGTACATTTACCAATGCAGGCAAGGTTGGTTTTGGCTCTAAGGATGATACCGAACTACTTACTGCACGGTAGTCGTGCTTTGCTTTGTTTGCCGTGCCGTTGCACCAACCCTTACTCACCTACTCATTGAGTGCAGTGCGATGAGTAATCGATTACTTTATGAATATTAATTCGCGAAGCGATTAATTCAAGATGCCATCAGTCTATTGAAGATGACCAATGAAGTTTTACGAGAGATAGTGCAAAGCAACCTTTCTGTGGAAGCACCTTCACACCTCACAAAAAACCACAGCAAAATAACCAGCTCTCTGGAGGTTTGTTATGCTTCTGCGAGTGAGTGAGGTTACCAGTAAGCTAGGAATTGCTGTGCTAGCAGCAGATGTGGGCGGGAGCTATACTCAATGTATTGCATGCGTTCAAAGGCTACGGTGATCATTTACCATCAGGTCGTATGCTTGTATTTCTCCCGATGTTACATAATAATAGAAATAAAATCATTTGAATTTGAATTGCACTTCAGGAATACGGACCTCGTTTTAATTGAAAAAGTCTAGAGCATCCGCCAGGCTACTCCACTACGGATAGCCGGAAACCAGTGTTTTCAATCCGCCCTAAAGCTACTGTGATTAAGCTTAACGACTGTCTTCTTAACAGCCCGGAAAAAGCTATTATTATTACTTTGAAGTACAATGTTTATATACAATAAACATGAATCACGGTAGGAGTCAGCGACCTACAACCGTAACGCCTACCGATTTCCAAGCACAATAAAAAGTTCTTAAGTACCTCACGAGAAGTAGCCGCTTCCCTATTCCCTATTTTATTTTAATACCACCAATCCCCTCACTCCGTTGGAATGGTAATAAGTGAACCCATTAATCTCAATACCCTTGTTTTTCCGGAACTGGACAAACCCTTCCGCTATATACGAGATGATCGCAGATTAAGTAGTGAAAATTAATGATATACTTTTGATCAAGAAACTTTGTCTATTTATAGGTAATAAATACAATAATTGGCATTATAGTAGTATTTTAGAGTATTAAATATTCATTTTGGTATATGTACCGTGTATACATCCATATGCATTTAGTAAAAAGCGGCTATTTTAATATTACAAACAGACACTCCAATTTTATTTATCTGTATGAATGTATGTCTGTATGTATAGATGTGTAAGTATCCAGTTTTCATTTCTCTCTGCCTACCCCGCAAAGAACAAGACGCGAGGATATTGATAGACAGTAATTTGTTTCTGTTGCATGCACTGGGAGAGGCTACATGGCAACATCCTGAATTTAGTTTCGGAATTCTAATTCGGAATACCTATTCAAGCGTAGTGCAACAGATATTTCCGCACAATAAGCACATTGGATACGGAATTTTGGAATGTGTGAGGTGTTTCACCTCTGGTGTACATGAACTATGCAAATGTCGTTTTGAAAACTTTTTAACTGCATAGATTTGTTATAAACTAGCACCCTAATAAAATTGTTCTAAAACTGACAACTTTAAAAACCTGCGAATCATTTAATACTGCTTCTTCGTTGCGATATCCCGTTAACGGCCATCATTACATAGATCGTAATCCATAACGTTTGGCGGTGTTTGCTAATTAAGCCTAGGGATTTAGCAAAGATACGGGTTTTTACTCGTGACGGAGACGCCCATGCCTTTGGGGTAAGAGGTGTTTGTGTGTGTATGTTATCATTTCGAAAACGGCTAGACAGAAAACAAGAATTACGAAAGAAGTGTATCAAGCAAAGGTGAATGGTGATGTCGGTAGGGCCGCCGTGGACGCACACATATAGAAAATTGGTGATGTGTTGAAAAAGGGCCAAATTAAAGTACCCCTAAACCGAAGAGCACGCATGAAGAGGTTGATGAGTGTAGAAGAAGCGAGAGCGGAATGTTTGGATCGGTGCACCTGGCGTTCTATAGTGTCTGCCTACCCCAATGGGAGACAGGCGTGATGATATGTATGTATGGCTAGACCGATTTTGAAACGATTGTATGTACAGTTTACAACATAGCTTACGCACGACGACGGCTGTTAATAATATTCTATGTAACAGTATTGTTATTGACTTCATTAATAAGAATTGTATTTAACTGTACTTATTTGGAGAAATGTATTTTATACTGTAGGTATATGTTTTCTATCCCCATTACCGGGTTTTATTTACTGAGGGATGACTTATTATATGCTTTTATGGACAATAAATTTCAATAAATGCCCCTTCAAGGTCCACAGCTCTCGACTTTGTATGTGTAATAGTTTGATGATTTATTCCCGTGTTTGTTTTCCACTGTGTTTTACTTAATAGAAAAGCTTAAGTATGTTGCACTATACAAAGCAATGTACTACCAAAACATGTTATTTTTCTCCACCAAACTTTCTCATCGCCTAAAAAAGTTAAACGCTTGATTGAAAGTTGTATTTTATCTGAACAGCAATTTATAGGGGATGACCGCCAATTGATAGGGTGCTAACCATTGCCCGAGGGCCGCGATAAGGATTATAGTCTTACGCGAATAACGTTTTCCCTCGACGAACCAACTTTTTGAACTAAACTGATTCTGCAGCTATAGATAATGTCCGAGATGTGGGGATTGTATTACTTTCGAGCGATCGATGATCATGCAGAAGGTATTGTGATAACATTTCGTTTGAGAAAACGTAAATGTATGTATGTATATCTTCACGCCAGGTGCCTTGCGGGATAGGCAGAGAGTGCCGAGCGCCATAAGACGCTATCCTTACACACTTCACTCGCTTCTTTCACATTCATAGCTCCTTTCAAAACGTAAATAGAGTCCAAAATTACGATTTTGTGAAGTGATAACTTCTTATGGGAGGGCAAACCGCTTCGTTACGTAACGCGTTACGGCGCCAGTCTGTCTGGCTTCCCTTACTCTCGCGCATACGGCAGCTTTAATTATATGTAGATTAGTTTAAGTTATTACTTCTGTCGGGCGTCCCGAGAGGCACACGTTTTTACACCACTAAGGTGGCAAACAAGCGTACGACCTGCCTGATGGTAAGCAGTTACAGTAGCATATGTACGTTTGCAACAATAGAGGTGTCACTCTTGCGTTGCCGACCCTGTAGGAACCTCTTCACGCCTTTCTTGAAGAACCCCATACTGTAGTCCCTTGGGAAAACCTCGGCAGGGAGCTCATTCCACAACTTAATAGTTCTCGGTAGAAAACTTCTCAGGAACCGCACAGTACGCGACCATTGCGATTGCAGTGTATGAAGATGAACTCTCAGCCGTCGGCGACCGATAAAAATGTGCGTCCGTCTATCTGTTCATTGTTAATGGTGTCAATAAACCGATGGAATTTCTTTTCTTAAATCAATCAGGCGTTATTGTTTTGGAAACATCTGGAATGTTTTAGGGTTCCGTACCTTAACACTCCACTGTCTGACCGACTGTTTGTCCGTCCATCCGCTTTTTTTTATACAACGTCGGAAGGCATACATGCGTACGGCCCACCTGATAAACTCGGTGGCTCAGTCGTGAATGATGCTACTTTGTCACCAACACTCGTGGGTTCGATTCCCACACAAGGCAAACATTTGGGTGCATGAACATGTCTGGTCGTCTTGGTCTGGATGTTTTAAGAGAGGTAGAGCGCATCAAAGCAGTCCGTCTGGGGAAGTACCTCCACCTCACAGAAAACCGCAGCCAAATAACAACTCTCTAGAGGGTTGTTGTGTTCCTGCACGTGAGTGAGGTCACCAGTAAGCTCCCAAGGAGTTGCTGTGTAAGCAGCAGAGGAGGCATCGCGCGGGTAATACTTAAAATATCGCAAGCGTTAATAGGCTACGGTACCCGCTTTACATCAGATGGGCCGTATGCTTGTATGCGTCACGACGTAGTATAAAAAAATAAGTTTATTTTGTTAATGGTGAGCTCGGTTTGCATTCAGCGGGTTTTTACTCTAATCGTAATGATGTCTTCTTCTTCTTAGCCGTTTTCCAATCCATTGGGATTGACGGGGTCCGCTACCCAAGCCCGAGGATTTGGCGAAGTAATGTAAAAATTTTTGCAATAAAGTATTTGCTATTTGCAATGATGTGTTACTTCCAATACAAACATTTCCTCTAGAACGTATATTTCTTTTATCTTGAACTTCTACGAAAATGTTGTTTAGGTAAAGTTAAAATACTTTCTCCAAATCCAAATTAAACTTTACAATACCCTTAACTTTCCAAACATATTTTTCAGATTGTTCCATTAAATCTATTTTAATATAACGAAGCGTCCGATTGAGAGACAGTTTCTTCTGCGAGATAAATAATAATAAATAAATAAATAAATCTTGTCGGACAAATTACACAGCGCCATCTAGCCCCAAAGTAAGCGAAGCTTGTGTTATGGGTACTAGACAATTGATAAACATACGTAAATACATTTTTTTTTTGTAAATACATACTTATCATACATAGAAAATACCCAGACCAAGACAAACAGACATGTTAATGCACACAAATGTTAGTACTGTGTGGGAATCGAACCCACGAGCGTTGGTGTCAAAGTAGTGTAACAACGCGTTTCACCACTGCGCCACCGAGCTCGTCAAAATATATATATATAGATAGATTCAGATGTGAGTGAATCCGTACCAGAACTGGACTTACCGAGACGTGACCCTCAGGATCTTTTTTTATACAATGTCAGGAGTCATACAAGCGTTCGGCCTACCTGATGTAAAGCGGTTACCTACCTGATATAAGCGGCCTATGAACGCATATAATATATTGGGCGCTGCTGCTAACACAGCAACTCCTTAGGAGCTTACCGGTGACCTCACTCATATGCAGAAACACTACACAAGGTTATTTAGCTGCAGTTTTCTTCGAGTTGGAGGTACTTCCCCAGATGGGATGCATTGATGCGCCCTAACTCTTTTAAAAATATACAGAGACCAAGACAAAAGGGCATGTTCATGTTCACAAATGTTTGATCTGTGTGGGATTCGAATCAACGAGCGTTGGTATCAAAGTAACAGCGTGTTTCGCCACTGCGCCACCGAGCTCGCATTCTGCAAGTAACGTGATCTGATTCAGTCATTGAGATATCGTTGTAATGTTCGGATAAAAGGTATTAATAGGTTTGAGAAAACAATGATTTCGTATAAACATCAGCGATCACCAGAATGACTTTTTAACTAAACATTGACTAGTTTATTAACTAGGAATTATTTCGCGAAAGTCAAATTTACATGCAACATAATCTAACCTGCTTTGTGTCCTTCCGCCACCAATTAGTGTATGCGAACTAGCGACGGGCAGCACCCATCCACTACCGTTAATCGCCGTTCGTGTTCGTTGCATGTAAACATAGACTCATTTCTTGATGATAAAGCCTAGTGGATAAAGTGCTGGCCTAGTGATCATCAGGTCCCGGCTTCGAATCCTGGCATGTATCACTAGATTCGTGTTTTTGGATTAACGTACATATTTGTAATTAACACTTGCTCGGCGATGAAGAAAAACATCGTAAGGAAATGCACACGTCAAAGAAATAATATTTGGAAAGACGTGTGACTTTACCTAGGAATGATCTGGTTTTCCATCCATCTATCTATCTATCTATAACTTCACGCCAAATCCCTTACGGGGTAGGCAGAGAGAACCGAGCGCCACGCGACTCGATCCTTACATACCTCACTCGCTTCTTTCACATTCATTGCTCTTTTCATGCACGCTCGCCGGTTTCTAGGGCTCCTGACATCACCTTCTGATAGAACACGACCAATCTGATCATGATAGGTAAGTCTTGGCCTTTCTCGGCTCCTACATCCTTCCACTTTTGCATTGTATATCTGCTTCGTCATTCTTTCATCCTGCATTCTTTCTACATGTCCGAACCAACGGAGCATGCCTCTTCTTATTTTAACACCGACGCTCTCTTTCAGACCAACTCTGCTTCTAACCTCATCATTGCTGATACGGTCTGCAAGCGTTACACCACAGATTTTGCGCAACGCTCGCATTTCAACCGCGTTTATCCTACTTTCATGCTCTCTCTGCCATACCCAGCTTTCGCTTCCATAAGTAAGTGTTGGGACCAGCACTGCATTGTGTATAGCCAGCTGCGCCTTCTGGCTCAGGCTTTTACTGCCAAGAAGTTTTCCCAACGCTCCATTCACACTATTCCCAGCACTCACTCGCCTTTCCACATCTGCGGTGTACCTTCCATCCCTGCTGAAAGCGCATCCAAGATATACAAACTCATTCACTTGTTCCATTTTTCATTGTTTTCCATCCAGATTCCAGCAATCCAGATTGCGGAGGTCTGTGGCAGTCGATCCATATACAAATCAGTATGTTGGCCAAATCTTTTGCTTAAGTGACAGACACCGCCAATTCTAATGGATTAGGAAACGGGATAACGCTACGAAGAGGAGCTACTCTCATTTCTTGTTCATCCAGCTGAGTGATATTGATCCCACGACTTATAAAATCTTCGTATCTCCATTTACAATCCACCCCTCTCTCATGGGACGTCGATCAAATGCCACATATTGGAACAAATATAATTTTGGAAACCATTTACATTTCCCCATTTAATGTTGACGTATCCGACATTGTGATATTTGAAATGAATAGGAAATGTTGATAATACTCTGTATTTTTGACGAGCCCGATGGTGTAGTTGTTAATGGCCACGTTAACAAGGTTCGATTCCAGCGGAGGGCAGTTTTGTGCACGAACATGTCTGTTTGTATTGGTCTGGTTGTTTTTTAAAAAGGTAGAGCGGATCAAAGCAGCCGATTGGGGAATTACCTTCACTTTAGAGAAAACGGCGGATAAATAACAGTCCTCTGGAGCTCCGGAGGAGTTGCTATGTTGGGTGGTGACGCGCGGGCAATACTTTAAAAACGATCATAGGCTACGGGAATCACTTTACATCAGATAATATGAATTTTAGTGCTGCTGCGTTTGATATAAATATTTTCAGATATTATCAAAAAAGAAAACTTATTATACTACGTCGGGAGGCATACAAGCATACGGTCCATCTGATGTAAAGAAGTTACCGTAGCCTATTCACGCTTGCGATGTAATAATTATCACTCGCGCAATGCCTCCTCTGCTGCTTACACAGCAACTCCTTGTGAACTTACTGGTAACCTCACTCATACGCAGGAACACAACAACCATTATTTGGCGGCGGTTTTCTGTGAGGTGGAGGTACTTACCCCAGACGGGCTGCTTTGATGCGCCCTACCTCCCTTAAAACACGTCAAGCAGTTTATTGGTTTGTGCTTGTCACAAGTTTCAAGCTACCTCATAGGCTACACAACGTAGTTACGTGATATGTTTTATTTCAACGCTATAATTATTTTGTTTAGTTGTTGATAATATCTGAAAATATTTCTGAAAAGAAACACGACAACCCTCTAGGGAGTTATTATTTGGCCGCGGTTTTTTTTTAGGTGGAGGTACTTCCCCAGACGGGTTGCTTTGATGCGCCCTACCTCTCTTAAAATATGCAGACCAAGACAAACAGACATGTTCATGCACACAAATGTCCGCCTTGTGTGGCGATCGAACCCACGAGCGTTGGTGTCAAAGTCGCGTTATTCACGACTGAGCCACCGAGCTCGTCAATAGTATTTTCATAGCAAACTAATATTAAATAAAAAAGTGAGCTTCCAGATTCTAAGATGACTGAAATACTCCTATCTACGGTTATCCCTTCATCCCATAATATTGGCGGGGTCCACTCCCCAAGCATTATATTGATGATGAAGGTACTGATTTTGACATGGAGTCAGACATTCACGACCCACAAGTCCTAAATGAGACCGTTCTTGGAATAGGTCACACGTGTTTCGAAATATAATTTCGTGAAGTGTGGGTTTCCTTGCGATGTTTTCCTTCACCACGGAGTGTGTACCGAAAACGCGGGTGTAAGTGGCTCAATGTCACCTTTAGAACCAAAGCCAACCTCACCTGCACGTGGTGCACCCTGCTTATCAACAGACGAGGTTCTGGCGAAAGAAATGTAGGGCACAACGTTAGCCCGACTGGGGAAGTACCTCCACCTCACCGAAGACGGCAGCCAAATAACAACTCCCGGGAGGGTTGTCGTGTTCCTGCGAGCGAGAGAGGTCACCAGAAGATGTGGAGTTGCTGTGCTGATGGCGGTGGCAACGCGCTAGCAACGTTCTTTTTTTTACTAGCATTCATAGGCTACGGTAACCGCTTTACATCAGTATGATTGTTTGCTATCCGTCGTAGTATAAAAAACCCCCAGGATTCAAACCAGGCCCATTTGGTTAATATGCTAGTTTCTCATCCACTAGGCTGTCATTGCTCTGTTAGTTGAGTGGAACACTAAGATGGCTTATCACCTGAAACAGTATAATCGTTGCATTTTTTTATACAACATTAGGAGGCAATCAATGTATGTCACCTGATGTTGGCCCACCTGATGCGAAGTGGTTATCATAGCCAACGAACGCTTGCAATACATTAAGTATCACTCGCACGATGCCACCTCTGCTCTGCAGCTTACTCGCAAGCAGGAACACAAAATCCCTCCAATGATTAATAAGGGTTATTTAGCTGCGGTTTTCTGTGACGTATTTCCCCAGAAAGGTCTTCGATGCGCCCTACCTCTCTGGAACCACATTAAATTTTCAAAAATCTTGTTTTTTTTTTTAATATTGTCGGACAAATGTTTGGCTACTAGGCAACTGATAAACATACGTAAATACATTTTTTTTTGTAAATACATACTTATTATACGTAGAAAATACCCAGACCAAGACAAACAGACATGTTCATGCGCACAAATGTTTGTATTGTGTGGGTATCGAACCCACGAGCATTGGTCTCAAAGTAGCGTAACAGCGCGTTTCACCACCAAGTTCGTTTGATATTGATGATCCTGATTATTATTTTTTTTGACGCAAAGCAAAGTCACAAGAAAAATCATGTACATTCATCCTTGTACATAATACCGTAAATAGCTTCATATATACCAAAAAATACTCCAATATCCCAAATGACGCAGCACCTAAAACTCTCATATATTAATCTCAGTAATTACGGCGAGCTGATATTTTATACCAAATAATAAATATGATAATAAATCAATGCCAACTGTAATGACTTTATTTAGGCGGAAAAATGGGCACGGCCGCAGGTCAAGCCAGTATCAAATTGAAGTCCTTATCTGTTAAGGGGCAGACACAGTTTTGTGGAGCATTTTTTCCTTAACATATTGGGTGAAACTGGGTTGTCGAAACTAGTCTGTAGCTATATTTCAACTACCATTGTATTACAAAGAGGAAAGATTTGATTTTTTGTACGTTTGGATCTACATCAACCCACTGCAGGAATACGGGTCTCCCTTCAACCGAAGGGGTTTAGAGCATAATCCACCACGCTGCTCAAATGCAAATTGGCGGAGGCCAGTGTTTTCAAGCCGCCCGAGGGCCACTGAGTTAGACTTAACGCCTGTCATCTATCGACAACAGCCGGAGCCGATGGTTTAACGTGCCCTCCGAAGTTCGGAGAAACTCGAAATAGATAAATACATCCATAGACAGACTGCGGTCGACGTTGCTTAACCTGCGTGTTCGGTTAGAATTGACACGCGCAACGGCGTCATCAAGCTCTCAATGATGATGTAATATTAATAATACATTTTATTATTTAAAACTTTAAATGACAAAAAAATTAACGTTTATTGTCACGTACTACTTGTCCAAATAAAGTTCTAATACGAGTAGCTTTCTATCTATGACATATCAATAAGCCTCTTTACGACGCATGAATGCCCAGTTACTCACTGAAACGTGGTGTATTAGCGTCTAAATATCGAGCCTGCTGTCCAAAGGGATGATATTTTAACCTATAAGCCGATTGCTGTTGATCCGTGAACTAACTAATATGAGTTGCACGTTATACTTTACCCCCAACCTGTAAGCGGAGGGTTTAATTACAACGCAAAGTTTTGTTATCGGTTTACCATAGATTATTTCCTTCTACTACCCGTGCGAAGCCGAGGCGGGTCGCTAGTTGTATAAATAATATTTTGATGCGTTGTCCTTAAAATCAATGATAATACTCGTACAATAACTATTTAGTTCATTTGTAAATTTTGTTATTTTTTAAACTGCAACAAGCGGATTTTATTTTGTATATTCAACGAAAGTGAAAAAGCGTTTAATTCATCTTTTCCATTACTAAAAAATTAAGATGTTATTCCAGATGTTTGAATAAAAAAATATTTATAAGTTTCACGATACAAAATCGTTTAAATATCAAATAAAGTAAATGTAGACATTGAAGAAATAGACTGAAATAGTATTGTCTTAGGTTTTCGCGATTGTTACACATTGAATTAAACAATTTTTAACGGAAGTATCGCGTGTTTGCAGCATGCAGCGTCCGTGGTCGCTGCAAAGCGTTCGAAACGTCAGGTTCAACAAAATAAATAAAACACGCGATACTTCCGTTAAAAATTGTTTAATTCAAATAGACTGAAATTTAACGTTTACTCAAACAATGTTGGGAAGCTTCTCGTAATGTTTTCAGTGAAAGTAGTAAGCATTCTTAAAGGTCTAATATTTTAAGTTTATATACTTAGATCCGATCCTGTACAAAAAATCACTCGCATAATAATAATTATTAAATATTTTTTCTCAGATCTACAAATATGCAGACCCCTTAACAACAGCTATCAATCTACATCAGAGAATAAACGTGGATTTATTTATTTTTGGAGGTATTTTCACAATAAATGCGATAACGGAGTCAGAGGTCGACCAAATTACAGCTGCCATAATTACACGACAGTTAAAAGCGGCACTGATGTGTCTCATTTATATGATAAAGCTGCTGTTCATGGGGGGGGGGGGGGGATGTGTTGCCGGCATAGAATAGCGCCACCCCCTCTCGTCCCGTGGGGGCCCCCTGAATATGACAGACACAATAAATTCACGGCCACCAGTCGCTGGCGGTCCCGCTATTCCGCTATTACGGTAGCGGTTGAGGTAACGGTGGATCAGGGGGTGCGAAGAATCCCCGACAGAGATCCGGCAATCGACGACGACTGGACCTGGCAACATATAACACGCGCACATTGAGGACTGACGAGAAAATTGTCATTTTTTAATTCCTGAGGAGGAAGTGTAGGCAATGTATATATGTAGGATATCTCTATGAGGGTGATTTTAACGCAAAGCTAGGCCAGAGGAGCAGGGCATAGAGGAGAATAGGTCAATTTGCAATAAGACAGTGTAACCAAAGGGGACATATGTTGGCCGACTTCATGGAAAAGGGGGAATTATATATGATGAACTCCTTCTTCAAGAAGCCACCACACGGGAAGTGGACTTGGATGAACCTGACGATTCCACAAGGAATGAGATAGACTTTATCTTGACCACCAGAAAAAGAAAAATAGTTTCACAGCGGCCACCTCCTCCACAACGTATGTGTGTCATCGGACAGTATCCCTCCGCGGAGATACTGATATTGGGAGACTTTAATGCCCACCATGCCGAGTGGCTTGGCTCTCGGTGCACTGACTACGCGGGGAGATCTGCTCATGAATTTGCTCTGGCCTATGGTTTCTCGCAAATTGTTCATTCTTCCACGAGAATACCAGATGTCGAGGACCATGCAAGCTCTCTAATGGACCTTCTGCTGACCACACGTCCGGATGAGTATAACATCTCAGTGGATGCGCCTCTATACTCGTCGGATCACTGTCTTTTTCGACCGACCTCGGTCTGCCGGATTTCGTCGCGTATAACATGTATAACACTATAGGCCGGCAGACTGAGATGAATTGCGTGAATTCTATGCATCGTATCCGTGGAGGCAGCTGTGCTTCTAATCAGACGACATTGATTCCTGTGCGACTGCGGTGGCTGCGGCGATATTGGACGGGCATGGAATGCTACATTCCCAATCGCCTAGTAGCTACTGCGGGAGTCAAAAAGCGACCGTGGTTTAATCGGCATTATAAAGAAGACAATGTTCTTAAGCAGGCTGCTTAGAAGACTTGGACTACGGCACGTGCTAATGGGGATCCTAATGTCTTTGATTCGAAGCGCAAACTGCCGCCTCAGCAAACAAAATGCTGCCTCAAAGTTCAGTAAAAGAATGTTTGCTAGAGCAAAATTCAATATCATTGGCAGAATTGGTGAGCGGCTTGCGAGCCTTCCCTCTGGGAGTCGTGCTTTCTGGTCGTTCACTAAGACTGCAAAGAGAAATTTCTGTCAACCGTGCATGCCACCACTGCGAAAACCGGATGGCAGTTTGGCTCATAGCGCCAAGGAGAACGCCGACTTACGCGGTAAACTCTTTGCGTCTCTAACTCGAATATGAATGAAGGGGGAGCTGTAGCACCTACCATCCCGTAGTATGGTAGCTCAATGCCGGTAATCTCCATTACCCAGCGAGATGTCCGGCGGGCATTATTCCCTCTCGATATTCATAAGAGGAGTGGGCCAGACGGTATACCAGAAGTGGTGCTGCAGCAGTGTGCTCCTGAGTTGTATCCTGTACTAACGCGTGTTTTAGTGCTTTTCTACTCCACTGGGCAAGTCCCGTCTTCATGGAAGACCGCCAATGTGCACCTGGTGCCCAAAAATGGCGATAGATCAGACCCATCGAATTACAGGCCTATCGCTATAACGTCCCTTCTCTCCGAAGTTCTGGAGCGTATGATTAACATACGACTCCTGGCTTAGCTGGAGGATCACGACTTGATCAGCGACCGCCAATACGGCTTCCGTCATGGTCGCTCGACTGGTGATCTTCTAGAGTATCTTATCTATATCGTATAGATAAGATACTCTAGAAGCGGTGTGTAAGCCGCTGGGCTTCGGATTGAGAGTGAAGGTGAGGCACTAGCAGTTAGCCTAGATATGGCGAAGGCGTTCGATCAGGTCTGGCATCGGGGTCTTCTATCGAAGTTACCATCATACGGGCTGCCCGAGGGTTTGTGCAAATGGGTTACCAGATTTTTATCCAACAGATGCATAAAAGCCGTGGTTGGCGGTGGATGCTCCGATAGCTGGATATCAATACTGGCGGTCCACAGGGCTCGATACTGTCTCCGACGCTGTTTCTGGCGCATATCAATAATATCTTGTCAATTGATGGCATCCATTGTTATGCGGACAGCACCGGGGACACTTATTATAATAAGTGTCCCCGGGGATGTTAGCTCGGCCTGTATACAGGCCGAGCTAACATCCCTCGTTCCCTTGTGGAAGAAAGCCGCGATAAACTTGTGTCCGACATTGAGGGTACTTTGACAAAAATATCTGACTGAGGGCGATTGAACTTGGTCCAATTTAACCCCACTAATACACACACGTGTTCATCGCTAAGAAATCACCATTTACTGTGGTTTCTCAATTTCAGAACACACCACTTATGTACCATCGCCAAAAGCTTTGGGAGCCTCGGTGTCGAGATCTCCAGTGATGTTCAATACCGAAACCTGGAAGAGAAGGTCAAACTGGCGTCTAGAAAACTTGGTGTACTCAACAGAGGAAAGCAGTACTTCAGTGCGGAACAAAGACTTATATTATACAAGTCTGAAGTCAGGCCGCACATGGAGTACTGACCTTTGGGCGGGCGCACCTGGATACTAGCTAGGACCTTGTGATTCGGTTCAGAGACTAGCTGTGAGAATTGTCAGCGATCCCAAGCTTACAGACTGGATTGAGCCCTTAAGTTTAATGCGAGATTTTGCCTCGCTTTATGTGTTCTACCGATTGTACAACGGGTTGTGTTCTGAAGAATTGTTCGACATGATGCCGACAGCTTTTTATACCAACCGGTGCGGTTGGTATAAGAAGCGGTCGGCTCGCGGACGGCGGGGAGTTCACCTTCACACACTGTAGCCGCAATGGTTACGTACTGTGCGGGTCCAGAGAAGTTTTCTTCCGAGAACTCTCAAGTTGTGGAATGAACCCCAGAAGTGAATCCCAGCCGAGGTTTTCCCTACAGCATGGGGTTCTTCAAGAAAGGGGTGAAGAGGTTTTTGAAGGGTCGCCAACGCATGAATGACACCCCTGTTGTTCCAAATGTCCATAGGCTGCGGTAACTGTTTACCATCATGCAAACCATATGCTTGATAAGCCACCATAGTGGTACAAAAAAAAAGCAACGGAGTGTCTAGTATGCGCACGCACACACGCAAGGGAGTCGAGAGTGGCGGCGTAGAGGGGGCATGTCGGCACGAGAGAGCGTCATGCCACTTGCCGTCACGGCATACGGTTCGATTTTACTGCCATGGCGAGTACAATATATTTTTAAATTGGCAGTGAAATGTTTAAAAGCAACAGCGAACATTTAATACACACCGGCCCTGCGGCATCGCTGGAAACTCGCTGAAAATGCAACATTAAGTGAAACTTTGTAATTCGGACAATGGATACACGTCCATGCAATTGTATTTAGCCGCTAGCGCTTTGTGGGTCGTCGCAATTTGTTTTCTACTTATGTACATTCAATAAAACTTGTACATAGTTGTGTAATGCACCTATAATGAAACACTATTTTGGTATTTATATTTATTTTTCTCTCTGCCTACCCTGCATGGGACCTGGCGTGAAGATATACATACATGAATACATACTATTTTGGTGTACGCACTTTTTTCCTAATCCATTAGGATTGGCTGGCTCTGCTACCTAAGCCTAAGAAATTGGCGAAGATACTAATTTTTATTTGGAGCGACTGCCGTCATAACTCCATAATCCAAAGGGTTCAACCAGATCTTTCTTAGGTTAGACCAAACGTCTTTTGAAATATGATTTCTTGCTCTATCACTTCTCATAATTATGCTTTGCTGTAGGAATATAGTCTAGTAGTAGTAGTAAAAAAGCCCTTTCAATCAAGTGATTTGTTTACTTGCATGATAAGCGACGACAACAACATTATCCATAAAATCGAATTATAACACTTCCGATGCTTATTCATACAATAAAATTCCAATGTGGATTTGTTTTCCACCATTATGACGAATCGACAACGCATTATTTGAAATTCGGCGAAATTACATTATTCCATTTAAAATGTTGTGTCCATTATCGAATAGTTGGTGAATATGCCAAGGCCAATGCTTCCATTAACTTCTATATAATTCGTTATCTCCATTTTAGATGTATCCGAGATGTAGATCCGAGGTCAGCTCACCTGCACGATACCTATACATAACGCTAATTACCGAATATCTCCCGCAGAATGCTTTTTTGCTCGTGGCCAAACTGATTTGCCAAACAGTGTTTGGCCACTAGGAAATGCAATTCCTCACAACACCCTTCTCGGGAGTCCGTATTTGGCTGCAGTTATCTGTGAGATGGTGGTATTTCGTCAGTTGGGCTTATTTAATGCTCTTCACCTCTTTTAAAAATTTGCAGGCCAAGACAAACACACGTTTTCCTTCACACAAATGTTTGTACACGTAGGAAAAAAGTGCATAAAGAGAGTAATGAATGTTAAAGAAGCGAGCTAGGTGTGTAAGGATCGCGTCTTTTGGCACTACGCTCTCTCTGCCTATCCCCAAGGGTCGTGGCGAGAATATGTAGATAGACAGACAAATGTTTGTCTCATGTGGAAATTTAATCCAACCTTGTTATTGAACCACTCAACCACAGAGCTCGTCAGATAATCTACTAGTATTATTCGCTACCAAAGTCCAAGGATTTGACAAATATGCGGCGACTGCCTTCAGACCTCCAACACTTTCGAAATATAATTTCTTGAACTTTTGCTTGCGGATTTCTTCACGATGTTTACTTTCATCGGCGAACTAGTGAATCATGAACACAACACAAATTTGGTGGTACATACTAGAATTTGAACCGGGAACTAGTTGATCAATCGGCCGGTTCTTTATTACTATTATTTTTTATACAACGTCAGAAGGCACACAAGCGTACGGCCCACCTGTTGTAAAGTGATCGTAGTCTGTAAACGCTTAAAATAAAATAAATAAGTATCACTAGCGCGATACCATCTCTGCTGCTAAACAGCAACTCCTAAAGAGCTTACCGGACACCTCACTTACACGTAGGAACACAACCACTCTCTAAGGAGTTATTATTTGACTGCGATTTTCTGTGAGGTGTAGGTACATCCCCAGACCAAGCCAAACAGTATCCATGCAGACAAATGTTTGTCCTCTGTGGTAATCGAACCCACGAGCGTCGGTGTCAAATTGACGTAACACCGCGTTTCACCGCGGCGCCACCGAGCTCGTAAAAATCTCTTTATCTTCTGGGCTATCATATGACGGAGTAAATAAAAAGGGAAATAGTATTCAAATAAGCGAACTGAAATTACAATACTCCCGCCATACAATTCATACAAAACAATCTCAATATGCATTTTGTTTCCCAGAATTATGACGGGCGCGGGCCGCGTACATTTCGCGTTACAGCGCATTATGTGAAATTCGACGGCATTCCATTTAAAATGTTGATTCCATTACCGAGTTGTTGGCGGGTAAGCCGGGGACAAGTGGTTATTCGTGCTATGATAGATAACTAATTGTGGTCACATATGTAACTCTGTGAATTTCCATCAATCAATTGATTATATAAAGCCAAGACTTACCTACCGTGACCAAATTGATTGTGTCCTATCATAAAGTGATGTCAGGAGCATTAGAAACCGGCGAGCGTCCATAAGAAGAGCTATGAATGGTAAAGAAGCAAGTAAGGTTTGTAAAGATCGAGTCGTGTGGCGCTCGGTACTCTGCATACCCGCAAAATATTTGGCGTGAATTAAACAATTTTTAACGGAAGTATCGCGTGTTTTATTTATTTTGTTGAACCTGACGTTTCGAACGCTTGCAGCGTCCGTGGTCGCAGGAAGACTAAGGTGATATTTGTCTATTATTTAATTATTTATTTATATTATAATTAATCCATCCATGTCGGTAGATGTAATAATTTTAGTTCCTTTAGTTTCCTTAGTCTACCTGCGACCACGGACGCTGCAAAGCGTTCGAAACATCAGGTTCAACAAAATAAATAAAACACGTGATACTTCCGTTAAAAAAATTGTTTAATTCAATGTGTAACAATCGCGAAAACCTAAGACAATACTATTTGGCGTGAAGTTATTGTTTGATAGACAGATCTATGTAATAATATCCGTTCATATATCGCTATCGAGGCTATCCCTGCTGGTCATACACGATGGAGTGTCCTTAAGAGCTAACTGTTAATCTCACTCATTCGCAGGAACACGACAACTCCAGACAATTATTATTTGGCTGCAGTTTTCTGTGAGGTGGAGCTTACCCAGTAGTAGGGTTGCCTCGATACCCCCAATTGAACTATACACTTGATTTTGGGAGGCATTCAAGAATACGGCTCACCCTAGCCTATACTGACTAGCCCTAGCCCGAACGCTTGCAATACATTAAGTACACATCGCACGATGCCACCTCTACTGCTAACCCAACAACTCCTTACGGTCTTACTGGTAACTGGTAACTCGGTGAGGCAGTCGTGAAAGATGCGATTTTGATACCAATGCACGTGGGATCGATTCTCGTACAAGACAAACATTTATGTGCATGAACGTGTCTGTTTTTCTTAGTCTGGATGTTTTTAGAGAGGACGCATCAGCCCGTCTGGGGAACCTCCATCTCACAGAAATAACAACTCCCTAGAGGATTGTTGTGTTCCTGCGTGCGAGTGAGGTCTCCAGTAAGCTTCGTAGGAGTTGCTCTGTTAGCTGCAGAGATGGCGTCGCGCCAGTGATATTCAATTTATTGTAAGCGTTTATAAGTTACGGACACTTTACATCAGGTGGGCCGTACGCTTGTCTGCCTCCCGACGTTGAAAATCGGTATCGCTCACACACTGTGGGTGCTACACTGATTTTCAGTCGACACCAGTCTTTTGTGACACCATAGACACAACCATTAAGGAAATAACCTATGCGGTGCCGATTAAACTGATGTTATATAGTAACTTAATTCACCGCTACGCTAAGCTCTACGGGTCGGGGAATATAGAACGTGCGGGGTGCCTTCATACGCTGTCAAATGGTTTATTGATTTTTGGACCAAACAAACAACCATCACCAATAATATAATCATCACCATCGTACCGAAGGACGTCCACTCCTGAACATAGGCCGTCCCTTAGATTTCCACAGCGATCGGAGCTGCGCTGGTCCCTACAACCTCCAATCGTCGATCAATAGGCGGACGAATTAACCTACAGCTAATTTAAACCATAGAAAATACCCATAAATAATTTTGAGCTTTATCTTCACCACACAGCAATATGAGCAGTTCCTTCAGAGGGCAATTAATCTTTTTCCAAAAGGGAATATTTAAATACGTTATTCGTACATCAAAGGACAAGGAAATGAGGAACGGAATCCGTTTAATTTTCTTCCAGTTAAATTATTTAATCTGCCTTTCAAGTGTTATATTTCATAATAAAGACATTAAATGAGATTTTGTAAAACGATATAAATTATAAAATATCACCGAGGTTCTAATGTTATTTGAGAACTAGACGATCGTTTTATATCAAAATTGCTTTTGGATTTAGTTTCTAAAGTGTATTTATTTCAAACTAGCTGTGCCCGCGACTTCGTCCGCGCGGAATAGTTATTTTTTTATTATTTATTTATATTAATAAAAATAAATAAAATTTCTAAAATAAACGTAGCCTAAGTTACTCCTTATTACATCAGCTATCTGCCAGTGAAAGTCCCGTCAAAATCGATCCAGCCGTTTCAGAGATTACCCGAACATACAGACAGACAAAAATTGAAAAAAAAATATTTTGGTACATGTACCGTGTATACATCCATATGCATTTAATAAAATCGGTTATTTTAATATTACAAACAGACACTCCAATTTTATTTATCTGTATAGATTATATTTTGTTTAATCTAAAGATGTTAAAATAAGAAGAGGCATGCTCCGTTGGTTAGGACATGTAGAAGTTGTTCCTATCCAGGATGAATGAATGATGAAGCAGATATACAACGCAAAAGTGGAAGGATGTAGGAGTCGACGAAGCTCAAGACTTACCATGACCAAATTGATCGTGTTCTATCAGAAGGTGATGTTAGGTTAGCCTTAGAAATGCATAGTGCATGAAAAGAGCAATTAATGATAAAGAAGCGAGTGAGGTGTGTAAGGAGCGGGTCACGTGGTGCTCGGTTGTCTCTGCCTACCCCGCAAGGGATTTAGCGTAAATAAATAGATAGATAATCTAAAGATAAAGAAATTCACCAATATTATGACAGCAAATCGGTATGACAGCGTCTTCTGAGTAACTCATAAGTTCAATTGAAATAAATATATTGTGCCTTTGTTTAGTTGTAATGTATTATATTTGTTTGTGAATAATGTACATACTACTTAGAAGAAAAGGTAATATGATATCTCAAATGTATTTGTTCGATTTAAGTGAACTTTAAAATATGTGAATTAAAATCTTTATATGCTTGATGTATTATTTTAGAGTATACTGACGTAAGATAAAAGGTCACAGGCATAATGGAAAACATTAAGGAATGAATAAAATAACCTTTGGGGATCCAATTGCGTAATAAAATCACCGCTATAGGTCGGGTGTAAAGTACGCGCAGCTCTGATTGGCTACGAGTAGTTTGCGGATCAACATCGCACCACTTATTGGCTTATTGGTTTTTCTTTTTTATACTACGTCGGGAGGCATACAAGCAAACGGCCCACCTGATGTAAAGCGGATACCGTAGCCTATTAACGCTTGCGATATATTAAGTATCACTCGCGCTATGCTTCCTCTGCTCCTTACACAGCAACTCCTTGGGAGCTTACTGGTTAATATTTAGGCGCTAAAACAATATGTTTAATGAGTAAGGGGGCGCTCTTTATGCGCAGTTAAGAGGTTTTTTGGTTTATGCGTCAAGAAATCCCTGTGAATAACTCCTACCTCTAAAGCATTGAACTAAGGAGTTTTAAATAAGAATTTGTTAATTTAGAATTATGTAATACTGTAACATTCACTCCAGTTGCTAGTAATTTCTACTCTGACCAAGGATTGTGGGTTCAGTTCCCTTACAAGACAAATATTTGTGCAAAAGAGTATATGATTTTCTTGGTTTCGGCGTAATATTCTACGTATTATAAGTATGCATATACAGAAAACAGCTACTTGAGTGAAATCACCAGTAAGCACCTAAGGAGTTGCTGTGTTAGCAGCAGAGGTGGCATCGCGCGAGTAGTGATACTTAATGTATTGCAAGCGTTTATAGGCTATGGTACTTTACATCAATCAGATGGGCCGTATGTTTGTATGCCTCCCGACGATGCACAAACTAAGACTTACTTCTGTTTATCTGTTTGTATTACATAAACTCCAAACTAAGCAAAGGTTGAAAATTTGTCAAAAATAAGTTGAACTTGAAGAAGACCCTCATTGGGAGAGGTTCGTCTGTAATAATTCACCAGCTCCGTAGTATGTATATCTTCACGCCAGGTCCCTTGCGGGTTAATCAGAGAGAACCTAGCGCCATAGGACGAGGTCCTTACATACCTCTCTCGCTCTTTTCATGCAGGGTCGCCAGTTTCTTGGGTCCTTGATATTACCTTCTGATTAAATATGTGCAATTTGGCTGATACAACTTACCACCGCATCTACCTTTGTATTGTATATTTGTTTCGTCATTCTTTCAACCTGCATAGCTCATGCAATATATTTACAATATATGTATATAGGTATATGCGCCACGTTCGCATTTCGATTGCGTTTATTTTGCTTTCGTGGTCACCTTTATCTGGTCGGCCTGTCTCATTAGCGACTAGTGCCCTAGATTTCATCCTGAAGTTACATAAAGCTGGACCTTATTTATTTAACGCGTTATAATGTAAAAAGCGAATAATAAAAAATCGGTATATTGATCGATCCTCTTGGAACCTCCTCGAGTGCCTCCGCGAGGTGACGGATCCTCGATTCGAATCCTGGTATGTAATTCTTGTTTACTGATTTATGTACATATTTGTAAGTACCACATGCTCGGTGGTGAAGAAAAACTTCCTGAGGAAACACGCACGTCCAAGAAATTATATTTCAAAAAATCGGCCAAGTGCGAGTCGGACTCGCACACGAAGGGTTCCGTTCCATTATCTATAAAAACGGCAAAATAAATCACGTTTGTTGTATGGGAGCCCCCTTAAATATTTATTTTATTCTATTTTTTAGTATTTGTTGTTATAGCGGCAACAGAAATACATCATCTGTGAAAATTACAACTGTCTAACTATCACGGTTCATGAGATACAGCCTGGTGACAGACGGACGGACGGACGGACGGACAGCGGAGCCTCAGTAATAGGGTTCCGTTTTACCCTTTGGGTACGGAACCCTAAAAACGTGCGTCAACTCTAGGTTCTGGAGGTCTGATGGCAGTCGCGCCATGTAAAAATCAGCCTTTGCTAAATCCTTCAGCTTAGGTAGCGGATAGCGCCAATTCTAATGGATTAGGAAGCGTGATAACGGGCGAAGAAGAAGAATGTAAAACACGAATACCTGAAACAGTTGTACCATAGCAGAGACTTATAAACAATTCACTAAAATAACTTCCCACGAGGTTCTTGCTGACTGATACTCAATCGCAGGAACACGAACTCGTCGGCAAATTTTAGTAAATAAAAAGGTAAGGTTTTATGTCCCTAGTCAACTCATTACTTAGGTCCTAAATATAGCTATTATAATTAGAGGTGGGCACTCTATCCCCAAAGCCTCGTATTCGTGTAGGCGAGGTTGGCTTTAGCTCCAAATGTGATGTCAAGCCGCTTGCTTCCCTTTTTAAAGTTATACTACTTTAAGTGGGTTATGATAAAATGATGAGAGCGAATGAGAGTGAAATTTTAAGATGCGCACGCATTACTGCAACACAAAAGTAACAGGTTGAAGCTGCTAAACGTTTCACGGTATTACCGGTAGATGGTGCTATAGTTAAAAATGTATAACATTTGTACTTGACATTTGACTTGTATGTAATACATTCCATAAACATCGCCGCTACATACTACTTGAAAGACGTTTTTTAATTTTACTCCAATAACCCTTCTTATAAATTAAAATTATAATTTAATAATTATTATTATTTAATATAATTAATACTAAATATTATTAAATTATTCATGTTAAATATTTATTTAATGATGCCAAAGAAGTATAACTTCTCACACATGCACCCATTTTTTTTTTACTAGCCTTTAAATGAGGATTCTGTTATCGCAAGAACATGTAGCATAGTTTATCTCAAATTGAAATCAGAGTATATTCGCCAAATCCTTAGGCTTAGGATCGAGTTTATATTCGGAAACGGGCGCTAAGAAGAATATGTAGTTTTAAGAAACAGGTGTGAAAATTATTAAAAAGAAACAACACAGTACAAAACGATAGCAATTCGGTATAATTTTAAATACACACAACAGCAATTACAAACGTTGCTTTATGGAACAAAATAACAATCACTCTAAATAGGCCACAATAAACAATCACGAAATCAATTACACGTTTAAAGAGAAGTCTCACGTTCCTTCGAGCGATGTTGCCGCCACGACTATCACGCGACAAATGGTCGCAACAGCTTTTTTTTTTTTAATCAACTATGTAATTGGCCCTTTGGGCCGTTACTGCGTCACCGGAAGGGGCGGGCGTGAGGCACCAGAGCCTGGAAAAGCAAAAAAGCCTGTAGAACCTAAACCTAACTTCTGTCTGTGGTAAATACGTCAGCTGCCGCAGTACGTCTGTTTTACATGTCTGAACTAACGGAACATACTTGTTCTTACCTTAATATCCATATTGTCTTTCAGATCAGCTCTTTTTCCTACGTCATCATTGCGAACTCTATGTGTAAGTGTAATGCCGCAATGCTCATATTTCGACCGATTTTATTGTACTTTCCTTTCTGCCATACCCAGCTCACTTCCATACGTGAGTGAGGTATGTAAGGACAGAGTCATCTGGTGTTCGGTTCTCACTGCTTTCCCCGTAAACGACTTGCCGTAAGATCTAATGAAAATCATAGTAGTTGTAACTCACAATACAACAATGACGAGCTCGGTGGCGCTGCGGTTAATAACGCGACTTTATCTCCAACGCTCGTGGCAATTCCCACACAGGACAAACATATGGGTGCATGAACATGTCTTTTTGTAGGTGTTTTAAGAGAGGTAGGGTGTATCAAAGCAGACTGAGGAAATACCTCCACTCACACAAAACCGCAGGCAAATAACAAATTTCTGGAGGGTTGTTGTGTTCCTGCGAGTAAGTGAGTCACCAGCAATTTCCCAAGGAGTTGCTTTGTTACCAGCAGAGGTGGTATGTCGATTGAGTGCTCATAAAATAGCAATGTTTATTATTTTAACAGTGTATATTACACAAGTAACACTGTATGTAGGTAAATCCAAACCTCCCATACATTTATAATCTGGTGTTTGTATTAATATACCTAAGACCTGTAAGTATTTTTGAATTGATAGCGATTATGTATTTAGAAAGGTGTAATTAACCTAAGTAACGTGTAACAATTTTTGTACAGTACCTAGATTAGTGTCTAAGTAATGAAAAATATGATGTGAATATAGAATTTTTAAAACAAAAAAAAAAAGAGGTGGCATCGCGCGAGTGGTACTTAATGTAATACCAAAGTTGTAATACCAAATGGGCTGCGGTAATCACTTTACATCAGGTGGACCGTATGCTAGTATGCCTTCCGATGTTGTAAAAAAAATCGCCCAAGTGTGAGTCGGACTCGCACACGAAGGGTTCCGTACCACTATCTATAAAAACAGCAAAAAAAATCACGTTTGTTATATGGAAGCCCCCTTAAATATTTATTTTATTCTATTTTTTAGTATTTGTTATTATAGCGGCAATAGAAATACATCATCAGTGAAAATTTCAACTGTCTAACTATCACAGTTCATGAGATACAGCCTGGTGACAGACGGACGGACGGACAGCGGAGCCTCAGTAATAGGATTCCGTTTTACCCTTTGGGTACGGAACCCTAAAGAGAACAACAAATTTAAGTTTGTGAAATATAACGCGTTTTCTTCCAATCTCAGATCGGAGCACCGGGAATCAAGCAGTTAGCTACGAAATGAGGATTTTAGTGTTGGGTTAAAAGGCGAAGTGGCCTGAAGGTGACCTTACGAAGGTGTGCAGTTTTATTGGAGGCATTAAGGCTCCACGAAAGAGCATATTATGTTTCATTGACTTCTTTTATGCTACTTATTTCGAATTGGGTCGTGATGAAAAAAGATTTTTAAACCACTCAGGGTGGCAATGGTCACGTTCATGAAGCGATTATGATATATAGATGCTGTTTATTATTGACGAGCTCGGTGGCACAGTGGTTACTAACGCAACTGTGACACAAATCCTCGTGGGTTTGATTCCCACACAGGACAATGATTTGTGTGCATGAACATATATGTTAGTATTGGTCTAGGTGTTTTTAAGAGAGGTAGGGCTCATCAAAGTAGCCCATCTGGGGAAGTACCTCCACCACACAGAAAACCACAGTGAAATAACTACTCCCTGGAGGGTTGTTGCCCCGCGTGTGAGGGAGGTCACCAGTAATCCTTTGGAAGTTACTGTGTAAGCAGCAGAGGCGCAAGTGCTACTCAACGTATTACAAGCGTTCATTGGCTACGGTAACTTTACATTAATAAATAAATAAATAATAAATATTGTCGGACAAATTACACAGTGCCATCTTGCCCCAAAGTAAGCCAAGCTTGTGTTATGGGTACTAGACAACTGATAAACATACGTAAATACATTTTTTTTTTTTGTAAATACATACTTATTATACATAGAAAATACCCAGACCAAGACAAACAGACATGTTCATGCACACAAATGTTTGTATTGTGTGGGAATCGAACCCACGAGCGTTAGTGTCAAAGTAGCGTAACAACGCGTTTCACCACTGCGCCACCGAGCTCGTCACATTGGGTGGACCATATACTTGTATGCGTCCCGACGTTGCATGTGGGTGCTTTCTGGTCGCTCACTAAAGCAGACGAGCGTCCATGCCATCACTGCGAAAACCGGATGGCAGTTTGGCCCATAGCGCTAAAGAGAAAGCCAATTTACCTCTTACGTCTGTCTCGAGTATGAATGACGGGGGAGCTATGCCATCTACCATCCCGTGGTGCAGTAGCAAAATGCCGGAAATCTCCATTACCCAGCGAGATGTCCGGCGGGCATTTCTCTCTCTCAACATTCATAAGTCGAGTGGGCAAGATGGTATACCGGCAGTGGTGACGATAAGCTGTATGCTCCTGAGTTTTGTTCTGTACTAACGCGCCCATACGTGCTTTCCTACTCATGGCAGACCACCAATGGGCACCCGGTGCCTAAAAAGGGCGATAGTTCAGACCCATCGAATTACAGGCCTATTCTATATCCTCCCTTCTCTCCAACGTGATCGAGCGTGTGATAAACACACGACTCCTAGAGGATTACGACTTCCCATGTCTGGCATCGGGTCTTCTATCGAAGTTAAGATACGGTACACGCGCTGCTCGAGGGTTTGTGTAAATGGGTTGCCAGCTTTTTATCCAATAGATGCATAAAAGCCGTGGTTGACAATGGATACTCCGATAGTACCTATGGATATTAATGCTGGCGTCCCTCAGGGCTCTGCACTGTTTCTGAAGCTGTTTCTGCTGCATATCAATGATATGTTGTCAATTGATGGCATTCATTGTTATGCTGACGACAGCACCGGAGACCCGGTGGATGAAAGCCGTGATAAACTTGTATCTTAACTTAGTCGAATTCAACCCCTTGAAGGCACAAGCTTTCGCGTTCACCGCTAAGAAAACTCCATTTGCCGTTGTTCCTAAATTCCAGAACGCACCTCTCACAGTCATTAAAAGTATTAGGATGCTTAGCGTCGAGATCTCTACTGAAGTATCAAAGTCACCTGGAGGATAAGGTCAGGCTGGTGTCCAAAAACCTTGGTTTGCTCAACGGGGCAAAGCAGTACTTCAGTGCGGTGCAAAGACTTATGTTATATAAGTCTTAAGTCAGACCGCACTTGGAGTAGTACTGCAGTGACCTTTGGGCGGGAGCACCTGAATACCAGCTTGGACCATGTAATTCGATTCGATTGTCGACGATCCCAAGCCTACACACTGAACCCTTATGTTTAAGGAGAGAGTTTGCCTCCCTTTGTGTATTCTTCCGAATGTACAACGGGTAGTGTTCTGGAGAATTATTCAATATGATGCCGATAGCTACTTTTTATAATCGCACCCCTCGCCGACGGCGGGGAGTTCACCCTCACACGCTGGAACCGCAATTATCGCGTACTGTGCGGTTGCTCTCAGCCGAGATTTTTCCAAAGGACTACAGCATGGGGTTCTTTAAGAAAGGCGTGAAGAGGTTTTTAGAGGGTGAACAATAAGTGACAACCCTGGTGTTGCAAATGTCCATGGGCTACGGTGACTGTTTACCACCAGGAAAGCCATATACATATTTGCCACCTTAGTGGTATAAAAAAAATGTTAGAAACAGTGACAACGCTTTTATTCGTGATTGTAGCTTAACCCAAATGCTAAATGCAAATGCTGCTGGAAATTGGCGTACACAGATTGGCAAAACTAAATGAAGATGTTATTTTGCGAGACAACTTATGTTATACAGTTACATACTACTTATGTTACATCACCGCAAGACCTCATTCCATGTGTATATGGTAATCTAAGAGATATGTTAAATAACGGAAACTCCAGACTTTGAGCAAAAACTGTAACTTACACCGGGAAACGATTGATCTGTGGAAATAATTTTTGACAAGCTCGGTGGGTCAGTCGTGAATAACGCGACTTTGACAATAACGCTCGTGGGTTTGATTCCCACACAAGGCAAACATTTGTGTGCATGAACATGTCTGTTTGTCTTGGTCTGGATGTTTTAAGAGAGGTAGGGCGCATCAAAGCAGCCCGCCTGGGGAAGTACCTCAACCTCACAGAAAATCGCAGCTAAATAACAACTCCCTAGAGGGTTATTGTGTTCCTTCGTGTGAGTGAGGTCACCAGTATGCTCCCAAGGAGTTGCTGTGTAGAGTGGAGGAGGCATCGCGCGAGTAATAATTAATATATCGTGTTTATAGGCTATGGTACCTACATCAGGTGGGCCGCATGCTTGTATGCCTCCTGGCGTAGTATAAAAAAAAATACTAAAATATCCTTTCCAAGAGAAGCATTTCGATTTTTGTTATTCATTTTTTTTTATTTATCGATAAACAGTGTCAAGAAACAGGAAGATGCGACCAGTTACCGTGAATGCTAGAATAAGATTCAATAAGATTATATTTCAAAAAATATCAGACGTATCTAAGTAGCCGCGTCGGGCCAATGACAAATATTTATTTTATCTTTAAATGTGTAATAGAGTTCTAGATTTTAAAATCTCTAAGCGCATCCGTCCTTCCGCCACACAAATTAACATTAAAATTGAAATACAACCGAATTTATGCAACGGAACCAGATAAATGTAACCATTAGTCGACATTACCATCTTCAGCAAGAAATTACAAACCTTACGGGTAGCAGCTTGGACACCAGTTTTTGAGCACCAGTTCCGTGATACTTTCGGGTGTGGCAGAGAGAGCATGAAAGAACGAAATGAAATGAATGAAATGAAATTTGTGGCGTAACGCTTGTAGACCGTCTTCGCAAAGATGGTGTTGGAAACAGAGTTAGTCTGAAAGAGAGTGTCGGTGTTATATTATGAAGGCACACTCCGTTGGTTCCATGTAGGCAAAAAGACATTGCCTACCCTATCAATTTGATAAATACCATCCGATGTTTCTTAATTCTTAAACATAGTTTTTAACTAATATTTCGTATCAAAAACAAAAAATTAAAAACAGCTCCATCTATCGGTATCGGTGCAAGTTATTAAAATCATCGCTAGTCATATTCAAATCGCAGCTAGGCGCTAGTGTAGCACATCGATCTAGCGGCGCTATATCGATGTGCTACACTAGTGCCGCAATGGGAGCTTACAGCTGGCAGAGACACAAACTATTTCTGTCTAAATTTACGTATGTGTGCCGTGTTGGTAATACGGATAGTGTAGTGTGCATTCCTGTAAATACATTGCCCACAATAACACAAATAACGCACACAATCCCATAGTATAGACATTGTCTTTTCAGCCGAACTATAACGTAAATTACCGAAGTGTCGCGAACATTGCTACGTAACTATTTTAAAAAGTAGTTTGCTCCATGTAATTAACGGCCGCCATTGTTTTTGTTTTGAATCGATTGACTGGTAGCAGACAAAATAAGATTTTAAAGTTTTATAGTTGATAAAAATGGATAATATTCACTGCGAAAGTTATTCAGGTGGTGTGTATGTAGGGAAATTAAAAAATGATACGTTTTCAAAACTATCTTTCGATGAAAAAAAATAAGTGATCACATAGGTACCTACATCATTATTTCCACAAGACTGGGTAACCAAAATCAACATGCTGTATTTTTTGGTAAGTTAATAGCTTTAAAAAAATTCTGCCTACCCTGTCAAACATCTCTGTGCACGCCACTGGCGTGAAGATATATATATAGATTGACATGAAGTATGATAGATTGCTTTTCGCACGGACAACTCTATTGAAGATTTGTAAACAATGTTCTGTAGATGACGCAGACGAAGTCACGGGCACAGCTAGAGAACTATATTATTGTATTATGCACTAGGTGATACCCGGCCCATAGTTGCAGTTTTAATTTGCTTTTTTTATTTATTTTTTTATCATATCACCCTCGCGCAAGTGTCAGCAGTAAGACGATAAAGTTTTATCGCAATCTGATGAACAGTATCGCAGCGTATAAAATTCGAATAAACAAACATGGTATATTTTTTAACATACAAATATGCAGGTTTGTCACGCGGCAGCGATGCTTTATGCATTGCGAGCGTACAGCTGCGCTGTATAAAAAAATCATACATGAAATTCGTAATGCAACGAAAACTCATAAAGAAATCGAACTTCAAAAACATCAAAACACCCCGCGGCATAAAACGAAACTGCATATCACAAAAAAATGGCAACTTTTTGATTTGTGTACAAGCGACGGATACGCGGTCCGCGGTCTGAATATTAATGAATTGGTTACCAGCTTACAAAAAAGAAACGCTAAAAAGAGCAGAATTTGAAAAAAATGGCATACAAGGTTTCTGGTATCGACTGCTCGCATGCATATTCATAATCGATGGATCCCCTAACGGTAAATTGGGAATACAGGGAGCTTTCACTGTGTATCGCATATTAAGGGGTTGAATTGGTTTGAATACAGTGGTAGGACTCCATTAGCATTGCGATTTGGTGCAGTTGTGTAAATTTACATACAACAGTACTTGTATTGACCTGCATGTGTTAAGATCATTATTGTTTCATATCTTACTAGCTGTATATGCTTTACCAGCGTAGGATAATCAAGTTCTGAAACACAGTTTGTTTTCATTCAACGCTAGTAGGCAAGCAAATAAAAATCCCATCTGTCGTAAAGTGATTATCATACTCTATAAACTTTCGCAATGCTGGAAATATCGCTTTAATGTTATTGCACCCGTTCCTGTGGAATTCCACAAAAGTTGACATCACTCACTCGCAGATATAAGGTTAAGAATGCACCGCAGTCGTTTCTTTCTAAAGACATACCAACTTTCACCCTACTAGCTTTTCCAATAAAATATTTATCAGGGTGATCGCCTATACTTCACAGCTGAGCTAACTCCTTAGGAGCTTACTGGTGTCAAGATCTAAAACACAGCTTGTATTTATTCAATGTCAGGAGGCAAACAAGTAGACAATCCATATATCGTAAAGTGATTATGATTTTTTATGTACTACGTCGGGAGGCATACATGCATACGGCCTACCTGATGTAAAGCAGGTACCGTAGCCTATTAACGTTTGCGATAAATTAATTATCACTCGCGCGATGCCTCCTCTGTTGTTTACACAGCAACTCTTTGGGAGCTTACTGGTGACCTCACTCACTCGCAGGAACACAACAACCCTCTAGGGAGTTGTTATTTAGTTACGGTTTTCTGTGAGGCGGAAGTACTTCACCAGGCGGTCTGTTTTGATGTGCGCTACCTCTCTTAAAACATCCACACCAAGACAAACAGACATGCACACAAATGTTTGCCTTGTGTGGGAATCGAACCCACGAGCGTTAGTGTCAAAGTCGCGTTTTTCACGACTGAGCCACCTAGCTCATCATCATATGATACTCTATTAACGTTTACAATGTTACAAATATCGCTTCAGTGTTGTTGCCCCTGCTGCTAACATAAGAAACTCCACAAGAGCTTACTGATAACATCGTTTATTCGTAGATATACAAACCGTGGTGAGTTTTTACTCGGCTGCGGTTATTTTGTGAGGAGATGACTACGCCGTACCCGTCATTATCTAGGGTCTATATATAAAAAGACATAAACGTGTAAATCTTTAAATTACTGATCTATCCGTGCGTCCGTCCATCTCTCTGGCACAGGTCCTATCTACTCGTAGATAAGATGAAGTTTAAGATAAAGTTTTATTTGTACCAGAGGGCACACACATTCATAACATACGACATTGACGAGCTCGGTGGCGGAGTGGTGAAACGCGTTGTTACGCTACTTTGACACCAACGCTCGTGGGTTCGATTTCCACACAGTACAAACATTTGTGTGCATGAACATGTCTGTTTGTCTTGGTCTGGGTATTTTCTATGTATAATAAGTATGTATTTACAAAAAAAAATGTATTAACGTATGTTTATCAGTTGTCTAGTACCCATAACACAAGCTTCGCTTACTTTGGGGCTAGATGGCGCTGTGTAATTTGTCCGACAATATTTATTTATTTATTTATTTTATTTATTATACGAGGGAGTTGTACAAAGGTTCAGGCAGGCATATCTCAAACCAAGTGGAAGTGCTCCACGTACTCTGCACCTCATTCACTTTTATTGTACATTGCCGATAGTTATATCACAATATGTATCACTATATATAATAGAAAACCAGTTGAGAATGCGCAAGCTTGCATTGCTAGAGGAACACCTGACTCGTCAGTTATAATATAACAATTAAATTTTTTTTTTTAATTTTGTCGGCCATTTTGACCATGTTCCTTAAGAAATATGATATTGGTTTTTAAGACATTCCTATTCTACTTTTTAATTTACTTTTCGAATCTGAAATAAAAATTCAAATTTTTCCTTACAATTTGTCGGCCATTTTGACCATGTTCCTTAAGAGATAGGAGGTTGGTTTTTCAGACATTCCTATTCTACTTTTTTATGCTGAATCCGAATCTAAAGTCAAAATTCTAATATTCTAAAAAAAGCGACAGACACACACAGAGACAAACATATAGATTTCATGTAGGAACGGTGTTCCTGATAATTATATAAAACACACCACCTATACAAATAAAATAAACAAATAAAATAGTAATATAATTATGAAGTAACTCTCAATGTTTTTAAGTATAAGTACTTACAACACATTATACTGGAGCTTCGCCATGCAAGTGTCGCAGAGATACAAGCAGCAGCAGATTATTTGCTAGTGAAACGAATCATTGATTTTCAGCTACAATCTAGTGCTGCCCGTAGGGATGCATGCGATATCGTCGCTGTTTTTTTATATATTTTAGTGCAAAATATATGAATCAGTCAACAATTGTAAAACTGAATGAGATCTTAAGAACAAGAAAAAAATATTATCTCCCCCGCTCCCTTTAAGTGAACTAAGTTTGTAAAAAAGGAACCAGTAAATGTTACAGGAAAAGATGATGTCGCTGACTAAACATTAGACATCAGCAAAAGCCACCGTATATACCTCTAATCTTTAATATGTACGCTCACAGTCAATGCCTTACCTTGATTCGCAATTGCCAAAGCCCAACGGTGTGTAATGTACCCGTTTACTGTTACTGCAAATAAATGGTAAGTAGGTAGCAACTGATTGTCAAAACGAATCCGCATAGAGTCGACAACGATGCGGAGACGTTTATCCTTACACCCCTCACTCGCATGTTTACCATTCATTTTACCTTCATGTATGCTCGCAGGCTCCTGGCTATTCACTACCTTCTGATAACACACGACCTATTTGGTCGTGGTAGGTGAGTCTTGACCTTCCTCGGCTCTTTCCTTCACCATCCTAATCCTTCTACTTTGGCGTTGTATATCTGTTTTTAGGCTTTAAATGTTTCATCGGGGCGATCGTCCCAGGCGAAGCGAAGCGACGCAAATAAAATTTATAAAATGGAATACTCTTCACCACATCATTGAGACCGTATACCTCAGGATACTCATCATGACCAGGCTACTCCACTGTCCCAACCTGGATTATGCTAAATTCTGCGTGACACTAATTTCCTAAGCTCAAAAATTTCAATCTGCTCAGAATTCGATTTCTTTCCAAATTATTGTTTTTACCTCAAAGCTCCTTTTTTCTCGTTTGTAAACAATATATTAAATTCTTGTCCGGTCGTATCACTCACCTTTCTTTTCCTCCCTTTTTGTTTACCTTGACTTCAGGGGCTACTAGACCACCAGCCGAAAGACCGTGGCATAAGCGGTATTGCCAGTGGCTGATCAAGTTAGGTATGTCAGGATTCGCATATTTAGTATTACAGTCGATAATAGTCTAGGTAGATATTTCAGAAAATAATTAAGTGATGTTTCTAATACAGTAATAAAAATTAATAAATATTCAAAAATCATCAGTAAACGGGTCTATTTTCTAATATCTAATAGATTAGTCGCCACTACTCTCGTTTTACCATGAACTTGAAGTATTTACATTATTTTTATGTAATTGCCATTTGGGCACCATAGGTATTTTGTTAGCATGTACTTTTGATATTTACAATTTATTTTCGATGAGTATTTGTGTCAAATAAACAGAAAAAATCTTAGCATGTTTATTAAGCAAACAACTTCTAAAATACATGGCTAAAGATACTCGTATCATTTCTAACATCCCCATCTACTAGCAAGCAGATCGACTCTCCTTTCGAGTAATGTATAAACACTCACATTAGATAAATCTTCATGTCCAGACAATCTAAAAACATATATTTTGTCTTTACTTTCAAACTGGAGCCAAAAAACCAGGTACACCTTGGGTTCAATTATGTTTCTGGGTTCACTATAACCAAGGAATACTAGTTCATTTCTGACTATGCAATGCTTTCGTAGTGAATGATACTTCATGTATTGCAAGCGTTTAGGGTCGGCAACGCAACACTGACACCCCTGGTGTTGCAAATGTCCATAGGCTACGGCAACTGCTTACCACCAGGCAGGCCGTACCTTATTGATATTAAAAAAACAAAAAAATATATACTCCGGATAATTGTATACAACTTTGTACACACTTGTTTAGCATCAGGCTTAGAAAACAATCTAAAACACATCCAGGTTTCCATCTGTTTAGCGATCAAGTACCGGTTGAGAACTCTACATTACGAGTCCGTCTCGGTCTTGACTGTTTGTATAATTAGAATGTTCGTGAGCTGTTTCCTATTTTATTTTCTTCGCCATCTCACCTCTTTGAAATGACTTTTTTAAGGGCGCCATAATGAGAAAAGTTTAAAGTGGCTGGACAGGCGATACGGTCTCTTGAATGATACGCCGTGATAATAATTTAAATATTGATGAATTGACTGTTCGTTCGGCTTTCTCCAAACCAACCCTTGCACCTTTGCAGGGATACGAGTCTCCCTTCAACTGAAGGGGTTTAGAAAACTACCACGCTGCTCAAAGGCAGATTAGCGAAAGCCAGTCTTTTGGGCCACTGATTAACTTTGACGACTGTCATCTATTTACAACAGCCGGGATCGACTTGTGATAAATAAACCCATCTAAAGATAAGTTGCTTGACACAAACTATGTAACAATTTATTGACATGATAGTATTTATGGTAATTTTTAGGTTAACTGTATGATATAAGACATGATAGTAGGTACTGGGAAATTGCTGCGTTAGCAGCGGACGTCGTAATGTACACCCGATACTTCTACAGAAATGCATTCACAATGATGACGTTACAAACAGAGTTGGTCTGAGGGTGTCGGTGTTAAAACAAGTAAAGGCATACTCCCATTCGAAAGTGTAGAAAGAATGCCGAAAGAAAGAATAACGCAACAGATATACAGCGCGAAAGTAGAAGGATGTAAGAGCCGCACTGCATTATTCCAAACACATACACAATTCTATTCTCATAGATGTATTTTACAACCAAAGGTCACAAGCATGATATGGAGACTTTTGCTCTTTCTCGGTTCGTAAGTTTTTCCACTTTCGCGTTGTACATGTGTTTCGTCATACCTCTTGCATTATTTTCAGGAACACCGTTCCTATATGAAATCTATATGTCTGTCGCTTTTTTTCGAATATTCGAATTTTAACTTCAGATTCGGATTCAGCATAAACAAGTAGAATAGAAATGTTCAGAAACACCGTTCCTATCTCTTAAAAAACATGGTCAAAATGGCCGACAAATTAAAAAAAAATCGGCCAAGTGCGAGTCGGACTCGCGCACGAAGGGTTCCGTACCATTATCTATAAAAAAGGCAAAAAAATCACGTTTGTTGTATGGGTGCCCCCTTAAATATTTGTTTTATTCTATTTTTTAGTATTTGTTGTTATAGCGGCAACAGAAATACATCATCTGTGAAAATTTCAACTGTCTAACTATCACGGTTCATGAGATATAGCCTGGTGACAGACGGACGGACGGACGGACGGACGGACGGACGGACAGCGGAGCCTCAGTAATAGGGTTCCGTTTTACCCTTTGGGTACGGAACCCTAAAAAGCCAGGTGTTCCTCTGGCAATGCAAGCTTGCGCAGTCTCAACATGGTACCTACATGCTTTTTCTTATTAGGGTTCCGTACCCAAAGGGTAAAACGGAACCCTATTACTGAGGCTCCGCTGTCCGTCCGTCTGTCCGTCCGTCCGTCCGTCCGTCCGTCCGTCCGTCTGTCACCAGGCTGTATCTCATGAACTATATATAGAATAGTTAGACAGTTGAAATTTTCACAGATGATGTATTTCTGTTGCCGCTATAACAACAAATACTAAAAAATAGAATAAAATAAATATTTAAGGGGCTCCCATACAACAAACGTGATTTTTTCGCCGTTTTTATAGATAATGGACTGGTACGGAACCCTTCGTGCGCGAGTCCGACTCGCACTTGGCCGATTTTTTTTTTAACCAATACACATTTTCAGGCCTACCCCGTTTCTACAATATTGTTTTTCTAAGCTAGAATGCCTACAAAACCTACGGTAAGAACAGATAATGTTATATCAATAAAAGATGAAGGTATCGCCTGTGAAATGATGAATTAAACAGAAGTTGTTGGTGCTGAAGTGGTGATGTAAAAGGTGCTTACTGAATAATCGGGCCGTGGGCGTATTCTGGAGGGAAAATATTTGTTGAGCGTGTTAAGTTACTTTTATAATAATAAATAATAAATATTGTCGGACAAATTACACAGCGCCATCTAGCCCCAAAGTAAGCGAAGCTTGTGTTATGGGTATTAAACAACTAATAAACATACTTAAATACATTTTTTTTTTATAAATACATACTTATTATACATACAAAATACCCAGACCAAGACAAACAGACATGTTCATGCACACAAATGTTTGTACTGTGTGGGAATCGAACCCACGAGCATTGGTGTCAAAGCAGCGTAACAACGCGTTTCACCACTGCGCCACCGAGCTCGTCAAATTTATGGACAGAAACTCTTGGTTTTATAACAAAGATTCTGGCGAAACAGAGTCATCGTCATCGTCTCAGCCCATATTCGTCCACAGCTGAACATGGGCATTCCCTCTAGAGTGCCACTCTTCTCGATCCTGTGCCACCTGCGTCCATCGACTCCCTACAAACTTCTTGAGGTCGTCGCTCCATCTAGTGGGGGGTTGTCCCACACTGCGTGCACCAGGGAACGCCATTCGAGAGCATTTCTTCCCCAGCGGTTGTCAGTTCTACGAACTATGTGGCCGGCCTACTTCAGCTTGCTTATCCTGTGGGCTACGTCTGTTACCTTAGTTCTACTGGGGATATCTTCATTTCTGATTCTATCACGCAGAGAAACCCCAAACATAGCTCTTTCCATAGCACGCTGAGCGACCTTGAGCTTCCCCATACGGTCCGCAGCGAAAGAGAATAATGAATATTGTATGCTTTATAACGAACGCAACGCCTAATCCGGAGCGCGCCCGGCGCTGTGCCTTCGCTTTTTGTATGTCAGGTTACATACAAACACGAATGTTACAAAACAACCCGTCTTGATCCGCCCGCTTTTCCTGCCGCTGTGGGTTTAAGTTTTAACCGTATGTCTCTAGCACTTTTTTCTTTTTTTTATACAACTAGATTGACAAAAAGCATACAGCCGCCTTAGATGGTAAGCGGTAAGCGCAGCCTATTGACGCTCGCAACACCACGGGGATGTTACTCGCTCGCTGCCAATCTTGTGACCTAATGCTTACGCTAATATACCTAAGGCTGTTATTTGGCTGCGGTTTTCTGTGAGGTGGTTCTTTAAACATCCAGGCCAAGACAAACAGACATGTTCATGCACGCAAATGCTTGTCTTGTGTGGGAATTGAACCCACGAGCGTTGGTGTCAAAGTCGCGTCATTCACGACTGAGCCACCGAGCTCGTCAAAATGGAACACAGCTATATAAATATAGCTGCTTGGAGGTAATAATAGGTGAGGCAGAGGTACCCACGCAGACGACTTTTGTCCACAGTCTCCCTCTGGTGCAAACACACTACATTCTAATTGGAACTTGGATTGGAAAACGTCGGGTGACATATAAGCATACACGCCACCTGATGTAAAGTGGTTACCGTAGCCTACGAACGCTTGCAATACACTATCACTTATATAAGTTACACTCGCGCTATTTCACCTCTGCTGCTAGCACACAGGTACTCAACAACCCTCGAGTTGTTATTTGGCTGCAGTTTTCTGTGAGATGGAGGTACTTCCGTAGACGGGTGCCTACGATGCGCCCTATCTCTCTTAAATACACACGTACTAAGACAAGTATACATGTTCATACACCAAATGTTTGTCCTGTGTGGGAATCGAACCCACTGTTTTTATTTACTCCAATATACGATAATTTTTGACGAGCTCGGTGGCGCAGTAACGAAACGTTGTATATTTGTTATTATCAGCGATGAAGACGATGAAGGATAATGAGGATATCTCATCCTCACGTCCAAGAATTTACACGTCGAAAGACACGTGACGACATGACCTCCACGACCCAGAGGGAAAACCAGTTATTTCTTAGGTTAGGTCACATATCTTTCGAAATATATTTCTTGAACGTGCTGGTTTCCTCGCGATGTTTTCCTTCACCGTCGAGCTAGTGATAATTACAAATATGTACATTTGAATTTGAGTGGTATATGCCCGGATTCGAACCGGAGACCTATTGGTCACTAGGCCGGTTCTCTATCCACTAGGCTATCACTTTTTTAGGGTTCCGTACCCAAAGGGTAAAACGGAACCCTATTACTGAGGCTCCGCTGTCCGTCCGTCCATCCGTCCGTCCGTCCGTCCGTCCGTCCGTCCGTCTGTCACCAGGCTGTATCTCTTGAACCGTGATAGTTAGACAGTTGAAATTTTCACAGATGATGTATTTCTGTTGCCGCTATAACAACAAATACTAAAAAATAGAATAAAATAAATATTTAAGGGGGCTCCCATACAATAAACGTGATTTTTTTGCTCATTTTTGCTTGATATTGATAACGGCAACAGGTAGACAATTGAAATATTCACAGAATATTTAGTTATATATTCACTTTAAGAATAAATAATTAAATATTTAAAGGGGGCTCCCATACAACAAACGTGATTTTTTTTTTGCTGTTTTTATAGATAATGGTACGGAACCCTTCGTGCGCGAGTCCGACTCGCACTTGGCCGATTTTTTTATATACTACGTCGGGAAATATAGTATTCAGTTCCACAAGAATTAGTCTATCATATGCATAAAGAATTTTTCAAATTCGACTGGTGGTTTCAGAGATTAACGCCTTCAAACAAACAAACTAGCTTTACGTATTAGTAGAGATTACTCAGCTTGCCGTGGTCGATTCACTCTTTTCTGTGTTAAACATTAACTTTTCGTCCCAAAACATTGGTACATTAAAGACATTTATAAAATATTTAGCGAGTGATAAAACATCAACCAATTTAATATTCTATTCTCAATACCAAAATGCACAAAAAGGAAGGGAACGTGACTATTTTATTCTTCGTTCGATATCGAGAGCCCTACCGTAATAGTCTCCGTTTTATCATTCAGGCGGGGTGCCGGCCAGATGTAGCGCGACTTCAAAGCGTGGCTTAAAAAGGCTTTTAGCAATTAAATATTGAAGACAGCTGCTCGACCTTTGTTTCTGTCATGTTGCTCCTGAACGGGGCTACATTTTGCGGACCAATTTTTGTGTGAGGGAATTTCGTTATATGTTACATACGTTGCGGAACTTATTGTTATGTTTCAAAATGAACAGAGTTCCGGCAGCTTGATTCTGCGTGTATCCTTTGTTTAAATGAATGATTAACGAAAATGTAATTCTATTTATTAAATAAATAAATTTTTTTATATATTGTCGGACAAATTACACAGCGCCACCTAGCCCCAAAGTAAGAAGCTTGTGTTATGGGTACTAGACAACTGATAAACATACGTAACTACATTTTTTTTTTATAATATATACATATTATACATAGAAAATACCCAGACCAATACAAACAGACATGTTATGCACACAAACGTTTGTACTGTGTGGGAATCGAACCCACGAGCGTTGGTGTCAAAGTAGCGTAACAGCGCGTTTCACCACGGGGCCACCGAGCTCGTCAAACTTCTATTTATCCGGGGTAGTATACTATTCTGATTTGGTGGCAACAAGGGAGAACTACCAGGCGTGTAGGCGGTTCTGCAATCAATATTATTGGAATCGATGTGTTAGGTAACAACTCACAGGTTAGGTCCCAATAGTGTTAGATATTTGATTATCCGTGGTGCAACTCAACTGCCGGTTGAGCTTCACTTGACTAGCCATCTCTTTGAGGTTTTAAATGCCTTATTTGTCATATTGCTGTCTCTCACTTTGCCAAGAGGGGAAGTCAAGTCAATTCTAAAACTTCCTACTCCTACAAATTTCTTCTGATTAAATTCGTTTGTGAGTTCCAAGGCAGCTGTAGTTTAACCCCCGGGACGGCAATGGACTTCACTGTTCATTGCCTTTTTTGTGGTCGCCGCTGTTAATTCTGGCTACACAGGAGACACAGTGGTGGGTATGAGTGGTGGGCCTGTCCCGAAAAAACTTCTATTTATTATAAAAATAATTGTACTCATAAGCTGTGAAATGAACTCCTGGCCGGGGTTTTCCCTAGGGACTTTTTTTATTGTAAATAATTTATCTCTATAGGCTTTGCTCGCCCATACCTTTTGTTATGTTTATAATTCTTAACTGATTGTACAGCCTTTGTAGTTTTAATAGCACGCGGTATATGGTCTTCAACAGAGGTAGTGTTGGTATATCTATCGATAGTACGATATACAAACATACGGCTGATACCAAGCTTTTGAACTGTCTTGAATATGACCGACGGCTCCATACCCACTTTGTGCAAGGCAATCACTGCAATCCTATTTTCTTAAACACCCCAATCCATATTATAATTGGCTAATAAACATGAAAAAAGTCGAAAGGAGTTTTAACATAATAAATGCGTTCCAAATTCAAAATAATTAACGGGTTGAAAATAATAAAGGTTTTTATGTAACAGTATGTTTGGCCAAATAGAATCATTTCTTATTATTTTTAGCTGAGACTTCCATAAATATTTACATATAGGTTTTATTAAGATTATATTACTTCATAATAAAGTAAATGCATATTCATTTGTAACAGAACTTATGGCCGGACTAGGTATATATTACTTCTTAGGCGCTAACTGGTGACCTCACTCACATGCAGGAACACCCTCTAGGGAGTTGTTATTTGGCTGCGGCTTTCTGTGAGGAAGAGGTACTCAGACAGGCTGCTTTGATACGCCCTACCGCTCTTAAAACACCCAGACCAAGACAAACAGACATGTTCATACACACAAATTTTTGTCCTGAGTGGGAATCGAACATACGAGCGTTGGTGTCAAAGTAACGTAACAGCGTGTTTCACCACTGCGCCATCGCGCGCGCTCGTCAATTCTTAAACAACGCTCGTAATATTTGTCCAAATAAAATGCATACACAAATTAAAAACAAATACATTTGCGAATTGGGAGTTCAATTAATGGACTTTGGGTCGGAGTCAATATTGGAACAGTTTGGATAATGAGATAGATAAACCTACACACGTTTGTATGTACACTAGTTTCGTCCCAATGGTCGAAATTCGACCATGAACTTTATTGAAAACTAGTTCGTCCGCTTGGAATTGCAATTTGTTCATAATTTAATGGGTTTTATTTTTTACCACGAAACCCTAATAATTTTTCTGAAATAAAAGTATTACAAGATTTTCTTTTAAAATCAGCTATCAGCTAGTAGAAGTCCTCTCAAAATCGGTCCAACCGTTTTGAAAATAATACAGTATAAACAGACAGACAAAAAAGAAACCATTTCCCCATCCCAGTACTGGTACAGTGTGGGGCAACCCCCACTAGATGGAGCGACGATCTCAAGAGGTTTATAGGGAGTCGATGGATGCAGGTGACACAGGATCGAGACCAATGCCATTCTTGATGAGAGGCCTATATTCATCAGTGGACAAATATTTGCTGAAATGATGATGTAGAGTGTTACAAACAGACATTTCAACTTTATTTATTGGTATAGATTTAAGAAAACATGCATTTTATATGTTTCCAACTTCATTTTCAACTGCTTCCAATTTCTTTGTTGATAACAATACACAATAAAGAAAATCGGTTGACCAACCGAAGAGAAAAGTTATTGAATTGTTTTTTCTTTGAATATACAGATACTGAAACATTGGGATGGTGAATGGAATTGATGTAGTAGTAAATGTAAACAAGGAATTGTTGACTCGACGAGTATCCTCTCGACGCGTAATGACACATTAGTGAAATATTCTGCTGGCGTTAAAACCCAATGTAGCTGAATATCCCTTTCGCTAAAAGTCACACTCGCTGTAAGTCATTGTATCTGAATGACTCTCAGATTTTGCAATGAAAAGAACCTGAGCCAGATTTGACTTTATATATCCAAATCGTTAAGTGCATATTAAAAAGAATAATAACGTAGCAACTAGTGACAATGGCCGAATGTGAGGTTGACATTAAGCAAGGGTAAATTTCAAGGGGTTTATTTTTTGAAGTAAAACTTCTTTACAAATAGTGAATATTCTTTACAAATAGTGAATATTCTTTACAAATAGTGAATATTCTTTACAAATAGTGAATATTCTTTACAAATAGTGAATATTCTTTATAAATAGTGAATATTTTCAGGTAAATATGAGTAAACTATCATTTCAACATATCATTTAAAAGTACAGAGAAAAAAATATATTTTGAAGTAAAACTTCTTTACGCACGCTTGACTTGGGGAGTAAGGTGAGTGCGTGACGAGAGCGTTACGAAAAGTGTGATCGGGCGAGGCGAACGGAAGTTGAGAGGGAGATATATAAGTTAGTGAAGATAGAAAGAGAGAGAGAGAGTTACGTTTCGTATATTACTGTAGGGGCAAGAGAGAGAGAGAGGTGCGAGCACACATTTTCTTTCTCTCTTTCTCTCATAGCGAGTTAAGTTTCGTATATGTAAGACACAGTGCAGGCCTATTGTCTGTATCACACTATGGAGCTAAAGAAGTTTTACTTCAGTCGTGTGGTCTAAAGCACACTCGTTTTTTTTTCAAAGCACACTATGTCATCGGACCAGACTATTTTCGATACCGTCATTAAAAGCCAGTCAGACTGTAAGACAATTGCAGTATAAAGAGATTTAAAACCATGCGGAAGAAGGCATGGCTTCAAAACTCTACACTTTCTTCATCACCAACATTGCCGGGAGACATATCGAAGAAGTGAAATATTTTTTTCATTGTAGTACCTCAATCATCAAATATAAGCCATTTTTATGTGCCCGGTAGTCGAGCAGTTAGTGATGCCTCCGTTCCAACCCAACGTAGGACATACATATATATATATATATATAATTTGTCTGTTTGTTACCAGAATGTTTTTAAGAGAAGTATAGGACCACGGAAGTAGCTCCACCTCACAGAAGGCCACAGCTAAATAACAACTCACTGGAAGGTTGCCGAATTCCTGTGGGTGAGTGAGATTATCAAAGTTTATATTTTCTACCTAGACCTCTTGAGTTGTAGAATGAACTGTCGAGATTTTCCCAAGTGACATACTGCATGAGGTTTTTCAGAAAAGACGATTGAGAATTCTAACAGTGCAAGCTTGTAAATGTCCGTGCATTCACTGTATGCTTACCATCAGGCAGGCCGTATGCTAATTTTCTACCTTAGAGGTATAACAGTAGCAATCTACTAAGGATTTGCTGTGTTAGCAGTGGGTAGTGATACCCCTTATTGCAATCGTTTATAAACTACAGTAGTCTTTTTACATCAGATGGGTTCTATGCTAGTTTACAGACAATTTAATCTAAACTACTTTCTGTGGATCCGCTACCGATTAGTTCATGTGAATTAGCGCCGGCCGGCACCCACCCTCTACCGTTAGTAGATGCATGCTGCCACTGCCATGGGTGCTGCGGTCGTCTCAGTGAAACTGCGGCATCTGAAACATGAACGGCACGCACCCGCCACCGTTGCTACCCTGGCCAGCCTCTTCACAAGTCATCCTCAGTTAGTCATGCACTATTGCCTATTATTTTGACTTTCGCAAATTAACGCCCGAGTCTATTAACTATCCATGCTAGATTGTCTCATTTTTATGACTATGAGTATTACACTCATATTGTTATTATTCTCTCGAGAACTCGATGGCATCGCAGGCTAAGCAACGTCGACCGCAGCATGTCTATAGATGGGTTTAAGTATATCGAGTTTCTCCGTACTTCGGAGGGCACGTTAAGCCGTCGGTAATAGTCGTCGGTGACAGCCGCCCTCGGGCGGCTTGAAAACACTGGCCTCCGCCAATTCGCATTTGAGCAGCGTGGCGTAGTATGCTCTAAACCCCTCCGGTTGAACGACCCCAATCCCAGCAGTGGGATGAGTAAGGCCTGATGTGGAGTACACATGGAGATAAAATTGAAAGCTGTCAATCTGTCAGTTATTTGTATTTCTTATTCCACATCCGGGCTCGTTATCGGCACGTGACGCACTAACTTTGAGCTTCCGTCCCCCGGATTTATTATATTTGCAACTTCCTCGGGGTTCCGTACCCAACGGTTGCTAAAGGACCCTATTATTAAGGCTCCGTCGCGCGTTCTGCCCGCGTGTCTGTCATAGGGCTGTGATACCCCAGTAAGAACCGGCTTATTGACCAACTGGTCCCCAGTTCGAATCCTGGCATGTACGTCGCTAAATTCGTGTTTTAGGATTTCTGTACATATTTATAATTATCACTTACATGCAAAACATCGTGAGGAAAACCGCACGTAAAAGAAATAATACTTAGAAAGACGTGTAGCCTAACCTTAGAAAGGGCTGGTTTTCCCTCTGGGTTGAGGTCTGACTGTCGCTCCATGTAATAATCAATATCTTCGCTAAAATTCTTAGGAGCAGGTATTTTTTTATACAATGTCAAGAGGCTTACAAGCATACGGCCCACCTGATGTAAAGTGGGTACCGTAGCCTATTAACGCTTGAGACATATTAAGTTTCTCTCGCGCGGTGCCTCCCTCTGCTGCTTACACAGAAATTCCATCGAAGCTTACTGGTGGCCTCACTCACACGCAGGAACACAACAACCCTCTAGGGAGTTGTTATTTGGGTGCGGTTTTCTGTGAGGTGGAGGCACTTCCCCAGTCGGGCTGCTTTGATGCGCCCTACCTCTCTTCAAACATCCAGACCAACACAAACAGACATGTTCATGCACACAAATGTTTGCCTTGTGTAGGAATCGAACCCACGAGCGTTGGAGTCAAAGTCGCGTCATTCACGACTGAGCCACTGAGCTGGTCAAAAGTAGTCATCGCAGGCAGTGGACTTGGTCCATCCTAATGGATTAGGAAACTCGATTACACTAAGAAGTCACAGGGTTGTATATTTTGAAAATAAATAAGTACTTATATATTCTTAATTTCCCTACACGTTGTAAATCCGATTGGTAATTCTTTCTCCCTGCATACTTTTGTACTGCAAAAACATCTTCACGCTTCTTTTTGAAGAATCTCATGCTCTAATCTCTCGGCAGGCAGTTCATTTCACAACTTAAGAGTTCCATCTATATAAACTTTACTCCACGCCAAATCTCTTGCGGGGTAAGAAGGAAGAACCGAAGGTCATATGGTTTGATCCTTACATACCTCACTTGCTTTTTAACATTCATGGCTCTGCTCATGAATGTTCGGCGGTTTGTAAGGCTCCTGACATCACCATCTGATAAAACATGATTAACTTGGCCATGATAGGTGGTAAGTGTTGACTTTCGTAGACTCCTACTTGCTTCTACTTTCGCGTAGTATATCTCTTTCGTAATTCTTTCTTCCTGGATTCTTTCTATATGTCCGAACAACGGAGCATGCGTCTTCTTATTTTAACACCGGATCTCCCTTTCAGACCAACTCTGTTTCTAACATCATCATTACGAATGCGGTTTATAAGCGTTACGCCATATTTTTTGCGAAACGCTCACATTTCGACCGCGTTTATCCTACTTTCATGCTTCCTCTGCCATACTCACTTACCATTTTCCTATTGATAAATAACAATTACAAATAAAACAGGATAAATTTGGTCATAACATATAAGACTTGCTTTTCCTTGAGAATTCTCTGTAGAAAATATCTCTGAAACCGCACAGTACGCGACCATTACGACTTCAGTGTGTGAGGAGAAGTTACCAGCCGCGTTGTAATTGTAAAACGCGGCTGATGGCATCATATCGAACAACTCCTAGGAACACATCACATTGTACAATCGGTACTACACAAAGGAACGCAAAATCTATCCTTAACAAAAGGGCTCAATGCTGTATGATTATAAGTTTTAATATTTACATGTATCCATTCTAAAGAAGCTAGTCAATTGGTAATTTCACTTTTAAATACACCGTCAAAGTAATAAATGACCTTTGTAATATCTTAAGCTTGAAAAAGAATTGTTAAATTTACATAAATTGGTTCAATGTTAATTAATTAATATTCATATACAGGATGTCATATTCACCGCTGTAAATTTAGCAGTCAAGTATTCGTAATTACAAAATTCAATTGCAATATCCGAAGGCATGTTATTACGGCTCGAAATCCATTGAGAATTAGTCACAACATGTGTAAATAGTAATATATATTTTTGTACAAATTCGTGAGGCTTACATTGTTTTAAATAATGTCGGCAAATATACATGCGTACGGCCCACCTGATATAAAACACCGTTACCCTAGCCTATGACCGCTTGCAATACATTAAGTACTCGCGCGATGCCACCTCTGCTGCCATCGCAGCAACTCCTTAGGATCTTACTGGTTAGTCTATGGTAACCATTTTACATATCGGGAGGCATATATGCTTGTATGCTTCCCCACGTAGTATACAAATAAAAATTGACACACTTGAAAGTTTAAATTATTTTACGTTGCAATTTTTATATTTTTAAATGGATATATTTACACTTATTATAAAAATCTGTAGAAATGTATGAAAGCCACATACGTTTTTCATCAGAGGGAGACTTTGTACAAAGTCGTCTGCGTGGGTACCTCTGTCTCACCTATTTCTATCGCCAACCAGCTATATTTATACACATGTTTTCAGGTTTGAAAGGTGAAATATGGCAGATACATTACTGGGTACTGTGACGAAACAGCCATAGGTCACAATATTGACAGCGCGCGAGTAACATCCCTGTGATGTTGCGAGCGTCAGTAAAAACGGTGCTTACTATCTAATGCGGGTCGTATGCTTGTTTGCGAATCTAGTTTCATAAAAAAAAGTTGAAATTGGGAAGCTATGGAGTTTATTTATCCATTTATATCACATAGATATTTTTAAAACCACTCCTTAATTACCTTTACCTACTACATCCACAATATAATTTTTAGAAAAAAAACTGAACTAATAAAAAGTGAAATTTATTAATTTCTAATATAAAAATATTATATTTTGAATAATTATAAACTTATGTTTTTAATTATTAGAAGAATAAATTTGGTTTACTACAACGAGTCGAATACGAAGCTATAGCTCGTTGGAAGAATATTTCATTATTTTTTTCATAACCGCTTTACACCAATCTTGTATTCTACCATACTGTAAGTAATATAAATGTCCACGTTATTTCCCGTGTAGGGTAGTCATGTCATTTAATAAACATTAAAACATACTTCATGATTTAAATCTATTATCAATGGAAGCCTGGAGTCACGAAAATGTTGGCAAGATCGGTACATTAAACTACAATACCGGGTTTGTTTTATTGAGTAACTGATTTTTTTTTATACAAAGTCGGGAGGCATACAAGCATACGGCCCACCTGATGTAAAGCAGTTACCGTAGCCTATTAACGCTTGTAATACATTACTCGCGCGATGCCTCCTCTGCTGCTAACACAGCAACTCCCTAGGAGCTAACTGGTAACCACACTTTCACGCAGGAACACAACAAACCTCAAGGGAGTTGTTATTTGGCTGCGGTTTTCTGTGAGATGGAGGTACTTTCCCAGACAGGCTGCTTTGATGCGCCATACCTCTCTTAAAACATCTAGACCAAGACAAACATGTTCATGCACACAAATACTTGTATTGTGTGGGAATCGAACCCACGAGCGTTGATGTCAATGTCGCGTCATTCCCGACTGGGCCACCGAGCTCGTCAAGTTGACAATATCCAATAATTCTAGTTGTATAAATCATATAATGCCGCTAGATTTACTCGAAGCCGCAAGAAGGCGCTGAGGATGAAACAATCATTTTATAAAAGGTTACACCAAATATATTATTTATTTTCTATCTATATAAATATCCATAACTTCATCCCAAATCCTTTGCAGGGTAGGCAGAGGCGGAGAATGTCGAGCGCCACATGGCTCGATCCTTACATACCTCACTCGCTTCTCTAACGTCCATTGCTCTCCTCATGCACGCTCGCTCCTGATATCACCTTCAGATAAAACACGATCAATTTGGTCCTGGTAGGAAAGTCTTGGCCCACCTCGGTTCCTACATCTTTCTATTTTTGCGTTGTATATCTGTTTCGTAATTCTTTCTACATGCCCGAACCAACGGAGCATGTCTCTTTTTATCTTAACACCGATTATTTATTTTACTAAATATTACATTAGTGTAGATGACATAGTGTATGATGCTGCAGATAACTAGATATTATACCGCTCATGTGGTGTAATAAAAATTACATATTTAAAAGCCTCGGTTTTTAAACTCTCTTGAGTGAAAAGAAGAAAATATTAAACGTATTTTAAATGATCACATTTACGACCACCTTTTATGTGACAAATTACTGTTATTTAATTTACTTTAGAATTATATCCCACTTTAGAATTATATCCCACTTTAGAATTATATCCCACTTTAGAATTATATCCCACTTTAGAATTTATGAATGCTTATAAATTGACAAAATAAAAACAGATATCCTGTTTAGGTATGTTTAGTATAGCATTTTTCAATAAGACACGATAATTTAAATTAGCTCGCAAAAAAAGTGGAGGATAATTTTGAATTTGGAACGTACCTATTTTTACTTTTAAATAGAATATTTTCAAAATAGATTATAACTGGCCAGTCTCTCATGTTTAAAAAACTTTTTTTCACAATACTTTCTGAGTGGCCTGGTATAACATAATTAGCTCTTTTCAAGCTATCTTTTGCTAAGGCTCCTGACACTACCTTCTGATAACACACGACCAATTTGGTACCAGTAGGTGAGTCTCGGTATTCCTCGGCTCCTATATCCTTTTATTCTATGTTTGTAACTATCTCTTGCTCAGCGGTGAAGGAAAACATCGTGAGGAACACGTCAAGAAATTATATGCAATTTGATCTAACCTGATTTGTGTGATTCCGCCACCAATTAGTTCATGCGACCTAGCGCCGGCCGGCACCTGTTCACTACCGTTGGTAGATGCACGGTGGCTAGGTGGAGCTGTGAAGCTCTCTGTCGCCCGTGGATGGACGACGCAGTATCGGGAGGGAAATTTGGAAAAAGTTATAATCGTTTTACCGGCGTTCTAAAATGGGCAAAATCAAATTTTTTAGAAAATAAAACTGCAAGATGATGAATGGAAGAATGAATTGCGGAATGAAAGAGAGTATGATGTATGAATGTGTTATTTATTTATATTTTAATGATTTAAAAAAAAAAGTGTGTATAACGTATACATATTGTTATATAAATCGCCTTGCCCACGGCAGGGGTGTACGTAATAAAAAATAAAAAAAATATATATATACCGACGCTGCAATGGCTGCTCCGGTAGTTTCTGCCTCGGCTGCTGCGGTCGTCCGCCATCTGGAACAGAAACCGCATGCCCCCACCAAAGTCGCTGCCACGACTGGCATGGTCGTCGCTGCGACACGTGTTTCGCCTCTCCACGAGGCATCATCAGGCGTTCTAGACGTTAATCGTAAGAATATGATGATTTGATATGATGACTTTCACAAAATAACGCCTGTATCTATTAACTAAGAAATTATATGTCGAAACACGTGTGCCCTAACCTAAGAAATATCTGGTGTTCTCTCTGGGTTTTGAAGGTCTGACGGTAGTCGCTCCTTGTCAAAATCAGTGTCTTCGTCAAATCTTTAGGTTTAATATCGGACCCTCTTAATCCTGATGGAATTATATCTTACGCTAGAAAAAGAAGTAAAGTAGATTATATTTTTAGAAGCTCCGCATAACGTGGGCCGCGTTCTCGTTTCTCCATTGTTAAACATTTTTTTTCTACATAGCTATAACATAATTTTTTACTAAAAATTTAATCTCACGAATCCTCCTGTATAGTAAGATCGGAGGGCAAGAAAAAAATGGAATCGCCATTTCTAGGTCAAGTAAATTAATTATTTTCTTTTATGTTAAGACAAAACAATGGGAATTGTTAATGACCGTTGGCAATTCTTTATCTTTTTTCCCCTCTTTCCTATTGCGTATTCATTTAGAAATATCAAAGTAGCCCCTTTTTGGCAGTGGAACGAGCCTGATGAATTGCTAATGTCGATTTTCTTTTTGTAAAACTCGGTAAATATCTAAAGTGGTAGCGAAGATAGTTTGCTATTAATATTTCATTCAGTTTGAGGCGAACTCTGAAAATTAAAAGCCATTTTTGGGTTCCGTACCCAAAGGGTACCTAACGGACCTTTTTACTGAAACTCCGCTGTCCGTCCGTCCGTCTGTCACCATAGCTGTATCTCATGAACCGTGATAGTTTAATAGTTGAAATATTCACAGATGATGTATTTCTGTTGCCGCTATAACAACAAATACTAAAAAACAGAATAAAATAAATATTTAAGCGGGCTCCCATACAACAAACGTGATTTTTTTGCTCGTTTTTGCCCGATATTGATAATGGCAACAGATAGACGCTTGAAATATTCACAGGATATTTAGTTATATATTCACTTTAAAAATAAATATTTAAATTAAAACAAAACAAATATTTAATGGGGGCTTCCATACAACAAACGTGATTTCTTTTGCCGTTTTTGTAGATAAGCGTACGGAACAATTCGTGCGCGAGTCCGACTCGCACTTGGCCGGTTTTTTTTAGTTAAGACTGCGATACGAAGCTGAATCTACTTCAGCTTGCTGATTCGCATGGACCTTGTTGATAAGTAAACGAAGCTCTGGCAGAATAAAAGTAAGATACAGGTATAGAGCCATACAGAAGAGGTGTCTGAAGTTAAATCTGTACCAAATTTCAATTGTCTAAAGGATTGCTGTGTCCTTACATAAATTTATATGATGTGGTACTTAATGCGTAATTTAGATAAAAATATTACCGTTGTATTTCCCCACGTTCCATCTGACTTGCATCAGCCGTGGTGACGGGCGGACTGACAATGCGCGGCGTAGCCGGCCGCGCTCGGAGGTGTTTCCTTCAACTACCCTCTCTTGGTCTTTGTATTTGTCATAGTCACTACACACGACACTAATAATGTCCACGGGCGCATATAACCTAAATTACGCGTTAAGTTCCGCATTGTATAAATTTATGTAATTATGCAACGCGAAAATTTAAAAACTTACATTGCAGTGTCCTTTTCTATTATATTATACAGTTGCCAGTTTCATGCTGCGATAGCAACTCCTAAGATGCTTGCTGGGATATTTATTAACTCGAAGGAATTCAACAACCCCCCAGAAAAGAATATGAAGATAAAAGCCGGTTTTCATGTTTTATTTAAAAAGCGAAACGTATTTATGTACTAAATACAAAAATTGATTCAAATCGCCGTTCAGAAATATATATATGTATTGTCCAGCACTCCAAGGTTACGAGAGACGTTCAGTATGACATGGGGCCGGGGAAAACTGATACCTCTAAGAAGAGAAAACGCACAAACCTGGGTTTTATTCGCATTAAAATTGACAAGATTTTGATCACCCCGACGAGCTACATCATTCAAGACATCATTCAGCCTACAATCAACAATCAAAGGGTGAGCAGACTCACGATCCACTGCGGCACTGGTGAGTCCAGTACTGAGCTAAGTAACGCGATTTCTCACTTCACCGGTTTTACACCCACGGATAAATGGTAGCCATTCGGGAATCCAGTCGGGAAAGTCACACCTTTAGCATCACGCGAGAGGTCCTTGCAGGGTCTGTAGGGTAAAGCCTACGGGAGCGTGTGACGTGACCTCCCAAAAGTTAATAAAGAAACAAGTATGAGAGTCCAGTGGATAAAGAACCTGCCTATTGCTCAACTGGTTGTCGGTTCGATTCCTGGCGTGCACCAATATATTTGTGTTTTTGGAATTATTTACTCATTTGTAATTATCGGTTGCTCGACGGTGAAGGAATAAGACGTGAGAAAAACCGCACGTCTAAGATATTACATTTGGAAATAGGAGTGACCTTACCGAAAGTCTGGTTTTCCCTGTGAGTTGTGGAGGTCTGACTGTAGTCGCTCCATGTACATATCAGTACCTTCGCCATATCATTAGGCTTACGTAGCGGATCCCGCCAATCTTAATGTATTAGGACACGTGAAAACGCTAAAAAGAGAAATAAAAACCGGCCAAGTGCGAGTCGGACTCGCGAAGAAGGGTTCCGTACCATCTTTATATATATATATATATATATATATATATATATATATAATTCTACTGTACGTGTGTATGTGACTGAACTCCTCCTAAACGACTGGACCGATTTTGATAAAAAAAATTGTGTGTGTTCAAGGGGATTCGAGAATGGTTTAGATTTGCAATTGGACCCGGTAGGCGGCGCTGCGATCGGATTACAGGATTTATTATTTTTATTTTCGGACAGCCAAGGCAACGTCTGTCGGGTCCGCTAGTTATCTATAAAAACGGCAAAAAAATCACGTTTGTTGTATGGCAACACCCCTTAAATATTTGTTTTAATTTAATTTAATGATTTATTTTTAAAGTGAATATATAATTAAATATTCTGTAATTATTTCAAGTAGACATCTGTTGCCGTTATCAATATCGAGCAAAAACGAGCAAAATAAATCACGTTTGTTGTATGGGAGCCCCCTTAAATATTTATTTTATTCTGTTTTTTACTATTTGTTGTTATAGCGGCAACAAAAATATATCATCTGGGAAAATTTCAACTGTCTAACTCGTGATAGTTATATTAGTTCATGAGATACAGCGTGGTGACAGACGGACGGACGGGCGGACGGACAGCGGAGTCTCAGTAATAGGTAATCCTGTTTTACCCTTTGGGTACGGAACCCAAAAAAGTAAGTAAACCATTATATAAGAATATATACATGAACATAGGAAATGAGTACACTCATAACAATAATAATCAAACTATAACGTCAATTAAGTAAATAGTAAATTGTTTGAAAACTACTTCGAATTCGAAATATATCCCTTACCACTCAATTTATCCACATGTTGCTACTGGTTTACTAAAGGGAATAGGTGGGTTAGCGTATAAATCCTTTAATTGGCACCTATTGAACCCTATGAAATAATAGAGAACTTTCAGACACTTGAACATTGAAAATTTAGAACATTAGGTATGAAATGTCCAATAAAGTAATTAATTATATTATCTAGGTCCAATACTTGACATGTATAATAATTATTATTAGTAATTTAGTACCTTAGGTGTTAAAGATAAGAGATACGAAGATACTACTCCGACACTATAACGAAGATGTCCCTGACATCAGTGTGAACGAGATTCGTATGCCTTCAATAAGTTAAAAAAAAATGAGAAAGCACTGGGTGAGGACGGTGGAGCTTCTGAAAGTGGGCGGAAAGCCGGTAATACCTCAGAATCTACTCAATTCTGTCACACACTCAAGGGAAACACTGAAAGCGTGGAGCAGAAGCCTCTTAAAAAAGGGTAATAAGACTCTATTGAAGAATGCAATTTGATCTAACCTGCTTTGTGTGCTTCCGCCACCAATTAGTTCATGCGGCCTAGCGCCGGCCGGCACCCACCCACTACTGTTAGTACATGGTACATGCCGACGCTGCCATGGCTGCTCCGGTAGTCTCTGCCTCGGCTGCTGCGGTCGTCCGCCATCTGGAACAGAATCCGCATGCGCCCACCACCACCGTCGCTGCCACGACTGGCCTGGTCGTCGCTGCGACACGTGTTTCGCCTCTCCACGAGGCATCATCAGGCGTTGTAGACGTTAATCGTAAGAATAACACGCTACAAGTGACAAATCCATCGCAGTGCCGTCCCTTATATTGAATTGAGGGTGGGGGTGGATGGTGTGAGCGAAAAGATATTTAATAGTGGGGAATGGTTTACGTCAGTCTGTTTGTTCATGAGAGTAATTTTAGAATTTTTATGTTTATTAATTTCTAATTGTTCCCTAATATTTAGTTTTAAACCTTTGTCTATGGTGTGAAAAATTTGATATGTATTAGTGGGGGATAAGTTATGTCCTTTGTCTATAAGATGCTCGGCGAAGTGTGACCTTTCTGGACAAATCGCCCAGAAAGGTCACACTTCGCCGATGATGCCTCGTGGAGAGGCGAAACACGTGTCGCAGCGACGACCAGGCCAGTCGTGGCAGCGACGGTGGTGGTGGGGGCATGCGGATTCTGTTCCAGATGGCGGACGACCGCAGCAGCCGAGGCAGAGACTACCGGAGCAGCCATGGCAGCGTCGGCATGTACCATGTACTAACAGTAGTGGGTGGGTGCCGGCCGGCGCTAGGCCGCATGAACTAATTGGTGGCGGAAGCACACAAAGCAGGTTAGATCAAATTGCATGTAAATTTGACTTTCGCAAAATAACACCTGAATCTATTAACTATCTATTGAAGAACTATTGGCCGATATTGCTACTGAGCTGAGTTTAAGTACTGTTTTTCCAAACCGCCTCGTACGCGAATTTGATGAATTCCTGCCTCCTAGCTGCTGTGATGTAGGAACCTTACCTCTCTTGTTAGGTTCGACCACGGATGTCATGGACGGACGAGCACTGAGGAATTAATGGAGAATATCGACGACTACGGACGGCAGCAAACGCTTGTATTGGATGTCGCGTAGGGCGTAAACTTTGATATAAGCACATAGATGTTAATTATTTGTGCGAAGAATGGCCTAAGACAGAAGCAGAAACTCAGAGCAACAGATGCTGCGCGCATCTCCCGCAATTCGGCTCGAATGACCCACAATGACCATGGGTGATGGTGTGTTCACGATGTTATGATTGTGAATGATTCTATAGAGATGTTTTACACTTCCAACAACGGTATAGCAGTGTACCTTCAGTCAGTTCACTCGCTTATTTGCCTTCTAAATGATATAGAAGAAAAATCCAGCCTATAAGAGCCTCTCGTTATTCATAATTGCACTTAATGAAAAAAAATTGAAAAAAATTTAAGCAAGAAATTATTAAACCAAGCGCTCATCAAAAATTATGTAAACAATACTTTCTCAAATTAAGATTAATAATCTCTCATTATACAACCAACAAACTCTTTACGCAGAACAACGGTATTCATTTGAAATCAAATCTTTTTTTTTCCCCCACTTATAAATTCCCATTAAATAGGCCTTTTAATAGAAAAAGTTTTTCGTTAAAATCGGCGAGGATGCCGTCCTGTCTGATTTATGAAAAATTTGCTTAACGACTCGAGAAACCGTTTCCGCTGAATATTTTCAATATTAAAGCTTTGACCGGTTTAATTAATAAAAACAAATTCAACGGCGCCGAGATATTATTTGCGTTTTAATACGGATATGAAGCTGTGTGGTTAATTCAGTTTTATCTTTGTACATGAAAAATATGAACATTTCACGGAATTGCTCAGTGGCGGAGTTTCTTGTGTAAATATTTTCTTTTTCATGAGTTGTTTATTTTTATCATTTATATGTTGAATCAAATACAGTATACATATTAGATTAGATATGCTCATTTAATCATGGTCTAAATTCAAGCTTATTACACCCATGGATTCAATTTATTAATTTAGCTTTATTTAATTTACTCTGATTAAAACCCGTATAAGGCTAAAAATGATGAAAAATCTTTATTTGCCATTAACTTCTGGCGAGCAGTTAGGCACGTTTACATTTTTGAAACAAAATCTTATTGTAAATATTTTAATAACTTCTCATAGTTTTCGTTTTTCTTTTATAATAAATCAGTTCGAAAATGACCTTCTTTTTCTTAGGATTATACCGTTTCTTAATGCATTAGGCTTGGCGGGGTCAGCTACCAAAGTCTAAGAATTTGGCGAAGATCCTCATTTTTACTTGGAGCAAGTGCTGTCAGATGTCTACAAACAAGAGGAAAGCCAGACCTTTCTTAGGTTAGGTCACACAGGTCTTTCGAAATATATATTCTTGGACTTTCGAGGTTTCCTCACGATGTCGACCTGCACCGCCGAGCTAGAAAAAAAATCGAATGAAACAAGCATACAGTGAAGCTGATGTAAAATTTCCAATCGATCAGCATTGTTTTAACTAGTCCAGAATTTATTTATTTATGTAAGATCTATTTATTTTTGTAGACAAATAAGTTATAAATCCAAAAGAAGTAGGTCAGTTAAATAAAAATCTAATAATAAACATGCTGCATCTTTCTGTGCAGTAACTTATTGTATTATTTTGTAAAATTGTATCCTGCGGCAAATAGTTCCAAGAACAGGCTGCCAGTGCACTATTTTACAAAAAAATGCAATAACTTAATAGACAGAAAGATACAGCATGTTGTTTTTTTTTTTTTAGGAGTATTATAAATTTGATCGATATGTGTGTGTGTGTGTGTCTGTTTTCCTTTTTTTTATACAATGTCGGAAGGCATACAAGCATATGGTGTACATCGGTTACTATAACCTATGAACGCTTGTTTATTAAGTATCACTCGCGCGACGCCTCCTCTACTGTTAACACAGCAACTCACTAAGAGCTTACTGGTAACCTCACTCACACACAGGAACAAAAACTGCGGTTTTCTGTGAGGTAGAGGTACTTCCCTGGCCCGTCCAGGGAAGTACGTCTGTGCTTTGATGCGCCCTACCTCTCTTAAAACATCCAGACCAAGACAAACAGGCATAATCATGCACGTATCCAAACACGATACATCTGCTATAATTTTTTCGAGAGTGTATTACATATCCTGGCTGCAGCATCAGACCAAGAATTCCACAATATTACATAGTTATGTACCATTCATGTTTCAAACTTTAGGTCACACTTATGTTTGAAAGTATAGTAAATACCCATAGTGCGTCTAAGAAGACGAGTTATTGACGAAGTCGGTGGCTCAGTCGTAAATGACGCGACTTGTTGTTGACGCTCGTGGGTTCGATTCCCACACAAGACAAACATTTGTGCGCATGAACATGTCTGTTTGTCTTGGTCTGGATATTTTAAGAGAAGTAGGGTGCATCAAAGCAGGCTGTCTGGCTAAGTACGTCCACGTCACAGAAAACTGCAGCCAAATAACAACTCCCTATAGAGTTGTTGTGCTCCTGCGTGTGAGTGAGGTCATAGTAAGCTCCTAAGGAGTTGCTGTGTTAGCAGCAGAGGAAGCATCGCGTGAGTGATACTTACTGTAATACAAGCAAGCAATAAGCTACGGTAACCGCTTTACATCAGGTGAGACGTATGCTTGTATACCTTCAGACGTTGTATAAAAAAAAAAACAAATGTTTGCCTTGTGTGGGGATCAAAGTCAAAGTCAAAGTCAAAATCTTTTTATTCCGTAAAAATGGCTACATTTGTTTGGAATCGTCACAATTTTTTCCCTACCGTGCAGTTCATGACTAGGTGAGCACTGATACTGCCAAAAAACTCAGGCATCCCTCTTTTGGTATCCAAACAAATTTACATAATTTATTAATTACATTATAATTGGATCGACTCAATCCCAGGCATTTTTATCATTAATATAGTCAGATACTTTATAATATGCCCTGCTATCGAACCCGCAAGCGTCGGTGTCAAGTCGCGTCATTTACGACTGAGCCACCGAGCCGTCAATAACTCGTCGCCTTAGACGCACTATGGGTATTTACTTTACTTTCAAACATAAGTGTGACCTAAAATTTAGAACATGTATGGTATATAACTATGTAATATCGTGGAACTCTTGCTGCAGCCAGGATATCTACTACACTAATACACTCTCGAAAAAATTATAACAGATATGTCGTGTTTGGATTCGTTTTTTATCAGTTCATTTGATTCTACGTACAATGCAATGGCGGCAACACGATGAGCTGACGCTGCAGTCAGGAAATTCAAACTAGTACACTTGAATAAGAATTAAATTAAAAAATTAAATAACATATCAATTACCTTATTGTTAAATTGCGTTAACTTTTTGACATACACACCTGAAAATTATGACTAACTGTAAAACTAAAATAATAGGGGTTACAGTATAAAATTGCTGTTTTATTGTAATAGATATTGTGAATTGACATTAAACCTTCATGGTGTGAGATTTTCGAGTGAACCTTTTTTCACGTGATACCTATGAGGTTTTTCTTTTGTATTTCAATTGTTTTTTTTTTTTATTCAGTTTAGACGAGAAAGATGGATATTTCGACAATCCGAGTAATTTTATCACAACGCGGCAGAAACGGCTCGCAATATCAATACTGCGTTTTCAGAGCAGACTGCTAATGAATGCAACGTGCGTTTTTGATTTAAATGCTTTCGTAAAGGAAACTTCGACTTGAAGAACGAACTACATGGAAGATCGACAGGTGAATAACGCTGAATTGAAAGAGATGGTGGATGCCAATACGAGTCAAACTACCCAGGAATTAGCAACATGGTTTAACGTTACCTTACCTACTATACTGACTCATCTGCATCAAATCAATAAGATAAAATAATAGGAAAAAGGGTGGGTTAGGGGGCTTCATGATTTGATTGGTCTGCAGAAAGAAACGCGTGTTGAAACTTGTGTTGCCTTGTTGAATCGGTACAGAAATTAAGGAATATTAGATCGAATTGTAACATGTAACGAAAAGTGGATTCATTACGATAACCGTAAGAGAAAAATGTAATGGCTGACCCCAGGTCTAACGCCGCAACAGTGTCCTAAAGCAACGGTTACCAATAAAAAGGTAATGGTAACTGTTTGGTGGTCTCTTCATGGCGTTATTCACTATAGCTTTCTCAGGCTTGATCAAGCAATAACAGCAGATGTTTACTGTGCCGAACTTCTAACAATGATGGTAAAACTGGCAGTGAAACAGCTCCGACTCGTGAATCAATCTTCACCGTTATTGCTTCATGATAACGCAAGACCTCACACTGCACGAGAAGCTGTTGTAACTCTACAGGAGCTCCAGTTAGAAACCATACGTCATCTTCCGTACTTGCCATACCTTGCTCTAACTGACTACCATTTTTTCGTGATTTGGACAATTTTGTGACGTGGTCCAAAATTTTCTTTTTTCATTTATTTTATTCCATGTCACATGTGAAGTACATACAGTACAGGTTTAAATTCTTAAACTAAAGTAGGCACTTACAGTCATATGACACCCTGTAAGGGTGTAGCAAAAAAAAATACATTTATTGTTGTTAGATACATACATACTTTTGGGTATATGGAGACATTCGTTACATATATTAATTATCTTCAAAAAATTCCGATAGACTGTAATAGCTTTTTTATCAATTAACTCATCATCAAACTCATTAAATATAAGTTTCGGGAGTTATCCCTTTATTACATACTAGTTATCCGCCCCGGCTTCGCACGGGTGATATGATCGCGACGACCAAACTTCACAGAATCACCGGCTGGGCTAACTTGAAGATTCACTGAAAATTTCATCAAAATCTGCCCAGCCGTTTTTGAATCCATATAGGGCATACAGACAAACATTCATTTTTATATATATATAGATTTGGCAGTTCCCCGATTGGACGACGTGTTATTCACAAAATATTACTAATTAATTATGTTAATTGTTATCCTTTGCTCGACCATTATGTCTGCTTCCTTTTCTTATTGTTATGCTTAATCAATTAGAATCGAGGATCCGCTACCAAAGCCTAAGGATTTGGCGAAGATTCGATTATATGTAACGACTGCTGTCGTACCGCCCGCGCCACAACCCAGAGAGAAAACCAGTCCTTTCTTGGGTAAGTTCTTCACAGTTCTATGTGAATATAATTTCTTAGACGTAACCTATACGAAATTATATTTGCATAGAACTGTATACTACAACCTTACAATATTTTCCTTTACCGAAAAGCATGTGAAAATTACAAATATGTACATAAATCTTAAAATACGAATTTATTACATGCCAGTTTCTCTCTGTCTACCTTGTAAAGGACTTCGCGTGAAGATGTACATAGATATGCTCCTCAGCACTGAAACAATAAGCGCAAAGTGTAACAAAAGCAGTAGGTTAATCCATTACGCCGGGCCAGTCGACATCTCATTATGCAGTCATTACGCCGTGCCGCCCGCGATTTCGGTTCTAATCCGGCAATTTACTTGCGCCACCGCCGTGGAAGGATTTACGTGAGCTCGCTCGAATTAATGGATTTTGTGATTTTTTCCTGTTTAAAACCAATTGCGTTTCCAGATAGGTAATGGGGTGTGACAGGTTAACAGAAGAGTTGAGTTACGTTTGGTTGACTGACTTAAGCCACTCTTTTTTTATTCACTTAATTCATAAAGAACATTCAAATCATGTTAAGAGAGGTAACCTCTCAGAAAATCGTAGCTAAATAACAAATTTCTAGAGGATTGTTGTGTTCATGCATGTGAGTGAGGTTAACAGTAATCTCCTAAGGAGTTCCTGTGTTAGCAGTAGAGGTGGTATCGCGCGATTACTTAATTTATTACAGGCGTTCTTAGGCTACGGCAACCGCTTTACACCAAAAAATATTGGTTACAATGGACCTAAAATACTAATAGGTTGTATTTAGATGAGACTTCTTCTTAACATTATCCCGTTTCCTTATATATTAGGATTCGGCGGGGTCCGCTATCTAAACCTAAGGATTTGGTGAAGTTATTGATTTTGACATGGTGCGATTGCCTTCAGACCTCCACAACCCCGAGGAAAAGTCAGAGATTTCTTAAGTTAGGCCACGTTTGTCGAAATATAATTTCTTGAACTTGCCGGTTTTCTCACGATGTTTTCCTTCACCGCACCGCATTGTAATTATCACTTACTTGTTACAAATATGTACATAAATTCGAAAACACGAATTTAGTTGTACACGCCAAAATTCGAAGCGCGGCCCTGATGCTCAATATGCCGGTTCTTTATCCACAGGGCTGACACTGCTTTCGTGTATTTAAATAAGTGATACATGGCCAATTAAGTCATTTATACTTTTTAGGAAATTAAATTGCAAATTCTAGACAAGTCCAGAATGAAAATATTTTTAAATATATAAAAATTAATTTAAATAATCCATATTTATGTCTATGAAATATATATTGAATGCGAAGAAAACCAAGATAATGGTATTTTAAAGGGAGACAACCAGAACGAACACGAGGATTACGGTTGATGATGGAGTGTTGGAGCAAGGCGATGAGTTTGTGTAACTATAAAGGCTGTTAATGCTGTTACAGCCAGAATTTGCCCAAATCCCATTAGGAAACAAAAATCTTGATCCTAGAAATTAAGATTTCCGTTACGACTCTGTCGCGTAATAATAATAAAACAAGGCTCGAAGCTCGGCGCTTGTCGTCTGTATATACAGGACATGCTGTCAATTTCGGAAATTGACATTTTAGGAAGTTGTCGTTTTAGGAAGTTGTCATTTTCGGAATTTGTCGTTTTAGGAAATTGTCGTTTTAGGAAGTTGTCGGTCTCAGCCTGAGGGGCCCTAAATCAGTGCCTACGGTTGAAGACAGTAGATCGATGAAAACGCCTTCTGTTCAGATACGCAGATGAAAGGGACAGAAATATCCTCTTTACTGATGAAAAAATTTTTACGGTTGCAGATCAGTTTGACAAATTTGTGTACGCTTTAATATGCGTACGCTTTGTTAAATTGTCATTTGACAAAGCGTACACATACAGGTCTAAGGAAGCCGCCCAAGTGATTAGAAAGGTAAAATGTGGTCATCATCCTGCGTCTGTAATGGTTTGGTGGGGGGTGTCTTAACAAGGAGACACAAATCTTCATTTTTGTGAAAAAGGAGTGAAGACTTCCGCCAAAGTATATCATGAGACTAGCTTGGATCGTGTTGTGAAACCTCTCAGTAATAGATTTTTTTTAAATATACCGTGGACTTTCCAGCAGGACTCTGCACCTGGGCACATAGCACGAACTACCCAAGCCTGGCTCGTAACCAGACTTTATAAGAGCTGAAGGCTAGCCCAGATCTAATCCCCTTATAGTACAAATTATGGTCAGTTTTAGAGGACATGGCCTGCTCGAAACGACACGTCGACATTGTATCTCTTAAGAAATCTCTGGAGTAAGCAGTGGCTAAATTTCCTATGGAAATAGTGCGTATATCCATAGATTCGTGGCCAGACAGATTAAAGGCCTATATCAAAGCCAAAGGTGAGCATTTTGAATGGAATATTTTTTTGAATTTTTGCTGAGACTTCCATAAATAATTATGTACTTACATATAAGTTTTATTAAGATTATATTACTTCATAAAAAAATAAATGCATACTCATTTGTAACAGACCTTATGGCCGGACTAGGTATATATTTGTAATTATCACTTGCTCGACGGTGAAGGAAAACATCGCGAGGAAACCCGCACATCCAATGAATTAAATTTCAAGGAACATGCACTAAGAAGCATCTGATTTTCCCTCTAGGTCGTATAGGTATAACGGCAGTCGCTCCATGTAAAAAACAGTCCCATCGTCGAATCCTTAGGCTTATGTAGCGGATCCTACCAATCCTAATGGATTAGGAAACCAGGATAACGCTAGGAAGAAGTGTTGACAGACAAACGTTTACTAGAAACCTAGTTGTTTGTAAAAATGAACGTTAATACTGTAACCAACATTGTCATGCGATACACAAATACAAAAAAAAAATGGCAAGTTAAAACAGATATTATATTTCATTCCACGGTGTCTTCACTACAGCGATATAGATAATTTCGGACGAAAGAAGGTTGCTCCTCTGGGAGTAGGGCTGCTAAAATGCTGCTATATTTTAATGACTATATTTTACAAGTTATTATTAAGTATCACTATTGTAGCTACGGGACTTACCGCGATTTACTTTTCTATTTTTCAGTTATTTCAGCGATGTTGCAGACGCCATGGAGGAAATATCTGGAAAAAAGAAAAAATAAATCACGGTAGGTCCAATACCTACAATAGTGATATAAACGACCGTAAAAGTTTATTATTATTTAGTATTTGGGCGACCGAGTTTCGTCCGGCATTTTTATATTATATACATATATATATATATATATATATTGCTCATTTAAAGTAATAGGCAAAAATGTTTGTGCGGTTCGACCCGGAAATCTATGTTACCGTATTAGATAGCTCGACAATACATAAGGCGGGAGCAAATATTCAATAATCATAACGTCGAATAGATGATATTAGTAATGATATTAGTCTTTATGCAGATAAAAAGGAAAACCTTATCTAAATGCAAAATTTGATCCAGATCGTTAGGTCCGTTTTCTATATCTCTTACACGAGAATGATAGTTTTTATGCAACGTCGGGAGTCATACAAGCACAACAAGGTCCACATGATGAAAAGTGGCTACCATAGCCAATGAACACTTGCAATGCAGGAAATATTGCTTGCTGATGCCATCCCTGCTCCTAATAAAGCAACTTCTTAGGAACTTACTGGTAAATAGTAGGACTACAAGAAACCTCATTTGGCTACGGTTTTCTGGGAGGTGGAGGGTACTTCCTCAGTAGATCTGCTTTCTTGCTGCTGTCCTACCTTAAAACCATTAGACCGAAACAAACAGATATGTTTATGCACGTAAATGTTTATTCTGTGTGAGAATCGAACCCACAAGCCTTGGTGTTAATGTAATATTGCCACCACTTAGCTCGTAAAATCGAGTGTCGGCTTTAAAGTGTGACGCATGCCCCGTTGTTTCAGATACATACGTAGAAAAATGCGAGTGGAAAGAATTTGCGAAAGTACATAAAAGTACACACATCAAAAGTGTCTAGGGATCAACATATATTTTTGCAATAACTTTTCTCCTGATTGATATTAATTAAAATTTTCTTTAAGGATTCATCAAATAAAGTGTTTTCGTTTGTCTACAGTAACGATAAACCAAGTCACCTTTGCATTAATAAAGAAATTTGCCATTTTCATAATAAAGGGATTTTTGACATTTGAACCACTAACATTAAAGTTCGAAAAAAAGACTGAAATAACAGTTTTCTTTAAAATTTTATTGGGTAACTTAAACAATTAATAATCCGTGTTTCTACCGCGAACACTAACAACACGTGGGAATGATAGAAGCTGGTTCCCGGCAACGTACTGTGGCTTTAGCTCTGAATACAAGTCAGAGTGTTATCAGTCGACTTTGGACACGTTACCGAAGCACTGGTACCGTGGCTGAGCGCCATGGAGGACGGTATCGCTGCACCACACGGAGACAAGACCGATACATTCAAATCACAACTCGAAGAGCTCCAACAATAACCGCCATGATGTTAGCCGTGACTCTTCATCACTCTTCAGGGAACTTAATTAGCGACCAAACAGTCAGAAAGCGCTTGCATGAAGTGAACCTTCATTCCCGAAGACCGCTAAGGGTACCACCTATAGCAATGCACAATCGTAGGATTCGATATCAATGGGCTCTTGAACACAGAAATTGGGCAGAAGAACAATGGCGTTTCGTGTGCTTTTCTGATGAGTCTCGTTTTGGTATGAGACCGGATACAAGACGTATACGACACTGGAGAACCCCTGGACGCCAACAGCGATTAAAATCCTGCCAGGAAGTCCATCCTTATAGTGGTGGAACCATCATGGTATGGGCGGGTATTTGGATCGGCGGAAGAACTGAGTTGATTTGGATCAGAGGCAACCTCAACGCTCAAATTTATGCTGAGACGATTGTATCAGACGTCATCGTTCCTCTACAAGTGCAAATCGGTCCCTTATTTCAGTTAATGCATGATAATGCACGACCGCACACCGCAAGAGTTGTAAGACAGACTCTCGCCGCAGCTAACATCAATGTCATGCCCTGGCCTGCTCAGTCGCCAGACTTGAACCCGATTGAGCATGCATGGGATATGCTACAGAGAAGAGCTCTGCCGAATATGGAGGGTATCCAGTCGCAAGAAGACCTTTTTTTGTTGTTGCAACGAACATGGGCGGCCATTCCACAGCGTGATTTGGATGAACTCATTTTGAGTATGCCAAACCGATGTTCTTGTGTTGTTAGTGTTCGCGGTAGAAACACGGATTATTAATTGTTTAAGTTACCCAATAAAATTTTAAAGAAAACTGTTATTTCAGTCTTTTTGTCGAACTTTAATGTTAGTGGTTCAAATGTCAAAAATCCCTTTATTATGAAAATGGCAAATTTCTTTATTAATGCAAAGGTGACTTGGTTTATCGTTACTGTAGACAAACGAAAACACTTTATTTGATGAATCCTTAAAGAAAATTTTAATTAATATCAATCAGGAGAAAAGTTATTGCAAAAATATATGTTGATCCCTAGACACTTTTGATGTGTGTATGATAGATCAATACTCACTTACTATGATCGAATGTTATCAAAACGTGAAAACCTTTAGAAATCGGCGAGTGTGCTTGAAAAGCGTTATGAATGGTGAAAAAACGACTCACATGTGTAAGGACTGAGCCATTAATGATCTCTGTAGCGCAGTGATTAGTAACGCTACTTTAACATCAATGCTCATGGGCTGGGTTCCCACTACACAGGATAAACATTTCAGTGCATGCATGCCGATTGTAGGACCAGCAACACAAGATTCGTTTACTTTGGGTCTAGATGGAGCTATATAATTTGCCTGACAAACTGCATTTATTTATTGTGTAGTGTTCAGATATCTCTATCTACCCCTCAAGATACCTAGCATAACGATAAAGATAGACAGATTCATTTATGTATTCGAGATACTTTTATTTTTCAAGCGACATTGCGGCATTTTAGCGCACATAGTAAATATAACGTGTGACGTAGTTAGCGTGTATACCATAATTGGGAGTAGCTACAGAGCTGCCCGGGAATACTAATAATACTCGTGTGGAAACTAATATCTAACTTAATAATTATTCCAGAAACATACATGTTGGGTGGCAGCTTAACTTCTATAGTTTTGGTCGGCAATGTAAGAATAACGCCCCAAGTATCCAGAGTCAAACGCTCCCAAACTAGATGATCCTAATCGTTGAGAAATTCTTCAACCGATTGTATCATATTTAATTCTCTTATTTTTAGTATTTTCCTTTTTTTAATCTACTAGCATTTCGGAAATGACCATTGGCGAAGAAGAAATGCCGAAAGAAATGTCTCTTTTAAAATAATTTGTCAATTAGATATTACGAAAAAAAAATAGTTAATAGATTCAGGCGTTATTTTGCGAAAGTCAAATTTACATGCAATTTGATCTAACCTGCTTTGTGTGCTTCTGCCACCAATTAGTTCATGCGGCCTAACGCCGACCGGCACCCACCTACTACTGTTAGTTGATACAACATGCCGACGCTGCCATGGCTGCTCCGGTAGTCTCTGCCTCGGCTGCTGCGGTCGTCCGCCATCTGGAACAGAATCCGCATGCCCGCATCACCACCGTCGCTGTCACGACTGGCCTGGTCGTCGCTGCGACACGTGTTTCACCTCTCCATCATCATCAGGCGCTGTAGATGTTAATCGTAAGAACAACATGCTACAAGTGACAAATCTATCGCAGTGCCGTCCCTTATATTGAACTGAGGGTGGGGGTGGATGGTGTGAGTGAAAAGATATTTAATAGAGGGGAATTGTTTACGTCAGTCTGTTTGTTCATGAGTGTAATTTTAGAATCTTTATTTAATCTTTATCTTTAATTTTAGAATGTTTAATAATTTCTAATTGTTCCCTAATACGAACTCGTATTTAGTTTTAAACCTTTGTCTATGGTGTGTAAAATTTGATATGTGTTAGTGGGGGATAAAGTAAGTCCTTTGTCTATGAGATGTTCGGCGAAGTGCGACCTTTCTGGGTGATTGTTTTTATATGCCGATATGTGTTCGTGAAACCGTGTCTGAAAATTACGACTCGTTTGACCTATATAAACGTGTTCATATTCGTCGCAGAACAGCTTATAGACGCCGGATTTTTTATTGGGCGGGATTTTATCTTTAGTGTTACAGAGTGATTTAAGTGGATTTGAGAGCAACGTGTATGTTATTTTTTCTAAATATGTGAGCTATTTTGTCTGTGATTTTTCCCAGGTGTGACAACCGCGTACAGTAGTCTATTAACGACACTACTCGTCTTTTTACCCATTAATTTATCGATGGTTGATTTGGAATAACCGTTTGACTTCGCGATCTGATATATTACGTCAAGTTCTTTGTTGTAATTATCCTTACTTAATGAAACGCTTATCAAACGGTGTATCATAGTTTTATACGTTGCGAGTTTGTGTTGCCAAGAATGGCTGGATGACGCGGGTCCTAATTTAAATATAAAATAATTTAAAATTTATAAAGTGATAACTGGGCTAAACATTCACATTTCATGAAATCATAAGTAATTCTTCACACTCTCAGCTTTTTTCCCATTATTCCACTGGTACTCAAAAGTTCAATCCCTTCATCGTTTCGCAAAAGATTTATAATGATCTAGATACTAAACAGAAAAATATCACTAGTTCTGCGTCCATATTGGAATAGCTGGAAGAAATCTTTTTGCATTTGGTAATTGTCAGATCACACATGGAGTACTGCATTCACCTTTGGGTCTCCTGTGAGAATTATCGACGATCCTAACAGACGGTATTGAAACCTGATATTTAAAAAAGATTTTGCCTCCCTATGCGTGTTCTATCGACAACGGGTTGCCGTGTGGTTTCAGAGAAGTTACGAGTATATTTAAGCTATGCGGCAAGGGAACGAAAGCATATTATGAGAAGGTTAGAGTTGGCGCTAAGGACAAGAGTGCTAGTAATCGAATTATAACCCCATTTCTACAATTTGAGTATGTATTTACTTCCGCGTTTGCAGGCATAAAACTAATTCTCATTTCTTACAGCGTCCTTTGATTTTCTTGTTAACTATTTTGCTACTGCTTACGGTAGGTGCTCATAGAAAAGCATCCATTGATATTTTGTAAATTTAATCATACCAACTGCATTACTAATACAGTTGGTATGGTTAATTTTGCGAGTACCTACGTAAATAATGTTGTAATTTCAATAACGTTTCTTTGAACTGAATTATTAAAATAATCCTGTGGGTAATTTTGTATCATAACGGACTTGGCATCACCGAGGAAGTTCTATGTTTCTTTATTTTAAATAGTAATGCTTTAAAATAATTTCAACAAATTTTCTATTCCGATAATTAACTCTTTCTTTTCTTGTACTTTATTCCGATTGCCGTTTAAAATGCTAGCTAGTCTACCGACACTGGGTTTTCGCCCTGCGGCTAGCATTGGAGACTTGATGGCAACCGGGAGACAAGGCGGTACGCGCTAATGACACACTGGACGTGTGCATTCGAGGGGTCCTCCGCACGCGTTGAAAATGCCTGCCAATGCTATCAGCCTATGCACGAATATCTACCGGAGCTGCTACCCCTCCACGCTGCACTATCGCTCCTAGCTCCCGCTGCACCACGGTGCTGCACTTCTTGGGGAAGCTAAGTGTCTTTAAGCAACTGTAGCTAAGGGACTTTGAGCTGTACTCTTTTATACCTTCTTTTATACCTTTTAACAAACCCTTGTCGGTAATTACATGTACTATTTTTTTCTTCCCTGCTAATTGCCGACCCTTCTTGCTCCAGGCGCACTAACACCTGCGACAATGAAATACCTGGATACCTGAAAGCGCTTTGCTTTTCCATATACGGACAGAGACGGAGAGCAGCATATTTCTTATACCGCGACTGAACCGATCTATGCACTTCAGGACTTGCGGCCTAATATACTGAAGCAGCTTGTGTACATCGGGATTTTTTCTTTGACATTCAGACAATGCTTTACGATATTCTTCAAGTTTATTCTGCCTATATTTTTTTTTTTTAAGTAATGATGACGATGCATCAGATTCATCTGTTCATCTTGATTGAGACAAGGAAATTTCTACTAATATTTCACAGCGCACTGAAGATGCAACAGGGAAATGGTCACCTTCTAAAACAGATACATCCTTACAACTACTACATAAAGGATCACGCCCTTGGACAGGTACCTCCAAAAGATTTTTTTTGCAGCAATAGACAGTTACGTGTAGTTATCGTAATCGCCCTACTGGACAGTCAAGAGATTCGAACTCCGTGTATAAGAGAGCATTTCGATAAACTTCAAATAGACACGGAAATACATAATATATCCTGATGCTAACAATACACAAATCCCACCATTAGCTGAATGTTTGATCGTATCTTCAGAATTTTCATTAGACGTTGAGTAATTATCACCATTTCTTTCGTGGGACATAAATGAAAACTTGATACAGTCATTAACCACATATCTGACAATTTGCGAAAGCACATCCATCGCATTGTCTTGTGTTCCGTACATTAAAAAAGAAAGAGCACGGAATAAACAGGCTCCGTCGCCAACAATGGGAACGACAGCATGTTCTTCAAGTTCTCCATTAACGTTGTAACTTTCTTTAACCATTTTTTAGGTATTTAAATTAGAAACAGTAAAGGAATACTCCTAACAATAAAACCTAAACATGAAATAAAGTAAGCATTATTAAACTTATAAAAAAAAAACGCTGTAGAAATATTCCTAACATAACAACAAACCCTAAACGGAATACTGGTGGGCGTGAACTGTGCTCTGCGACGATAGAATCGTTTTTAGTTTTAGATCGAAACAGTCTTCGTTGTACAATCTAGGCTTCAAAGTGTGTTATATAAATAAATAAATAAAATATTACCGGACAAATTACACAGCGCCATCTAGTCCCAAAGTAAGCGAAGCTTGTGTTATAGGTACTAGACAACTGATAAACATACGTAAATACATTTTTTTTTTGTAAATACATACTTGTTATACATAGAAAATACCCAGACATAATAAATAAAATAAAGACAAATACCCAAACACACATGTTCATGCACACAAATGTTTGCCTTGTGTGGGAATCGAACCCACGAGAGTTGGTGTCAAAGTCGCGTCATTCACGACTGAGCCACCGAGCGCGCCAAAAGATAGGTACAGTTGGAAATGAAATGAAACTTTAAATTTAATATTCTTTACTAGTATTTGAAGAGTGCTATTATTGTATGTATCTGTCTTTACAATCTGCCACACTATGTATTATTTATATTTTTTTTATTTCAGTCGTATTCAATTCGAGTCTATTATTTGTTATATTTCATTTCGCGTTAATATGGTTTGAGCTGTGCATGCGGATATCAGTCAGTCATCTTTGCCTTTTATATATCAATATACTAATCGTTACCAAACTTCACAGGATCACCTGCTGGGCTAACCTGAAGATTCACTGAAAATTTCATCAAAATCTGCCCAGCCGTTTTTGAGTCCATACATTATATAGACATTCATTTATATGTATATATATAGATAAATCAGAAAACACGAATTTAGTGGTATATACACGGACTTGAAACGAGGACCAGTGGGTCAATAGGCCGCTTCTTTATCCACTAAGCTATCACTGTTCATGGGTCATCATCATCACATTAACCCTTACTTATCCCACTGCAGGGATACGGGTCTCCTGTCAACCGAAGGGGTTTAAAGCATACTCCACCACGCTGCTCAAAACGCGGACTGGACGCGAAGGCCAGTGTTTTCAAGCCACTCGAGGGCCACTGACATTGCTTAACGACTGTCATCTATCGACACGTGCCCTCCGTAGCTCGGAGAAACTCGAGATTGGTAAACCCATTCACAGATAGGTTGCGGTCGAAGTTGCTTAACCTGCGTGTTCGGTTAGAATGACACACGCAACGACGCCGTCGACGCTCCCTGTTGATGGGTATATTGTTCTATTGGTATCCCCCGTAGCAGGTCGCGGCGAATGCAAAAGTTTTAATTATACTTACCTTCTCGTAGTATAGTTCGTACGAATATACATATATATATAACATAGACAATGTGGCTCTCAGTGGTATTAAAAATGTCTATTGTTTGTTTTAAGTAGGCAGGCAGGGTTACGCTGAATTTGCAATAAACCGGTCCATATAATTATTTTGGAGCGCGGCCAGAGACTAACGGAGATGCGACTTAACTCGGCCTTAAGCTTGTAATGTACTTCTGCAATTTACTCTAAATTTAGCTGGAGGCAACCGAGTTGATAGTCTATCTGTCTATAACTTCACGCCAAATCCCTTGGGGGGTAGGCAGAGAGAACCGAGCGGCACGTGACTCGATCTTTACATACCTCACGCGCTTCTTTAACATTCCTTGCTCTTCTCATACACGTTCGCCGGTTTCTAGGGCTCCTGACACCGCCATCTGACAGAACACGACCAATTTGATCATGATAGGTAAGTCTTGGCCTTCCTCGGCTCCTACATCTTTCCATTTTTGTATTGTATACCTATCTGCTTCGTCATTCTTTCATCCTGCATTCTTTCTACATGTCCGAACCCACGGAGCAAGTCTCTTCTTATTTTAACACTGACGCTCTCCTTCAAACCAACTCTGTTTCTAACATCATCATTGCGAATACGGTCTACAAGCGTTACACCACAAATTTTGCGCAACGCTCGCAATTCGACCGCGTTTATCCTACTTTCATGATCCCTCTGGCATACCCAGCTCTCGCTTCCATAAGTTCGCGTTGGGATCAGCACTGCATTATGTATAGCGAATTGATAGTAAAAAGATTATACGTATGTGATAATAATAAAAAATAAACTCCGTAGGGTAGCAGGTAGCGAGCTATTGGTGCGTAACGACACCACGGGTAACCCGAGTGCTCCAGATAGACGATCAGGGTCTTGGTCTCCGGCATGTCTTCGTCGGTCGGAGTGAAAACTCAAGAAGGCCCGCAGGACTCTCAGTTCTGACTTTGCCTTCATTGGCCGTCCAGAGAGTCGATAGAGCAATATGCTCCAGGGTTGGAAGTCTTAATAGGCTTTCTAATAGTCTCTCCAGATCTAACTTTAATAGTTCATTTTTTTCTGACATATTCGCAATAGCCCCAATATCTGCCGGGACCTGCTAATAAAAATATTGTCCCATTAATATTGCCTGGAGCAGGTCAAGGCGGGTATACAACATTACGGCAATCTTCTCAAAGGGGCCTCTACGCGTTAGATCCATATCTCTTCGCATACCGTTTGGTATCATTCACATTCAAAATTTAATTACACTACTTGATAGCTAAAGAATCAAAGACATCATTACATTGCATGGACTTGACGATGATGCGTCACAGTCGCGCACCCGGCGGAGAGGAAAGCGCCGCTGTTTTGAGGTAATTTCGCTCGTTTTGCTATAACTTACTTTCGGTCATGCCATGAGGACTTACTCACATAAAGCCCTGTCCACGAATCAGTTACCTACACCCTATTAGTTGAGTCCTTTGTATTGCTAATGTTGCAAGTTCAACCAGACGCATATTTTAACGTTTTTGTTTATTTCAATATGTTTGGGAAATAATATTTCAGTATATACATCTTCACGCTTCTCTTGCGCCGTAGGCAACGAGAACGGGGCGCCATAAGACGCGGTCCTTACACACTTCACTCCCTTCTTTAACATTCATACATGTTTTCATGCATTCTCGACGGTTCCTAGGGTTCCTATTTCCTAGGTTTAATATTTAAGAATTAAGAACAATTATGTGTCTCCAATTTAATGTTTGCGTTTTTAAAAATTATTTAATAAGGCTATAATGCCTACTACAGATTGACAAGCAGCTATAATAACACTGTCAGTCACAGCATGTCTGTTTGTCAGGCAGCTGCAGTGAGTGAGCTTTTAAAGATTTCTTTTTTCCTTTTGTTCTGCGAACCCTAAAAATATTCTCGATTTATAATAATATGACCTTTACATATCAGAAATACTTGGACCACTTGAAAAACAAAGCGATATGTTCCCAAGATGGCGGCGAATCACAAGATGTACTTATTTGAGAAGTTTGGGTACTTCAAGGGTCCAATAATCTGATCCTCCCGCATCACTGGATCTTTATATACCTCGCCGTTCTCAGGACATTGTCCAGTTTATTGATAAAGGTAGCCACTGTTGAAAATAAACTCTTTGTCATTTACATTCTGATTTTCTTTTGAGGCATGCAAACATACGGGCTACCTAATGTAAAGCGGTTACCGAAGCCTATTAATGCTTGTAATATACTAAGTATCACTCGCGCGATGTCTCCCCTGCTGCTAACACAGCAACTCCTTGGAAGCTTACTGGTGAGCTCAATCACACGCAGGAACACAACAACCCTTGGAGATGTAGGGTGTCTGAAAGAAGTATAGAAGTTCTTACGTGCGTACATAAGTACACACACATTTTTTTTAATACTTTCAAAGTATGTATGTATGTATATCTTCACGCCAGGTCCCTTGCGGGGTAGGCAGAAAGAACCGAGCGCCATAAGACGCGGTTCTTACTTACTTCACTCGCTTCTCTAACATTCATAGCTTTTTTCATGCATGTTCGCCGGTTTCTGATGCTCCTGACATCACCTTCTGACAAGACCAATTTGGTCATGGTAGGTTAGTCTCTGTTTTCCTCGGCTTCTACATCCTTTCACTTTCGCATTATATATCTGTTTCGTCATTCTTTCGTCCTGCGCTCTTTCTACATGTCCGAACCAATGGAGCATGCCTTTTCTTATCTTAACATCGACACTCTCTTTCAGACCAACTCTCTCTCTCTCTCTCTCATGTTGTCATTTTGAACGCGGTCAGCAAGCGTTACGCCACAAATTTTGCGCAATGGTCTCATCTCGACCGTATTTATTCTACTTTCATCCTCTCTCTGTCATGCCCTGCTCATATTTCCATAAGTTAGTATATTCAACTCCTGAATACATATTCAATAACAAACGATAGCATAATTAAAAGTGCCTTAACAACCCTTGAAGTTCAAAGATGAAATAATATAAAACGGTATAGCATGGTTGGACTTCACCCGGGACAGCTCCAGGCAATGTAATTATGTCTGATTTATTTAATTACCACTTAATTCCCGTGAAAGGGAAATGAGATTAGGAGCCCGTAAGGGGCGCGGGTTGGAAGGCACTTTGTCCTACCCCTCGATTGTAGGATTTTACTGGGGATCAACTGTAAAATTATTGTATGTTTTTTATGTTTTTCCAATAAACAGCAGTCATTGGTTTCGGCCAAGTATGGGTAAATAGAAAAATACTAGTATCGACGAATACACGTATCGCTTGAATGTGAAGAGGGCTTCGGAATGAGCCTTTTGCAACCTGGTGTTTATTATGATAACATAATGATCTCAAAAGTGATAGGGAAACGCAACAATATTGGGAAAAATAATTCCGCTAGATGCCGTTCTTCCGGCAACGGGAATGGGTGAAGAACAGGAAAAGAATGAAACTTGGGAAGGTGCTTCGAACGGCAGACATATGACCCACCTAACGTAAAGCGGTTACCGTAGCCTATTAACGCGTGTAATATAATAAGTATCACTCGCGCGATGCCTTCCCTGCTGCTTACACAGCAACTTCATAGGAGCTCACTGGTGACCTCATTCACACGCAGGCACACAACTCTACGGAGTTGTTATTTGGATGCGGTTTTCAGTGAGGTGGATGTACTTCCCCAGACGGGCTGCTTTGATGCGCCTTACCTCTCTTAAAATATCCAAACCAAGACAAACAGACATGTTCATGCACACAAATGTTTGCCTTGTGTGGGAATCGAACCCACGAGCTTTGGTGTCAAAGTCGCGTCATTCACGACTGAGCCACCGAGCTCGAATTGATTTGTGATGACTCTCAAAAACAGTACACAATTGCAAACATTGGGGAAGGACAAAAGGAACTTAATAGTTTTTACAATGAAAGGTTTCCACGCTAAATGAAATACTAAAATGATTTTGAGATATTCAGTGTAGCAGCTATGAGGAAGGACATTGCTTACCTTATCCGATTGTGTTCAAACGAGGTATTGTTTTTTTGCCATCGAGTGCTGAACCAGTATTGATGAAATTGTGTGTCGGGCTTCTTTGAATCCTTGGCAAGTAACTTTTACCCCGATTGCGGTAAAGACACAAACGATAAACAAATCCAACGCCATCGAAGTTGTGGGCAAAAATGACCCTGAACCGGTGTCGATGAAATAGAAATTTGAAACCGTTTAATTAAACAAGTATTTTATTTGAAACCCTTTCATTAAGTTCCATTAATTAAACAGGGGCATAGATTATTCATCAGGCGCTTACAATAATGAAGTAACTACCTACGATTTTTTTTCATTCGGTTCGGGTGGCATGCTAGCAAACGACCCATCTAATGCAGAGATCAGAGCTTTGGCGGCCATAAGTTCCTTCAAAAAGCAACTCAAATTTATTTTCAGTAATTCAACGAGACATTGACTGCAGCACTAGTCAAACCAGTTTTATTAGTTTTTTTTTACCTGCTATTGTACGTAGCGATAACAAAGGTGATAGAAGCCACAATATTGTATTTTAATGTTATGGGGTCAAGAATTTGATCAACAATAGTATTGTTGCTACTTCCTACAAATGAATACTGTATTGTACTTTTGGTAACGAAGACGTGAGAGAAAGAGTTGGTCTGAAAGAGAGTATCGGTGTTAAGATAAGAAAAGGCATACTCCGTTGGTTCGGACATGTAGAAAGAATGCGGGACGAAAGAATGACGAAACAGATATATACAATGCAAAAGTGGAAGGATGTAGGAGCCGAGGGAAGGCCGAGACTAACCTACCATGACCAAATTGCTCGTGTTTTATCAGAAGGTGATATCAGGAGCCCCAGGAACCGGCGAGCGTGCATGAAAAGAGCTATGATTGTCATAGAAGCGAGTGAAGTATGTAAGGACCGCGTCGGTTCTCTCTGCCTACCCCGCAAGGGACCTGACGTGAAGATATACATACATACTTTTGGTACTTTTAGTTGTGCCCTACATAATTCGTCGTAAATACACGACGATTGTGAGTACCTTACACAAACCTAAAGAGGTTTTTAAGGTACAATAAAATGTAACTTATATGTTTATACATTATAATTTTAAACAAAAATAATTGAGCAATACAAACGCCTTTATTTTTTTGTATTTGTATTCTACTATCATTCGTGAGTGTGTACATGTCTATCTGTACCCGTGTGCATGTACGTATATATATACATGTATATATAGCAGTGATAGCTCAGCTTCAAGAATCCTACCACTCCTATCGAAACAAAGCACATAATCAAATGAATCAAAAATACAAATAGTACTTACTGGTTAGGACGGCATACGTACCAGGATTCTGAAACGTGTGTCCAAAATTATGGGACCGGTACTTTGTCACATTATGAAGTTATGCATTGAAAAGGGCATATTTCCTACAAAACTAAAACCTTCCATTATAATACCACTATTAAAAAGTCTTTGATCACAAATATTAATAATTATCCCATTCTGACATGCGTAACAACAGAACCATAGCTCTTCTACTAGTCTGCAAAGTTATGAAAAAGGTTAATTATAATTAACCTTTTTCATAACTTTGCATATAATGCTTTGTGTAGTTATTTTGAAGAAAACGTTATATTTACAAATGAACAAAAAGGATTTAGGAAAGCTGACACAATAGATATGGCTCTGTGTGAAAATACAAAGTATGTATGTGCACTATATATGGATATGACAAAGGCGTTCAATTGTGTAAATCATGACATTTTAATACACTAACTGGTAATATATGGAATCAGAGGCAACGTCCTAGATATGATAAAATCTTATTTGACTAACAGAACACAACAGACACAAATAACAAGAATTTCGGGGAAAGTAAAAGCAGAATGTGAATATTTATCGAAATCCAGACTAATAAAACGCGGTGTACCTCAAGGGAGTAGGCCCTCTACTTTTCCTTATATACATTAATAATCTTTCTAAAGCCATTACCGCACTAATGGCGCCACTTACTGACGACAGCATTGTATTTATTGACAAATGAATTACACGGATAAATTTTGCCAGTAATTAGCCAATAATTAACGCTAAAATAAAACTTTAGCGTTGTTTATTGACCTAGAACCTTAAAATTAATGTTGACAAAAGGAAAATTATGATATTTAGAAATGTAAACGCCAGACAACATGACATAAAAACATGCTGACAAAGGTTGCAAGCCAAAGAACTCTTGTAACTGCTTATCACGCTTATGAGGGCTCCACTTTAAAATATGGAATACAACACTGGGGAAAGTCTACCGATACCAAAATGGTTTTAAAGGCCCACAAAAAGTACATAAGGGCACGTGGGCTGCAACAAACCGATCCGTGCAAGCGACACTTTCAAATTTTTAAATTGCAAACCTTGCCTTCCCTACATATCTACGAAGTATCCATTTTAATAAAATAGAACATTAAACAGTATAATGTATTAACAAATCGACGTAATGACTTAAAAAATATTAAACCTTCAACAAACATGTTCAGCAACAGCGTTTTCTGTATGGGACCGAAAATATATACCTAATAAGAAACCATAATATTTAAAAGAGGAATTAAACTTTCAAATTTTTAAACGAAAGTCCCAAGTGTTCTAACAAAAAATTTCCCTGAAGGGTTGTCGCGTTCCTGCGTGTGAGCGATGTCACTAGTAAGCTCCTAAGGGGTTGCTGTTTCAGCAGCAGAGGAGGCATCGCGCGGGTGTTACTTAATGTATAACACACATTAACCTCGGTGAACCGACCGTATGCTTGTATGCCTCACGACGTTGTATAAAAAGAAAAACTAATGACTGCGTTACCGAACTCGTCGAACTACGCCCGACGATGCTCAACTTGCTTCCAACCCTGAACGGATGTTCTCTCATCAGTATTAAATGTAATATAACAAACGCTTCGTTAGTCCGGTAGCTACCCGGGGGCCGAGTGTTCGACATGAATAATACAAACATACCAAGTATTTACTATGTATTTGCTAATAATGAGAGAGCTCGATGGCGTCGTTGCGTGTCATTGTAACTAAACACGCAGGTTAAGCAACGTCAACCGCATCCTGTCTATGGATGGGTTTACCTATCTCGAGTTCTCCGTGCTTCGGAGGGCACGTTAAGCCGTCGGGCACGGCTGTTGTCGATAAATGACAGTCGTTAAGCTAAGTCAGTCGCCCTCGGGTGGGTAGAAAACGCAGCCCTCCGCCAATGCGCATTTGAGCAGCGTGGTGGAGTATGCTCTAAACCCCTTCGGTTGAAGGGAGACCCGTATCCCTGCAATGGGATGAGTAAGGGTTGATGTGGTGCTAACAATGAGCTAAATTACACCGGCTATGTATATATTTATATTAATTAAATGTGTGTCTATTCATTGTCAAGAACTGCTAACTCATTTAGCACCAAGTTGTGTGTTTGAGATGCTATCGGCTCACAATATATTTTTTATAATGACGAGTACGTGAAGGAACTAGTCTAAGGAGACCCATTGAGACCGATATTACGTAGTAACTCAATTCGCCTCTACGGGGCGGAGGGTAAAGTAAAACGCGCAGTTATTGGCTAGATCGCGGATCAACATGACGTCACTTATCGGCCTATTGTTTAAAGTATGCTCGCATTGGTCAGTAGACTGGAATCGCTAAGATATTTAGGCTAAAGTTCTCTGCATACGTGACCGGTTAATTCCTCGGTCGGGGCGGGAATGTGATGTGCATCGTTGATAATATGAACGTGATTTTCGTCACAAATCAAAATCGTACACTTGCATTATAAATTTAAATGTTAACAAGTATCCAGTATACTTTATATTCTGACTAGTCTGGCCATAACTACTGTTACATAGAAACTTTGGTTTTTTTTTCAACTTTTTAATTGTTTTGAATTTGGTACCTACACATTTTTACATTATGTTAAAAACTTCTTTCGATTTCCCACCGTTATACATATGTTTTTTATGTTTATTATCAATATGGAATGGGGTGTTATAGAAAATATGATTGCAATGATTGCCTTGCACAAAATGGGTACGGAGCCGTCGATTATATTCAAGACTCTTCAATAGCTTGGTGTATGTATCTATATATAACTTCACGCCAGATCCCTTGCAGGGTAGGCAGAAAGAACCAAGCGCTATAAGACGCGGTCTTTACACACTTCACTCACTTCTTTATTATTAATAACCCTTTTCACGCATGCTCGCAGGTTTCTAGCACTCTTAACATCACCTTCTGATAAAACACGACAAATGGTTATGGTAGGTTAGTCTTGATCTTCCTCGTTTCCTACAGCCTTCTAGTTTTGCATTGTACATCTGTTGTCCGAACTAACAGAGCATGCCTTTTCTTATCTTAACACCGACACACTGTTTTAACCCAACTCTCTTACTTACGTTATCATTACGAACGCGGTCAGCAAGCGTTACGCTACAAATTTTCCACAATGCTCTCATCTAGACCGCATTTATTCTACTTTCATGCTCTCTTTGCTATACCCAGCTTTCACTTCCATAAATTAACGTAGCACCGCGTTATGTACAGCGAGCTGTGCCTTCTGGCTTAGATTTCGACAGCCTAGAGGTTTATCCAACGCTACATTCATGCATTTCCCTGCTCTCACTCCACTCCACAGCAGCGGTGTACCTTCCATCGCTGCTAAAAGCGGTTCCTAGATATACAATCTCATCCACTTGCTCCAATACTACATCATCAGCCGTAATTCCATTATTAGTTCTGTTTGTCTCTCTCTTTCAAAACCATTATCTTGATTTTCTTCGCATTCAATTGTAAGCCTTTCTTTATACAATCATCTTTCATTGCTGTAAATAGTGTTTACAGTTCGGATGGTTATTCTGCTATTAATACCGCATCATCTACATAAAGCAGATAGTTGAATACGGAGTCACCCATTCGCATTCCCAAAATTCATATTTGTTATTCTCTGAAGACAACTGTCCAAATATAGGATGAATAGCCGAGGCGACAGCATACATCCCTGTCTGACACCAATTTTGGTATCAAACCAGGGCGACAAGCTGCCGTCCACTCGCACACATGCTGTACAATCTTCATACGTGCAATCCTTGTAAGTGGACTGCACAGCACTGAGCAGGTCACTGTCAACCCCATATCTGGGCCAAATGTTCAGAGATTCTTTCGCACTATCCTATCAAATTCTTTCTCAAGGTCCAGAAAACCACAGTAAACCCACTGGTCCATAGCCAGATGCTTCTCTACAATGTTGCGGAGAGAAAAAAATTGATCCGTACATCCTCTGCCGCTTCGGAATACACACTTTGGTTCCCAGCATTCCATCGGATTTCAAACTTATTCACCTTTCAATGATTTTTCCATACACTTTAACTGCTAAGCTGATCAAACTGATGGCTCTGTAGTTTCGTCAGCGTCCCTTCCTCATTCATAAGTAGTCTCTCGTGCTTCTCTTTCACTAAAGCCTTAGTTTTAGTTTAATTCTTGCATCGACGGTATATTTCTTTCTTCTTGTCTTTCATACCATCACTCAGATGCAAAGATAATAATCCAGCCACGCTTTCCTCTTTTTTACCACGGAGGATTGAACCACCAGGCATCTCCTCTCAGTGTTCTACGTCTCTTCGCGCATCCACTTGCTTCTTTCGCTCTATCCACCATACTTTCTTTCAGAACTTTCCAACATTCGTCTACATCTGAGTAGGAAAGACTCGCGTTCGCAAGTCTTTCACTGACTAGACGTACATACGTACTCCTTACACGTCAAAAGCGCCGTGATTTTCATGGTTGTTACGCGTTTCGTTCAACGTAGTATAGCAACGAGTTGTTGCCGATAGGCAACAAAGCATGGCGCAAACAGTTGGTTCGCGGTGACCGTTCTAGTATACTGGTACATAATAATTCAATGGCTAAAACGAAACGTTTTTGCGAGCACGGCGCGGGGAGCCTGTCAAGTAGTTTATTGGTTTGTGGTCGGGAAGCATACACAATGACAAGCTCGATGGTGCAGTTGTTAGTAACGCTACTTTGATGTAAACGCTCGTGGATTCGATTTCCACGGTTTCTGTATGAACACATCTACGTCACATAAAACCATAGCAGTTAAGATAGCAACAGAACATGTGCTACAAGCGTTCATAGGCTACGGTAACCGCTTTACATCAGGTAGACCGTATGTTTCTATGTCGCCCGATGTTGTATAAAAAAGTAAAACAAGCATATGGCACACCTGATGTTAAGCGGTTATCGTAGTCTATGAGCTCTAGCAATGAATTACGCATCACTTATGCCTTTGATCGATGTCACCTCTACTGCTAGCTCCTTGCGAGCTTACTGGTAACCTCATTCACACGTAGGACCACAACAACCCTCCCAGGAATTGTTATTTGGCAGCGGTTTTTATGTGAGTTGGGGATACTTCCCCCGACGGGCTGCTTTGATGCGCCCTACCTCTCCTCCTCTACCCAGATCAAGACAAACTGACATGTTCATGCACAAAAATGTTTGTCCTGAGTGGGAATCCAACCCACGAGCGCCACCGAGCTTATCAAATAACCTCCTGATAAAACACGATGAACTCGGTCGTGGCAGAGAGTCTAGGCATTCCACGGCTACTATATTTTTTATAAAAGTGGGGGACTAACGAGCATGTGGGTCACCTAATAATAAGTGAAAGGAACACTGATCTGTTGCCAGCCCTTTTAGGGAAATATATTCTCTTTTCTTGAAAGCACCCATATCGAATTTGTTCGGGAGCACCGCTGAGGGTAGTTGATTCCACAATTTCACCGTACGTGGTAGAAAATGTCACAAACAGCGTACTGTAGTTGTTTGCCACTCATCAATATGGTGAGGGTGAAATTTAAGTTTGTGGCGTGTGGTAGTGGAACTCAGCTGGTATTAAGTTGAACAGCTCCTCCGAACACTCCCCATGATGCGATTTGTACAGAACACAAAGAGAAGCAACGTCTCTTCGTGTACAAAGCGAGTCCAGCCGAGCAGAGATCACTGGATCGCTGATGATTGGCTCTGCTCTTCGTATACCCATATCCTTCTACAGTATAATACAACAAAAAAAAATCTGCCTTCTCCATTCACCGAATAGGCGTTAGCTCGCCTAAATTTAGGGAAAATATTATATTTTTATTTGCACATTAAAGATACTCTCTGTAGAAGGGCTTATTATAGAATTGATGAATATGTAACTGACTTGTCTGGAAATAACTCAACACAGACGACGTATCGTTAATAATCTTTAATTTTACCATTTGATATCATTATTGTACCAATATGCTTATGTAAAAAAAGATTGTAATATCTAATTGAGAATTTTAAAAGAGACCTATGTTGGCAAGTTTCTTTCGGCATTTCTTCTTCGCCAATGGTCATTTCCGAAATGCTAGTAGATTAAAAAAAAGGTAAAAAGTAAAATAAGAGAATTAAATAAGATACAATAAGATAATATTTCAAATAATGTAAGACGTATCTAAGTGCCAATGGCAAATAATGAATTTTTTATTTTATCTTTTTTTTAAAGGGATCCTTTCGCTAACCCGCTATCAACAAAACCTGTTTTTATCTAAGTCCCTTTAGGTATTTATGGAGCCAAGGACATTACCTCTAATAAACAACCTTCTTATCAGTGCTGAAGGCATCACATACCGTAATGTTGAGTCTCTGATGTCTTTGTAATATGTACGATCACGAACACATACAAGTAAACTATTTGACTGTGCACAATGGCACCCCTCACTCACCAAAACGAAGTGTTTTGACTCCTAAGTAGTAGAGTTGAACCTATTGACCAATGGGAGGATATTTTGAGCATAAAGACGATGTGACGCGAACTAGTCAATTAGATATGCACATTATACTTTACCCTCGACACGTAGCGGTGAGTTGAGTCGCTACGCAAAATATGTTTGATCGGTTCGATTATTTTCTTCATGATGACAGAAACTCTGCCATACGGTGCGCGACCGCCCTGGAAGCTGCTTTGTTGTATTGCCATCTGTTGGATATTGATCCCTTGGTATTGGAGAATAATTTGGTTTATATAGCGGACGAGTTCTTTGGTGATGTCAGGAGCCCCAGGAACCGGCGAGCGTGCATGAAAAGTGCTATGAATGTTAGAGAAGCGAGTGAAGTATGTAAGGACCGCGTGTTATGACGCTCGGTCCTCTTTACCTACCCCGCAAGGGACCTGGCGTGAAGATATACATACATACATACGAGTACTTTTTTTAAACATGATCGGGAGACATTCTTGTATACGACCCAAATATAAAGCGGTTACCGTAGTCCATGTACGCTTGTAATACATTAAGTATCACTCGTGGATTGCCACCTCCTCTGATAACCAAGTGACTCCTTGGGAGCTTATTGGTAAGTTCAGTCATTCGCGGAAACACAACAACCAACAGGGAGTTGTTATTTGTCTGCGGTTTACTTTAAGGTGGAGGTACTTACCCAGATGGGCTGCTTTAATGCGCCCTACCTCTCTTTATTCTCATATTATGCTGCAGAATGGAAATATGACAAAACTTCTTCTTGCGCTATACCATTTTCTAATCTCGTAGGATTGGATCTGCTGCTTAAGCCTAAGGATTTGGGGAATTTGACATAGAGCAGTAATAGCCTAGTGGATAAATAATGACCTATTGAGCAAATGATCCCCGGTTTGAATCCTGGCATGTACCACTGAATTCGTGTTTTCGTATTTATGTACATATTTGTAATTATCGCTCAGCGGTGAAGGAAAACATCGTGAGGAAACCCACATTTTTTTTATACCACTAAGGTGGCAATCAAGCATACGGCCTGCCTGATTTTAAACAGTCACCGTAGCTTATGGACATTTGCAACACCAGGGGCGTCACTCATGCGTTGCCGACCCTCTAAAAACCTCTTCACGCATTTCTTGAAGAACTCCGTGTTGTAGTCCCTTGGAAAAACCTCGGCTGGGAGCTCATTCCACAGCTTGAGAGTTCTCGGAAGAAAACTTCTCTGGAACCGCACAGTACGCGACCATTGCGGTTCAAGCGTCCACCAAATTATATTTCAAAGAACGTGTGACCTAACCTAAGAAAGATCTGATTTTCCCTCTGGGTTGTGAAGGTCAGACGACAGTCGCTTCAAGTAATAATCAGTATCTTCGCCAAATCCTTGGGCTTAGGTAACGAACCCTGCCAATCCTAATGAATTAGGAAACCGTATACCTAATGCTAAGAAGGAAAAGAGAGAACGATGAGTACATAGAGTGACTGCCATCAAATGACCACTATATATTACAACATCAAATGACCACGTTATATCTTCTTGGCAGCGAAGGAAAACATAGCGAGGAAACCCTTCCCCACTATGTTTTCCATCACTGCCGACTTTAACCAGACCGAGAAAACACAAGAGAGGTAGGGCTCATCAAAGCAGCCCATCTGGGGAAGTACCTCCACCTCACAGAAAACCCCAGCCAAAATAACTACTCTCTAGAGGGTTGTTGTGTTCCTGCGTGTGAGTGAGGTCACCAGTAAGCTCCTAAGGAGTTGCTGTGTAAGCAGCTGAGGCGGCATCGCGCGAGTGATACTCAATATATTACACGCGTTAATAGGCTACGGTAATTGCTTTACATCAGGTGGACCGTATGCATGCATGACTCCTGAGGTTGTATTAAAAAAAATCAAATTAGTGATGCTCACATCAGGATTCAAACTAGGGACCGTCGTCGATTGACAGGCTGGTTGTTTGTCCTCTGTGACCATCACCACCAATCAGACAAAATAGTCACAATATTTTTGGTAAATGTATTTTTTTTTACTACGTCGGGAGGCATACATGATGGAAAGCGAGTACCGTAGCCTATTAACGCTTGCGATATATTAAGTATCATCACTCGCGCGATGCCTCCTTAACTCCTTGGGAGCTTACTGGTGACCTCACTCACACGCAGGAACAAAACAACCCTCTAGGGAGTTGTTATTTGGCTGCGGTTTTTTTTTATACAACGTCGGGAGTCATGCAAGCATACAGTCCACCTGATGTAAAGCAGTTTGCGTAGCCTATTAACGCGTGTAATATATTGAGTATCACTCGCGCGATGCCTCCTCTGCTACTAGCACAGCAATTCCTTAGTGGTCTTACTGATGACCTCACTCAAATGCAGGAACACAACAACTCTCCAGGGAGTTGTTATTTGGCTGCGGTTTTCTGTGAGGTGGAGGTTCTTCCCCAGACGGGCTACTTTGATGCGCCCTACCTCTCTTAAAAACACCTAGACCAAGATAAACAGACATGTTCACGCACACAAATGTGTGCCCTGTGTGGGAATCGAACGCACGAGAGTTGGTGTCAAAATAACGTAACAGCGCGTTTCGCCACTGGCCTATTACTACTCAATCAGACAAAATACTCACAATTTTTTTTTGTGTACGTTAATCCCTTACAAAGATTTACATTTACGTGGCCTAGATCTTTGGGATGATTTCTAAAAAAATCTGCCAAGTGCGCGTCGGACTCGCGCACGAAGGGTTCCGTAGCACTGTCTATAAAATCGGCAAAAAAATCACGTTTGTTGTATGGGAGCCCCCCTTAAATATTTGTTTTATTTTAATTTAATTATTTATTCTTAAAATGAATATATATGTTGTTGTTGAATATGTATGTTGCCGTTATCAATATCGAGCAAAAACGAGCAAAAAATCACGTTTGTTGTATGGGAGCCCCCTTAAATATTTATGTTATTCTATTTTTTAGTATTTGTTGTTATAGCGGCAATAGAAATACATCATCTGTGAAAATTTCAACTGTCTAACTATTACAGTTCGTGAGATACAGCCTGGTGACGGACGGACGGACAGCGAAGTCTCAGTAATAGGGTTCCGTTTTACCCTTTGGGTACGGAACCCTAAAAACTGTAGCTTTTAAATAACCTTTTTCATCTTTAATTATTTAAGATTTTTCTCGTTACTAACTCGGAGGATAACCGCACCTCATTCCCAAAGTTTACAAAGAGATTGTTTATCTTTTTAAAAGATTTTTTTGTGAGTTAAATAACCATTGTACTTTTCCAAAAATATTTACATAATCTTTTATCAATTGTGTTCAGGAACACCGTTCCTATATGAATCTATATGTTTGTCTGTGCGTTAGTCTGTGTGTTTGTCTGTCACTTTTAATATTCGAATTTTGATTTCAGATTCGGATTCAACGTAAAAAAGTAGAATAGGAATGTTCAGGAACACCGTTCCTATCTCTTAAGGAACATGGTCAAAATGGCCGACGTATGAAAAAAAAATTTACTTGTTTTATAATTAACGACAGGTGTTCCTCTGGCAATGCAAGCTTGCGCATTCTCAACTGGTTTTTTAATATATTAAAAAACAATGATGGTATTAGAAACAGAGTTGGTCTGAAAGAGAGTGAAGTGAAGAAATAAATGTAGAAAGAACGAGTTACGAAACAGATATACCAACAACGCAAATAAGAAGGAGGAGGAGGTGTTGGAGCCGAGGAAGGCCAAGACTTACCTACCACGACCAAATTGATCGTGTTTATCAGAAGGTGATGTCAGGAGCCTTAGAAACCGGAAGGGTGCATGAGAAGAGTAATGAATGTTTTTGACGAGCTCGGTGGCGCAGTGGTGAAACGCGCTGTTACGCTGCTTTGACACCGACGCTCGTGGGTTCGATTCCCACACAATACAAACATTTGTGTGCATGAACATGTCTGTTTGTCTTGGTCTGGGTATTTTCTATGTATAATAAGTATGTATTTACAAAAAAAAAATGTATTTACGTATGTTTATCAGTTGTCTAGTAGCCATAACACAAGCTTCGCTTACTTTGGGGCTAGATGGCGCTGTGTAATTTGTCAGAAAATATTTATTTATATTGAATATTTAAGAAGCGAGTGAGTTGTGTAAGGATCCAGTCAGGTGCCACTCGGTTCTCTCTGCTTAAGTATAATTAAGACTATGTTATGTTTAAGGTTGATTTAGTAAGTTTTGTAACTAAGTTTCTTCGCCATGTTTCACTTCACCTTCTAGCAAGTGATATTTACAAATATGTATGTAACACCGATAATATGAATTTAATGTTACATGCTCACGTTAGGATACAAACCAGGGAACGTTGGATGATGGGCCGGTTTATCCACTGGGCTATAAAGTAACAGCAAGATAATATTCATACATTAAACAAGTGAAATAGTTAATATATTCGTTATTTCGTGAAAGTCATATTTACATGCAATTTGATCTAATCTGCTTTGTGTGCTTCCGCCACCAGTCAGTTCATACGGACTAGCGCCGGCCGGCACTCACACACTACCGTTAGTAGTTGCAACATGCCGACACTGCCATGGCTGCTCCGGTAGTCTCTGCCTCGGCTGCTGCGGACGTCCGCCATCTGGAACAGAAACTGCATGCGCCCACCATCGTCGTTGCCACGTCTGGCCTGTAGGCCGATTCTACTAAAAAACTGCAACTGCACTGCAGCGCGGCGTGTGTCAAAATGCGTTTGACGTTTCGTTAAGCGATCTGACAGCAGCGACGTTTAACGAAACGTCAAAATGTACGCATTTTGACACACGTCACGCCGCGCTGCAGTGACTGCAGCGCAGTTGCAGTTTTTTAGTAGAATCGGCCTACTGGTCGTCTGTAATTTACGTACAAAAAAACAAATCACCTTTACTCTAGTTCATTTTTCCGAATAAACACATACCTCATCAATCACAATTAAACAACAAGAAGTTTGTACACTACTCATATATAACTAACAAACATTCGTTTCTACGACAAAGAAACCCCAAACTTTACCTCTAAATTACATTAGTAAGAGTTACCTAAAACATGGTGCCACACCGACCCTGTAAAATATTATATCTTGTACGCCCTGCCGATACTCTAACCATTTGTTTTTTTTTCTCTTTGTGAGAAATAACTTGTAGTTTTTTCTCTGTTTCGTGATTTATATATGAACTTAGCTTAGACTTTGTGTGTAGGTAAAACATAACGAGCTCGGTGGCGCAGCGGTTAATAACGCGACTTTAGGTTTGATTCCCACACAGGACAAACGTGTGTGTGCGTTAACATGACTGTTTGTCTTGATCTGGGTGTTTTTAACAGAGGTAGGGCGCATCAAAACAACCCGTCTGGGGAAGTATCTCTACCTTACAGAAAACCGCAACCAAATAACTACTCTCAATGTCTACATCATCATTCAGTTTTTCATGCAGTTGCTATTCGCCTAGGTTCTTTTTGTGAGCTGGAGGTACTTCTCCCGTGGGTAAGCTTTAATGCGCCGTACCTTTCCTGTGGACAACACTACATTGATGTAACATACAAAGGGCGGCATTTATTTTAACACTTCATTCTATCTATGTATAACATTACGGCAAATCCCTTGCGGGCAATAATTATTCGCGGGTAATAATACCTTGCGGGTAATTTTTGAGTTTTTTTTTAGGGTAAAGAGAACTGAGCGTCACGTGACTCGGTCTTTACACATCTCACTAATCAAATGGTCAGATCAATCAATCGCAAATCAAAGGTGATATCAGGAGCCGTAAAAACCGGCGAGCGTGCATGAGAAGAGCTGTGAATTTTAAAGGAGCGTAACATTTGCAGCTCTTGTCATGCACGCTCGCCGACTTCTACGGCTCCTGTTATCGCCTTCCGATAAAACACAATCAATTTGGTCATGGTACGAGTAGATAAGTCTTAGCCTTCCTCGGGCCTATGTCCTTCTACTTTCGCGTTGTTTATCTAACGTAGTTATTCCATGATTATAAATATATCGCGCTATATTTTTTTAAATTAGTTACCAAAATTACCCTTTTTATTTCCAAGTAGTTTTGATTTTGGAGCCGTTAACGTAACTGTAATACGCTGTTTACCAAATGCGGAGCCCAAACTATTTCGAAGACAATATGACCGTTTACATTGGAAGGCACGTATTCTACGCCAATCTAATCAACGGTTTGTTTGGTGTAATCTAACAGAGAATAGCTGGTTTAGACGTAAACTTGTTTAGAATATAAACATGGATAAATGAAACTCATTTATTTATGTCAGCATGTTCAGATAATTTTTGATAATTTTAAGACCCTTTTAAGTACACGCTTGTACCATAGGTGTCAGCTCTTCTATAATTACATCAAACCTGCTTATGTAGTTAGTTTGAACACGCAAATTTTTGAAACTACCAATTGGATTAGAAAAAATATTTTTGCATTTGTTAGAGCCTTTTTTGACGAAGGTTATGGAGTATTCAACAACACGATATGATCCTTAGAAGCCGGGGAAAAAGAAATAAATTAAGAAAAAGCGAAAAATGAGATTTGCGTGTTCAAACAAACAAACTATTCGACTTTATTATATAGATTTGGAAACAATTGCGAAAATAATGTTAGTAGAAAGCTGTTACCAAATACTAAACATTGATTTAGTTATGTGTGGCACTCGGTTCCCTATACCTTTTCCTTGGCGTAATGACGTATATGTATGAATGTATGATTTAAAATATTCACGAACGTTGCGTCTAATATGTGGATAAGCATTAATACTGGATATCCGTATAATATCCGATGAAAGCTCCCAGGTGGCTTGACTTTTATCCACATTTTCAACATTTATCGTTATATTTCAAACTATTTAACTATTTTTTTACAATTTTATTTTATTTACAAATATCTTCTGCTCGTGTCTTTGTAACTGAATTCCTCCTAAAGGGCTGAACTGTTTTTGAAGCTCCTTCAAGAGCACTGCAATCAGCCCCTTAAATATATATTCTATTCTATTTTTTTGTATTTGTTGTTATAGCGGAGTTTATTATATTCATTTAACGCGAGTGGCGCGCGGCGCACAGCGCGCAGCCGTGCGCACGCCATTCGTATCTTATACGCTCTACATTGTGCCAGTAGCAGTAGGCCCGCTCCGCAGGGTCGCCATCTGATGTTACCGGCTGGGGGGCGTAGGGCTTAGTGAGACGCGTCCAGTTTATATGAATGCCGTTTATTCACTGCCTCCTTATAATTAACACACATCACAATACATCATCTGTGAAAATTTCAACTGTCTAACTATCTGATATATGAGATACAGCCTGGTGACAGACGGACGGACGGACGGACGGACAGCGGAGTCTCAGTAATAGGGTTCTGTTTATCCTTTGGGTACGGAACCCTAAAAAATTGGCAAGTCAACGGCAACTTTCAGGCAGGACAACATCTGTCGGGTCCATCATTTGTGTTATATGGTGTAAAGGATTATCATAATGTGCATGAAATGCTTAAGATAACTAACGTATTTAAGTCAATAAGGAGTGACCTGTTGCAACCCGGTGGTACCGTTACTCCATATATGTGTCGTAAGCGAGTGCCGTATATATGGCAGTCGGGACTTGACGGATAACTGTATATCCGTAATATCTGATGAAAACACATTTGTCGTCATATTTCAACCGATTTACACAAAACCTTGACAAATTATACACCAAAACCATTCTCAAGAATCGCTCTGTCTATTGGTGAAAACCGAAAATGCGTTTAGTAGTTTTTGAATTTATCGCGAGCTGACAGAAAGACAGACGCGGCGGGTTTTTGTTTTACAATGCGTATATTAATATGTAGCGATAACCGCTTGAACCTATGAATTCGACCAAATCACAAGCTTCCTTGGAATACCTCCAAATGCCGTATGCTACCTCAGAGGTTAAACTTATATAAAATTGGTGTATACTTTAGTGATTGCGACGGCATTGCCAACATAGAAATAAATCCGATAGCCTTCAGGGATTACCCGTCGAGCGACGTTTCGCAATTTCAATCAACTTCAAACCATTTCAAACTGATATTTTATTCAAACTTAATCGACAATTTTCTAATGTAATTGATAGATTTGTGACAAATTTAAAATTATATATATTAGATAGTTAAAAGATTCGGGCGTTATTTTGCGAAAGTCAAATTTACATGCAATTTGATCTAACCTGCTTTGTGTACTTCCGCCACCAATTAGTTCATGCAACGTACTAACAGTAGGTGGGTGCCGGCCGGCGCCAGGCCGCATGAACTAATTGGTGGCGGAAAGACACAAAGCAGGTTAGATCAAATTGCATATATATATTAGCTCAGCATAGTGGCTCCGATAAGGGAGCTCGATGGCGTCGTTACGCGTGTCAGTCTAATCGAACATGCAGCTATGGATGGGTTTATCTACGAGGGTCATTTGAAAAGTTCTTAGCCTAACATACTTAATGAAACCATACCATTTTGAGTTTATTTTTAATTTTCAACATACTCTCCTCCGAGCTCAAAACACTTTTTCCATCGACCCGGTAAAGCTTCGATACCCGTTTTAAAAAAATCTTCGTCTAACTCCTCAAAATAAGCGTACACGGCGGCTGTGACCTCTTCATTTATAAAAAATGTTTACCACCTAAAAATTTTTTCAGCTTTGCGAACAGATAAAAGTCGGACGGTGCTAAATCCGGTGAATATGGGGGATGAGGTAACAATTCGAAGCCACATTGATGGATTTCTGCCATGGATTGCACAGAGGTGTGAACGCGCACATTGTCCTGATGAAACAAGACTTTTCTTCTCAATAAACCTGGACGTTTTTCTTTGATTTCTTCTCTCAAACGACGCAACAGGTTGCAATAGTAATCGGAGTTTATTGTACCACCCTTTTTTAAATAATCCACGAGAATTGTACCCTTTGCATCCCAAAAAACGGATGCCATGACTTTGCCCGCTGATAAAACCACCTTTGCCTTCTTTGGGGTGGGCGATCCTGCTCTTTTCCATTGTTTCGACTGTTCTTTTGTCTCGGGTGTATTGTGGTGAACCCAGGTTTCATCCATGGTTATAAATCTTTCAACAAATTCTATTGGGTCAGCTTCGTATAACTCTAAACAGTCGCGAGAAGTTGTGAGTCGGTTGCGTTTTTGTTCTACTGAAAGCAGGCGCGGTACCCACCGCGCAGACACCTTAGAGAATCTAAGTTCAGTAGTAATTATATGATGTGTTCGCTCAGATGAGATGCCTACAGTCTTAGCCGTTTCCTCGACAGTCAATCTTCGATCAGATAAAATTAAATCATAGATTTTTTCTTTGTTTTGATCAGTGGAAGCAGTCGAAGGCCGGACACTACGGGGCTCATCTTGAATGGTCTCACGACCATGTTTAAACTATGCCACCCAGTTTTTAACAGTCGCATACGAAGGAGCGGACTCACCCAAAGTAGCAGACATGTCTTCATGTATAGCTTTTGAAGTTAAACCTTTCAAATTCAAGTATTTTATCACTGCACGATGTTCAATTTTATCCATTTTCAAAAATACCTCTGACTTGACTTACGGTATCACGTGTAAACGAACAATGAGTTACTGTGAATAAACTAAACTGTGCATAATAATAATAATAAAACTGTGCATACTTGTTGCTAAATAATGTAACTACAAAATGAGGGTAGTTATAAAAAAAAACGAATGACTTTAACCATGTTAGGCTAAGAACTTTTCAAATGACCCTCGTATCTCGAGTCCCTCCATTCTTCGGAGGCCACGATAAGCCGTCGGTTGCGGCTGTTGTCGACAGATGACGGTCGTTAAGCTAAGTCTCCTCGGGCGGCTTGAAAACACCGGCCTGAACACCGGGAAAAGAGGAGCCCAATTTGCAGCGGCAACTGATAAAGGACTACAGTGTCCTGTCAGTTGACGACACCATGTTGGCCCGCAAGGTGCTTCTTTGCGTTTGAAGGATTCCATGTTGTAGTAAGGATGTTGCACACATGTGCGACATGTATTCCTATTTGCGCTGTCATAAGAAGAGTAGAGAAGGGAAGCGTGAAGCGCGAGAGAATTGCCACGACATTGGAGAAGAAGCGCGGTGGTCTGATTCTCCATTAGTTTGTCGACAGAAGAGCTGTACTGATCCGTCGGACGGAAGGGCCCCCGAACCCCCACGGAGATAGATGCCGGATCCCGACCATCTGGTCACCAACCGACACGACGATCTACTACAAGATTATGCGCGGTATGAAAGGGCACCCTCTCAAGGTCATGAGACTTGGTTGGGCCCCTGTACTTTACGCGGAACAGCTGTTTCAACGGGTCTCCCTGGCCGACGTATCAGCTCAGTCCTCCTGACAATGGGTAGACAGAGTCCACCACTGTTCCCGCAGTATAGCATCAACAATCCCCCGAGCACTGGTTATTCACCAGCTGATCCCGAAACGCGACGTACTCACAGGTACGTCACTTCACGGGTGTTAACTCGGCCTTACGATGGTAGTCAACCAGGCGGCTATGTACCCTACCACCACCGGCTGGGAAGCTGGAATATCAGGAAATCCCTTAGTCGCCTTATACTACACCCGCGGGAAGAAAGTATTATATTTTTAGTATTCTTTCTCCGTCACCGCACGGATAAAATACATATGTATATATATTACACAAAGTCGATAGGCATACAAGCATACGGCCCACCTGATGTAAAGCGATTATCGTAGCCTATGAACGCTTGTAATACAATATTGATTACCTGCGCGATGCCATCTCTGCTGCTAACACAGCAACTCCTTAGGATCTTACTGGTGACCTTACTCAATAGGGCAATATGTTTCATGGGTGGAATCAGTCACTGATCGACTTTCACAGTGAGTCGTCACTAGCCACTCCCATATAATCCATCCATTAAAAGAGCCCGATATTTTCCCACACTGCCGTGACCTGATCAAGGGTATGTGTTTCTATTGTTATCCCGCGCGTACGGCAGCAATTACATTACATCATTCTTTTCATAGGGACCTCTACTCTGCCTCTACGCGTTGGACTCATATCCCCGCGCACGCTTATCAAATGACCGGTATTAATACCAATGCGATAAAACAAAAATGTAAGAAAATAATTTAGTTACTGAATCATTAATATGTAGTTAAAAAATATTTTTCAATCACCTTAATTTCGTATATTAGACCCACCAATCATATTTTCTACGGATTCCTGAACGGACTAAGCAAAGCAATAGTGTCACTGTGCGAATTACCGTCTTACCATTCGATACGGAACCCTAGAAACCTAGGCATGTACTATTTATGATTTTATCCAGCGCAATACCCACATGAACATGATTTATATACATCAAATAGATCAAGTCAGAATAAGTTCATACATAAATCAGGAAAACGAGAAAAAATGTAGAACTTATCTGAAGTAAACAGCAAAAGGAAACGGCTAGAGCTTTGGCAAGGACTAGGCGATATAATATTTTGTAACCTTCCTGTGACATCATGGTATAAATGACTCACTAATTTTAGACATAAATATGCGGGATATCTTGAACTTCGAAAGGGATTCTACTTAGCTTTATATGAGCTTATACTACTTAATAATAATTGATCGACATGCAATGTATTATTGTTATTTAGAAACTAGCGGATACCCGGCGTGTGCGCTAAAAAAGAAATGCATTTTGTTTATTTGTTGTAAAACATTTCACGTAATTTTGAAACACGATTTCACGAACACGTATCGGCGTATAAAAACAATCGTCCAGAAAGGTCACACTTCGCCGAGCATCTCATAGACAAAGGACATAATTTATCCCCCACTAATACATATCAAATTTTACACACCATTGACAAGGGTTTAAAACTAAATATTAAGGAACAATTAGAAATTAATATACATAAAAATTCTTAAAATTACTCTCATGAACTAACAGACTGACGTAAAGCATTCCCCACTATTAAATATCTTTTCGCTCACACCATCCACCCCCACCCTCAATTCAATATAAGGGACGGCACTGCGATGGATTTGTCATTTGTAGCATGTTATTCATACGATTAACGTCTACAACGCCTGATGATGCCTCGTGGAGAGGCGAAACACGTGTCGCAGCGACGACCAGGCCAGTCGTGGCAGCGACGGTGGTGGTGGGGGCATGCGGATTCTGTTCCAGATGGCGGACGACCGCAGCAGTTGAGGCAGAGACTACCGGAGCAGCCATGGCAGCGTCGGCATGTAGCACGTACTAACAGTAGTGGGTGGGTGCCGGCGGCGGGTGGTGGCGGAAGCACACAAAGCAGGTGAGATCAAATTGCATGTGAACATTTCTCGTCGTTCCAACTCTGGAGCAAGCCGCCAACTACACACTAATGTTTCAAATTTATTTGCAAGTAATACCAACGCATTTGATGAGATTGAAAATTTTTGTATGGGATAAGTCGAAAATCCACTTCATGAATGGACCAAATGTATCTTGTTTTAGTGATCTAAAATGAAGTGGCCTTTTAAATGAAACATCCGGCACATCGGTTGAATGTTCTCAAAGTCTATAAAGGACATAGGTACAAACTTACTAAAATTAGTAAAGGTCACATATAATTGAACGAAAATAATTATATTATTAATAATTGATATATTATATATATATATGTATATACACTATACCCTTGACACCTACGTAGTCGGTGGACGGGACAGATTCTTTTTATACAACGTCGGGAGGCATACAAGCATACGGCCCACCTGATGTAAAGCAGTTACCGTAGCCTATTAACACTTGTAATTTATTAAGTATAACTCGCGCGATGCCTCCTCTGCTACTTACACAGCAACTCCTTAGGAGCTCACTCTGGTGACCTCACTCACATGCAGGAACACAACAACCCTCTAGAGAATTGTTATTTGGCTGCAGTTTTCTGTGAGGTGGAGTTACTTCCCCAGACAGGCTGCTTTGAGGCGCCCTACCTCTCTTAAATCGTCCAGACCAAGACAAACAGACATGTTCATGCACACAAATCTTGTGCGGGAATCGAACGCACGAGGCGGCTTTAGCTTATTACCGGTACGCGTACATCAGGTGTGCCATATGCTTGTATACCTCCCAACGTAGTAAAAAAAAAATTGCAAATACTTCAGCTGAATAAATGTTCCAATTTAAGTAAAATTTGGTATATAACATTACTTTATACATGCATATCATCGCACCTATCTTCCATTGGTGTAGACAAAGACTGTTAAACTCCAGGTGCACCGATCCAAACATACCTACTTCGCCTGTTCTACGTTCATCAACGTCTTCATGCACGCTCGTCGACTTTGAGTGCTTTAGACTGGGCGTTTTTCATCACGTCACATATTTGATCGATATGTGTACTTGGGCCTGTACGACTTCATCCCGCGCTTTTGATGAGTGACATTGTTGTTTTACTTGAATTTTTTACAATTCAGTATAAAATTAGTTTTGTGTGACAATTTCGATAGTATTTTGTAACATAAGTGCTAGTGAAATTATACAGTAATGAAAAAACTCAAATATAACAAGTTTATGCACTTTTTGGAAGACGTGAATAAGTTCATCAAGAAAACCTTGTAAAAATCACTATCGTTTTACGGGTGGTATTTAAATTGGGTTGATTGGGTCTGGGTACCCTTCCCAAGTATTTTTTCAGCACAGTTCCTGAAGCTGGAACATAGAATTAAGATTTTCAAATGGTTCTAAACTGATGACTTGGCTGTATGGGCTAGATCCCTTTGCCTTTCCCCTCGGGGATAAAAAGAACCAAAAAAAAAAAATTGGGCCTGTACTCACTCTCCTCCAATACACTTCTTTCGTAACTCTTTTGTTATCCATTCTTTCCTAATATTCGAACCATCTCTGCATACCCTTTTAAATTTTTGTCACTACTTTATTCACTCTATATTCAACATTACTTTATAGTTATCTAAAACGAGTTTCAGGATTGCTTTTCGAAGTTGAATATTGAAGGAGTTTTCTATACAAGTAAAAAGATAAATATTTTTTTCTTACAAAGGTACGAGGGTATGTTTTTTCAATGACAGTAATAAAAAAATATGTAGGTATTGACTAAAAATATTTTTCTGCCGTACAAAGATATAATTTAAAAATCGGCCAAGTGCGAGTCGGACTCGCGCAGGAAGGGTTCCGTACCACTATCTATAAAAATGGCAAAAAAATCACGTTTGTTGTATGGGAGCCCCCCTTAAATATTTGTTTTATTTTAATTTAATTATTTATTCTTAAAGTAAATATATAACTAAATATTCTGTGAATATTTCAAGCGTCTACCTGTTGCCGTTATCAATATCCAGCAAAATTGAGCAAAAAAATCACGTTTGTTGTATGGGAGCCCCCTTAAATATTTATTTTATTCTATTTTTTAGTATTTGTTGTTATAGCGGCAACAGAAATACATCATCTGTGAAAATTTCAACTGTCTAACTATCACGGTTTATGAGATACAGCCTGGTGACAGACGGACGGACGGACGGACGGACAGCGGAGCCTCAGTAATAGGGTTCCGTTTTACCCTTTGGGTACGGAACCCTAAAAAATGAAGTATTTTTTAGTGTTAATATCAAATGGTAGAATTATTATTAAAAGGTTAAAAATTAAAGTTACGTCTTTGTCGCTTAACTGCACATGGTGCAGCCTATCAACTAGCAAACGAGAGTCTGACAAAAGCGAAGAACAGCATGGCTACATTTAATAAAAATCCAGATTGATGATCTTACAAAAGACCAAGGAAATGACAACTCTCTGCAGAACTGTTGAGTTCAAGTGAGTGAGTGAGTTTACCAGTGACCTGAGGTTGCCAAAAATCACGTGAGCGGTACTCACTTATATTGTTAGTGTTCACAGTATACACGGTAACCGCTTCACATTAAGCGACTTTGTTTATGTCCAAACATACACACATCAAAAGTGTCTAGGGATCAAGCATTTTTATGCGGATTTCTTGAGATTGAGATGTGGCTTTGTAATAAAAAAATATATAAAATATATAAACGTATACGACACTGGAGAACCCCTGGACGCCAACAGCGATTAAAATCCTGCCAGGAAGTCCATCCTTATAGTGGTGGAACCATCATGGTATGGGCGGGTATTTGGATCGGCGGAAGAACTGAGTTGATTTGGATCAGAGGCAACCTCAACGCTCAAATTTATGCTGAGACGATTGTATCAGACGTCATCGTTCCTCTACAAGTGCAAATCGGTCCCTTATTTCAGTTAATGCATGATAATGCACGACCGCACACCGCAAGAGTTGTAAGACAGACTCTCGCCGCAGCTAACATCAATGTCATGCCCTGGCCTGCTCAGTCGCCAGACTTGAACCCGATTGAGCATGCATGGGATATGCTACAGAGAAGAGCTCTGCCGAATATGGAGGGTATCCAGTCGCAAGAAGACCTTTTTTTGTTGTTGCAACGAACATGGGCGGCCATTCCACAGCGTGATTTGGATGAACTCATTTTGAGTATGCCAAACCGATGTTCTTGTGTTGTTAGTGTTCGCGGTAGAAACACGGATTATTAATTGTTTAAGTTACCCAATAAAATTTTAAAGAAAACTGTTATTTCAGTCTTTTTTTCGAACTTTAATGTTAGTGGTTCAAATGTCAAAAATCCCTTTATTATGAAAATGGCAAATTTCTTTATTAATGCAAAGGTGACTTGGTTTATCGTTACTGTAGACAAACGAAAACACTTTATTTGATGAATCCTTAAAGAAAATTTTAATTAATATCAATCAGGAGAAAAGTTATTGCAAAAATATATGTTGATCCCTAGACACTTTTGATGTGTGTAGTATAAAAATATGAGGTAACATTAGAAAGATTTCTACAATAAATTTCAACTTATATGGTAAATTCTGTTTATTCCCCAGAAACGTAATATTATATATAATGTATTATAGGTTATATATGTATATATATATATATATAGGAACGTGGATGTAATAGTCGTCAGGTGGCTCGTTGTTCATGGCGAATAAAGCGAAATACCAGCGTAGTTAATCTTCTCAATATTTAATCAGTCAATTACGAAAATAATTGTAACAAAAGTTATGCTCAGATCGCAGATTACAACGGATTCAAAATGCGGTGGACGCGACACGTGCGGTTGGCTCCATTGCTCGATTCTTAATGCCGCTTCCAATGACGGTCTCTCATCTTGACGTTTTTGACAACTGACAACAATCGACATTTCGAGCAAACCATAACAAACACAACCGGTGTTGCCAATTCAACAATGTCGATTCCACCCAAGCGCCGACTTGACATTTTGATCCGTTATTATTAAAACTAGCATCACGGGGATTGATTTCTTCCGGGCTTCTCAATATGGTGCTGCTACCTCTGCGACACGGCCATTCTGATGCATCACACGTCCTCGTGTGCGTAATCTGTAACCAAAAAGATCAGAGCAGAAACAGATCTTACTCCAGCTCGACCAACCCTGACTAAGACTGGCTATAGTCAACGTTTATTTCAAGTAAAACAAATTTTAATTAACCAGTAACATAGTACAATTTGCACTTAACTTTAAGTTATAATTCACAATCGAGACCATTGTGCAATTATCTGCCAACATTTAATTTAAAGTTAATTCAACATTTTTACTGGATTCTGCTATCATGAAATCATCGCCTCCATCCGGCGGATACTCTCTAAATCATCGCCTCCATCCGGCGGATACTCTCAAAATCATCGCCTCCATCCGGCGGATACTCTCAAAAAAGCCATCGCCTCCATCCGGCGGATACTTTCAAAAAACCATCGCCTCCATCCGGCGGATACTCTCAAAAAAGCCATCGATTCCATCCGGCGGATACTCTCAAGAAAGCCATCGCCTCCATCCGGCGGATACTCTCACAATTTGCATGAAAACAGAACTCTTAAAATTCAAAACAACATTATTGCTCAATAGTCTTCGATCGATTATCATCCTCATCTAATTGAGGGCAATCATTAGGCATTTTTCACAAGCGATCATGAGCGTGCTTGTAGGTACGGTCACCACTCAAAGCCTCTAAACGTATCGGTCTCCTTCAAGCACCCCAATTACGCTATAGGGGCCTTTGTACTTAGGATCGAGCTTCGTTTGGTTACGCACTTCATTTTTCAATAATACAAAGTCTCCAACTTTAAAGTTAACACATTTAGCTTTTGTACTGTCAAAACGTGTTTTGTCATAGTCAGCATTTTTGTCAATATTTGGGCATTTGAAACATCACATGCGCAAACAACAGTCGTCCTAGTAAACTGTAACTTATCAGGAGTCATATGAACTGCTAGACATTGTTTTAATAGTTCGCGGCCTACTAGAATGTCATATCGTAAGTAAGAGTCGGGCAGTACGTGAAAGAGGATTTCTAACTGAATGTCATCTATTTCAATAGTAGACAAAATTTGAATAGTGCTATTAACTAACGTCTGTCCAATACCAGTCAAAGTTACAGTGTCATTACATCTCCTTCACAGGCGAGCATTCAGCTCCAGAATCATAATAGAATAGGTACTGCTCACCAGAGTGTCGCATTATCCCAGCAGGGGCGCTGATGCTGCACATATACACTCGTTTCCCCGCCGTAGCTCGGGTGCCGTTGGTACCGCTAGCTCCACCCTGGTCACGTCGATTGGGGCCGCTGGATGCATAGTGGCCTGTTACCCGGTAGTGGAAACAGGTAACTGCTGGATTCACAGGAGCGCTTCTATGTTGAGTGGTCCCGCGTTGAGGATCGTTTGTTCATTACTCTACTGTTTTGTCTCAAAAAATCACGCCGTTGACAACATTGTGGCGTTTTATGCCCAAGCTTGCCACAATTGTAGCATTTGATAATGGTATCGCGACTTCGTTTTACTTCAGCAACTTGATCATTCGCTGTGGTAGGTGCTTTGTGTTTAAGAAATGATATCGCTTTCAGTTCCTGTTGTAAACGGTTCCGATTGCCGATATCATGGGTAAACGCCATTCTCTGTACACGTGGTTCAAATTGCGCGATATGTGGCGGCATATGAAGCAAAACATTCACCTTCTTTTGATTTGCTACTATTTAAATTTATCAAAAAAAGCAGATGTAGTTTCAGGACAATCGTACCTTGGTATGAAAAGGTGCCTGAAGTCACTCCAACACATGCCATGGAAAGATACTTGAGATAGATAAGCAGCAGCTTGTCCCTTCAGCGCTCGGCTCAAAGCCAACATCAGCGGAACACCCACTTAGTTGCTGATCCGGTACACACATATCCGCAGTATTGTTCCATGCACGCGCGTCCACATTTCCTTTGTCAAGATCGAATTCGGGCAACTGAATGAAACTTCAATGCTAGTCGATGGTCCTTTCATCACTTGAATCAATGCTAAAAGATTCTGGTTTTGTTGCTACAGTAAAAGACACTATTTTTCTTCATCACTATTTCCATTTTTCCTTATCGGGGCGGTTGGGTTACATCCCACGTCTGATGTCGGAACGTGGATGTAATAGTCGTCAGGTGGCTAGTTGTTCATGGCGAATAAAGCGAAATACCAGCGTAGTTAATCTTCTCAATATTTAATCAGCCAATTACGAAAATAATTGTAACAAAAGTTATGCTCAGATCGCAGATTACAACGGATTCAAAATGCGATGGACGCGACACGTGCGGTTGGCTCCATTGCTCGATTCGTAATGCCGCTTCCAATGACGGTCTCTCATCTTGACGTTTTTGACAACTGACAACAATCGACATTTCGAGCAAACCATAACAAACACAACCGGTGTTGCCAATTCAACAATGTCGATTCCACCCAAGCGCCGACTAGACATTTTGATCCGTTATTATTAAAACTAGCATCACGGGGATTGATTTCTTCCGGGCTTCTCAATATGGTGCTGCTACCTCTGCGACATATATATACCTTTAAAAAGACTAAAACAAAAAATACTAGTATTTCAATACAGGATTCGAACTGAGAACTTACTATTTTTTTTTTTTTTTTTTTTGTGTACACCGTCGGGAGGCGGCCACCTTAAGAGGGCACACCAAGCTAAGTGGCGCCCTCATTTTGTTATTATTAATAATGCTGAATTTAAGACCAATTCCAAAAAAAGCTCAATACGGGCACTGAAGAACCACATTTATGTTTTTTGAAACATATCTTGTATTTATTATCTATGTACAATAAATATTGCTAATTGTGGCTTAAAGCAATCATCAAATTTATGACTAATTATACGTTAATAATAATAGACAATATGTTTCAAAATAACATAAATATGAACCATATTTATGTTTTTTTGAAACATAATATACAGTGCCTGTATTGAGCGTTTTTTTGGAATTGGTCTTAAATTCAGCGTTATTAATAAAAATAAAATGAGGGACCACTTAGCTTTGTGCGCCCTCTTAAGTGATTACAGTATATTATGAACGCTTCTAATACTACACTTAATTCACTAACCACTCCGTTAATTAGAAGCTGGGCAATTTGTACAAAATTTTAGTGACAATTAGGCACAAATTAGATTCTTATGTTATATTTCTGGATTTCAATAATTTTCCATAATTTCAAACACAGGCTGGAGCGACAGCTGCGCGTGGAAACACCATCGACGCCGTTCTGGACTACACTGGTCTGCAAAAGTCGAGGAGGTTGTAAAGTACGTGAAACAGAAGACCAACTTCACCTTGAGGTGAGCAGAACGTTCACCTTCAAACGATTTGAATCTCGCCACAAAGTAAATTTTAGGTCCTTTGTGATGAGGGCTAAGATTCATCGACCTGAAACCACGAATAACGTGGAATAAGTTTGTAATATAATATAAATTTCAAGTTAAGGTATTAAAATATGGATCAGTGTTGTAAAATCAGTTATCTAAACTAAATTTATTTGAATTTGAATTATAAATATTCACCTTTAGCTGAAAATTCTCTAAGTAAAGGATAAAACTGGTATATTTCCTTAGCTGTCTAAACAAGTACTACACAAAAAGTGTCAGTATATTATACAAAAATTGCCTGGTACTTTTATACACTGTATATGCGTCTACGACATAATATTTCAAACACATTAGTGCAAATAAGAATGTGTAAAGAACAAAACAGAGTACATTCGCATACCCGCAAAATACAAACGGCAAACATCAAAGTGTTCACTTTATCTGACGCGAGATTCCACGTACTTGCAAAAAAAATGGGCATTGAAAAATATCAAAGGAGGCTCTAACATTGACATTAAAAAAGCGGTGTGTAGCTGTGTCGTGGATATGGCTGTGACGTGAGTACGTCTTAGTAATGGGTAAACGTAAGTGAATTATATGTATGTACTAAAATGAAATTATATGATTCAGCGAAATGATCTCAAAATGGCGGCTATTTCCAGTATACTTTGTCCTATCTATTTTACGTCTTCACTCCAGGTACCTTGCGGGGTAAGCAAAAAGAAACCTTATTTCGGTGTGTTTGATTTATTAATGAAAACACAGCTTACCAAGTATTGCAACTTTCCACTATTTGCTGGTAAAGGTAAATATGACGAACGAACTATTTGTAGTTCATCGTTCATTTAAAATAACAAAATAAAAAAAATCCGATTCTATTAAATCCGTATATACAGAACAATTAAATGAATAATATACTGCGAAAGTATAAAAGTATGTACTTTGTATGAATTCTAATATCACTCTGTTAAACTTATTTTGCGAAAATTTGTTCATTTCTGAATTATCTGATAACTTGTCCTTTAAGAATATAGTGTAAACCTCAAAGACCTAGCCGTTTCTACAAATGTTCTATACCTTGAATTGGCAAACTGATCGGGATGCCTATATCTTATGTATAATTACCAGGTACGGAATACGAAGCTGATGCCAACACCGTTGGATTATTTTTACCTACCGGCGTACACACATTAGCATGTAAAAGCTAGATAGCAAAAATAAACTGGAATACACAGTAGAAAGTCCCACAAAAACCTGCTTTTGGTACAGCCAAATAATAAACTGTTATTCAATTTTCTTCTTCACATTGATTCCTTACAATTACACAATTGTGTTAGTTTCCATTTACAGCGAACAATTGCATTTTAAAGGTCTTTATTGACTGGAATATTTCTTTAAATGGAAAATATGTCTCAGGGAAAATCTGAAAGTTCGAAATGCTCGTGTCTGGACTCATTATATATTCTCGGCATGATCATGAATGTTATTCAGATCACTATAGAGTGCATTGTGTTATTACGAGCTGATCTGAAACTGCTGTTCTGGTATGCTTGTACATTATGAATCTATCTAATGTGAAGTTAGAATTAATTTCTATTTCACCTACCAGTTCGATGATCTTTGTTGAACTCAAGTCAACTATATTCTTGAGTATTTTACGTTAACAGATATTAATGTTTTATAATATATATTACAATATCATGAAAAAACACGAAACCACATACAGTACGTAACAACTAAAGGTGTATTGTTTAAAGAAATGTTAAACACATGATTTTACATAAATAGGCGTCCAAAATAAGCTGCCTTTGTAATCATTTCAAAGATTTTTTAGTAAGCTAAATATCATATACCCTTGCAATGAGAATTATTACGACGGTCAAATTTGAGTAAAATTCACCCCGCGCTTTTAAACTAAAATTGTATGAAGAATTGAAAAATGGCTTACTCTAGTACTTTATAGGGTAAATATGGTACATTATTATTGCTTGGTTTTCGTTGCGGTAGTTATGTTTATGTTACGGGCCGTTTTTTTAGTTATTACTTTATTGTATTATATTTTAGTACAGCATTTAAATACGTTTGTTACTTCAAAATCTGCATGTCGCATATTACGTTTTTGCTCCAATCTAAGCCCCTAATAGTTATACTACTCATAAAAGCTTGTTGATACATGGTGCCTTCTGCATAAGCTTAAACACAATAGGTAGGGATCACCAACACCGCCAGACCGGGAAAGTACTCATTGAGGATCGCAGCTAACTAACAATTTCCTGTATGCTTGTTGTATTCCTATGAGAGATGAACTTAATTATCAGTTAAACTACGACAAGAAAGGAAATCCGTTAAAATTAACAGAGATAACAGAAAAACTTGATGTAATTAAAGTTTCATGGCAAAGCCAAATTGTGTAGCAGGGCATATTATAAAGTATCTGACTATATTAATGATAAAAATGCCTGGGAGTGAGTCGATCCAATTATAATGTAATTAATAAAATATGTAAATTTGTTTGGACACCAAAAGAGGGATGCCTGAGTTTTTTGGCAGTATTTTTATCAGTGCTCACCTAGTCATAAACTGCACGGTAGGGAAAAAAATTGTGACGATTCCAAACAAATGTAGCCATTTTTACGGAATAAAAAGATTTTGACTTTGACTTTGACTTATGCATCATTGATTAAATACAGGTTTAAAAAACTATTTGCGTGCGCCATTTCCTTGACTTGCAGTGTACTGGGATTCTTTGATGTACGCTCCATAGTGAGAAGAAAAAAGCATTCTGAAAGAAAAATCCCTTTGGAAAATACATTTTAGTACCAAGATGAGTGCTTGACTCTATTTTGTACAAACATTTATATCGTCTTTTAATTACTGTGGCTTAAAGTTATTTGTAGATTTAATGATCGAAATGAAGAGAAGACGATGTACATTGGATTTTTAATGACGAAACACTTTAGTTTAAGTTAATAGAGTTTTATTTTCATTAAAGCAGTGATAGCTTAGTTTATAAGGAACAGGATTTGTGACCAACAGGTTCCCGGTTCAAATCCTGGCATGTACCACTAAATTCGTGTTTTCGGATTTATGAACATATTTGTGATTGTCACTCGCTCGGCGGTGAAGGAAAGCATCGTGAGGAAACCCGTCTAAGAAACGTCTAAGAAATTCTATTTTGAAAGACCTGTGGCCTTACCTAAGATAGGTCTGGTTATCTCTTTGATTTGGCGAAGATACTGATTTTTTCATGGAGCGACTACCGTCAGATCTCCACAACCCTCGGAAAAACCATATCATTCTTAGGTATGATCACACGTATTTCGAAATATGATATCTTGGACGTGCGAGTTTCCTCACGATGTTTTCCTTCACCGCCCAGCAAGTGATAATTTCAAATACGTATACCTCCTGACGTTGTGTAAAGGAAATTGAAAAGAAAATCTTGACGATCTCGGCGACGCTGTGGTTAGTAACGCTACTCGACACCGACACTCGTGTGTTCGATTCCCGCGCAGGCTCAAGATTTGTGTGCATGAACATGTCTATTTTGTCTTGGTATGGTTGTTTATAAGAGATGTAGGGCGCATCAAAGCAGCCCGTCTGAGGAAGTACATCCATCCATCCATCTCACAGAAAACCGCAAAGAAATCACAACTAGGTACCTGTAGGGCTGTTGTGTTCCTGCGTGTGAGTAAAGTTATCAGTGAGCTTCTAAGAGGAGTTGTTGAGTTAGTGGCAGAGGTGGTATCGCACGATTGATACTTAATGTATTGCAAACGTTCATAGGCTACGATAACCGCTTTCCATCAGGTGGCCTGTATGATTGTATGCTTCCAGACGTTGTGTAAAGTAAATTATTTAAACTAAAATTATAAGAACGTGGCTTTCTCAACCTCGACATTGGCAAAATCATTGTTAAATCAACGATGGAGCCACATTATTAAAAATAAAATAGAAAACATTTTGGTAACATGGCCTATGTTACCAAAACTCGCTAAACAGCTATACAACATACATCATCATGGACAATTCTTAGGTTCGAGGGTATTGTACTGCAGTATTCATAGAATTCTAGATTATAAGATCTGTGGCAAAATTCTTATTTTCCAGGGCGTAGGGAAATCACAAACATTTTGAGCCCTAAGTCGAGAATATTAGACTACCCAAATTACGTTTGTACATGGTCCTATTCAACCTTACAAAGACTCATGTGTGCTTTCACCTAACGCATTGTAATTCTTAGTGCCATCCAGCTCCGAGTCTAAATTAATTGAATTAAGATTAAACTGGTATCTAAAAATGTTCGTGTACAGTTCAAGGAAAAGAGTTTTTCTATACAAGTCTCAAGAGCATCGAGATACCACCTTGGGTCTTTTAGTTTAGTTCAGAGATGAGCTGTAAGAATTCCTGATTGAGTGAACGGGACTGAATAGAAATAAAGTTCGCAAAACATAAATCTTACATGAAACTTGGCCGTCCTTTCGGAATTCTATCCATTGTGTCATTAAAAGAGATGAAAACTGTGTAGAATTTGACATGCTGTACGCTTTTTTGTCACCTCAATAACATAAAAAAGAATAATGTTACTAACCAATTTAGGTTACTAGTATTATAACAAATCAAGTACAAGAACAGAATAAACACAAATTAAGTGCTGCCATGTAATCTTCAAATATTAAACCCATATTAAGACACCAAGATAATTATAACGCTTGAATTTCAGACCATAAATAGATGTTTTGGAGATGTTACGTACTTAAACGTCCCCTAGCTCAGTAAACAATGTGGAGGGTAGAGACTTTAATGGCATGTTTTGTTTCTTTGGTTTATTTTAAATGTACTCAAGAAGTTTATGAGGTTTATTTCATTTAAGAACACATTAGTATTATAACACGTTTCATGCTTAATGAGTATATAAGTCCCTCGAAGTTATACGTGTAGGATTTAGCGCCGCTCTATCTGTGGGTCATTGGTGGGTTGTTGTGATCCTGCGAATGAATGAGGTAACCTCATTTTCAGCGAGCTCTACTTTTTGTTAATTAGCTCTACTATTACTTCGTTGCTTATTTACACAATACAATACACTTTATTGCACCAAAAGAAAAATACATAAAAACTAAAACAATAAAGTACCAGTACAACGGCGGTTTATCACGATGCGATCTCTTCCAGACAACCTTTGGGTAGAGGAGAAATAAGGAAACAAGGTAGGGCGGCGCAGAGTATAACTTAAGGAAAATAAAAGTAATTATATAATATGCATAAATAAATACATAAACATACATGTATACATATGTTATATATATAAACATATATACATAATTAATCTAAATGATATATACATTTTATAAATATACACACATTAAATGGAACTATGGACACTGAGGGGAAAGCCAAGAAAATTGAGCTGATTACCTATTGTTAAGAGAAAGATAGTGAATTTTACAAGATGTTGAAGGAGCGAAGTGATTGAGCACTCCTTATATCAAATGGCAAAGCATTCCATAGGCGCACTGCCTCGACCGAGAATGAGTTAGTATACAAATCGGTGGAGTGGTGGTCTTTTAATAGATTCAGGCGTTATTTTGCGAAAGTCAAATTTACATGCAATTTGATCTAACCTGCTTTATGTGCTTCCGCCACCAATTAGTTCATGCGGCCTGGCGTACCGTTAGTAGATGCAACATGCCGACGCTGCCATGGCTACTCCTGTAGTCTCTGCCTCGGCTGCTGCGGTCGTTCGCCATCTGTAACAGACACCACATGCCCCCACCACCGTCACTGCTATGACTGGTCTGGTGGAAGCAAACCAAGATACAGATATTTCATGCCCACAAATGTTTATCTTGTGTGGGAATCGGACCCACGAGCGTTGGTGTCAAAGTTGCGTCATTCACCACTAGGCCACCGAGTTCGTCAAAAATCTATTAATAACTATCATTAAAATGCCACGCGTATCTCGCTGCCGTTTATCTAAGCGAACGAGTTATGCTGTTCATTTAGTCCACTTTCCAGCCTCTTATATGTCGACCTCCCTAGAAAATATTAACTTCATGTTTTCATTGGACCCGTAAATAGAGTTTCTACGCCGGAGGGTCCAGAGACTTCTTCTTTGCGTTATCCCGTTTCCTAATCCATTAGAACGGGCGGGGTCCGCTGCCTAAGCCTAAGGATTTGGCGACGACACTGATTTTTACATGGAGCGACTGCCGTCGTATCTCCCCAACCTAGAACAAAAAACCAATACTTTCTTAGGTTAGGTCACATGTCTTTCGAAACATACTTTCCTTTACGTGTGGGTTTCCTCACGATACTTTTCTTTTTGTCTATTGACCACCTGGTCCCCGGTTCAAATCCCGGCGGCGGCATGTACCACTAAATTTGTTTTTCGGATTTATGAACATATTTATCACTTGCTCGGTTATTGATAAATATGTTCATAAATCCGAAAAACAAATTTAGTGGTACATGCCGCCGCCGGGATTTGAACCGGGGACCAGGTGGTCAATAGGCCGATTCCTTATCCACTGGGCTACCACTGCTCGTCCAGTATACTTTATTACTAATTACGTCCAACACTATCATCTATCAAAATTTTTTATTCGTTTGTATTCTTTTAGGGGACGAGATATATAGGGGTCGAGATTAAATAAATATAAATAAATAATATTGTCGAACAAATTACACAGCGCCATCCAGCCCCAAATTAAGCGAAGCTTGTGTTATGGTTACTAGACCACTGATGAACATACGTAAATACATTTTTTTTTGTAAATATATACTTATTATACATAGAAAATACCCTGACCAAGGCAAACAGGCATGTTCATGCACATAAAGGTTTGTACTGTGTGGGAATCGAACCCACGAGCGTTGGTGTCAAAGTAGCGTAACAGCGCGTTCCACCACTGCGCCACCGAGCTCGTCAATTGGATTGAGTGTTACCGGGTGACAGCAGACATTGACAGTCAGAGACGATAAACGCCGCTGATCGATTCAAGACGATGACAGCTGAAGACAGTTGGCGATTGTAAACGATGACCGTCGTGAAAATATTGTCGCTCATCCATAAGCACTTTTTGTTTGTCGCTGATCGATTCAAGACGATGACAGCTGAAGGCAGTTGGCAATTGTAAACGATGACCGTCGTGAACATATTGTTGCTCATCCATAAGCACTTTTTGTTTGTCGCTGATCGATTCAAGACGATGACAGCTGAAGACAGTTGGCGATTGTAAACGATGACCGTCGTGAATATATTGTCGCTCATCCATAAGCACTTTTTGTTTGTCGCTGATCGATTCAAGACGATGACAGCTGAAGACAGTTGGCGATTGTAAACGATGACCGTCGTGAATATATTGTCGGTCATCCATAAGCACTTTTTGTTTGTCGCTGATCGATTCAAGACGATGACAGCTGATGACAGTTGGCGATTGTAAACGATGACCGTCGTGAAAATATTGTCGCTCATCCATAAGCACTTTTTGTTTGTCGCTGATCGATTCAAGACGATGACAGCTGAAGACAGTTGGCGATTGTAAACGATGACCGTCGTGAATATATTGTCGCTCATCCATAAGCACTTTTTGTTAAACCACTGGTGTTTTATTGCTTTATCATCAAAAAACAATCTGGGGTCACGTCATAACTTTTTCTTGTCATTAGGTATATGTAACTCAATCTGAGAGTTACCAAGTTTTGTTTCGTGCCATTCCACTGACGAAGCCATAAAAAAGTTCCCAAACAACATTATGAACTTCGGTCTTATACCTCAGTAGGTAGAATCTTCTGGATTTAATTTCTAAGTGCAAAATAATGGAGTTCGAGTGAGTCATACAAATTAGATTGCTTCGCTGGAGAAGCTTAGGATTCATCGGCTTTATACGGGATACGGCAAGTTCTGAAGATATTACATACACAAGACCAGTTGAGAATGCGCAAGCTTGCATTGCCAGAGGAACACCTTGCTCGTCAATTATATAACAATTATTATTTTTTATTTTTATTTGTCGGTTATATTGACCTTGTTCCTTAAGAGATAGGAACGGTGTTCCTGAACATTCCTATTCTACTTTTTTATGCTGTATCCGAATCTTAAGTCAAAATTCGAATATTCGAAAAAAAGCGACAGACAAACACACAGACAAACGCACAGACAAACATATAGAATTCATATAGGAGCGGTGTTCCTGAAAATACAAGTTGAGAAAAGACAGGAATCTCTTCTAAATCTTAATAAATATATGCCAGTTGAACAAGTGATAGTGGATAAAGAACTTGTCTATTAATCGTCTGGTTTCGAATGCTGGTGTGGGTATGTACCACAAATACCACATATACGGATTTATGCATGTATTTGTAATTATTAACTACGGTACCAGGAAATTGTGTTATGAAAGACGTGAAGAAAGGACTGGTCCTCCCTGTGGCTGGAGGTCTGGCGGCAGTCGTTCCAGGTCAAAATGCTAGGGCAAAAGTTTTAGGTAGCGGATCTCGCCAAGGATTGGCAATATCAATTATTAAACGTAATTATCCACTTTAGGAAGAATAATCATACTTAATAATATGAATAGTAATAACTTATAACTTCATGCCAAATCCCTTACGGGGTAGGCAGATAATAGTAATAATGATGAAATAATATTTTGCAATTTGGGGATACACCCAGTGAGTGGAGAGCTACCGCCAGTCGAAAGTAACAATCAGATATGATAGTTATGGCAGGCGTATGTAATAGCCAAGCACCGATATTTTTTATTCATTATTTGCCTTTAGACCCTCACGGGCACTTAGACACGTCTTACATTTTCAATATTATATCTTATTAATTTTATAAGTTTTTCTCTTTTTAGGGTTCCGTACCCAAAGGGTAAAATGGAACCCTATTACGGAGGCTCCGCTGTCCGTCCGTCCGTCCGTCCGTCCGTCCGTCCGTCCGTCCGTCCGTCCGTCCGTCTGTCACCAGGCTGTATCTCATGAACCGTGATAGTTAGAGAGTTGAAATTTTCACAGATGATGTATTTCTTTTGCCGCTATAACAACAAATATTAAAAAATAGAATAAAATAAATATTTAAGGGGGCTCCCATACAACAAACGTGTTTTTTTTGCCGTTTTTGTAGATAATGGTACGGAACCCTTCGTGCGCGAGTCCGACTCGCACTTGGCCGATTTTTTAATCTACCAGCATTTCAAATGACCTTTGGCGAACAAGAACTGTCAAAAGAAACTTGCAAATATATGTCTTTTTCTTTTTCAAATCATCTATACATATTACAATAAATATATATAGTGTGTATATAGTGATATCAAGTGGTACAATTAAAGTTATATTAATGTATGTACTCAATCATTACCATAAATCCCTGTCAGCTAGATATTCATCGATTCTATAATAGCCCTTCTTACACAGAGTATTTTTGATGTGTTGTTTAGGGTTCCGTTCCCCAAAGGGTAAAACGGAACCCTATTACTGAGACTCCGCTGTCCGTCCGTCCGTCCGTCCGTCCGTCTGTCACCAGGCTGTATCTCATGAACCGTGATAGTTAGACAGTTGAAATTTTGACAAATGATGTATTTCTGTTACCGCTATAACAACAAATACTAAAAAATAGAATAAAGTAAATATTTAAGGGGGCTACCATACAACAAACGTAATATTTTTGCTCGTTTTTGCTCGATATTGATAACGGCAACAGGTAGACGTTTGAAATGTTCACAGAATATTTAGTTATATATTCACTTTAAGAATAAAGAATTAAATTAAAATAAAACAAATATTTATTTCATACAACAAACGCGATTTTTTTGCCGTTTTTATAGATAATGGTACGGAACCCTTCGTGCGCGAGTCCGACTCGCACTTGGCCGATTTTGAACATATTGTCAGGCATGGATTTTCAGGTAATTTATTATAGAATCGAATACAGTTTACAACAAAAGATCTATTAGTCTTAGCAAGCTGATGTACTGGTATACGCAATCTATTCCTCCAGCCCTCATTACAGTACCACAATCATTTCCCTACACATTCGCAATAATTCTAATACCAAGACTCCTGGATATATTCTTCCATCCATACTCCCAGGAGAGGGTCACGGCGTACAACATTGCATCAATCTTCTCAAAGGGGCCTCTGCGCGTTGGATCCATATCTCCGCACACGCCTGTCGAATGACCGGAATTAAAATCCATGAAATGATTAATAATAAGTTACATGCCGGTTGAAATACGAGTACTTTGCTGCATGTATATATCAAAAGTAACCCGTATGGGGTTGCAGTAATGGATACTATATTCAACATACTCGTATATTTGGGTTATAGAGATTTTTTCACTATAATCACGAAACATATTCAAATTTACAAACAAACTAGACTCCTTGAAAAGTAAGATGTCATTAAGGATGATGCAATGTCACATAATATAACCAAAATATTGAAAGTCAAAACTTTGAAACAATCCTACTAATATTATAAATGCTAAAGTTTGTATGTATGGATGGATGTTTGTTGCTCTTTCACGCTTAAACGGCTGAACGGATTTGAATGAAATTTGGCACGTAGATAGATTATGATTTGGATTAACACATAAGCTACGTTATTTGACTTCACGCGGGCGGAGCCGCGGGCAGCAGCTAGTACAATATATTGATTTTAACAATAAAAGTGACCCGCAGTGCATCTTGTGGCGCCTGTTGGTGAGTCAACATCGCAGGGTACAGTGCAAGGACTGCAATTCAGGTATATCTCAATATCTTCATAACACCAGTTCCCAAAACCACACCTGTAATATTTTACAACCTCGTAGGTACTAAGATCGCACAACCTTTAGAAAATATTTGCGATGGCGGACAAGTTATAAGTTACTAGCGATAATAGAAGAAAATATTATCGCTAGTAACTTTTTGATATAGGGCGCATCATATCGGCCTGTCTGGGGAAGTATGTACCTCCACCTCACAGAAAATCGCAGCCAAATAACAAGTCCCTAGAGGGTTGTTGTGTTCCTGCGTGTGAGCGGGGTCACCAGTAAGCTCCCAAGGAGTTGCTGTGTAAGTTGCAGAGGAGGCATCGCGCGAGTGATACTTAATATATTACAAACGTTCATAGGTTACGGTACCCGGTACTTTGCATCAGGTGGGCCGTATGCTTGTATGCCCCCCCACGTAGTATAAAAATAAAATCAAGCATACGGCCTGCCGGTAAACAGTCACCGTAGCCTATGGTAATTTGCAACACCAGGGGTGTCACTCATGCGTTACCGACCCTCTAAAAACCTATTCACGTATTTCTTGAAGAATCCATGCTGTATTCCCTTGGAAAAACCTCGGCTGGGAGCTCATTCCACAGCTTGAGAGTTCTCGGAAGAAAACTTCTCTGGAACCGCACAGTACGAGACCATTGCGGTTCCAGTTGAAACTTCTTGCAATGATGGTACGATCCGAGAGATCCGGAACGCTTTCTGGATCGCTACTGGGGCAATTAATATCACTCGTGCAATGGCACACAGCATTTCCTTAGGAGCTTACTGGTGACTTCGCTCACACGCATGAACACAACAACACATAATACGCACAGAGATAGATGAACCCATCCATAGGCAGGCTGCTGTTGACGTTGCTTAATCTGCGCATTCGGTTAGAATGACATGCACAACGACGTCATCGAGCTCTCACAATTTATATATTATATAAATAGGATAAAATACATAACGCTATTTAGCTGCAAAATTAGCAATATATGCTAGTTTTTTCTTTATTGTTAATACATACTAATGACTTATATAAAAACTAACTAAAACTCCCCGACTGAGACAGTTATGTGCACAAACACATTTGTTTATGTACACAAATAATTGTCTCATATGGGAATCGAAACCACAAACTTTGAGGATAAAACCTATAATGTAATATATATAATAATATTTGATTATAATATAAGCATAATTTAATTTTGTACGCCATAATTGGTAAACATGTCGATCGAATTGTATCTAACATACATGTTAATTACCATGTTTATGGAAATAAATATACTATTCTAAGACTGTTACATGTCTGGAGCCATACACATGTAATGGGATATGTTTAATAAGTAACAAGTTGAGGGTAAGATGAGACGGATAATCTGTTTGTCGCAATCTTCCAGGTATGTATTATTTGGATGTATACTTTAAATTATAGCTATTATAGCTCTATATTATATAGGCTATCTACTCACCACTCTCATTCGCCAGAGCTACATTTACTGGCAGCGTTGGTGGAAAGCTAAGGTTGATTTTTTCTTTATAGATATTGCCTTATGTTAGTCCACGCGAAACAAATAAAATTACAAGCCTAATTACAGCATTTAATTTTGACCGTAATTACTATACTTAGTTATTAGATTCAGGCGTTATTTTGCTAAAGTCAAATTTACAAGCAATTTGATCTTACAAAGCAGGTCAAATCAAATTGCATACTATGCTTACGAGTACATCTTCTTTTCGCAAATTTATAAAAACAACAATAGCATACATCCAACTTGGGCGATGCCCGCCAACAATGTGTTTGGTTTCATATTTTTACAATTTTAACTCATGTTAGTGGCGCCACTGAAGCAGTTTCCTGTCCAATGGTACCAACTATTAAAAGAGTCACATTAAAACTAATAAATTAAGAATTGAACTTGTCAACGCTTAAATAAATTAAAACCGCATTATTTAAAAAAAGACACGAAACGCGAGCGGCTGTTGTGGATTCGTGGACTGACGCCAGTGAATTGTAACAGCTATATATTGTCAGTTTTTATAAAATTCTCAATTAACTTAGAATTTAAAAATTTACTAGGAAAATGAAATCAATCGAATCGAATTTTTTTAGGTTTATTTGCTGATATTTTCCAACTATGACTACGGTATTTGTTTACAGATAAATAAAGGTCTCTTACTCTATCTGGAAACACGCACCCCCTTTTGTCTAGCAACTGCAAATAGACTATTGGAAATTAAATTTCAATACTCATTCTCACAACTTGCTCGCTGCTGTACGATCCTACGTAAAGATGGACTCCGTTTTAGTGTCGAGCGACATGAATGGAGGCAACAAATATACTTTCAAACAACTTCTCTTAACAATGGTACAACCAACTAATCTATATTGCGAAACAGTTTGTTTGAACACGCTAATCTCTAAAATTTCCATTCGGATTTGGAAAGTTCTTTATGCATTTAATAGTGCAATTCTTGAGAAAGGTTATTCAACAGCGTACGACACCCTTAGAAGCCGAGTAAAAAGAAATTAAGTAGAAAGGGTTGCCACGGAATACCGGATACGCGCGAAAGAAGTCGTAGGATGCAGCTAGTTATTAGTATAATTGGTTGGTTACGGTACGATAGTTCGTAGAACACACAATGACAGACAAAGTCCCTTCTTATAGGTTCACTATCACATCTAAGCTTGATATCATTCAGGTAACTTGCAGTAAAACAACTTAAGCTCCCAGGGCAACGAACCACTGAAGTGTATCTCATAAGCGATGTAATATACTCCCTTCGTACTTATTTTATATGATTTTAAACCCAGGAATGACATTAAACCTCGACACTCATGACTTGTTCTCTACTTGTCCCAGGTGAAATTTAGCTAATAAACTTCTGGAGTCAATAAAAGAAACGCGACAGACGAATGGCGTTTGAGCTCTCTGTTTTAACGTTTCGTATAGTAATTACGGCCGAGTAGAATAACGAACAAACATGTTATTTTATCCTTTCCGTGATACAGATCGCCTTTTAGCTAATGGGATTTCAAACATAAATAGTTAAGATGTGCACGTACTTACGTTTTATGTTATGTGACAGGCAGAAGCGTAATGGTTTTTTAATGTTTGTACACGCGATATTTTATCTCTTTGTCCCTTACTTTGTTAAGACCATAACCTTTAGAAAGTATAAAAGTTAGCGGATAAGTTAGGTGTAGTAGCGATAATGTTTTCAAATTGCTTAGTCAATAAAGGTAGAAGTAATGGCTCTCATGTATGCATGTACTTTGGTTTCTACATTAATTAAGCACGCAAGTTTAGCAGTGTCGACCACAGCCCGTCTTTTTTTTATATAACTTCGAGAGACATTCATTTTTTATATAACATTAAGTAAGTAAGTAATACTATAATAAAGTTCGCACAATACCATCTCTGTTGCTAATACAACTCCTTAGGAGTTTACTGGTAGCTCTATGTACTGATACGGGTACAACCCTATGGATAAGTTTAGACATTTTGAGTTACTCCGTGGTCAAAACGCACGGTTAGTCGTCGGTTTCAACTATTTTTGATAGATGACAGCTGTTAAGCCAAGTTAATACAGTTTGGGTGTAAGGAAGAATAGGAAAACACATCCCAAAAAACAAATAACAACTCCCAGACAGTTGTAATTTGGCTGCGATTTTCTGTTCAGCCCGCAGAAATTGGCTACCTATTAAGAACACCTCCAAGATTTATTGTGTTCCTGCGAGTGAGGTTGTCTAATGAGTTGCTGTGCTAGTGGCAGGGCTGGCAACTGGCTTCTTGTATTGCAAGCGTTAATAAGCAACGGCAAGCACTTTACACATAAGGTGGGCCGTACCCTTGTATGTCTTCCGACGTAGTATAAAAAAAGCTTAATGATCTTACCAGCGGTGTGTATCAAGATACTGCTTAACTTTCCCAATAAAATCGAAGTGAAATGAAATTTGGAATTTAGGTCTGAAGAAGCGAAGCCGAGGTAATGGGGCCAACGATATAGCGCCTTGAAGATGTTGATTTCTAAGGTTTCCCTTGGAAACCGGGAAATTAAATTTAGTAAAGTAAAATGAAAATAAAATGGACAAGCGGGACATAGCCTCGCGCACAGAGTTCCGTAGGTTATATGGGTATAGTTAAATTGGTTCATAATTTTCAGTGATTTATTAGATCATTTTTTGAATCATATGTCAACTTTCGTTGATTATACATGAATTGGTTCCAATCACAAACCAAGGAACCGCATCATTGTGTGGAAAAAGCCGAAAAATAACGCGATGTTGGTCCGCGAACTGGCCAATGAGAGCTATTCGTTCTACTCTAAAGGTATAGCGTATCAAAGCAGCACATCGCGAAAAGCACCTCCACCTCATAAATAACCACAATCAAATAATACTCCCTGAAGAGTTTTTGTGTTCCTGCGAGTGAAAAACACTCCGACCAAGATAAACATATGTATTCATACACACAAGGTTTACCCTGTGTGTGTTTCATGTAAACGTTACTATGGGTAAATTGGACCTCCATCAAAAAGATGTTGAAACCAACTTGAAGACACTACATTGCTCTACTATCACGAGAACTACTAAATTTAGGCTATATACCTACTGAGTCATCGCGATGCCAAGCGTAGAATAGTCACATAGCATATTGAGCTCTATCTCTGCAACAGAAGAAAATTATGTATTATACATAATTTTCTACTGAGACTAAGAATGCGATCAAAGCGACCTGCTTTGATCGGCCGTCTACTTTTATATTGATAGAAAATTGCGCATTATGGTGGTATACATATACACAATTCTTCTGCCCCTGTGCGTGTCCGAAATTTTTTTCTAAACGGTGGACCTCACTCCATTAAGGTTTAATGTCAATTCAAAGTATCTATTACTACAAAACGGCAATTTCATACTTTAACCCCTATTATCAAGTAAGTACACATATTTAACGACGACGATATAAGATATATGAATACATTATCGCAATATCGCCGCAATCGATAGTTATCGTTCCATCTTAATCTGATCCACAGTAATCCCTTTCAACTTAAGCCTAGAACATACCAATATCTATTAGTGATCCACAACTACGGACTAACAGATGTTGTTATGCGAAGACACGGCCATGCTAACCTGTACGTGATGTTGCGTACAAACTAACATATTCACCCGCTTACAATCTTATCACATTGACGTAAGTGTCAATTTTCTGTAACCTCAGAATCATATCCTACGCCATTGTTTACAATATATCTTCGAGCTAAACAAGAATTGTTTCATTGAACTTGGCGTATTTTGGCGCGTAATCATGTGTTTTGACGCTTGTATAGTCTGCTCTTTTAGAACCCTGTGTTGCCATCACAAACGATGATGATCGCGGTAGAAATAGTGCAATGCGAATTGCGAACGAATACGGTCGCTTCCCATCACACAGCACAGTCACGAATATTAATTCGCGTATTAAGCGGCTGCGGCTCACCGTCGCTATGGGTTCCCAACAACTGATAGCCAACGAGTTCTTGGCGTTCAAACACACACACTATGGACGAAGTCAGCATCATGCGCATCTGTAAGTCTTCAGTGAAGATGGGATTTGCAGTGGCAATATGCTACTGTTCAAGACGCTGGGCAAGACCGCGGAGATGCCGTCACGCTGGAGGGATGGAGGAAAGAGAGAGATGTCATCAGTCTTTTGAAGTTGACCGATCCAGACAACGTGCCTTCCTTCGAGAAGGACTTACACAAGCCGCAATCTGTCACCCTGGAACACGTCCATGTTGGTACGCTGCTGAAGGGCATCAGAATTCATGAAGGAAGAATTCTGTCAGGAGGGAATCTTGTTTCGTCTGTTCCGAAGACGGTTGCCTAACGGCATGTCGCTCACTCCACATGGAATTAGTATAAGTTAAGTTTATATTGTTATTTATATTTTAAATTAAGGTATGTATTTATGGACCCGTGTTGTAAACCCTGTTGTTTGAAATAAATGATTATTCAATTAAATTAGATATAGTAGTTTTTGGCGTAAATGTCTCTCTGTCAATTTTGATTTAAAACTACCATTTTATATCTATCTATAACTTCACGCCAAATCCCTTGCGGGGTAGGCAGAGAGAACCGAGCGCCACGTGACTCGATCCTTACATATCTCACTCGCTTCTTTAACATTCATTGCTCTTCTCATGCACGCATGCCGGTTTCTAGGGCTCCTGACATCACCTTCTGATAGAACATGACCAATTTGGTCATGGTAGGTAAGTCTTGGCCTTCCCCGGCTCCTACATACTTCCACTTTTGCATTGTATATCTGCTTCGTCATTCTTTCATCTTGCATTCTTTCTACATGCCCGAACCATCGGAGCATGCCTCACTCTTATTTTAACACCGACGCTCTCTTTCAGACCAACTCTATTTCTAACATCATCATTGCGAATACGGTCTACAAGCCTTACGCCACAAATTTTGCGCAGCGCTCGCATTTCAACCGCGTTTATTCTACTTTCATGCTCTTTCTGCCATACCCAACTCTCGCTTCCATAAGTTAGCGTTGGGACCAACACTGCATTGTGTATAGCGAGTTGTGCCTTCTGGCTCAGGATTTTACTGCAAAGAAGTTTTCCCAACGCTCCATTCACACTATTCCCAGCACTCACTCGTCTTTCCACATCTGCGGTGTACCTTCCATCCCTGCTGAAAGCGCATCCAAGATATACAAACTCATCCACTTGTTCCAACACTTCATCATCAATCGTAATCCTTACATTAGTTCTGGATTCTTCTCTTTCAAATACCATTATCTTTGTTTTCTTCGCATTCAGTAGTAAGCCTTTCTCCATACAGTCGTCTTTCATCGCTGTGACCAGTGTTTGCAGTTTAGATGGTGTATCTGCTAATAGCACGGCATCGTCTGCATACAGCAGACAGTTCACCACTTGGTCACCCATGCGCAATCCCACATTCGTTGACCTTATTCTCTGCAGACAACTATCGAGATACAGGATAAACAGCCTAGCAGATAGCATGCAACCCTGTTTGACACCAATTTTGACATCAAACCAGGGTGACATGCCACCGTCTATCCGCACACATGCTGAGCAATCCTTGTAAGTGGACTGCACAGCACGGAGCAGTGAACCGTCAATCCCATATCTCGGCAATATGCCCCACAGTTCCTTTCGCCCAACCCTATCAAAGGCTTTCTCAAGATCCACAAAACCGCAGAAAACCTTCCGGTCTATGGCCAGATGCTTCTGTACGATATTGCGGAGCGAGAAAACTTGGTCCGTACATCCCCTTCCATTTCGGAAATCTCCTTGTGCGTCCCACAGCATTTCATCGGATTTCACCCTCATTCTCCTTTCAATCACCTTTCCATATACTTTTGCTGCTAAGCTGATCAAACTGATGGCCCTATAGTTGGCGCAGTCCATGCGTGATCCCTTGCCTTTATACAAGGGCACGATGACTGCGCGTCTCCAGTCCATTGGGACCCTTCCAGTTCTCCAGCATAGGTTGCATAGGTACCAGAAGGCGTCCCGGACGTAAGTGCCACCTAATTTGATCATTTCAGCTGTGATCAGATCAATTCCCGCTGATTTTCCATTTTTCAAGCTTCGTATCGACCATTCGATCTCATCCATAGTTATGCCTTCGTCGGACGCCGTCAACGTGGAGTAAGCATCCGACTCACTCTCATTGCCAGCGTCCGAGGCATACTCATACATTTCCTCAAAATATTCACTCCACCGTTCTAACACTTCCTGAGTGTTCGTAAGAATGACACCAGCTTTAGACTTTATCTTATCCATTCTGGATGCCGACGAACCACTCCGAGACTTCTTTACCTCTCTCCAAAAGAGTTTGGTATTTGCCTCGAAGTTTTTCGTCAGCCTCTCTTCCTCATTCATAATTTGTCTTTCACGCTTCTCTTTCACTAAAGCCTTGGTTTCATTCTTGCATAGACGGTACATTTCTTTCTTCTTTTCTCTCATATTTTCATTTAAAGGCAAAGATGATACGTAATCCAGCCACGCTTTCCTCTTTCTTGCTACGGAGGATTCAACCTCCGCATCCCACCAGGCATCTCCTTTCGCTGTTTTACGTCTCTTTGTGCATCCACAAGCTTCTTTTGCACTATCCACCATACTTTCTTTCAAAACTTTCCAACAATCATCCACATCTGAGTCGGAGAGGCTTGCATTTGCAAGTCTCTCACTTACCAGATGCACATACATTCTCCTTACACTTTCATCTTGCAATTTTTCGCTCATTATCCTTTCATGATCTCCGAAAGGGATACGCACTCGCCAGTGCCTCCACTTCCTAAAAAGGCCCACAAACCGGCTTACCACCAGGTAGTGGTCCGTCTCAAGAGTGGGGCCTCTAAAGGCTCTTGTATCCATTAAAACATTTCGGAGACGTCTATCTATTAAAATCAAATCAATCACACTTTTTTGATCATTCCTTCTCCATGTATACGTGTGAATATCCTTATGATGAAATAAAGTATTCGACACGAGGAGGCCTCGTTCCATACATAAATCTAGTATTGACTTACTTGCTTCGTTCACTCTCTTATCTCCATACGGACCAAGAACAGCTTCATAGCTGTATCGCTTGGTCCCAACCCATCCATTCAAGTCTCCACACATAATCACTCTTTCATTCCCTTCAGCTAAGTCCAGAACATCCCTCACAGACTCCCAAAACTTCTCCAGTTCTTGAGCACACGCTGAGCTTACGGGAGCGTATGCTGCAACCAAAAATACTCGCGTGATGCCCAGTTTAATACGAACCCAGAGAAGTCTAGGCCCTACCAAACAGTAATCTCTTACACCAGTGGCTAAGCGAGAGGAGAGTACGACACCTACACCAGCACTGGCATGATCGTCCCGGTCTACACCAGACCATAGGGCCATCATACCACCGGGCAGATCATCGGTGTCGCTTTCCTTGCGCTTAGTCTCTGTCACACATAAAGCATCCAAACGTCTATCATTCATTACGTCTATCAGTTCATTCGTCTTATCTTTCAATCCACCTCTCACATTCCACGTGCCTATGCGGCACTCGGCTCCCTTCGTCCCGCCGGAATTGGCGCTGCGTGGTGGTGTAGTGGACCTCAGCGCGACCCACCCTACCTACCTACTGCTTTTGCCTCGGGATGTAAACGGAATGAAACCTATGTGGATGTAGTGGGCATGCATGCAGCACGCCTAAGCCTACTTACCGATATGCCTATTGGGCCCTACCTAACTTAATGGACTGGAGCGTGTCCAGCTTATCTGCCTACTATTATTGTCACTACCTACTATTTAACTACACCTACTGCTACTGATGAATCCTACCTAAATCTATTGCTATTTTGTTATTATTATCTTACCTAATGAACTAAACGTTTCTGCCTTGCTAAGCTCTACAAATCTTCCCTACCTAATGTCCTAACTTCCCTACTTATGTGCCTAACCTATACTTCTTTAATGTACCTGTCCTAAGATCTACATATGTGTTTAATATTACGTCCTACCTAGATAACATACTTATTTGTCTTATGCCCTACGTATGTCTAATATAAGACCTACCTAGATAACCTAATCTCAGTTTTAAGCTCTACCTATGCGTTTCGTGATCAAGCCCTACCTATGCTACCTAGTATCGTCTTATGTATTCTGTATTTACCTAAAGCCCTATCTTCCCAGCCTATGTACAGCTGAAATAACAGCTCTACTTCGATTTGTTGATATATATATATATATTGATGTAAGATATTTCGATGTTTTAGTGCCTAGTGTCGTATATACGAGTTAATAATGGAAATCCGCCCATAAGCTCGAGATTAGTCGAACTTTTATTTGCATGTGTGTGGGTTGTATTATAATATTTATATCGTGGCTTGTTTACCCTGGCCGGGATTTCCGACACACAGCTAAGGTCTTTGGAGCTGGTTTCTTCGCAAAGAAACAATGTATTTATATAAACATGTATTTGTGTGCGTACGACTTTATTTAATATTTGTTGTTGCAACTATTAGCCACTGCTCCAAGCCTTAAATATTCCAAGTCCATTGGTATAATTTATATATTATAAGTTATATGTGCGCATTATTGATTGTGTAAGAGCTCTTAAACCCTGATCGGGTTTTACCAATTAATGGGACTGGATGGGAGTGAATTGAATACACTCGGCGGATTGCCTTAACATTTTAAAGACATGTTAATTACTTTCTCGCTATACGAGCGAATTACAAGCTTATCGGAAATCAAAGTTTATTGACGCTTATAGCGTTCTTTTGCTTATTCACGCGGGACGTTAACGCGCAAGCTATGCTCTCGTGTTTATGGTATTCCAACCTTACTTTAAAGAACCTTCATCATTTATTGTAAAGTGTACGGTACCCAACCATATCAGTCGAGTGAATAACCGTCTGATATACGTGCTTTCAAACTGGTTACAGGCCCGACATGATCCGCCACGGACGCCCGACCAAAATTAATCGATGTTCAAAGCCACGGGGCTAAACACTGATTAATCTCTACCGCACACTATGATGTTACATTTACTGATATAAATATATCCTCTTTTTTTTCCAAAAAAAATAAAATGAGAGCGTTATATAGTCAAAATCGCGAGGTCCTTATACTACCAACCACCTTATTCAATAAACATTCAAACTCATGCGAACAAGCACTTATTTATAACCTAGTCGACAATGGATTCTATACGGAACCTTACAACTTAAATTCTCTAATCCTAAACCTAATTATCTAACAGAAACTATCGCGGATTCAAAGAAACAAGACCCGGGATGTGACCTAACGCCCTAACGCGAGTGTTTCTAAGGACGTTGTGTATAGATAGTTGTGTTATAAAATATATATATGTGTATATAACTTTGTGTAGACAGCCAACGGGCGTGTGTGTATCTGATCTCCTAGTTCTATGGCCCGTTAACTTCGAATGTGGCTCACGCAGACTCACGTGAGCCTAGATCTTCCGCAATTAATAAATTGCTCAAATCTAGGGATTCATAGTCGCCCCGACATTCGATAAATGTATGTGTACACTTCACCAGCGCTTTATTTTCGAGCTAGCAAAGCGTTTCCCTAGTGTAATGTGGGAAGATCTAGACACGGCTTACCTGTCCGTACTAAATCGTGTATTTGATTCTATACACTTCAAACTCCGCTCAGTTGTCACAGTCAGTTTACCACGGTGCTTGAAATGTGTCGATACTGCTTAATAACAAGCCACTTTAAAACAAACTATCGCGAATTTAAAGAAAACTATAAGAATTGGTTAACAAATCTTATAGCCTAATAGCCCAACGAATACTGATTGCTTAAGTTACAAAAGTACCAAGTTTTAAGAATTCCCGAAATACGTTTCGCCTCACCGTCAGTATTGGCTATTGTGTCAAGTCTCAACGATTCACATTCCTATATAGTCCACGACAAAACCCCGCGTACTTCACCCCCGTAAAACCCGCCACGCCGATCTGTGTTTAAACGCAAGGTTCCGTACACATTCTCCACTCCAGACTAGGCCTTACAACTAACTTAATTTACCGAATAATGCATAATTTACACATGCTAATTAACTGTGATTAGTACCAAATTTTAGATCTTATTCTAAATACCCGAATAAACTCCAGACTGAGTCTGTCTGTCACACCCAAGGACTGTTCCTTGGGGCAGAAATTGCGTCGAACCACTTGTAATCCAATTATTCTCAAACATCTATTACTCGTTATAATTATTTCCAACAGATCGTTTAGATCTTGTATTCATTGTCAATTTTCGAATTTCACCAAAACATCAACATATCTTACGTGGTTTTGTTCTATAGCCTTGGGTAACCCTAATTTGATTGCATAGCTCGACGGGCTCGGTGCCTGCTAACAAAAAAATAATGGTTTGCACATGTGCGCACAGCCACGTTGCTTTCGACCATACAACAATCTTAAGGAATTTTAAACCATTCCAATTTTGAATAATATTACGCAATCTTATTATCGATAAGATGTGCTGGTACCATTACAACCTCCCCCTTGAGATGTTGAATAACGTGTAAATGTTAGACTGCATCCTCACAAGATATAACCTCCTCCATCAGTAAGGAGCAAAAGAATTAACCCATAACTCCCGTCTTGATAAATTCTACATAGCTTTAATGGTTTCCCGTCTCTAACTTGAATACCTCCTAAACTCCAATGACACTAAACCTTAACCACAGTAATCCTTTCTTTCCTGCCACCATAGTACCGCGCTATATTAATCGTATTATAATTACCTTTAATTTCTCGCGTATTTGGATTTATCAATGTGTAACAGTTGGCATATGGTATCGCTCCAATCTCGTACGGCCCACTATATAGTAATGCGAACTTTTTAGTCAATTTGTGCGCCTTATCAGACTTAGGTACTGTCCGCAACTTAACTAAATCACCGATTTGGTAAGTTACCAACCTATTTACTTTATCAAAACGTTTGGCTCGCTGTCCTGCCATCTTACGTGCATATTCGCTTACCTGTGCGCAGATCGACTCTACATTGACTGTCTTCGTTTCTATATTCAAATACCTATCAGTACTCAACTCTGCCCTTTCTCCATATACAACCTCATTATATGATCCACTAAACTGCCTTTAGTCAAAATAGCCAAATCATCTAAGAAGCTCAAACAATAACTTCTAGCTTCGCTTCCTAGTATAATATCCATCGCACGTGAAAGGGATCTAACAGATGTTTTCAATCCTTGTGGTAAACGGTTGTACACATAACTTTTCCCCGACACTACAAACCCTGTGTACTGTTTAGATTCCTCGGTCAACGGTACACTAAAATATGCATCCTTTATACCTAATACTGCTAAATAATCTATCTTGTAACCTGACTGTAAAATTTCACTAGCCAAAGGAGCACACTCTGTTCCTCCCACCATTCGAGAGTTCAATTCCCGGGCATCAAGCAAAACTCTAACGGAACCGTCCTTCTTAATTGTGTACGTCAATGGGCTACTGTAAGCCGTATGCGCTCTACTAATGACGCCTAACGCTTCCAATTCCGAAATCTTATTCTGTACTTCCTGGCGGTACGCATGTGGAATTGGATAGGATCGTTTTATGAATGGTGTTTCGTCTTTCATTTTAATTTCATGAACGTATTTATGAATTACCCCTGGCCTATCGGAAAACACCTCCTTATTCTTAACCAAAACTTCTTGCAATTTATTCCTATGCTCTACCGGTAATTCCAACTTAGATACATACTCTCTTATTTGCTCTATGGTATAACCATTCTTACTTGTGGTAAGTACAAAGTTACATCGTTCATTCATACCCTCGTTATCAATCATATGTACCTCACTAGTACGCTCTCCATACGTCACTGATAATGTTCCTGAACTGCTACAAGAGATACACGCCTTTACTGTCGTCAACCAGTCATAGCCTAAAATCATTTCTTTCGGCAACTTATTTAAAACTAACATAGGCGTATCTACAACACGCTCATTGATTTCTAATGGTAAAATTATTAACCTGTTGACCTTTTCTTTACTAACACCAAAAGCTCCAACAACGTTAACCGCTGGTATGGGGATGTCTGGCCACTGCCTACCCCCTGCCGAAATCTGCTCGAATATATCACCTCTTATACACGTCACCTCACTTCCCGTATCAATTAAAGCAGTCACTTCTAAACCTTGTATTGTCACTTTTATCTCAGGCAAAGAAACCTGTTATCTTTAAAATAACATTAGAGATCTCTTAGAAAACCCATCGGATTGCCCGCGTCTCGACCATTAAATTTAGGTAGTGTCTGTGTAAATTTATAGACACACACTGGTCTCGTCTCAACTGAACTACTTCCAAAATCACGCCTACTGGTTCCCGGAAGGGAAATAGTCTCCCCCTGGTCTGATAAAGAGTTCAGATTATTAGACTCCAGCCCACTATCTGGCGTTGTGATGTTAACTGAGGTCTGTCTTTCTTCTAATGCTATCAATCTCTGTAGTATACTTTGTAATAAATCATTGCTCAACTCGTTTTGGACCCCCGATCTAGTCTTGCGAGATCGTCGCCCGGCCATAATAACTAACGTACACACAACCGTCTAAACTAACCGTACTAAAACTAACTTCCAATCTACCACACTCTTATGCAAACGTTCACACCCCAGTCGTTTCAATAGTCCAGAATCCCTTTTTTTGTAATACGAGTATAACAAAATACCAACCCTAACTCACTTGAAACCGAAACAAGTGGTAACCATAAAATTGACACTTAAACCGAACCCAATACTCTTGTTTCCACAAAAAAAAATCTGACCTGTTCACAAAACATGTTGCTTATGAGAGTCTCAAAATGTTTTATTATTGCCATATGTCGGTTTCACGGAAACCCAGAGAGACCTTTTGCTCACTCTAAATTACAAAAAATTCTGACCTGCTACGCAAGCCGTAGCCTAAAACAAGTTGAAATGTAAAGTTTAACGATCGTTAACTAGCTAACCAATTGAATGCTCGTTTCGATGAAAATTCTATATACCTTACGCTATGCAGCGACCACACCGCTAACCTTAACTAATTTTTGTATGCTTGTTTCAAAGATAAATCTATCTACTTTATGTTAAGTAAATAAATTTACAGAACCGATAACTAACAACCAATTTGTATATTCGATTGCTAACTTTTATTTTCCTCTTGCCTGATGGCAAATGCACACCGCTGTCTATGAATATATCAGTTACTATTCTAAAAGGCAACCACTTATTGAACCCTGGTTATATAGCTTGAATGCTAGTTTTCTTTTTACTCTTATGTTGTGTTTATGCTTAAGCTCGCCTGATGCTAAGCAGTTACCGCAAACTTATCTACATAGCCAATATGCTTGTCATATGAAACCAACCTCGCCTGATGTAACACAGTTACCGCAAACTATCTACATAGCCAATATGCTTGTCATATGAAACCAAACCTCGCCTGATGTAACACAGTTACCGCAAACTATCTACATAGCCAATATGCTTGTCATATGAAACCAACCTCGCCTGATGTAACACAGTTACCGCAAACTATCTACATAGCCAATATGCTTGTCATATGAAACCAACCTCGCCTGATGTAACACAGTTACCGCAAACTATCTAAATAGCCGATATGCTTGTCATATGAAACCAAACCTCGCCTGATGTAACACAGTTACCGCAAACTATCTAAATAGCCGATATGCTTGTCATATGAAACCAAACCTCGCCTGATGTAACACAGTTACCGCAAACTATCTAAATAGCCGATATGCTTGTTATTATGAAACCGACCTCGCCTGATGTAACACAGTTACCGCAAACTATCTAAATAGCCGATATGCTTGTCATATGAAACCAAACCTCGCCTGATGTAACACAGTTACCGCAACCTATCTAAATAGCCGATATGCTTGTTATTATTATATAAATTACGTTGTGTTTAGCCGTAGTAACTACTTGTCTTCGATCCTTGCTCACGAGCACCAGATGTAGTGGGCAAGGCGCGACCCACCCTACCTACCTACTGCTTTTGCCTCGGGATGTAAACGGAATGAAACCTATGTGGATGTAGTGGGCATGCATGCAGCACGCCTAAGCCTACTTACCGATATGCCTATTGGGCCCTACCTAACTTAATGGACTGGAGCGTGTCCAGCTTATCTGCCTACTATTATTGTCACTACCTACTATTTAACTACACCTACTGCTACTGATGAATCCTACCTAAATCTATTGCTATTTTGTTATTATTATCTTACCTAATGAACTAAACGTTTCTGCCTTGCTAAGCTCTACAAATCTTCCCTACCTAATGTCCTAACTTCCCTACTTATGTGCCTAACCTATACTTCTTTAATGTACCTGTCCTAAGATCTACATATGTGTTTAATATTACGTCCTACCTAGATAACATACTTATTTGTCTTATGCCCTACGTATGTCTAATATAAGACCTACCTAGATAACCTAATCTCAGTTTTAAGCTCTACCTATGCGTTTCGTGATCAAGCCCTACCTATGCTACCTAGTATCGTCTTATGTATTCTGTATTTACCTAAAGCCCTATCTTCCCAGCCTATGTACAGCTGAAATAACAGCTCTACTTCGATTTGTTGATATATATATATATATTGATGTAAGATATTTCGATGTTTTAGTGCCTAGTGTCGTATATACGAGTTAATAATGGAAATCCGCCCATAAGCTCGAGATTAGTCGAACTTTTATTTGCATGTGTGTGGGTTGTATTATAATATTTATATCGTGGCTTGTTTACCCTGGCCGGGATTTCCGACACACAGCTAAGGTCTTTGGAGCTGGTTTCTTCGCAAAGAAACAATGTATTTATATAAACATGTATTTGTGTGCGTACGACTTTATTTAATATTTGTTGTTGCAACTATTAGCCACTGCTCCAAGCCTTAAATATTCCAAGTCCATTGGTATAATTTATATATTATAAGTTATATGTGCGCATTATTGATTGTGTAAGAGCTCTTAAACCCTGATCGGGTTTTACCAATTAATGGGACTGGATGGGAGTGAATTGAATACACTCGGCGGATTGCCTTAACATTTTAAAGACATGTTAATTACTTTCTCGCTATACGAGCGAATTACAAGCTTATCGGAAATCAAAGTTTATTGACGCTTATAGCGTTCTTTTGCTTATTCACGCGGGACGTTAACGCGCAAGCTATGCTCTCGTGTTTATGGTATTCCAACCTTACTTTAAAGAACCTTCATCATTTATTGTAAAGTGTACGGTACCCAACCATATCAGTCGAGTGAATAACCGTCTGATATACGTGCTTTCAAACTGGTTACAGGCCCGACATGATCCGCCACGGACGCCCGACCAAAATTAATCGATGTTCAAAGCCACGGGGCTAAACACTGATTAATCTCTACCGCACACTATGATGTTACATTTACTGATATAAATATATCCTCTTTTTTTTCCAAAAAAAATAAAATGAGAGCGTTATATAGTCAAAATCGCGAGGTCCTTATACTACCAACCACCTTATTCAATAAACATTCAAACTCATGCGAACAAGCACTTATTTATAACCTAGTCGACAATGGATTCTATACGGAACCTTACAACTTAAATTCTCTAATCCTAAACCTAATTATCTAACAGAAACTATCGCGGATTCAAAGAAACAAGACCCGGGATGTGACCTAACGCCCTAACGCGAGTGTTTCTAAGGACGTTGTGTATAGATAGTTGTGTTATAAAATATATATATGTGTATATAACTTTGTGTAGACAGCCAACGGGCGTGTGTGTATCTGATCTCCTAGTTCTATGGCCCGTTAACTTCGAATGTGGCTCACGCAGACTCACGTGAGCCTAGATCTTCCGCAATTAATAAATTGCTCAAATCTAGGGATTCATAGTCGCCCCGACATTCGATAAATGTATGTGTACACTTCACCAGCGCTTTATTTTCGAGCTAGCAAAGCGTTTCCCTAGTGTAATGTGGGAAGATCTAGACACGGCTTACCTGTCCGTACTAAATCGTGTATTTGATTCTATACACTTCAAACTCCGCTCAGTTGTCACAGTCAGTTTACCACGGTGCTTGAAATGTGTCGATACTGCTTAATAACAAGCCACTTTAAAACAAACTATCGCGAATTTAAAGAAAACTATAAGAATTGGTTAACAAATCTTATAGCCTAATAGCCCAACGAATACTGATTGCTTAAGTTACAAAAGTACCAAGTTTTAAGAATTCCCGAAATACGTTTCGCCTCACCGTCAGTATTGGCTATTGTGTCAAGTCTCAACGATTCACATTCCTATATAGTCCACGACAAAACCCCGCGTACTTCACCCCCGTAAAACCCGCCACGCCGATCTGTGTTTAAACGCAAGGTTCCGTACACATTCTCCACTCCAGACTAGGCCTTACAACTAACTTAATTTACCGAATAATGCATAATTTACACATGCTAATTAACTGTGATTAGTACCAAATTTTAGATCTTATTCTAAATACCCGAATAAACTCCAGACTGAGTCTGTCTGTCACACCCAAGGACTGTTCCTTGGGGCAGAAATTGCGTCGAACCACTTGTAATCCAATTATTCTCAAACATCTATTACTCGTTATAATTATTTCCAACAGATCGTTTAGATCTTGTATTCATTGTCAATTTTCGAATTTCACCAAAACATCAACATATCTTACGTGGTTTTGTTCTATAGCCTTGGGTAACCCTAATTTGATTGCATAGCTCGACGGGCTCGGTGCCTGCTAACAAAAAAATAATGGTTTGCACATGTGCGCACAGCCACGTTGCTTTCGACCATACAACAATCTTAAGGAATTTTAAACCATTCCAATTTTGAATAATATTACGCAATCTTATTATCGATAAGATGTGCTGGTACCATTACAGTGGGTGGCGGCCCCCACCGCCGCATGCTTCTGGCACATGACCCCCTCATTTACCATTTTATACACGTGTAGTATACTAAATAACAAACCAGGCTCTGCATAGAAATATTTATCGAGTCCTATCGTGATTGTATATCTATTTATATATGTCTTTATGCTAGTTCTCTAGCGAGGTATGAGAACTGAGCGCTATATGACTCGGTCCTTACGTACCTCACTAGCTTCTTTGACATTCATAGTTATTTTCATACTATAAGCTCGCCAGTTCTTATGGATTCTAACACTGCCTCCTGACAACACACGACCTTTTTGGTCGTGGTAGATGAAGCTTTGCCTTCGTCGGCATTTACATCCTTCTACTTTCCTTAAATATCTGTTTCATGATTCGTTTCTCTTGATTTATTTCTATATATACGAACATAGTCTCTAGAAGATTGCAGTCAAATAACTATTGATGGGACATTATATTTCTGCGAGTAATTGTAGTGGGGTGGTAACGCAAACAATACAAGCTTTGTTCTAAAGGTTAAGGGACTACGGTAAGCGCGTCAAATGGACGTATACTTGCTTCCCTGTTAAGTCCAGAACATCCCTCACAGACTCCCAAAACTTCTCCAGTTCTTGAGCACACGCGAAAACATGTTTTAAAATTTAAAAAAAATACGATGAAATATTGTAACATGAAAAAGTCTTTAAATAAAAAAATTCAGAAACCCATGACGTTAAAGTATAATACGAGTATGATTATTACATAGAATATTATTAATAACCGTCGTGTGAAACTTGTTTTGTAGAATGCACATCAATTATCACCAAAGCTACTGGCATATACTACTCGTACTTAATATGTACAGTGTTCATCATAGGTTATGCAAGACGGCTAATCTTCTAATGTATAAAATTCTCGTGTCACAGTGTTTGTAACAATACTCTTCCATTACGGCTTGGCCGATTTTTATGAAATTTTGTGTGTATATTCAGTAGATCTGAGAATAGGGCGTAAATTTTTTTTCATACCCCTAAGTGATAAGGGTGGTCCACCCCAAAAATGTATATTTTATTTTTTAGACACAATTTTTTATTTTATTTTTTATGATTCGGCATTAAATAATACACACAACCTTAAATTTTCACCCTTCTACCACCAACCCCTATTTTTTTTAGCGATATTAGTACTTTACTAATTTTCTACTCTCGGCGGTCGATAATTACAACTCGATCACTTATTCCCGCATGGGTAGTATATTTTATAAAAAAAAGAGAAAATTGGAAAATTAAAAGAAATAATTTATATGGCAGAAAAACGTTTGTCGGGTCAGCTAGTATTCTATATAAGAATCATCACTTTTTTGAAATTATTTATTTGAAGTATTCTCATGTCACAATATTCCGTCGTGTTCTTTTTAATTTATGTCTTATTTGTGACGTTTTTAATAGTAGAAGTATTGTATACGTTTTATAATAAAATAAAAAAGATTTTACCGTTTTACAGAAGCATACACATGTTCTGTAGCGCCCCCTGGCGGTCTGTAACATTAAAACTTAGCTAAGAACATGCTCGGGAATAAAACTAATACAAAGCAGAAAACCGTTCCAAAACAGTAGCCGTTTCCAAGAAAATTGGTAACAGACGCAAACACAAACATCTCGTACCCCAAAAGTATACACCGTCTCCGTGGCCGTCAAGGGTAATAAGAATAAATGAACTGCCATAGCCTTGACGTAGAACGGTGGGGCGTATGCCTGTTTTCCACATCAGAGGTATAAAAAAATGTTGATACAAGAAGCGAACAATACCACTTCATACATCATCCTATCAAAAAATAAAGAACTTTCGGTCAAGTCAGATCGCAAAAAGTAACACAAACTTCCTCCGAACTGGAATGGTTCCCAGAGGAAATTCCGTCGTATGTCGATATGTTGCAGTTATTTAGTTATATTCGAGATTAACTACAATGGCTAGATGCTTTTATGTTAACACTAAGAGTTGAGTAATAAATTGTGGTAGTTATTCTAAATAAAAACAATTATTTATTTATATTACAAACAAACATTCATGAAAAAAGGATATACGTATATTAGTTATACATGAAGTTGCACGATAATACTAGAAGCGTATATTAGTTAAATTCTTTGTATTGTATACGACGTCGGGAGGCAATCAAGCATACGGACCACCTTATGTAAAGTATACTGGCTAGTGTTAGCTATTTTGTAAAATGATTTTATTTACTTATTTGTTGAGGTCTATACTAGATTACCTCTAATGGTTCCTCATATCTACGCCCTTGCTTGAGAAATATAATACAATATATGCAATTTACGATAATGATATTTTTACAATAGTTCGCATAAAAAAATTAACCCAGTAGTTAAAAAATATATTAGAAAATAATTAGATCACACTATTCCTTACAATAATTGCAAATATTGTCCATGTACCAGTTGAGTAAATGCAACCTATTGATTTATTTAGCCATAATAATAAACTTCGTAAAGTAGGTAGGTAAGTTGATTATTTACTCAAAGTTTTCATTGGCACAATGGTTCCTTTTGTGGTAGTGCCAATAAAATTAAAGTCAATCATAATCATGTACAATTCTGTCATTTTCCTCATCATAGTTTACAAAAGAAATTGTTTTCTACACTATTACAAGATTATAAAAAAACTAGCTATTATTTTTTTCTTCTATCACTAGTATAATTTATTATACTTAATACAAATGAGGAGGTAATACTTCAACTTATTTTGGGGTCGCATTTCTTTATGCTTTTACAAACAAGTAGTAACATCGAATATCATTATCACGTCATTTACCATCACTATTATTAAGAATATAAATGGAAAATAAACTATCTTTTTATAACCTGTTTATTGCATATTTACCCTGAATAATAATGAATGATGACGTAATGAAACTTGGTTGAAGTATAGACCTAAGTGTAAAGGACCTAAGGAAAGATAAGCTACTATCGCTAAAGAGGTTGTCAGGGCGAAGCCATGAGTAGAAATGAATACATCTACATGAGGTCTTCAGAATTATAATGATAATGAGGAAGCTACTTATATACTTTGTAAAAGAGTACAAGTAACAGTTTCTTTCAATAAATATCGAGGTTTGCAAGTGACTGCGACACAAAGTTTTTGCATGACAACGAATTTTGATTTTTTCGCACATCTCATGTTTTTGCGGTCTATTGTACATGAAGAATGACAAATTTTACACTAGCGTCTAGAAATATACTTGATATTATTCTTAGAACATTTAGTTGGTCTCTTTTTATTAGACTACATTATTTATTCGAGTGTACGTGGCTTCCCGTCATCGTCAGAACAGTGAATAGACATTTGGAAAGAACTTTAGAAGAATAACAAATTTTACACTGGCGTTTAGAAAAACCTTTGATATTTTTGTTAGACCGTAAGCCTGCGGGCCGTATGGGGAAGCTCAAGGTCGCTTAGTGCACTATGGAAAGAGCTATGCTCGGGGTTTCTCTTCAAGATAGAATCAGAAGAGGAAATTCGCAGTAGAACTAAGGTAACCAACATTGCCCACATTATAAGCAAGCTGAAGCTGAAGTAGAACCGACAACCGCTGGAGAAGAAAGAATCTCGAATTGCGTCCTCGTGATACACGCAGTGTGGGGCGACCCCTCACTAGATGGAGCGACGACCACGAGAGGTTTGTAGAGAGTCGTTGGATGCAGGTGGCACAGGATCTATGTATGAGGGGAGGATAAGCCTCCCCTCTAGAGTGCCATTCCTCTTGATCCTTACATACATATACAGCAGTGGACGATGGCTGAGATGATGATGATGATTTTTGTTAGAGTATTTAGTTTATCAAAATACAAAATTCTTGTTATACTCGAATGTAGTTCTAATGTCTTTAAAGCCAAAACCATATTTTGACGAGCGGGTATCAAAGTAACACCGCTTTGATACCTGCGCTCGTGGTTTGATTTCCATCCAGTTCAAACATTTTTGTGCATGGACATGCCTGTTTGTCTTGGTCTGGTTATTAAGAGCGGTCGTAGGAGCAGTCCGTCTGAGGGAGTACCTCCACTCAAAAAAAAACCGAAGCCAAATAACAACTTAGGTAGCGGACTCTGCCAATCCCAATGAATTAGGAAATGGAATGACGCTATGAAGCAGAAGAATAGAGGCTGGTAATAATATTTCAATAACACTTTGCTGGGTTAATTTTTAAACAATTTCTGATGGAGATATTTTTTTGACAATATTAACAGCACTGTCGCAGTCTTTACTCCTAACATATGAATGAATAAGGGGATCAGCAATACAAATATGAAAGACGAAGGGAGTAAAAGATAATATTAATAAAGATAGAGAAGAGAATGAAAGAATGTTTCTCTCCGGAAAGTTTAGCTGGCACCAGTCAGATTTAGATCCGTCAATTTTAATCATGCATACACACATATCATCACGCCTGTCTCCCATTGGGATAGGCAGAAACTATGGAACGTCAGGTGCACCGATTCAAGCATACCCCGCTCGCTTCTTCAACACTCATCAACCCCTTCTTGTATGCTCTTCGGTTTTGGGTGCTTCTGATTTGGCCCTTTATGTATGCGTCTAGGGCGGCCCCTCCCGAAATCTCCATTCACTCTTTCCAGATACACTTCTTTCGTAACTCTTTTGTCATTCATTTTCAATTTTAATCATTAGCACGTGAAAGTCCACTGAGTTTACAGTGGATCTGATACTCTGATACAGAGTATAAAAAGAAAAAAAAATCTGCACGCACAGCCTTTTTAATGGAGCTGGTATTGATGATGATGTGATTGATTTCTGGAGATAGTTGCATCGTAAGCAGGTCCATCATATTTCTTTCTAAACCCATTACACTTCTTTCAATGTCACCTATGCGATGTTTATCTACAGCGCCTGAGAATCCCTCGCGGCAAGACACGTGTCGCAGAGATAACCGGAGCAGCCAGGGCAGTAACGGTGGCGGGTGCATGTGGTTCATGTTTCAGATGGGGAACACTCGCAGAGACGACCGGAGCAGTCATGGCAACGACGGTATGTATCTACTAACAGTAGTGGGTGGATGCCGACCGTTCGTTCGTTATTATAAACTTTTTAATAGGTAGGGCGTATCAAATCACCCCGTCTTCTGGGGAACTACCTCCACCTCACAGAAAACCGCAGCCAAATAACAACTCCGTTGATGGTTGTTGTGTTCCTGCGTGTGAGTGAGGTCACGACGTTGTATAAAAAAAATAGACTAAACTAATATTATACAGAGGAGTAAAAAGCTGTTATTGTGACATACAAACCAACACCTTAATTTTAGTTCTTTGTATAAATTTAAAGAGAAATTACAAGGACATAATGATAGTTGATTAATTGATAATGGAACTATGTTTAGGTAGACAAGCATTAATATCATGATGATCAATGTATGAATGTTTATCATCTGTATCTTTTTATTCTACCTGTATTTTGATTGAGTAATTAGAATGGTTCTACTTATTTATATATATATATATATATATATATATATATATATATAGTTACATATATAGTATCGCGAACTTTATTGTGAGCAAACATAAGTACTATAAATATGTTATTTTATGTATCATCAATGGCTTTCGCAGCACACGCCAAACAGTGACTTTTGTAGCCAAATTTATGATACCTCGGTTTACATCATTGTACTCGTAGTTTTCGTAAGGACCTCGATTTTCTTGAAAATAAAATGTAGCCTACACTACCCGCTGATAATGGAGCTTTTAGAATGTTAGCTTTTAAAATCGCTTTAGTATTCTTCGAACTTATCCATTAAAACGAACATAAAAAAATCAAATCTGTCCTCTTTATAATATTAGTTTAGACTTATTGCAACTTTTAATATTTTTTTTTTGCATATCTATTGTTGGTGCTCATGCTTGATAAATGTCGTTACTAACATACATATCTTAAGCAACCGTGTCTGTCTGCAAATAAATGATTTGATTCGATTCGACTTGGTTTGGTTTAGTTTGTTTCATTGTTGTACTAATACATTACCTTTTTAGTGTTATCCCGTTTCCTAATATATTGGGATTGGCGAGATCCGCTGCCTAATCAAGGATCTGGTGAAGATACTGATTTTTACATCGAGCGACCCTCACCTTCACAACCCAGAGGAGACCTTTCTTAGGTTATGTCACGCGTCTTTGAAAATATAATTTCTTAACCTGTGAGACCCCGTTATATACGTTTTCCCATACATTTCTTGGCGGAAAAGCGGTCCGCGGGTAATGAGATATTAAACGTGCTGATTCACAAACATTTCCTTCGCCGCCAAACAAGTGACTATCGCAAATATGTACATGAATTCAATATCGCGAATTTAGTGATACTTGCCAGGATTGGAACCGGGGTCCAGTTGGTCAGTAGGCCCGTCCTTTTTGGACTGGGCTAATTACTGTCTTATCGTTGGGTTTATATGTGTGCTATGTATAGTGAATGGTCGATTTATTATTTGTCTGTAGAATAATTTAAACATAGGTATTTGATATTATGCCCAGAAGGAGTACATAATTGGTAGACATAAACTCCTTATGTGTACTACACAATAATGCCGTGTGGACTTATGTTTTGCCTCGGGCTGACATGTTGTGCAGTTGTTGCCTACAGCTATTCTATATTTGGACAATGTTTATGGATGAAACAAAAGGGTTTAAGTATATCACAGTGTCGGAATTCCTTTCGTCGGCATCCAAAATGTATAAGATAAAGGCTAAAGCTGGTGTCATTCTTGCAAACACTCAGGAAGTATTAGAACGGTGGAGTGAATATTTGAGATATGGGATTGATGGTTCGCTGCTCCGTGATGTGCAGTCCACTTACGAGGATTGGTCAGCATGTATTCGGATAGATAGTGGCATGTCACCCTGGTTTGATGTCAAAATTGGTCTCAAACAGGATTGCATGCTATCTGTTAGGATATGTATCCTGTATCTCGATAGTAGTCTGCAGAGAATACAGTCAACGAATGTGGTATTGCGCATGGGTGACCTAGTGGTGCACTATCTACTGAATTAAAGACAAACTCACTTTTTTTATACAGGTAGGAAGCATAAAGCCGTGCCAGACCAGCGCACCTAAAGCAGTTTCCGTTGACTATAAACGCAATATATTAAGTATCAGTCCCGCGATGCCACCTCTGCTGCTAACACAGCACCTCCTAAGGAGCTTCCCTCACTCGCACGCAAGAACACAACAACCCTGTAGGGATTTGTCACTAGTACTTCCCCAGAGGTACTTGTCTTGTGTGGAAATCGCACCTACGAGTGTTGGTATCAAAGTAACTTAACAACACGGTTTACCACTACGCCACGTAGCTCGTCGTAGTTACAGATAGATATAATATTTCTTTTAAAATGTGAGACGTGTTGAAGTGGCCGCGTGGTCCTATTGGTAAATATTTATCATTATTGTCTTCTCACTTTATTTAATGTTAAGGATAGAGAAGCATTGATATATGTTAGCATTTAAATACCAGGTTCATACAACATGATTGTTCCTTTTTTGATGTGACATACATACATGTATTGCAATCGATTATGGGCTACGGTAACCACTTTACATCAGGTGGGCCGTAAGCTTGTATGACTCCCGACGTTGTATAAAAAATAAACTTCCCTGAGCGCGACATGACTCGGGCCAAACACACCCCTTTAACATTCACAGCTCTTTTAATGTACGTTCGAAATCAATATTGTATCTCATTCGTCTCTTATACTCTATTTTTTTTAATTATTTTAATTTACTACTATTGAATGACCATTGGTGAAGAAGAGATGCTGAAAGACTGTTTTTTTATACTCGGAAGACATGCAAGCATACGGCCCACCTGATGTAAAGCGGTTACCGTAGCCTACTAACGCTTGTAATATACTAAGTATCACTCGCGCGATACCTCTCCTGCTGCTTACAGCGACTCCCCAGGACTTCACTCAGACGCAGGAACACGACATCCCTCTAGGGAGTTGTTATTTTGCTGCGGTTTTCCGTGAGGCGGAGGTACTTTATCAGTCGGGACGATTTGATGCGCCCTACCTCTCTTAAAACATCCAGACCAAGACAAACAGACATGTTCACGCACACAAATGTGTGTCTTGTGTGGTAATCGAACCCACGAACATTGGTGTCAAAGTCGCATCATTCACGACTGAGCCACCAAGCTCGTGAAATCTCTCTTGGCGATATAGCTCTTATTACGGTGCCCTTTATGTTTATTTTCAGACATCCTTCTCAGTCAGATATTGATCAATTGAGTAAGCCCTTTTACAAAGAGAATTTTTGATGCGACATGAAGGTAATTGCCGGGAAATAACAGAAATTACCTATTTCTGGCAATTCATTATAGAATCGAATAGAATTTACAACAAAAGATCTACCAGTCTTAGCGAGCCGATGTACTCGTACGCAGCTTATTTCCGCTTCTAAGGCGACTTATACTTACTTGACGAGCTCGGTGGCGCAGTGGTGAAACGCGTTATTACGCTACTTTGACACCAACGCTCGTGGGTTGGATTCCCACACAGTACAAACATTTGTGTGCATGAACATGTCTGTTTGTCTTGGTCTGGGTATTTTCTGTGTATAATAAGTATGTATTTACAAAAAAAATGTATTTACGTATGTTTATCAGTTGTCTAGTGCCCATAACACAAGCTTGGCTTACTTTGGGGCTAGATGGCGCTGTGTAATTTGTCCGACAAAATTTATTTATTTATTTTTTATAAGGCAATTTTGGCTGAATTTTGAAAACCACAAATTTGTTCTTTACTGAAATATATTAAGTGGCTCACGATAGAAATTGAGGACTTCCTTAAATAATATCTAAGTGAAATGATGAAAGTAGCCGAATGCGGATTCAGATAATTGACAGATACGGCTGCAATTGCGTGCGTGCTGCTCATAAGCGCGCAGTCCACAAACCAAACAAACCGGCCAAGTGCGAGTCGGACTCGCGCACGAAGTGTTCCGTACCATTATCTATAAAAACGGCAAAAAAATCACGTTTGTTGTATGGGAGCCCCCCTTAAATATTTGTTTTATTTAAATTTAATTATTTGTTCTTAAAGTGAATATATAACTAAATATTTTGTGAATGTTTCAAGCGTCTACCTGTTGCCGTTATCAATATCGAGCAAAAATGAGCAAAAAAATCACGTTTGTTGTATGGGAGCCCGCTTAAATATTTATTTTATTATATTTTTTAGTATTTGTTGTTATAGCGGCAACAGAAATACATTATCTGTGAAAATTTCAACTGTCTAACTATCACAGTTCATGAGATACAGCCTGGTGACAGACGGACGGACGGACAGCGGAGCCTCAGTAATAGGGTTCCGTTTTACCCTTTGGGAACGGAACCCTAAAAACCAGTTGACGGCGCATAAAGGCGTGTAGTGTATAATGACTGAATGAATGAAAATCTTTATTTACTGAATAAGGGTACAGATAATATGTTCATATATGTATAAAACTGAAAACCATACATATTCTGCCGAATATATCAATCAGCATGTAAATTGTAATTTGATTTAAAATATTAGTTTAACAAAACATTAAATAAAGGGCCATATAGTGACGGGTACCGCCAAAAATGTGTTTTGGCGCCAAAACATCACAGCAATCCGAGCTTACAGATCAATGAGATAATGTTCTAACTGATAAACCGCTAAGTATCGCGATGTTGATCTGTGAACTCAGACCTGTAGCGGTGAACAGTTTTCTGGTTCTCCTGACTCCATAGGCAAGCGGTGATGCTAATCTTTTTTTTTTATACCACTCAGTTGGCAATAAAGCATACGGCCTGCCTGATGGTAAACAGTCACCGTGCCTATGGACATTTGCAACACCAGGGGTGTCACTCATGCGCTGCCGACCCTCTAAAAACCTCTTCACGTATTTCTTGAAGAACTCCATGCTGTAGTCCCTTGGAAAAATCTCGGCTGGGAGCTCATTCCACGGCTTGAGAGTTCTCGGAAGAAAACTTCTCTGGAACCGCACAGTACGCGACCATTGCGTTTTCAGTGTGTGATGGTGAACTCCCCGCCGTCGGCGAGCGGTGCGGTTATAAAAAGTCGCTGTCGGCATCATTTCGAACAACTCTTCAGAACACAACCCGTTGTACAGTCGGTAGAACACACAAAGGGAGGCGAAATCTCTCCTTAAACTTAAGGTTGAATACCGTGTGTAAACTTAGGATTGTCGATATAATCTTGCTGGACTTGAGATATTATCCTATTGACGTTATCACTCTACATTGTTTTCTTAAATAAGATACAATATTTGCTTTACTCCCAACTCCACAATGGCACTGTGGAGTAATAATGCGTTGGAGAGATCTTAAAAGCATCCTGTGATATCTCGCATGCGTTAAGAACATGCTCAACCAATCCTAGTCCAGCAGTCGATCTTTTTATCATACATCTTCGAGTGGCATACAGGCATACGACCCACCTGATGTAAAGTTACCATATTACTTGCGATATATTACATATTACTCGAGTGATCAGCCACCCCTGCTGCAGCAACTCCTTAGGGGTTTACTGGAGACCTCACTCATAAGCTGGAACACAATAATCCTCTAGGGAGTTGTTGTTTGGCTACGGTTTTCTGTGAGGTGAAGGTACTTCCCCAGACGGAGTTGCTTTGACGCGCTACCTCTTTTAAAAAAACCAGACCAGGATAAACAGACATGTTCATGTACACAAATGTTTGTTCTGTATAGAAATCAAACCTGTCTCGTTACAGTTCGGAATTCTGAATCAAACTCGTCATGTTTCTGCATAGTAGGTGCAACGTACTTCAAATCGCCTATTGAAAACATACGCGGATAGATATCGGAAATACTTACTGATATACCAGAGATTATATGGTGGATAAAGAACCAACCTGTCCCCGGTTTGAATCCTGGCATGTGCTACTAAATTCCTGCTTTCGGATTTATACATGTACATATTTGCAATTATCACTTGCTTGGCAGCCAAGGAAAACATCGTGAAGAAACTGGCTTGTCCAAGAAATTATATTTCGAAAGACGCGTGACCTTACCTAAGAATGATATGGTTTTTCCTCTAGTTTTGTGGAGATCTGACGCTTCATGTAAAAATCAGTGTCTTCGCCAAATCCTTAGGCTTAGCTAGCGGACCCCGCCAATTCTAATGGATTAGGAAACGGGATATATGAGGAGTAAATAGCTCTTATTCACTAAAACAGTCGCGTTTAGAAACGCTTCTATAAAACGTTCCCTTGCCTCATATTTCACAGAGGCGCAGTACCCTGAGCTAACTTTTGATTGCTTACTCAGCCGCGAATCATATGCCGATGCGAACTGATGCAAACTTAACTTGGCAAGTTCTCGCATCTTTATTTATGAGCGAGCTCGTTTACATCCGATCACGAGGTTTTACGTCGATTCTGCAACTTGGTTTTTTGTTCACATCCGTCTGTGTCGGCGTGTTGCGAAGTGATCTTGTATCACCCCAAGGAAAATGTTGAAATGTGTGGTCAAAACTTTGATGTTTTATTACGCTTTTTCTTTGAAAGGTTCGCATTTTTTATACAACTTCGGCATCCAAGCATACGGCCCACGTGATGTAAATCGGTTACACTAGCCTCGCTTGTAAAACATTAAGTATAACTCGCACAATGCCTCTGCTGCTAACACAGCAACTCCTTATGAACTGCTGACCTCACTTACACGCAGGAACACGTCAACACTCCAGCGGTTTGTTATATGGCCGTGGTTTTCTGTGTGGTGAGATGTAGTCTACCTCTCTGAGAAAAACCTCTCTTCTTTGTTTACATTTTACTGTGTGTGTAATCAATGGTATCTGTCAATTAATATTTCTTTCTTTTTTCTTTATTAGGATCAGTCATGTGACGGACGCTTTCTGCCTAAACCGTATATGATTCGACATGAAGACGTATGTATGTACAAAAGGCATGAAAAATGTATCCAATACATAAATACACGTAAGTATAGGAAATAGTTACAGTATTTATCAGTTCAGCAACAAGCGGCACCGGCTGCGGCGAACGTGATCGCCGTTTATATTGGAAATTGACAATATTGTGCACCCTCGCGTCCAACGGGTAGGACCCCTTCTTATAAAGCATTTAATAAGTTGCGTCATACTTGTAATGGTCACGACTCCGGTGGTCTTCTGTCTAAATCGGAGATTTTTCTGTCAGCAGAGACTTTCTGTTATGCAAATGGAAAATGTATCCCCTTCTTACCATCATTCT